>OX123183.2:72207324-72919479 GCA_944739405.2 Euclidia mi | reverse complement strand
AATCGTGTAAAATTAAATAGTTCTTGAAACCGTAAATTATGAAAGATCCGTGTTCAGGTGTTCAGGCGCGGGTGGCCTATAAATTTTGTATAGAAGCATTTTAGAACCTTATTAGTAGAGTGCTCTTTACTTTGCTAGTTAAGTTTGAGTGCGAGTGTGTCTCAGTATATTACGTATGTGCAACTATGTATACGAAGTGCAAAGTAGAATTTTTAATATTCTATGATACACATACTTTGAAAAAACATTAACAGTTATAAATATAAACCTAAACAGTTTTCTTTACTTTACTACTAAATCTTTTAGAAGTGAGCAAATGAACACGGCACCTAGCAACCCACCACGCAAAACACCTCTCAGTGCGGCCACCATGTAGCAAGTACCCAGAATGCAAGCCACTAGGCTCTAGGCGCTAAGCAAGCCACCTGCCTCTGCGGACGCGACTAGTTCGTCCTATTCTACTTCGACAAAGGCTCAGATACGAAATGGTTCTGACTATTTAACCGCTACTGTGTTTCAATATTTTGTGTTGCTTGTTCTTTGGTTTATTCATCTAGGAAACAATGTCATCATCAGCCTTAAACAATCCACTGCTGGACTAGGCCTCTCCGTTGAAAGGAGGAATTGGCTTACTATACCACGCTGGCCAAACGGGTTGGTATAGGGTTTGTAACAAGTTTTCCTTCTCTTACAGTGCTGTTCTCTGCATAATATGCTCCCTCTGTCGGCTCTTACGACACCCATGGGATGATATGGGGTGGTGACATTTCGTATTCTTAATCCGTCACCACACGGATGTAAGATACAATAACAATGTAAGATAGTATAATCATTATCTTATTGATATTGTGGGTAGTTTGGTCGTTTGAGATATTAAATATTGTAACATAGGATAGAATAATATGTTCTGGATCAAGTTGTATTAATGAGATTTATTATATACCTGTGTTAAACATTTAGTAAATTGTGTTGATGCTAAATATTGCTCATTATGTTATGTCGTAAAACAGACCTTTCTTGTAATATAAAACTACCCACAACATTAATATTTGATATAATTTTAAATTTAAATTTCTGTACCTCTATTTGTGAATTATGTCTATTGAAAAGAATGGCCAAGAGTTTTATTCCCCGTTCTTTCTCTTGGTTATATGCCTTTGCTTTGCGAACTAGGCTCTAAATGTAACTATAGAATCACGACGTAAACTATAATTATATCCTTGTGCCAAACTGAATAAATGAAAGTATGGTTTGATAGGTCTCTCTTTTATTTATCAAAACTTTCTCTACGCTAGGGAGCTTGAATCTGATACGTGCAACTCTGTGACCTATATCAATAAATAATTTTTCTAAAGTGCTCTGCAGACGTATAGTTCCTGTCTCTTGCCTAAAAATAGGTAGGAAATCATTTGGTTTTATAGTATTATTTTGTATGTAAATAATTAGTTGTTGAATAATTTATACTAAAACATGATCTTTCGCTCTGAATAGCTATGTAAAAAATATGAGCTTAAGCTTTTAGTTCTAAACACCGTTTCCAAAAAATCGTCATTTTCTCACAACCTTTTCCTACATATTTGCTAAATTCAGAATTTGATATCATGAAGCGTCGAATTAATATGAACCAATTTGTACGCGTGTCGATCATTGGCCTTATCTAAACGAAATCCTGTCGAGCCAGCTTCAAACTCAGCCTGCAAGAGCCGGCACTGGCGCATTATTTTAATTCGATGCATTTACCCAATCTCAAATTACAAAGGTTCGATCACTTCCGAATAGCTCTTTCACATAAATAACTTTTAAATAACGGTCCATCACGCTACAACACGCTATAACACTTAAGGTTTATTCTCTTTTATGTTGTTCAAAGGGATTTATAATCCCTGAAGTCGTCTAAGTAGTCGTTCTTAAAAGCATTTTAAACATATAACATGTTATGCATTAGTAATGACTTCAGTTTTATATATTTTTTTTATGGTATTAGGTGGCAAACGAGCAGACGGATTTCCTGATGGCAAGCAATTACCGCCGCCCATGGACACAAGCAACACCTTAGCAGTCACAAGTGCGTTGCCGCCCCTTGGGGTTGGGAAAAGGGATAGGATGAGGAGTGGGATGAGGGAGAAGGAATAGGGGATAGGACCTCCGGCACTCTCACTCACCGAACAAAAGGCAACATTTTAGCTACTGTTACTTTACGTCGATTTTCTGTGAGAGGGTAGTACTACCCCGCTCGAGCCGGCCCATTCATGCTGAAATCAGCAAGGCTCTCCTACCTTTATATTGAACAGAAACTATCGCACTACATTTGCAACGAAGCTCTTTCACTTCGCGGTGATATAAAAGATTTTATATAAACCAAGTACGTTCAGAAAACGTTCGGACTTAAAATTCACTTTATGACCGAATCTAAAATCAAATTCACAATCTTTGTCCACTTTTGCAGTACATACGTATTAAAAAGACTTCCATAATCGGTTTTTTTATCATCCAGCGGGATATCATTCTGCATTTAGGCAATAAAACCACGGCAACGCGCCCCCGCGCCTTATCTCTACGAACCAGCCACGAAAATATAGATCTAAAAAAAATTGATAGCAATTTATATGTTAAACATCGGCTTGAATGAGATATTTCGCATCTTGTACGTTCCGTGCATGATATATGGACATAAAGATGAGCGTTATTCAAAATTGGCTTCTTCTGGCTTATGATGAATTTTCTATATTAAGAAAAAACATAAAATGTATCCATTCTCGCCGACTTGGAAGTGCTTTTTAAGAGAAATGAGTTTGAATAATACTTTTGGCGTTGTACGCAGTACACGCAACTTGTCGCTATTAATATGTTCGCAAGATATTGGCATGTGTCTTCTCACAAAGTGCTCACGTTGTCGTTGAAATTTCGATAAGGTAGATAAGTGAGACTCACTTGATGTTGTGTACTAGTTTCCTTTAGGTATACTTAAATTATGTCGATTCAAATATTATATCTACTCTTTCATTTTATGTGCTTATTTTTTTATTATCACCGTTTCGGACGTAGACGACAAACAACTTATTTAATTTAATTGTTTTTATAAGATTAATGCACATTAGTTTTAAAGCAAATTTAAATGTGTCAAATGGTAATAGAAGCCTATGAGTACTAAGGACCACTACTGGGACGGGACTACTACGGAAAAATCCTTAACCACTTAAGACAGTAAAGCATACTGAACATAAAAATTGGCATGTATTTAATGCAGCATCAAAGTAAAACGAATACAAGTTTCAAAAATAATTAGAGTAGGTACCATATATAATGAGTTGGCAGCTAATAAGAAGTATCGTAATAAGTAAAAGCTAGCATATTAATATGTCAGTTATAAGCTTCGTTTTAATTTAAACTAGCAGTATTTTTTTGGGATCTGAATTAGTATCTAAGTCTGGAAACTTGATGATGAATAAAACATAGAAAATGAGAATTCATAAATAAAACAAATTTCAATACGTGGCAAAAGATTTTATCTAAAATGAAGTGTTTCGTATAAGTAAATAAGACGCTTCAGTCTTTTAAGCCATGTTGACGGAGCCCTGCTTCGCAGGGCTCCTATTTTTGGGTACAGGGTCACAAGAAACCTAACATAACCTACCTACCTAACCTACTACTAACATTATTATTCGCCAAGTCATTATTTATAGCTCCTCGGCTAATATTTCAATTGACTTGTATAGTTAATTCACTACCTAAACGCAGCTGTTAGTTTTTAGTTTTTAAAAAACCCTTAGTTTTGAATCTTATTTAATATAATAGTCGCGAAAATATTTAATCGCTAGCAAGTTATTTTTTATTAGTTGCAAACATTTAGTCACCTTTTAAGTTATTAGTCACTTGGAAAATAATAAGCTAAAAAAATTGACCACGTATTTTTGAGGCAATACTGTTATAACCTTAATTTAACCTCGTCTTGAGGCGAACGGTTCTAAACCACACTTGCGCGACTTCTGCAGTTAAATTATGTACATGAGTAGTTTAGAATTCCATTAACTTCTCTCTTGTTTTATACCTCTTTTAGAGTGCTCTTTTTCAATTATATCTCAATACCGTTTTCTGTACAATTTACTATATAGCTGTTTGTGTAAATGAAATGGATATAGTGAAATGAGTTTGAACAAATTGTGATGTGACTAAACTATTTATTTACTTTAGCTCACTCCTTAAGATTTTTCCTTCCTTTTCTTGTGCAAGAAGGTAGGTATTTGGTTCATATGAAAAATCGAAATCGAATAATTATTATGTTCAGTTGAATAAACGTTAAATTTATGATTAATGGTTCATTACTTAGAAATAATGGACATTTTATACTTATATTTGTGTAGATACAAGTCGCAAAAGTAAAAAAATATGAAAATGTTTTGCCAGTTTTATCTTTTGGATAGTCAGCCAGTCAGTCGTAAGTACAGAATTGCAAGATATCACTAACTACTTAGAAGGCGTCTTTCGCTGTCTTCCCGCTGTTATCATCGTTGCATCCAAGACATATACATCTGTGATTTCATCACTGCAGGACTGCCGTGTAAAAGTCGTCAATCTCAATCTTATTGCCAAAGTGAGGTCGGCTTAAGGCTCAAACTTGTCTCAGAATATTGGAGGTATTGACTGGCATAAATCTTCACAACGCCTCTAACAATTAATGATTTCATAATCAAATATACCTAAATGCGTTAGCTCCGTGTATTTCTCCTTGTCTTTAGCGAGGCGGAACAGCTCGGCAGCGCTCGCGATACCCGTCCATGTGATGTTGCGGAGCCAGGATTTCTTTCTTCGCCCGACATTTCTCAAATTACTATGACTATTATTAAATAATTATTTGAAATTTTAAACTATTATTAAATAGTCATAGTAATTTGAGAAATGTCGGGCGAAGAAAGAAATCCTGGCTCCGCAACATCACATGGACGGGTATCGCGAGCGCTGCCGAGCTGTTCCGCCTCGCTAAAGACAAGGAGAAATACACGGAGCTAACGGCCAACCTCCAATAGTTGGCGAGGCACTGAAAGAAGAAGAAGAAGTTATTCGGTCGGGCCATGGGCTTTTAGGAGCTGTGAGAAATTTTAGACATATTTTACAGTTCCTAGAATTCTAAAATATGTCTAAAATTGCCACTGTAAAGTTGTTACTACTTGGTGTGGTTAAATGAAAATCGTAATTACTGTTACAATTAAAAATCAATTTAATTCGGTAAAGAATTTAACACACCCCTTAGCAAAGCACTAAATTAAAAATTATTAAGCAAATTCACCAACCAGGGTCGCGTGATTCGACGTAGTAGGGAATCACACATATGTATATAATAATATATACATAATAACATAATATATACATCCAGCAAATCATTTATAAAATTATGGAAAATTTATTAGCGTAGACATAAGTAACTAACTAGCCTATTGCAGTCCATTGCTGGACGTAGGCCCTTATATAAAGAGGTAAACATTTTTATTAAAATTGGATTGCTTTTACACATTATCCAGTCTACACACATATTATATGAAGTAAATTTTGAAGTTAATGAATTAAGTTTTGTGTGATATTGATTTTGTAAAGTTTTCTAGTAACAACTTGTGCGTTTTATTTTTAAAAGAGTATTTTGTCTTACTATCATTTTTTATTTGATCTGGTATTTCATTGAACACTTTTGGAACAAGATATTTACTACTCCTTTGACCAAAGTAGTTGTTACAAGAGGGAACTTCTAAAGTGTTATTATGATTTCTACACTATCTGGTACATTTTGTATAGATTTTAAATTCATCATTACAGTAATGTTCAAGTGCAATCATTAATTTGACCTTATCATGAACTGGCAGCATGTTACATTCTACAAACAGCTCTTCATAATCACTAGCCTTACATTTATTTTTAATATTCTTATTTACTATTAATTTCATAAACCTTATTTGTATAGATTTCAATCTATCCAGGTAAGTTTTAAATGTAAGACCGTAGCTGGCCAAGCCATAACCAAGCAATGAATCCACCAGCACATAGTATACCATACACAAAGTTGCCCTACTTAATATACGGCTAAGGTGGTGAAACTTTACAAGAACTGATCTTAGCTTGTCACACAGGCTAGAGATATGTATTTTCCAAGATAATCTTGAATCTATGACTAATCCCAAGTACCTGTATTGTTTCACCACCTCAATCGCCTTGCACGCGCACCGCTCGTGCTCGCGAGCGGCGCATGCGAGCCCCGCGGCGCCGTGCAGACATTCGTAGCTATGACCCACTATGCGCGGTGAGCTACCCGCAATTTTTAGATACGGAGAATGGATATGCATACATTTAGTTTTATTTATATTGATTTTATTATGTTAGTTAAATCTCGTTGTATCTTATTTTCGATTACTTTTAAGTCTTTGTCTACATATAATAAACATGTGTCATCAGCATACATGTATATATTACAATTTTGTACTACATTGCACATACTATTCACATGCATGATGTATCCCACGGGTCTGAACACGGAGCCGGTCGGCACATCACATCTAATTGGCGTAGGCTCACTACTTTCGCCCTTAATGACGGTATGCAGTGTTCTGCCGGTCAGGTAAGCGCGGAGCCACCTATTCAGTGGTCCCACGATTCCACACTCTTCTAAGGCATGCAATAATTGCTGATGTTCCAGGGTATCAAATGCTTTTCGAAGTCTATGAAGACCACCACAATCTGCTTTCTTTAATTCAGACCGTCGTTGACGGCGTCAGAGAACTGAGCCATGGCCGTCCTGATGCTACGTCCTCTGCGGTAACCATGCTGTGCATTTGTTAATATATTATGATTTTCAAGAAAACTACTGATTTGATACACTATGAACTTTTCTACAATTTTATTAATTACAGATAATATAGCTATTGGCCTATAATTAGAATACTCAGTATGTGAACCATGCTTAAATATTGGTCGAATTAATGCTGACTTTAATTTGCTTGGATACACTCCTTTTTCAACACATAAATTTATTAATAATGCTATTACAGGACTTAACTCAGTCTTAAACCTTTTTATTTCTTTTATCCGTATTAAATCTATACCTTGAGATTTATCCTAGCTTACTTTGTTTATAATTTTTCTACATCCTTAGGAAAAGCCTTTTGAAACCTTAATGACACGTCGCAGCTTTTAACATAGTTCGATCTATCCAAAAACTTGAAATCACATATATGTTTTATATCTAAAACTTCCTTTGTAAACGTATTTGAAAATTTGTTACATATGTTACTCTCTGATTACACTCGGATTTACCCGAGTATTTTATAATAGTTTTATCTACATTATTTTTCTCTTGCCCCGTCCATGAATTTATTTTAGACTAAATCTTTTTGACATCTTTATTACACTTTAATATCTCTTCTTGTTGATGCTTATTTTTAGCCTTGTAAATACATTTATTCACTCTATTTCTATATTTATTATACCGTAAACGCAAGCTCATATCATTAGGCTTATTTCTCCATAATATAAATAATCTATCTCTATAAGTTATCATATTTTTAAGTGTGTCAGAAATCCAAGGCTTCGTTTTTCTTTTATTCTTCTTTCTCTTAGCGTTATCCTAGTTTCAATCTGGGGTCCGCTTACTAGTCTAACCGGATTTGGCTGAATATTAACTTTTCCACAGAGCGACTGCCTGTCTGACCTCCGCAACCCGAAGGGATAGCGATATTCCATGGTTTAGAATAGTGTCAGTTTATTTAGAAGGTACTGACGCCCTGTAACGATTGTCAAAGATCTTCATGACAACCGGGACCGACGGCTTAACGTGCTCTCCAAGGCACAAGACAAGCGATAATTAATAATTCAATACGCACATAACTCCGAAAAGTCATTGGTGCGCGCCTTGGATTCGAACCTGATACCCTCTGCATGGCAGTCTGTTGGTATATCCACTCGGCTATCGCTGCCTTCGTTTTTCTTTTATTACAAACAGTTAATTGTATTTTCGATTCAATGTACATTTGAAGAAACGATGCACATAATTTATCATACATATCTAAAGGACACTTACAGTTTATTAACTCGGACCATGGCACTTTTTTAAAGTTTTCTAAAATCTTTCCATCACTAATTACAGTTATATTAGATCGCTTACCACTTTGGAAACTGCTCCAGCCTGTATTAATGCACACGCATATAAGATAGTGATCAGAGAGCTTACTCGTTAACACATACGCCGACGTACTACACTGAGTTCGAACCCATGCATGATCGATGCACGTCCGCGTCACTAGACCACCGTACACCTCCTCTCTGGTTATATCACTGATAACGCACTCCATGCCTACTTCACTCATATTATTTGTATACTGACTATTGACGCTGCTAGAACCGGTTCCGCACAGAATATCTATGTTTGTATCGCCGATCATTATCAGTTCACAACTCCTCGGAATTTTAGATAATAAGCTGTGCACCTCCTGCACAAATCCATGTTTATTTATCGGTCTATATGTGACAACTACATGAATCATTCTCTTTCCACTTTGTACAAGCTGCCCGTGTATCGTTTCGGAGTAACTAGTGTTTATTACGTTCGCCGAGAAGTTGTGATTATTTTTAACATATAACAGTATGCCACCGCCCCTAGTTATTTCTCTTATATTTAAATATGTATCATAGCCTTCTCACTTGTACGTACATAACTCCTGCCTTCTTATATTTATCTCAGTAAGTGCAATAAGATCCAACTTTTCTTCGCAACCGCTTATTAATGTTTCAAATTGTGCAAAATTCTTTCTCATTGACCTGATATTTAGGTGAATAATATTAAAACTTTCCTCTCGAGAATGTATCAGCTGTTCTTGCCATTTATCTCTGTTCGTGTATTTGTTCTATTTAATACTAGGTGTCATGTGCAAAGTATGTTCATTGAATGTTATCTATAAAACTAACCTTAATATACGTAATAATGTAAACTAATACACTATGTACTTCACTTAGCGTTTGCGTACATATTGATGTCACTCAGAGTGCGGATGACCTTGATTTTTGTGTCATTGGGATCATCTTTTTTTATAAGCAGCTTACCACTCTGGATCCAGGTATATTTATAAATTGGTTTTAACTCATTTCGCGCCGTCCAGAATAAGTTGCTCACATACTTGGTGAGATCCTCGTTCACATTAACTCGCTGTTTATTTCCGCTGGCATACACATCATCATTAGTTAATTTATTCGTTTTTCTACTTGCTATCCACTGATCGCGGGCGGCACCCGTGGCCAAAGTGATAATCACCGGCCTCGGCTTCTTATCACGCATCTGGTTAGTGGCGAAGACTGCGCCCGCAGCTGCTTGGTTTTCTTCACCTACCCTCTAAGCTTCACATATCTGGCCTTCGTCTAATCCCAATTTAATTGCTAAACATTTGATTTTGCTATCTAACGGTTCTTTTTTATCCTCTTCCAGTCCATATATTTCCACGTTCTTTTCTTTCTCTCGGTTTTCCAAATACACAATTCTTTCTTCCAGTGCTTTATTGCTGGTTTCTAAGTGAACATTTTTGTGTTCTAACGCCTTTATCTTATTATCAGTTTTCACTTTTTCTTTTATTAGTTCCTGGTATTTTTTTGCATAAAAACCGATCTCGTCAGCCATAGTCTCCAACGTTTTTTTTCATATCAAATACTATGACCAGTTTTTCATTGACTTCGGCCAATATTTTCTCTGGTGTTGTGGTTGACAAATCCACTACGATGGACGGTCTTCTCTTAGGGGTTTCTTGACATTCATCACACATGCCTGTATCGGCAAATGCCTTTATTTTCACAGCACATTTCTTGAGAAAAACACCCTCGCAAGCACCGTTACAACGCAAGATACTATCACTTTTAACCCTCGCCAAAGTCAACTTACATAATTTGCACTAAACCATAGTTTATGGCAAACTAAATTACGATATCGAAATATGTAGGTACCCAAACAATTACTGTGATTTCTCACGCGTAGCAACAAGGATCACGTTCACACGGTGGGAGCGCTCGAAACGAGGCTACTAGGCTGATACTCTAGATGTTAAGTTTACTACCAAGTATCCAACAAGTCTTTTCAGCGTTATAATTTTGTCATGGATAGTCTAAATACGAAGCTTATCCTAACCTTATCATAAGCGATACAGCAACGGACCTTTCGCGTTCGAGACGATGGACAAGGTTTGTGGTACTATGATAAATGCACTAATGGCTGTCTTGTTTGCGCACCAACGGAAACTATGACTAACACAAAAGCTTCAGGATATAGTAGGCTAACCAGAAAGGCACTTTGCCGGTCCAACCAATGGCAACGCCTGGCTAAACATGCAGCCGCACAAACGGCTTATCCAGTTTATGCTAATCTACATCAACGGAAACGTGGCTTCCACAAAATTATCACAGCAACGACTATCAAAGTACCCATTTAATGAGAATAAGTTTAAGCATAAAATCATCCCTAACGATCACTAACCTAGTTCTACCAACAATGAAAATTAAAATCTTTGAAACTGATTATCGTAACGCACTACGATGATAACGCAATCATTTTCTTCAACGTCTGATAATCGAGTTCAACAGCTTCTACTTGAAACACTATCAATCCTAAACGTCCTGAGCATAACTTGGAATTTTATAATTATGAATATGTAATATTATATGAATTTAATTTTACTAGTGGTGCCATCTAATAATCATGAGAAAGAAACATTTTAATGTGCCATGTTAAAAATTTATGCACACAAAGAAGCAGGTGTAATTGCAACACCAAGATCGTCTGTACAACTCAGGAGTAACAGTGCCACTTTTTACTTAGGCTCCGATCACGTTTAAACGAAAACCGATAGGTATTATCAACACCACAAGTAGGTAAAATAATGGCGCTAGTAATATCTTTCGACTATGGTCAGGTTAAACTACGCACTCGTCTAAACAGCACTGCAGTTCACACGTCTATTTAGGAAATAAAAGCTTCAAGCTGCATACACAAAGATAGTCTAGTCTAGCAGTCTTACTCTATGAACTTAATATGTACGATTCGATTAGTTTACCAACTTTAGCGCCGCTGCCCTGCGAAGGACAGTCTAGACAGGAGTTATTGTTTTAGATTTAGCAGAAAACCTACCGAAGCTGGGTGTTGGTTCTAAAACCAATATTACAGCTGCACTAGGATATTTACTAGCACTATTCACTCAAACGCACGTGCTTGGAATAATGCAAGTCGGCCTGTACGCTCACTCTCGTTACTATTACAGATCATAAAGGAAGATCAAGACAAAATAATCTATTTGCAAGCAAGCATAATATGATCACAAGGTTCATAAGTGCAATCCACCCTCGCATGAAGAAAAAAAAACATTGCTTTCTTTTTAACCGGCGTATCAAACTCAAAACCTCCGTTCAATATCTACGCTATAGGTAGGTCACAGTGGTAGTCAGACAACTTAAATACAGCAAGGGTCCAAATTAAATCGCTCAGTACTACCAACATTTTTTTGTCTTTTTCTTCTTTAAGCTATTTAAAAGAAGATTATTCATGAGATCATGCCATGGAAAACACGACACCGTAACAGTCAAACGGTTGTAACGGGATGTAATGGCGATATCACTAAAATGCTTATGACATTTCCAACGTTAAATGCGTAATGTTTTACAACTACTGTCACTAAATAAAATTAGCAGTACCAATAAAAAAAATCAGACAAAATACGCTCACCACGGTTGCAGTTGAAAGCTTATCTGATCCACCAACATAGCAGCGTTAGCAGCCGCTGCCTTTGCTCGTTCTTGTAGTCGCGCTGGTCTATGCCACTTCTGATGACGACGGGTTGCTTGATTTTTGGCCGGTTTCAACGCTTCAAAGTTTGTTATAAGTTCACACCAATTCAAATTTACAAAACTGACTATAATTATTTTGGATTATTGAACAAAAAACGAGTGAAAGTTTCTAGGTACTTGTTGTCCGGCCGGAGTTTCCAAGAGAAGTGAGAGTTGTGTTGCTCCGTTGAACGTCAACCCTCACCCCCCTCTTCAACAATAGCGAACGTCACATTAGACTCTGTCGAAGCGCGCCATCTTCACACTTTCGTTTTATAATCAGTCACTCATGACCATTCCGATATATAATATATTTTAGTATGACTGCTTTAATCTCAGAAATAGTTTTTATGCGAATAGCGTTTGCTTTTGTAAAGTTTGATGTAAAAGTATCGTTAGATTGACAATGTCTAAACTCCGTCCACCTACCTTTGGATAAAGCTGTAAACTACAATGTATGTTAACATTGCTAACCAACACGTTTTAAACGTCAGTTCCCTATGCAAGCCAAAACATACGATCAAATGTGGAACTACGATTGGTTACAGACATTGTCGATCCCCTTCGATGCGATGCATTGGGTTGAATGGTGGGTTGAAAATACTTTATTCCGTGAGAACTAGAGAAGCAAGATTTGGTTATTTAAAAAGAGTTTTAGGGTGTTCTCTAGGAAAAAGTTGTTTAACATAATATTTAAATGATGTTGAGCCGCCCGCATCCAAAAGCCAAGGTCCGCACTTACTCATTTTAAAATATGTGCTCAGCAAATCAACTCGTAAAACCATATTTCATAAATGTACTGATTTCTGGTTGTAAACGGGAATAAAATCGTGTAAAATTAAATAGTTCTTGAAACCGTAAATTATGAAAGATCCGTGTTCAGGTGTTCAGGCGCGGGTGGCCTATAAATTTTGTATAGAAGCATTTTAGAACCTTATTAGTAGAGTGCTCTTTACTTTGCTAGTTAAGTTTGAGTGCGAGTGTGTCTCAGTATATTACGTATGTGCAACTATGTATACGAAGTGCAAAGTAGAATTTTTAATATTCTATGATACACATACTTTGAAAAAACATTAACAGTTATAAATATAAACCTAAACAGTTTTCTTTACTTTACTACTAAATCTTTTAGAAGTGAGCAAATGAACACGGCACCTAGCAACCCACCACGCAAAACACCTCTCAGTGCGGCCACCATGTAGCAAGTACCCAGAATGCAAGCCACTAGGCTCTAGGCGCTAAGCAAGCCACCTGCCTCTGCGGACGCGACTAGTTCGTCCTATTCTACTTCGACAAAGGCTCAGATACGAAATGGTTCTGACTATTTAACCGCTACTGTGTTTCAATATTTTGTGTTGCTTGTTCTTTGGTTTATTCATCTAGGAAACAATGTCATCATCAGCCTTAAACAATCCACTGCTGGACTAGGCCTCTCCGTTGAAAGGAGGAATTGGCTTACTATACCACGCTGGCCAAACGGGTTGGTATAGGGTTTGTAACAAGTTTTCCTTCTCTTACAGTGCTGTTCTCTGCATAATATGCTCCCTCTGTCGGCTCTTACGACACCCATGGGATGATATGGGGTGGTGACATTTCGTATTCTTAATCCGTCACCACACGGATGTAAGATACAATAACAATGTAAGATAGTATAATCATTATCTTATTGATATTGTGGGTAGTTTGGTCGTTTGAGATATTAAATATTGTAACATAGGATAGAATAATATATTCTGGATCAAGTTGTATTAATGAGATTTATTATATACCTGTGTTAAACATTTAGTAAATTGTGTTGATGCTAAATATTGCTCATTATGTTATGTCGTAAAACAGACCTTTCTTGTAATATAAAACTACCCACAACATTAATATTTGATATAATTTTAAATTTAAATTTCTGTACCTCTATTTGTGAATTATGTCTATTGAAAAGAATGGCCAAGAGTTTTATTCCCCGTTCTTTCTCTTGGTTATATGCCTTTGCTTTGCGAACTAGGCTCTAAATGTAACTATAGAATCACGACGTAAACTATAATTATATCCTTGTGCCAAACTGAATAAATGAAAGTATGGTTTGATAGGTCTCTCTTTTATTTATCAAAACTTTCTCTACGCTAGGGAGCTTGAATCTGATACGTGCAACTCTGTGACCTATATCAATAAATAATTTTTCTAAAGTGCTCTGCAGACGTATAGTTCCTGTCTCTTGCCTAAAAATAGGTAGGAAATCATTTGGTTTTATAGTATTATTTTGTATGTAAATAATTAGTTGTTGAATAATTTATACTAAAACATGATCTTTCGCTCTGAATAGCTATGTAAAAAATATGAGCTTAAGCTTTTAGTTCTAAACACCGTTTCCAAAAAATCGTCATTTTCTCACAACCTTTTCCTACATATTTGCTAAATTCAGAATTTGATATCATGAAGCGTCGAATTAATATGAACCAATTTGTACGCGTGTCGATCATTGGCCTTATCTAAACGAAATCCTGTCGAGCCAGCTTCAAACTCAGCCTGCAAGAGCCGGCACTGGCGCATTATTTTAATTCGATGCATTTACCCAATCTCAAATTACAAAGGTTCGATCACTTCCGAATAGCTCTTTCACATAAATAACTTTTAAATAACGGTCCATCACGCTACAACACGCTATAACACTTAAGGTTTATTCTCTTTTATGTTGTTCAAAGGGATTTATAATCCCTGAAGTCGTCTAAGTAGTCGTTCTTAAAAGCATTTTAAACATATAACATGTTATGCATTAGTAATGACTTCAGTTTTATATATTTTTTTTATGGTATTAGGTGGCAAACGAGCAGACGGATTTCCTGATGGCAAGCAATTACCGCCGCCCATGGACACAAGCAACACCTTAGCAGTCACAAGTGCGTTGCCGCCCCTTGGGGTTGGGAAAAGGGATAGGATGAGGAGTGGGATGAGGGAGAAGGAATAGGGGATAGGACCTCCGGCACTCTCACTCACCGAACGAAAGGCAACATTTTAGCTACTGTTACTTTACGTCGATTTTCTGTGAGAGGGTAGTACTACCCCGCTCGAGCCGGCCCATTCATGCTGAAATCAGCAAGGCTCTCCTACCTTTATATTGAACAGAAACTATCGCACTACATTTGCAACGAAGCTCTTTCACTTCGCGGTGATATAAAAGATTTTATATAAACCAAGTACGTTCAGAAAACGTTCGGACTTAAAATTCACTTTATGACCGAATCTAAAATCAAATTCACAATCTTTGTCCACTTTTGCAGTACATACGTATTAAAAAGACTTCCATAATCGGTTTTTTTATCATCCAGCGGGATATCATTCTGCATTTAGGCAATAAAACCACGGCAACGCGCCCCCGCGCCTTATCTCTACGAACCAGCCACGAAAATATAGATCTAAAAAAAATTGATAGCAATTTATATGTTAAACATCGGCTTGAATGAGATATTTCGCATCTTGTACGTTCCGTGCATGATATATGGACTTAAAGATGAGCGTTATTCAAAATTGGCTTCTTCTGGCTTATGATGAATTTTCTATATTAAGAAAAAACATAAAATGTATCCATTCTCGCCGACTTGGAAGTGCTTTTTAAGAGAAATGAGTTTGAATAATACTTTTGGCGTTGTACGCAGTACACGCAACTTGTCGCTATTAATATGTTCGCAAGATATTGGCATGTGTCTTCTCACAAAGTGCTCACGTTGTTGTTGAAATTTCGATAAGGTAGATAAGTGAGACTCACTTGATGTTGTGTACTAGTTTCCTTTAGGTATACTTAAATTATGTCGATTCAAATATTATATCTACTCTTTCATTTTATGTGCTTATTTTTTTATTATCACCGTTTCGGACGTAGACGACAAACAACTTATTTAATTTAATTGTTTTTATAAGATTAATGCACATTAGTTTTAAAGCAAATTTAAATGTGTCAAATGGTAATAGAAGCCTATGAGTACTAAGGACCACTACTGGGACGGGACTACTACGGAAAAATCCTTAACCACTTAAGACAGTAAAGCATACTGAACATAAAAATTGGCATGTATTTAATGCAGCATCAAAGTAAAACGAATACAAGTTTCAAAAATAATTAGAGTAGGTACCATATATAATGAGTTGGCAGCTAATAAGAAGTATCGTAATAAGTAAAAGCTAGCATATTAATATGTCAGTTATAAGCTTCGTTTTAATTTAAACTAGCAGTATTTTTTTGGGATCTGAATTAGTATCTAAGTCTGGAAACTTGATGATGAATAAAACATAGAAAATGAGAATTCATAAATAAAACAAATTTCAATACGTGGCAAAAGATTTTATCTAAAATGAAGTGTTTCGTATAAGTAAATAAGACGCTTCAGTCTTTTAAGCCATGTTGACGGAGCCCTGCTTCGCAGGGCTCCTATTTTTGGGTACAGGGTCACAAGAAACCTAACATAACCTACCTACCTAACCTACTACTAACATTATTATTCGCCAAGTCATTATTTATAGCTCCTCGGCTAATATTTCAATTGACTTGTATAGTTAATTCACTACCTAAACGCAGCTGTTAGTTTTTAGTTTTTAAAAAACCCTTAGTTTTGAATCTTATTTAATATAATAGTCGCGAAAATATTTAATCGCTAGCAAGTTATTTTTTATTAGTTGCAAACATTTAGTCACCTTTTAAGTTATTAGTCACTTGGAAAATAATAAGCTAAAAAAATTGACCACGTATTTTTGAGGCAATACTGTTATAACCTTAATTTAACCTCGTCTTGAGGCGAACGGTTCTAAACCACACTTGCGCGACTTCTGCAGTTAAATTATGTACATGAGTAGTTTAGAATTCCATTAACTTCTCTCTTGTTTTATACCTCTTTTAGAGTGCTCTTTTTCAATTATATCTCAATACCGTTTTCTGTACAATTTACTATATAGCTGTTTGTGTAAATGAAATGGATATAGTGAAATGAGTTTGAACAAATTGTGATGTGACTAAACTATTTATTTACTTTAGCTCACTCCTTAAGATTTTTCCTTCCTTTTCTTGTGCAAGAAGGTAGGTATTTGGTTCATATGAAAAATCGAAATCGAATAATTATTATGTTCAGTTGAATAAACGTTAAATTTATGATTAATGGTTCATTACTTAGAAATAATGGACATTTTATACTTATATTTGTGTAGATACAAGTCGCAAAAGTAAAAAAATATGAAAATGTTTTGCCAGTTTTATCTTTTGGATAGTCAGCCAGTCAGTCGTAAGTACAGAATTGCAAGATATCACTAACTACTTAGAAGGCGTCTTTCGCTGTCTTCCCGCTGTTATCATCGTTGCATCCAAGACATATACATCTGTGATTTCATCACTGCAGGACTGCCGTGTAAAAGTCGTCAATCTCAATCTTATTGCCAAAGTGAGGTCGGCTTAAGGCTCAAACTTGTCTCAGAATATTGGAGGTATTGACTGGCATAAATCTTCACAACGCCTCTAACAATTAATGATTTCATAATCAAATATACCTAAATGCGAATTAAATAGTCATAGTAATTTGAGAAATGTCGGGCGAAGAAAGAAATCCTGGCTCCGCAACATCACATGGACGGGTATCGCGAGCGCTGCCGAGCTGTTCCGCCTCGCTAAAGACAAGGAGAAATACACGGAGCTAACGGCCAACCTCCAATAGTTGGCGAGGCACTGAAAGAAGAAGAAGAAGTTATTCGGTCGGGCCATGGGCTTTTAGGAGCTGTGAGAAATTTTAGACATATTTTACAGTTCCTAGAATTCTAAAATATGTCTAAAATTGCCACTGTAAAGTTGTTACTACTTGGTGTGGTTAAATGAAAATCGTAATTACTGTTACAATTAAAAATCAATTTAATTCGGTAAAGAATTTAACACACCCCTTAGCAAAGCACTAAATTAAAAATTATTAAGCAAATTCACCAACCAGGGTCGCGTGATTCGACGTAGTAGGGAATCTTGTTGGGGATCTGCTCCCGGCGTCGCTCAGGATAGCAGAGGTGGACTTGGCTGTTGTGCTGAGGCGGCCAGAAAAGGACTCGTCATCGCCGCGAGGCCGTATTTATCGTCCGTTGCAGGGCGTGGGCGGCGGGGTCGACCGGCGGAGTGATGCGTCAAGGATTGACGTCACACACTCCCCCCTTTAGGCCAGAATTTTCCCGGGAAAATTCTGTGGCTGGTAGGCGGCAACTGCATTCCGGAACCCTAAAACAGATGAGTGGTAGTGGTGTCAGTAGGTTAAATACAAGGCAACTACTAACCCTGAAAGAAAAAAAGGTATAACCCTCGACCATTCATACGTCACCAAGCATTGAACGTTCCCATTACCTGACATTCATCCCATACAAAAAGCCTCACACACATTCATACGTGTGAAAAAGAAGGCCTACATTCATTCCCGAATCCGAGTCATATTCTAAATAATATAGGACGCGCGAAGAGGTATTATAAGTGAGGTTTAGAGTAAGTAGCCACCAAGCCTAGGTTGCTAGGCACCACCTGACAACCCGGGTTCGATAAGTGAAAAGTAAATTGAAAATGTATATATTGTAAACTAATAATATTATGATCAGTTGGCAATATCACAAGCGATTTGCTCATTAACACGCTCGATGAGAATTGCAAGAGCAAAATATGTTCATTATAATTAAAATAAACAATAATTATGGTGATGGAAAGTTTGTGCCGAGCATCGGCCCAAACTTAGGTAGTAGAGCCTTGCTGATTTCAGCATAAATGGGCCGGCTCGACCGGGGAAGTACTACCCTCTCACAGAAAATCGACGTAAAGTAACAGTACCTAAACTGTTGCGTTTTGTTCGGTGAGTGAGAGTGCCGGAGGCCCTATCCCCTATTCCTTCACCCTCATCCCACTCCATATCCCTCATCCCACTCCATATCCTATCCCTTTTCCCAACCCCAAGGGGCGGCAACGCACTTGTGACTCCTGTGGTGTTGCTTGTGTCCATGGGCGGCGGTAATTGCTTACCATCAGGCTATCCGTCTGCTCGTTTGCCGCCTTATACTATAAAAAAAAACTGTTATCTGAAAGATCTCTATCAATTCTCTTAACTGCTAGCATATAATAGTGAAAATTAACTAGAAATATGAACCTAGTAAACGATAAAAAACCGGGAATTGGTTGTAAAACTCGATGAAGTTTATTAAACTCTCATTTTATGAGCGCCAGAGCGGTACAATAAATGGAAAATACTGACATGCGGGGATTCGGTGCCAGGCCGCGGCTACACGGGGTCTGCACTCGCTTTAGTGCCACAGTAGTCGTTTGTATATCATAGTTAAGGTACTCCGTATACCCCCCCCCCCGTGGGATCTCCACCTTGTCGTGGTGGGGGGGCTCAGTAACCGTGGATTGGTGACCCGCGGTGAAGCTAAGAGGGATCCAGGAGGGGACGCTCCGCGTGGGCTTGACGGGGCCTGCGCAGGATGCGTCCAACGGTGCGGGTGCGGGGGACAGTTCTGTCTGTCCCTCGCAGTCGGGTGCGGTCGCGGGAGGAGAGGCGTGTCGGTGTTGCGTTGCCGCGCGCCCTATCTCCCGCGACCAAATGGGGGCGCACCATCCGATGCGTCGCGGTGGGGCCGCAGAGGAAGAGGAGATGCGGTGTTGCGTTGCCGTCCTCCCTATCCTCTGCGGCCGCTGGGTGTTTTGGTGGCGGAGCCTAACACCTTAATCCGCCGCCAAGGGGGTTTTGTTCGGGGCCCGCCTGACCATCTGGCGGGCCGATACCCGTCGGGGGGTTGCGACGTATGCTTGGGCGAAACCCGACCCTCCGACACACGGGTACATGAGGCACACGGGTTGGTTTTAGTCAGTAAGAGTCTGACAGTCCCCTTCGCCCATCCCCCAGGGCGGAGGGACTCAAAGGTACTCCGTATACAGTTACAATACACAAAGATATCTAAGCATTCACAATGACATGCATACAAATTATTCCTCGTTCTTTAAATGTGATTTATATAGTGCGTTGAGCTTAATTTTATTTACAAGAATAACTAAGCAGGTAATTTACTAATGTAGTGAAAAGACACAAAGACACCAGAGTATTAATACCTATTAAATTCCAGCAGTAAATTACTCGGACTCATTTAAATAGCTGGTATTACACAATAGACTATTTAAAGTTTAATTTTCTTCCTAAATCCGGCGGTCTAGACTCCAGTTTAGGTACGTAATTTATGCGTTACATGAAAAAGACCTTTGTCCACCAAAAACGTACGTCTTTTAGAAGTGTTTTAGTGCTTTATAAATCCGAGCAATATGACGTAGTCTTATATAAAACTAGCGTTATCGGTAATGCATTATAACGCGAGTTTTTAATTCTCCGCCTAAGCACTGTAATAAAAAATCATTGTATAAAAGCCTCACTTTGTAAGAGCCATATTTAACATGTAGCTTACGACAAGACAAGCGACGGAATTATGTCATTTGACTTCCACCTCTTCGCATGTCGCCCCTTGTACCTTCTCTTTCACAAAACTACTAGTGCGTGGAGAATTGTGAAGTTTACTTTTGTACGAAGAAGACGAGTGTGATTTAAATATTGTACATACGAGCGAGCTTACTTTACCTCGATTTATTGAAAAAATACTTTATAGAAAATATCATACTGAGACATATTTTCAGTGCTGCTATTGCCTGTCATACATAGTTGCAATGCAAAAAGTAATATCTTATTGGTACACATTGGAATTCTCTATTTTTACCCGACTACGGCGAAGCCAAAAGGAAGGCTTATGTTTTTGGCAGTCTATGTATGTATGTAAGTATGTATGTATGTTTGTATGTTCCACCCTAGCGCCCAAACTACTGAATCGATTTTAAGAAATTTGGTCTCAATATATTCGTAATAATGGCCCGGGTGACATAGGCTATATAAACTTTATCTAAATTTTCTATTACTGAATAAATACCTCAGTTTCTAACCTAAAAAAAAAATAAACTGAGATAATCATTACGTGTTTGGTATCAAGAGAAAGGTCTTGGTGAGCACATTAAAAATATTTACATACATTATACTACTTGATTTAAAATATAAGTTCAAAACGCAGTAGTACTTACAATTCACGCCGTTCAGACGCTTTGAGTTACCTGTTTTTGTTCCTTTGAATATGTCAATGTTAATATTTTATGGACGAGGTCCCTGCCCGATTGGGATACGGAAAAGGGCTAAATACTTTTCTTGTTTCGTCCTTTTTAGCCCCCCATTTTTGGATTCCGTACCTCACAAGGTAAAAAAAGGAACCCTTATAAGATCACTTTCTTGTCCGTCTGTCTGTCTGTCTGTCTGTCTGTCTGTCTGTCCGTGTGTCACCACCGATTTTCTCAGGAACGGGTGGACCTAGCAAATTGAAATTTATACCAGATACTGAGGTCTATGGTTCCTATTAGGTGTATCCCTAAAATCAGGGTCCTGGGTCAACCCGATAAAAAGATTATGGTCAAAATTAGATTTTTGCGAAAACTTGCAAGTACGAAAATTAACCCTAATTTTCAACTATTTTTAATTTTCGGAATTTATCCTTTACTTGTGCTGTAAGACCTTGGTTTTAACCAAAATTGATAATTGTAGGTCAACCGTAAGTACCCTATAGGTTTTGGGTCGAAAACCTATATTATTATGGTAGTTCCCGTTGAACTAGAAATCACGAAATTTGGCCAAAAGCAGGGTCTTACAGCACAAATAAAGGAAAAATTACAAAAATAAAAAAGTGGAAAATTAAAGGGTGTCCATACATACATAGTAGACTCCATTTAAGATAGTCCTCTAAGTTGATTGGGCGCTCATACAGATTTAGAGGACTAGCGTAATAAGCACCAACCTCAAATAAGGTAAAATGCGTACGGAACCCTCGGTGTGCGGGTCAGACTCGCACTTGTCCGATTTTTTTTTTTATAAGCTAATATTAGACTACTAGGCAGATCCAGGTCTCTACAACATAAGTCCTGGATGCAATTTACTAACGCTAAGATGATGATGATAGTGATAGGAAGATTTTATTTTAATGATTCCGAATTTAATTCATCAACATATTCTTGAAGACGAGTAAAAACTTACAGTTATTTGGGATTTCACTACAATACTATGTCATAGCTGAAGCCATAAATTTTAATTGAGTGATTAGCATTCAAAACGAATGCAAGTTAAGTCATCTAAAATATTGTGCATATCGAATTCACATTATGAATAGGACTCAAACATATCTATTCAAATGAAGCAGCGGCTATATTAAGAAACGTGAGGTGTAAATTGTTGTTGAACAAAACAGACGGCGACAGGAATGCATGCGTTGTATGTGCCCGACATGTTTGGGACATCACGTTCTCATCCGACAACTTTCATGAAAACCGACACGCAAATACCTTCGTAATGAAATGCTTTCCTAGATTATATTAAAAACCTTTGTAATAGTACGCTATACCGAGAATTGAGATTAGATTGAAAGATTGTTGTGTTATAATACGGACGAGGATGCTTAAAGAATAACACTGTAATAACACAGAAAAGATTGACGATTAATAGCAAGCTTGAAATAACTGATACATAGGTCCACGTGGCAAGTAGATCGTGTATTTAATTACACCCTTACTCTCATTTTAAAAGCCATGCAATAGAAGACTAGAGTCTGCACAATGGTGGCATTACACGATTCAGCACACTCCTGTTCATTCAAGTTCATGTATTTTTAACTACGCAGAATGAAGACCAAAGAATATTCTCATATGCATCTAAGTTGAACATCACAACGATTGAAAAGTAAATACTTAGAATACGGATACAAAGTGCAAATGTATTCCACAAGGTTCCCTAGTTCAATAATTTCTTCTTTCTTGCCAATATCAATAATCTGCTTCCTCACTTATTTTCGCCCAAGATAGTCCATTGACTTGAAATATTGAAACCATAATATGTTTCAATACGAGTTTATGTCTAGATTCCTAAATATTATTATGCATTGTTAAGGGCTGCTGCTCCGTACCCTAGGCTCATAGCATGATTTTATATAGTCTGACTCGATAAATGAGCTATTCAAATTAAAAATAATTATTCAAATCGGACCGCAGTAGTAGTAGTGGTAGTTCCTGAGATTACCGTGTCCATCCAAACATACAACTAACTATACTCCAAAACTGCACAAGTTGCAACTGAAGCATACTGAAGCTACTATAGCAGCTATATCGATAAGTATCAAACATTCTCAAACATGAACACCTAATCCGGGATACGATATTAATCAAACGAGGAAGCTAAAATGTTTACGTGGTTATCTTAACTAGGAACTGATGTTAGTACATCACTAGTTAGCTGCCAGTATGTCACTAGTTGAAAATTATGGCCAAAGTTGCACTGTAACTCAAAACTCCGGTTGCCACTCTCAAACGGATAACCATATTAGATGACACGTCACATTTGCTAGCTAATTATGTTTAGAAGTTGCACCAGAGAGGTTGGACGTTTAGACTAGAGAGAACATGCTCGCCATATTTCCTTATACCGAACGTGCAACTTGTAATGTCAGTTGGTCTTAGTTGATTAATCATAACGTCAAATTACGCGTCTCATTTAAAGAGGCATAGACTCCTTACAGACTTATATCTTTGACTGCATTCTCTAAATAGCCGTGCTGTCAAATCCCATCATTAAGGAGTGATGGGATTTGACAGTGAAAGGAGATATCGATGTTTTTTGAATGAGGGATAAATACGGAAACAAACTATCGGACATGAATGTAAAACTGAATCGTACCCGAAAGCTTCGGCGTGGCAGTCGGTTGCACTCACGCCAACTGGGTTGTCAAAGTAGTTCACTGCTGTACTAATATTTACATAAAGGCGAATCATTTGTGCTGGTGGATCACAAATCGGATTACCTACAACTGTAAAAAAATCGAGCAGTGTCCAACGTAAGCGATAGGAAGCAACGTGATATGATGCGACGCACACAAATTGCCAAAGCCTGCCGCATTAGCCAATCTGGTATAATTCGTACAATACATAATCTAAGTGACAGTTTCTTAGCATCACATCGCAACGCATCGCTCATTAGTTTATGAATACTTTTTGTCAGTCAATAGATTTTATGGCTAAAACGAACAATTAAACACGTGAATTTTTTTAGTACTGTCTGTCTGGCAAGTCTTTGCAAAGCACTGTCCGGCGTCGATAGCAAAAACTACAATTTCAATATTTTTGTTGTTTACTCGGCTTAAATATATCGACACGTACTAAAGTTAGACATTTGACCAAACATATTTATCGATAAATCATCACTGTTACGAACAACACTCGGTTTCCTAACTCTATGTTTTGTCTACTGTTTGGCTACCACGAGCCTGCTATAAGATCGTGCTGCTAAACCTATCGACAGCTCTTTCTATCATACTGTATGTGCCATTAGAAAGAAGATATCAATCATAGCAACCGCTGTTGTTATGTTACTTCTATGACTTATGGTTATATTTCTTTGAGTTGCACTTGTCAATATATGATTGAACATGCGGTATAGTGGTTGAGGTTTGTTTAGCCCCAAAGCAAATTTCATATAAACCTATGTAGTTTGTCAACAGATAAATTATTTTATGTGTAACAATACTTTTAAGTGAGCAGTAAACTCATAGCCCTGTTTACGAATATACCGATCAGCGGTCTCCATGTTAGAAATGGTGAGCATTGTATTCAAGGATTTTCCCAATGTCAAGAATATTCACAGCCAATCCGCTTACTACCGTGAATTTAATACTCACTTTAGACCTTGAATAACTCCGCAGCAGATAGTGCATCGCAAATACGAGTACATTGGTGAAATGATCGCTGAAAGCGTATTCTGCTGGACGAAACCGTTTACATATGAAACGGATGAACTCTGTTGCGGTGTCGAGTACCAGCTTGGTCCTAAGCTCTTTGTATTTAATTCTATTGATCAACAGATCAAACCCGTAGTTTCGATGGGAAGTGACTTCGCCAAATGTTCACATAGTTCATTGGTAAATGAACGAGTTTAATAAAATTTTATACCATACGTCCATTGCAACGTGTCAAATTAGTCTAATTAGTTGCAGTATTAGGTCAACAACATCAATTTCATGTTAGCTAAATGTGTGGTTTTATATTAATCAGCATAATTTCACATTATTATAATTGTAGCAGAATTAAAATGTATTTATCAGTACAATTATTCAAAACTAACCCTTTTACTTTATTTCTTTAACATATTATGGCGCTGATACACCTTAGCATTCACTTGTAACAAAACAGCGAGCATGCGCCGTTTTCTGTTTTGTCGAACCGAAAATTTTTACGATCATTCTAGCGAACACTCTAAATTCAAATAGTCCGTAGAATACAGAAAAAATATAGAAATCGCACTACAACAGCAGTTTTACCCAATATGTTTACTTCAGTGTCATTTATGAATTATTTCTAGAGTAAGAGTAAGATACATAAACAAATGACGTTTCTAAATAATAAAATGCAGATTTTAATTTGAATAGGTTTAATAAATCACACAAGTGTCTGTTCCTACGTTCAAATTTATTTACCGATATCGAGAGTTTATCAACATGCTATTGATATTAATTCTGAGTAAACCAAATCTAAGGATCTATTGTAAACATTATCGATATTTTATCGATATTTATTCTGAGTAAGCCCATCACTAGTCAAGTTTAAATTTGTGAAAAACTACGAAGATTCTTCCTAGATTAAATCATAAGTCAAAGTAAAGCAAATATATGGGTTTAACCGCCATTGTAACGCGAATTCTATATATTATCTATATTTTAAGGCTCGTCCGAATGTTCGTGAGAATGCTCGCTGAAACACACTCATTTATTTTGTAACATTCGCGACAATGCTCATTTCAGCTGAATTCTCAATTGTATCAGCGCCATTATATTAAATGCGAAAATCCGGTTCAGATAATGCTACACCAAGTCTTTTAATTACAAAATGAATATAATTGAAATAGAAATAGGCAAGGCAAGATCCTCTTTTCATAGACTAGGGTAAATGTTCAAATATAAAACATGTCCCGTACGTAAAATTATCGCAGGCTCGGAAATAAAATAACACGCATACGTAGTCCCGCCGCCGCCTCTGACAACCCTATTACCGGCTACGGTCTGCCAGGCCTGGTAATACGGGTAATATTTGCTACATTCAGACTAATACAAAATAATAGTCATAACGACACTGTACTACATTGAAACGCATCCACTTGTGAATAAATCGACAAAGAACAATTCCGTTAAACGAGTAAGATATTGATTGAATCGTCAGCGATATCCGAACACGTTTCGTTTTTCTTGGGCCATTGTTGGCGTAAACAATATGTAATAGGTAGTAAACGGTGTTTCCATTCCAGTGAGATATCATTACATCGGTAGCCGGCGAGACGCGTAAGTGCAAACACTGGGACGCGTCTACAGGAAGGTATTTGTCGTGCAGCCTTGTCGCTCCTTCCTTTCATCGTTATGATTAATGACACGTTATTTTTCATTGAAACAGCTGCTGCGTATTTTTTTCTACTTTCAAGTCTTCTGTTCCATGACGTTCACCTATTAGTCATGCTCTGAAAAGCTTTCGATGTGGGTTTTTAAACATGGTTTTGTCCTCTATCTTCGACATTTGAACGCACCGCGCCGGTTTGGCTTTGACTTTTAAGAGCGGGGCCTCATTATTGTTCTTACCTTTTTTATTTAAGAACATTGCACACATTCTTAATGTAACTACACGTTATAGATAAATGCCTAGCATTAAATTTGCTATTTACAAAAGTGCTATAAATCCAAATGTTCCTACGCACATAACATACTTTGTACATTTTAACCGAAGGTACTTAAAAAATGCCGGTTGGACTTTAAGATGAATGTGCTCAAATTAGGCTAAACGAGTTGGTTGGAGGATACATATGGATGAAGCTGTACACTCCACCCTAATCGCGTAAATTGTATTACCTTATACTTAATTAACTTACCTTTTGACAGTGTTTTTAGCGGAATGTATCTGTATAACAAAATTTTAAAAAGTATCGCTGCATAAATTCTTTTTGTTACCAGATAATATAATTTTAGTGTCATAAAATCCCGGCTCAAGAGAACTATGAATTGTACAAATAATTCACGTCTCACGGTAATTGAGTCGACAGCACGCGGCAGAAACCACAGTACACTCATAATAATATAATTTGGATGGGTGGATCCATATTTTGTGTATAATGGCCATTCTCCATTTACTTTGTATATCCATATTAAGTAACTCTTTTTGTAACTCGGTAATGCGGCGAAAGGAAGCGGTTTTCCTGGTAATTTAATAACATTTTTATTTCAGTACGGGTACGTTTTTACAGCACTCAACCCATACGTTGTGAAGATAATGAAATTATCTAGTTACATAATTTTATCGTTCACGAGTCGTCGACTTCGAAACAATGTTTAAACGGATGATTTAAAACGTAATAATGTATAAACTGTGCCTGAAGGGTGGCAGGTTGCCTGGTGTACGCGGGCGCTGGCGACTGGCGCAGGGCAGGGCCCTACATAGGTACGTGCCGGCGACGCCAGTTTCTTTCATTTCCGTTTTTCGTCAAAGTTTACGTCTCTTCCTGCCTGTAATGGACTCAACTCGACTTAATTTTATCCATTTTGCAGAAAAATATATCAAGTACGAACAGCGCTCTATCAAATCACTGTCCCGACGACAAATAGATAACACGAACAGCATTTAATTTGTACATTTGAATCACTGTTATGATAAAACTGAATGTAATTATAATACCGCATTATAACAGCACATGTTTGCTGGTGTGCCATATGTATTCGCTATGCATAATGTCTGTATATAATATAATATATATGTATAAGCGATATTACGCTCATAATTTCCACTACATAACTCTCGCCGACCTCGAACATTTTTATGGGAGCATCGTCGAATGCTCATGTAAGCCTAAGGATGGATTAAAAAGGTTGACGATGATGTGGCAGACCAACAGAATCAGTGCGGTATATTTAAGGATTATGAAACACTTAATTAATTTTAATTTTGTTAGAATAACTATCATAAAGTAAATTTTGGAGTCCATTCGCCCTAATAACAACATTCTTCGGATGACCACAAAGTTAATAACACAGAATTCTCTCGGCTACATCTGACGGCAGCGGGCACGGATAGGCAAACAGTCCCTTAGCTCGAATTTCACAAATTACGCCGGCACAAACGCGCCCTAAATATATTGAGTGAGACTTTGGCCAACTGTAAAAAGGGCTCACGGGAATCTCTCGAGACCTAGTACCTAATTGAAGGTACGTACTTAATACGTCTCGTGGATTCTGCCTCTGCTATCCTTTGGGGTGACAATTCCGCTTCTAAGAATCCAGCAATTACGGAGCTAACTTAATAGAATAAACGAAATGTACTGAAATGTTTCGTACTGCAGTCTCCGTTTTACTACAAAGGTTTTAGTGGCTGTAAGCCGAAATCCGTAGTTTATTCTTAGCTATTTTCCGAGTAAAACGATATTATTCGATTATTAAATCGAGGCTGAAATTTTATAACTATATACACAAGGTTGTTTTTGGCAGGCGACGCTTTAACGTTTGTGTAAAATTTGTCAGGTAAAGATTTTACAGTTTGCGGAAGTGCATGTTATTGGCGACTCTTTTAAAAGCATTTTCTTCTTGAACGCAAGAGCCATTCTTGTAGAAAATAATACATTATAAAAGGAGTAGAATAACACTTAAGAGGTACACTAACATCAACTATCAAAATATTTAATAGAAGTTTTTGTCACCAATTTTTTTTAATATAAACGGAGAGAAACCTGAGCTGCCTCCGTGGTCCAGTGGATAGCATATGCGTCTGCTGATTGGGAGGTCCCGGGTTCGATGCCAGGGTCGGGCAAAAGTGCTATTGAGTTTTCCGAATTCTCAGTAGCATCACACGGAGTCTGGCAATCTGCCTGGTAACGGCAATAAGCTCGCCCTCTTTACGTTGGACCTAAAATTCATAAAGCGAAATGTGGGTGTAATATAACACCTCTGCCTACCTCTGAGGGGTTACAGGCTAGACACTATAAAAAAACTATACTATTCACAAAAAAATGACAAAAAATAATTTAGTTTTTTAAAGCTACACTTATTCAAGCCAATAATATAATATTAAAGTTCATATTTTCCCATTTTCAAAAACATCATGTACAGATACCAAACTTCAAAATAACAAAACCAATAACTGCTTGCCTGTAGAGCTTCCAATCCGAGTTTTTATACAATGACAAAGCAAATTAAAATGTGATTATCCTTTCCGTTAGTCTCTGCCAAGAAGACGGCTTAAAGCGACAGCAGTTAGTATAAACAAACATAGTTCACTAACACAAATACCCCTTACTTGTAACTTTAGTAGGTAGTAAAGCCATTAGGTGCCGGCTAGGCTATCTACCTTCAGCTTAGAATCTTTGCTAGCATTTCAATTTTCTTGCCGTTTGTGCAACTACAAACGAGAAAAAGAAAACGCAGTTTACATTTTCTTACATATAAAATGTAAATGTAAACAGCGTTTACATTTTCTATTCTATCGATGTATAGAATTTCCAATGATTATATTATTATTGAAATTGTATAACGTGAAACATATATTATTTAAGTTTGAGCAAAACTAATAATTTATGTTACGAAACTATTGCACTTGTTATAAAATACAAGAAATAGTTACATGAAATTGTTTCATTCAAGAACTACTTTCTCTGTAAGGTAAATTGTGTCAGCAATTTTTATAATTTTTGTAACATTATAATTGCTTTTTGTGCCATGATCGGTAGGATCAATACGAAAATCGCAAAAAAGAAATAGAAAATCATGTTTTTAATTTTCTTGTATAGCATCTAAAATACAGTAAACGTACTTGAGTGTTACGTGTGGATGAAAGTAGAAATACACTAATTTGGTCAGTTAAAGCATTCGCGAGAAAGGTCGCGTACGAATATATTTATTATTATTTAGTTCAAGCGCTGCCAACTCGTCCACAAGACGGCTCGTTTGCAGAAGTGCTCCTCGTTCAAGTGAAAACTAACTGATCGTTATAATATAAATTGTTTAGAATAAGATTATTAGTAATCATCATTACTTTTTACATAATACAGGAGACAGAGAGATAAATTAAGCTGGTTTCAGTATTTAGAGGGCAGCAGGCAGTATTGTAGGTCGCTTGAGTTTACTTAATAATCTGTGTGAACGTAGGCACTGCGCAGCATTCAAATTCGATTTTATTTCACAAACCCTACATTAAAAAATATACTGAAATATTTTTCGTAGTAACCATTGTGGCGTGCAACAACTGTGATTTCAATACACAGCTTTTTCAGGTTAGAGTATTTATATATTTTAACTTGACCATTTAGCTAATCCAAAACGGAATGTCTGGGTTAAATCGCACATATATTTTGTTTTTAATCACTGCTTTAAAGTGCAGATTGGCAACTATCATTACACTCGAAATATTGAGGAAATTACACAATAACGTCTTGAAACCGATTTCCAGTACGAGCTGTACCTATCAAATTACTACAAAATCAATAAAAACTTTAATAAAAGTGTTTATAATAATGAACTAGAATGCTATCGTATGTACGATTGGCGTTGCATTAAGGTGCACGGCTTAATATTCTGTCTCTCTCAGAATGGGAAACTCAAGAAACAAGGCCTATGATCCGTAGATTTAGCTGCTAGCCATTGTTAGTTCCTTCAACAACTTTTTCTAACTATGACGCAAATATTGTTTCTAAACAACACCACGAACAGTTATAATTAAATACCGCCGTCGCTTACTAGTTTTGTTACACTCTATAAAACTTGACAATGCAGTAACACATAGAAACTCATGTCTCACGATTCACAAAAGTTGTACAAGTGTCAGACTGTACATGACATAACTCAAATCACAAGAATACGCCAGTTGTACTGTGTAAAAGCCCTGCGTGCGCACACCAGTTACGTTACAGCTATACGTAAGTACGTTTAATATAAACTTCCTCTAACTTACAGCATTCATCTTTCATCTCCAACTTTAAGTAAACAAAGTTTGTAACAAAGGCGTTTCTTGCTTAGAAACTACCAATTTTGACTAAATTATTAAAACGACTTGGGTTTATTATTTCGAACACGTAATACCCTTGATGTTTTACAATGCTCGCTTTATTTGTGGATTTATTTCCATTTCTCTCAATGATACGCTCCGTTTTCGATGTATTATGCAAGCAACTCATCAGTTATGTGGGTATGCAGAGAAGTCATAGGGGAGAACATTTCGAATACACTCTTACGTATAACTGAGTTGCTAGAGGCCATCGGACTATTTGCTTAAAGTAGAAACTAAATCGAATGCAGTCTGTATATTACTACATATAAAGAAATTCTTCATTCCGAAGTCTCATAAATTATGATCTATGGAAAGGCGAAGCTTTTCACACTCAATGTTGTGTTCATTTTATATCCTTTACTTTATTATTCATTGACTTATTTTAGAAACAGAGCTGTTATAACATTTAAATTAAGCTGTACGATCCAATAATTCCATAGTTTTAAAATTATGTTATCTATGTTAATACGGTTACGTAATTGCTTATCTAGCCGTAAATATTTGCAGGTTTGGGCCACGACCGACTGTGTGTTATTTCTGTACAAACAAATACCAACAAGGTGACCCTCTTGGACCAGTCATTTTTAGCTTAGCTATACAACCCATTATTCGGCAAATAAATTCTAAATTTAATGTATGGTATTTAGACGACGGAACCCTAGGAGGAGATCTAGACATTGTATTACAAGATTTAGCTTTTATTAAAAATAAATTCGCATCTATTGGCTTGGAACTAAATTCTAGTAAGTGTGAGTTATTTATAAATACAACAGACTCTACAAAAAAACTTTCGATAGTATCTAAATTTAATCATTTGGCACCAAACATCAAAATTATTGAAAAGAGTTCATTTCGCCTCCTAGGTTCGCCCGGATTTGAAGAAGCTTTTGGAAGAAAAAATACAATTTTTTTGTGAAATTTCAGATCGTCTATTCAAAATTAATATACATTCGGCTTATACTATTATTCGATATTGCTTTTTTGTCCCAAAATTTACTCATGCCTTAAGATCATCGCAACTTTGGAAAAAAATAACACTATTAGGACAAGTCGACCAAATTATACAAGTGACTTTAAAAAAAATATTAAATGTGGACTTGGACGACCGAGCCTGGCTACAAGCATCTTTACCCATACGTTTGGGTGGGCTCGGCGTTCGCAAAATTTCCAGTGTCAGTTTACCGGCGTTCCTGTCTTCGGTTCACAGCACGGAAGAGTTAACTAGGAAAATATTATCACCTACACTAGTTAACTCAGAAGTGCTGTGCAAAACCGAAGCTATAAACGCCTGGAAAATGGCTTGTCCAAACACTGATTTGCCCACCAACCTATTCTCCCAAAGACAGTGGGACGCGCCGCTTTGTAACATTGTGAGGAAAACTCTTTTGGATACATCTTTTAATGTTACAGAGCGTGCTCGTTTGCTGGCTGTGGGGGAATGGGAATCCGGTCTATGGCTTCAGGCACTACCATCGTCCAACACAGGAACCATGTTGGACGATGAGACGTTCCGTATCGCCACCTGTATCCGTTTAGGTGCTCCGTATGTTTCTCCGCATCGAGGTCATTGTGGAGAAGACGTCGATAGCCTCGGACACCATGGGCTATCCTGCAGCAGAAGCTCTGGTAGGATTCCTCGTCATGCTCACCTAAATGACATAATCCGTCGTGCTCTTGTTGCGTCTGGTGTACCAGCTGTACTTGAACCAAATGGTTTGGTACGCGACGACGGGAAGAGACCTGACGGTATGCCACTGTTGCCATGGAAAATGGGTAGGCCTTTGGTGTGGGAAGCAACCTGCGTAGACACCCTCGCGCCATCCCATGTTCCAAGCTCGGGAGGCCATGCTGGCGCTGCTGCTGCATCTGCGGAAACCCTCAAACGGCGCAAATACAGTAATCTAGTAGCTAATTACGTATTTGAGCCGTTTGGGGTGGAAACGCTAGGCTCATGGGGTCCGAGTGCTCGTTCTTTATACCGAGAAATATCTAAACGGTTAGTCGACGTCTCACGTGACCAGAAGGCTGGTTTATTCTTTGCTCAAAGAATCAGCATTGCCATCCAGCGTGGCAATGCTGCCAGCCTTCTGGGCACGTTACCCGATGATATTGATGCGGAGGCATTCTACGACGCCTAAACACACCTGTACATATGTATCTATTTTTACTCTTTATTTTTAGTTTTATGTACCATATATATTCTTAGACAGTATGATTATTTAAGATAGTAATGTATATTGTTATAATTAATCATCTGCAATGTACCTTATTATGAAAATTAAAATTAAAATTGAATACCAACATACACAGACAGTACAATGTCAAGAACAAATTATAAAAGATACAAATTTTCAGTGCACTTCAATACACACTTTAGTAACATACACCACAGATGTTCTGAAACTACTTGGGACGTCGTCACATAAGGAGCCGTAATGAGTTCAAAATAAACCGTTTATCATGAGTTTGTAGTCTTCTTACTTAATATCATAGAGAGGTTCTAGGAATTTAAACCCTTGTGTGGCGTAATATTCAGATTTCGTATTCACGTCGCTGTAGATTCTGGGTACTACTCTATGATTTGTCAAAGAAATGCGACCGATATTACGTTGACTGAACACAAGTAATACTTATGAATAAAGATCCTCGTAAATTATTTTGATGTAGTATTGCATTCAAAGGATGCATTCGTTGCTTCAATGATGTTTGTAGTTTATATAATAAGATTTCACAAACTTTCATCTAAGAATACAACGTCGGACAAGAGCTTCATTTACATCTTCATCGTTATTCAACCAGTACTCGTTATGAAATTTGTCGTGATTTGCCCGAACTTCACATTCTGCGTATTTTCGTACATCGTCATCACTAGATGTCTTGCGAAAGTCATCTAGTGATTACGATATTGTAATAATAATTATTATTTCCCCATAAAACAATAATGGAATTCGTATACATAGTACCGGTACTAATGTGTTACATTTATAAGACAAATACGCTTAACACCCCATTGCATTAAACATAGGACGCCGAAAAAGTATTTTGATATTAGCTAATTGCTAGTAAAAATGGTCTCATTTTCTGAAACAATTTATTTAAAGCAATGACAGGCCAATTGTGTTGAAATTGTCTGTCTAACTTTCAAATAAGTCTTCGATTCAAATCCCACTGTTGACGTCATCCGCCAAACACCAACGTAAAGTTGCTGGTGAATTTAACACGGATGTCAGAATATTATTGTTCAATAACGGTTGCGGAGATCAGATGTCGGACGCTTTGTGGAAAATGTTACGCCGCCAATATTAATTAAGCTCGATTGTAATTTGTATACAAGTCTATATTTAGGAATAACAGGGCTATCATACCAATGATATATATTTTACGATCATCGATTGATTTTCTGTTGAAAGCAACGCGACAATATAGAGCTAACTTCCCGTTGAAGGCGACGCGACAATAAAGAGCTGCCTGTTGAAATTTATTAAAAGCTTGTAATGGCTGACGGTCACAAGCCACGTTTCATTACAACAATGACCACACAAAGCTAGTGAATGTCCACTGCAGGTATTGGCCGCCTATGTCGGCCGCCGCAGTCAACTCAAGAGCAAAAGTGGATTGCTTTAGTTACATCGATACACAGGCCTCCTAGGCGAATTAGACTAATTAATTTGTACGATTACTAAAATAGAGCAAGAAATTATGCAATTCGCAAGTTTATGGCCACTTTGTGATGCCAATATTGTCCATCTCATTTAGTGTATTAATTTAGTCTGAAAAATTAAGTCTTTCTTTGTGATCGATTTAGACTGGTTTGTCAATTTCCGTAGGAATTGTCACCGTTTAAAGTTATAACCTAGATTCGTACTCAAAATAACTTCATTAAAATTTAACTTACAAATATACTTATTACTGATACTTTTCACAAATTAAATATGCGTTAGTGTACAATATGCTTGAGTCACTGACTGTTGATAATCTACATGTGGGTACAGTAAAAGTACTTTTAAATAACTTTTCCTATCATTTGTGGTCTCCATCCGTGTTTAAATAAAAGCTAACCAATACCTTATAAATGTTATGGGTAGAATTAATGAAAACTGATTAATCTTAATTATAAATATTTTATCGTCGATTCTCTAGAAGTGTAAAACTTGCAGCAGTATTCAGAATTTGGCTATTTTTGTAAATTTGTTGAGTAAATATTATTACATTTTGATACGGAGTACGTGCTCGGTGTTAAATAGTAGCGCAACTTCAACTGTCGGCTCGTGCATTGTACTAACTTTAATACAATGTTACTTCTCCGTGTTTATATTCAAAAGTGCATTAAGTACTCGTAACTTCTGACTTTGTTGCCTACTTTGTGAACTTTTGTTCGGCATTCTCTGTTGGGTAAACTTACATTAAAATGGTCTTTTCAGAATATTCTTACGTTTCTGTATTCATGCACTGACTGATATACTCATTCATTTTGTACATTATTTTAAAAACAATTCTTGCAACAATATCAAATTTCGACAAAATGTTCTTTTCATGTTGTATACATTTAGAGCTTCAGTCTGTGACTTACGGCCGGTTTCAATATTCGATCTAACCATGGATTTGGAGATTCGAAATACATGTTTGACATATTTTGTATGGACCTTATGTCAAAAATGGCCGTAAAATCTTAAAATAATGTATGGATTACATATTGCAATTCGCAGTTACAAAATTACAAATCAATAAGAAATATCTAAATGGCATTATATGTGGTGACAGACGCGCACACGCGCACATGTTTTTATTTAAAGATTACCGTCACTTGAACTAGCTTAGTAGTAGGGAGCCCATGAAGGGATTTCGGGATTTATTCGAACGCGTCAGATATTGATAGCATCCATGTCCTACGTATTTTTAATAAAGTACGAGTAGAAATGTTAATCTGATCGTTTGCATAGTGGAGATACGATTTCAATATGTAAAAAAAAGAAAGTTAATCGTACGGGTCAGATTTTCTAAGGGGATGTTAAGTGAACCTAAAAAAAGGCTCTCATTGAATATTCTGACGATTTAGGTGTCACGCAAACTCGTGGCCATTATTAGAAGTTGCAAATGTGAATGAGTGAATTCGCCTTTTTGTAATACTCAAGCGCGTCAGGTTAAGATACATATGCTTTATCCTAACGTCCTAGACGTACCTTCTCTTAACCTGACGAATATCTGGAGGGATTAGGGCAAAAGCTCTTTTTTTAAATTTTGAAGGTCAATTTGACAGTAAGCGTTATGTCCTTTAAATTTAAAACCAGTTTATTTTAGATTTATTAGAAGGTGATTCTTTTATTGTAATTAATTATGCGCATTCTTGAGAAATAGACAGACAAATGAACAACAAAGTATCCCTCTACAAAGGTTTCACTTTAACTGTTGAGGCACGGAACCCAAATAAATGTGTTGTTTAACGCATTTGAATCTATCCTTGGCAGATCGGTAACTTCGCTGACTGTATTTACTTGTTCCCCGAGGCACATAGTAGTGTAACCCGTCTTATCCATTTTGAACGGCGTTTCTCCTTAAGTGTTTAATTTAACAAACGATTGTAACAGTCATGTATAGAATTACTGACTCGACTATCATGCCAAGTACATGTATCGGTTGAAATGTATTTGAAAATGTTTTGACTATTTTTGGGATGAAATTTGTCTAAAGCAGATTAAATAGATTAGGATAATGACTATTGTAAGTGGTGATAATTATTTGGTGCTTAGTACCTTTTGTCTTGCGTGCAGTTTTTGAAACGAGTAGCCTCACTTCCGGCGGGGCCACAGTAAAGTTGACTGACCTATTTAATTAGTCTGGTGGTCGGTGACAATAACTGCGTAGTCGTAGATCGCAGGTTCGATTCCCAACCTGGACAATTCTTTGTGTGAAAATCACGATTATTTGTGTTGCGTCTGAGTGTATTCTTCTCTGTCACTTACCCTTGACCCAAGTTTGAACTTAAAGTCATGATTACCCTGACAGTCTGAAGTTAGTACATATGTATTTTAACATAAATAATAGGAAATAATAACGTTTTTCAAAGTACTTATGTGCAAAAAATCTTGTGCTTTACTCAAATGTAATTTGCAATTAACAACTTATGACCCCGATATCTATCAGTTTCACTATCAACATTTTCAAAATACAATTTGAAAATATCATACATAACTTAGATTCAAACTAGGAACACAGGCTCATATAAGTCATATGTCATGTCTTTAAAAAAGTTGAAGTCTTCAAACGAGATAAATAAAATTGGATCATTATTATCTATACCTTAGAATTAAATTTAATAAGTCCAAATAGCCAGTTTGAAGGAAACAGTACTCGCCTGTACTATCGTCAGTCAACATTTTGTAGTGTAAATTTGATCATAAGTTTCCATCACGGCGATATAATAAATAACTGAATAGATATGGTCGAGCAGCGTTGTATATTGCTGCGTTGGCCCATTTCTTCTGACAGTTTATTAGACCTCAAAATTTCGATATTTATAACACTGTCTTAGTAATTTCGGCGGGCCCCTTATCTTATACGTTAATTGGAATAATGTATGTGTGTTTGCTCTTTAGGTACACTGTCATTTTGAATATAAATATATTGTTGGACTCTGTCAACATATTACCTACTAGTTTGGGATAATATATGGGAAACAATCGTAATAAAATTGTACTGATTAGTATTTTTTTATATTATTCTATATAAAATATTCTAAGCCAAAGCGGTATTGAAACTTTAAGGTCGGAAATCAAGGATCTAAAAGAAACAGTGACAAATGTCAACAAATCTCTCTTAAAATATAATAATAATTATATCCGCGATCCAGTGAACCAGCTTGTTTATACAACGGAGGTTTGAACCTAAAAATGGATATAATATGCTTAGTTTTAAAATAACCCTCTACAATGTAAATTGAGTAAAACGCAAATCAACATGACGCCAAAAGAATTCAAAAACCAGCAAGAAGCAACAAGCAGTGCCTAGATGGTAAAATAAGCTATTGCTAAGACGTCTTTTCCTCGCTTTTATAAACATATTTTACATGTAATGCCTAAACAGCTGTCAGAAAATATGTTTTCCTTTTCATAAAAGCCTTGTTAGAAGCTAATACAGTCACTTGAAATGAAAATAAGTTTATTTGACATTTCTCACGTGGGAATTGAGCTTTGAAATTGCGTACGCAACTGAATAAATATATGTACATACGTTTAATTAAATACAAATACTTGTGTTCCAAAAAAAACGTTTTAGGTACGCATTGAATTACACTTAATTAGTTAGTATTTAAGGTCCTTTAAAGAGGGGAAAGGAGTATATACTTTTTAAAAATGTACTTGTAATGGAATAATGTGTGGTGTTCCTCCAAATAGAGGGAGGATCCTCTGACCAGCCTAGGTGACCGTGCCTAGTGGTCCGCAATCCGCCGGAAGTTGTTCAGTTCTTAATATAGTAATCACGTGTGAAAAATTTAAACTATATTTATCAGGATAGTTCCGGCACCGACGCCCGCCAAAAGCCGGTGGCACGTGTCGCGCGGCAAAAGCAGGCGGCCTGTGCCGCCGGCACTGTGTGAATACGGATTAATTAAAATTTAATACGGATCTGTTAAGAACTAAAGAATTGTAGCTTCCGAGATTTGACTGAAATTTTAAGTTGCAGAAAAGGTAATTTTCTATGTTTATACCTCGTCACATGCTCTGCTGGCACTTTATTGTGAGTTCTCGCCTAGAATCGGGTTTTATCTTGCAGTTCTGATAAGGATCTGTTAAAAACAAAAGCGTTCTAGCGTCTCAGATTTGTTTAGCATTTTAAATACAATAAAATGCAACATTTAAATTTTTTGACTTTGTGACATGCTCTGCTGGCACCTTTTTGTGAGTCCTCGCCAAGAACCGAGTTCTAGATTACAATTCTAATACGGATATGTTAAGAACTAAAGTGTTTTAGCTCCTGAGATTTGTATAAAAATTTAAATTGACGATAATGTAATTTTCTATGTTTATACCTTATGACATGCTCTGCTGGCACTTTATTGTGAGTTTTCGACTAGAATTTAGTTCTAGATTACAGTTCTGATACGTATCAGTAAAGAACTAAAGAGTTCTGGCTCCTGAGATTTGTCTGAAATTTTAAATTGAGAAAAATGTAATTTTTCGATTTTTAGACCTTGTGACATAATCTGCTGGCACTTTTTTGTGAGTTCTCACCTATAATCAAGTTCTAGATTACAGTTCTGATACGGATCTCTTATGTACAAAGGAGTTTTGATACGGATCTGTCCAAAACCCAAGAGTAATGTATGTCAATAATTGCTTGAAAGGCCTTTTTTATTTTATTTTTTACTTTTTCGTATGTTATGCTGATACTCGGACATAGGTTCAGAACTATTACTAGAAAGTATCAGAAACTGTAGAACTCATTCGCATGTAGGAAGAACTCACTTTTATATTTGACCTGTATCTAGCAGATCATTTAGTGATTTTTAAGGTAAAAATGGCAGAACTATTTCTTAAAAGTAAAAGGAACTACAGAGCTCGGCTGCATGCGATAAGAACTCGTATTTATTTTTGGTCTGCTGGACACTGATCTGCTAAGTTCACTTACATGTTAGATGTCAGTGTTGATAGTTTATGTCATTGTACGATAGATGGCCTCAGTTGTAGCTTCCGCTCAACGACAACCCAGCCTACTAGACGGCAGACGTAAGGCGAACACTTTCTGACAAGACGTTATACGTCTTGCATAAGACCAATCCCAACACTAGTTATGAATTACCCCTTTTTTTTCATTTATGTATCGCAAAGAAGCATGTTCATTTTTGACCTGTCAAATATATTTTATGTAATCAGTGCGTCTTACAATGCGATTGATATTAAAAAATTGCTGATTTTAAGCTGGTTTTGAAATACTAAGTAGATTTTTTATTAAAGGCCCAGAAAAAACGAAATTGATTTTTAAAATATATCACTTCTGGTAGACGTATTTATATAGAACGCAGCCAATATGAACGCATTCATAAAGCACCTATCTTGTTATACGTTCCATTTCAACATTCCCTTTTGTATTCTATGTAGTGTGGTCTAATTTCTTTACTAAATACTTGTGCTATTCTATTGTTTAAATAGTTTTCTCAATTATTACTGAATCCTTAAAAAATATTATTTATTTTAAATGATAATTCAAAGATAAAAATCACAGGATAAAATCATCGAACTGCATGAAACGGAACGTGTTTTTTTTTTTCACAATGTGATTATGACGTTTGTTTGCAAATCCGTTGCCTTTCAACTCCTGAGTTGCTGGTTACGACTTTGTGAGTGAACAGTGCGATTTCTAGATTTTGTGATTTCTTCGACTACATTTTCAGACCCCACGGACCCCAGTACCCTCTATTTACGATTACTTTGGCTAGTTTTACGGACTCGAATTTTGCTACACGATTGGTTTAGTGTTTTGCTCGCTTGTAAATAAAAAGCGATTGATCAACATCATGGCTACAAGACGTCGGGCAGAGCGTATATTATGCATTAACTGTAACATATGCGTTAATACACTCCGCCGTCATCTCGTCGTTCAGCTGGATACAAGAGTCGTTTCGCTTATCAGTGACAGAATATCTCCACTTATGGTGAGTAAAGTAGTAACTTATAGTAACCCAATGTATGTTAACAATTAGGTAGGTACTAAAGTATTGTTAGTGTTGTAGGTTCAATAATAATCCTAATATATTTTATCTATCTAATGATACATTGAAAACACAGATTAATAGTAGTACTTTATAATTCTGTGATTGAAAATAAGCATTAGTTGTTAATGAGTTTTTCAACAATAAGTGCTTGTTTCACAACAACTATCCAATAGTAGTAACCTTTTAATCTCAAAAGAAAAAAATGAGATTTATATATTAAATAAGAATTATGAAACAAGCTCCCAATATAATAATGTTGCTGAGTACTACACCTATGTTTACTATATGGAGGATTTTGTTTCTAGATTACTGATGAAGACTTCATCTGTGAAGCATGTTTCCACTTATTTCTGCAAGCTGTCAATGCTCAGATACATGCTGATGATGATCAGAGTTCAGGGCCATCTCTACGGGGACACTTGGAGGTGTGTCTTGTTTGTGGAAGATCATTGGTCAATAGGCAAAGTGACCTTATTTTGAGACAGAACCCATCAGTTCTCATTCAAACCATGATGCAAATAGTTGAAATGAGAATAGCACCTCGTCAGGTAAATATCAAATATCAGTACCTATGTTATAGCTTAAAATATAACTTCCACCTCATTGATAGCTGTGGTTGTTTGCAGATATCACCATCTGATCGTTTATGCCATGCCTGCTGGTTAAAAACTAAAAGAGATGCTACTCGCAGACTGGAAGATACTGAAACAAGTGCAGTGGATGAAAGGGCTGTAACTTCTGGAAATCCAGACAACGTTTCAGCTGTTCCTACCCATATGGACAATCAACCACAGGAAACTCAAGAGCACCAAGTGGCCCAGCAAAACTCGGATGAGTCAGATTTAGATAGTGGCAGAGTACATGAAAAGCAGCCCGGTTCCCCAGTACCCCAAGTTACTGGTACTATCACATTGCCGAATTATAAAAGAGCTCCTAACACGGCTTCACACTGTATTTTCACTGGATGCGATAATGTTACTGGTCTACATACAGTCTCTGATAATCTGAGAGCCACATTAATACACAGTCACAAGTTCTATATACCTCCATTAGCTCGTGTCTGTATAACACATTTACAAAACAATGTCTGGGATTCGCTCTATGATGCTGACACCAGTATTTCTAACTTTACTGTCAACCAGGTAGAGCATATCTTTTCTTTTGTTAATGCCTTTAAGCCTTTCTTAGACTTCACTAGCTTAAATTCTGTTCAAGAAATGGATGAACATTTATTTTGGTACTGGATGGGTATGACAAAAGGTAATTTTTTATCTTTATTACGGGAGGTACCCAGACTTATGACTATTAAAAATGGTATTCTGGGGTTGGCCTCTGTTCTGATTAAGATGCGTACAGGTGATTCTGACCAAAGGATTTCCGTTTTATTAGAAGTACCACGTACTACCTTAGAACGACTTATGGGTAAAGTGAGGGAGATTCTTTTGCAGGATTTTGTCAATACTTATTTAGGTATTAATGCATTGCCTCGCAGTGAATTATTGCAACACAACTTGATGATCCCAAATGCCATATATAATGAGAATAACTTGCAAGCAGTTGTGATTTGTGATGGAACTTATATTTATCTGAATAAAAGTAGCAATTATATGTTTCAAAAAGAGACATACTCTTTGCATAAATATAGAAATCTTTTAAAACCATTTTTGATTGTAGCATGCGATGGATAAATTGTTGACTGCCTTGGCCCATACAAAGCAACTACCTCTGATGCCGAAATAATGGTTTCCTTATTTAATAATGAAAATTCCTCGCTTCGACGGTATTTCCAAGAGAATGATGTTTTAATTTTAGATCGGGGTTTTAGGGACAGCATTAGTTTATTAGAAAGTTGCAATTATAAGGCTTACATGCCTGAATCGCTGCGAGAAGGTGAACACCAACTTACAACTGAACAAGCAAATAGAAACAGATGCATAACCATTTGTAGGTGGGTGGTGGAAGTGGTAAATGGTTATTTTAAAAGAGACTATCGATTATTTAGGTTTGACCATTTCAATAAAAGTGTGCCGAACATGATGGCTTACTTCCAAATAGCAGCCAGTTTAATAAATAAGTTTGGTGTTCGCCTGCATGATCGCCCTGATGCTGCCCAAATTATAAATGTAATAAGAGAAAGGTTGCCACTAGAAAATAATTTATCTCGAATTGTTGCCAATCTTAATCTTAATCGCAGGTCTTCATATTTTAGGAATATGACTGTCAATGCAGATAATGTTTTATTCCCCCGACTGGAATGTAATGAATTAATATTATTCTCTTTAGGAACATATCAAATCCGCCAGGCACGTTCCTATTATGGAGAACACGTACGTTTTCATGGTGGATATAGGATAGAAGTTTGTACACAAGCATTTGATGTATCTGAATTTAATTTCGAAACTAACGAGGAATACTCATTGTTAAAAGGAAGAATTAAGTCGAGGCATGTAAACAGACGACAATATTATGTCTATATTTTAATAAAAAATAATATAAATGGCCTAGCAGGTATTCGTGAATACTGCTGTAGCTGCATAGTGGGTCTTCGCACAGTTGGATGCTGTGCGCACATTATGACTGTAGTGTGGTATCTTGGATGGGCCAGGTACCAGGACAACATTGTACCCCCAGCAGCTTTTTTGGATGATGTAGTGGTCAGGGAAGATATAGAATAAATAATAAAATAATATATTGTGTTTCATTTTCTATATTGTTTATACCTTTGAAGTAACAAAATATGATGTACAATGAGAGGCGAATACTTTTACAAAGGTGACAAACAAGCCCAGTCTTCTTGGTAATAGGCGGTTACTGTAGCCAATGATTGATCGCTCTAGGGTAAAAAATGCGGGGTGGGATAAAAGAAGGATGGGAGGGGTAATTAAGTAAGCCTCCAGACCAAGTAGACTACACACCAAGTAGAACGCAGTTACATTGTTACTATAGCGCCTATTTCCTATAAAAGTGGTAACCTCCCTGCATGATCCCCACTCAACGTATGTATGTGTATGTACGAGGTAAGTTTCAGGCCGCCACAACCCTGGTGTCGTATAATTAACGCGGCGTATCCCACCTCCTTTAGGGCTAATACTCGCTTCTATCGACGCGGCAACAGCATACCGTCCTCACATCATCTCTGTCCGAGACCTCACTTCCTCATTAGTACCAGAGACCAGTTAAAATCTGTATCTTATTGGTATATGCTTCTTTTTTGTACATGTCTATGGGTAAATGTTAGTACTTAACGACGCAACGTACGTCACTTTGACGTTTTTGACATCGGCTAATCCAGCCATGTAATACATTCTTTAGTACTTAACCTCAAAAATAGTTTATATTATATCTTCTTTACCTGGCCTCCAAATAAAAAAAGACTTACATAAACATTTATTTACGATAATAATGTCACTATTGTGACACGTAGGATTTAAAGACAAAGCCTACAGAAAAAATTGACTGACAGGTCAACGCATGTATAGAGAATGGGCATTGTTCTTTGAACCGGGCAATTAGAATGCATTTTTGTAGCCCTCTTCGTCCCTCATACCTCACCGCTTTGACAGAATTTTATTGTTTGTTTGTAGAAATGAAAAAATTTGATGTCTAGTAGGCTGGTTTGTCGTTGCTACCGCTACATACTTATACACGCAGTTAACACAGCGTAGCATCTCTATTTGCCGTTCAACATGAGTAATTTACCTGTAACGCTGTGTAGACTGCGCTAAAACAAAGGTTCACTACGAACATCGGTGTTCAGTTTGAAATAACAATGTATTCGGCTCCCGCTTCGATAGCAGGATTAGATTTTGGCGCGTAACCGTTATAAACTAGGTAAATAAACAACAAACAGTATTCAATTCTGTATGACACTAGAGAGAGCTAAGCGCTTTGTTTAGGTGAAATGTTTTGATCACGTGCCTAATGCGTGATATATTTCACTGATAGCTATTCGAACACGCAATCAGTTTTGTTCAAATATCGAAACTGTTTAAATAAATTGTCGGTTGGGTTTCCTTTACATTTAAATATTCGTTTTAAGTCTTGTGAATGTGTGTGTGTAGTGAAAATACAAAACATTTTAAATTAGCGGTATTAAGTTTAATAAAATATATCATTTTATATGTGTGTCAATTTAGGTTTGATTCCGTTAGGATCATATTAATAGTTTTGTGATAGTTATTGTTATTTGTGATAGTTGTGATAGTTCATTAAAATTTATTTGAATACTAAGCACAATTTACAAAATCATTCAGCCGTGACTTCGGAGGTGGGTACAATAGACCTGCGTTTAAGGAGTTATTATCTTCTGGCGATACATACAACTTATACTTATACATTCTAATTTTATTATTTATTTATTTACAACAAAAACTAGATTTATTAATCTACAACACAATTTTAGTAACAAATAACAATCGACATTAGTAGTAAAGTAATTATAGACAAAACAAAATTAATACATACATACATACATAGACTCACGCCTGTTTGCCCGAAGGGGTAGGCAGAGGCACATTAAACGCCCACTTTTCGCCATTTTTTGATCCCACTTAATAGGTGGCGAGCCTATTGCCGCTTATCGGGATATTTTGTTTGCCAGAGCCTCGTCCGTTGATCGGCAGGTGCACCACTTGCAGGTGAGGTTGGTAGGCTGACAAAATTAATAAACTAAATAAAACAAAAAAATGAACATTTAGACACACATTTAGATTGCATGCGCGTTGTTGTCCGCGAGTATAGACGTACATGCGTGCATGTATGAGAATGTAATGTACTAGTATTACCCCCTATCGTTGTCACTCAACTTCAATAGCACCACATTCAAGCAGACTGAGGCCGTTCGCGCGTTCATCGAGTTTGCGCCCGGCGTCCGTTCGGCGTGTGTGAACGCCGAGCGCACGCTGGGCAAACGCCAGCCGCTCGAGGAAAGCGCACGCTCAATGAAAGGTTGGCCTTACCATACACATAAATTAAAGCACGAAAGATATTCGCAGATTATAATTTAACCGAAACTTACACCATTTGGCAACTATATTAGTAGGTAGTGACGAAGATTTCTTAGGTTTACGGCGTACCGTACGGCTATAAACATATGTGCCGTTAAGAGCTGCAAGTTTTCACAAGTAGTTTGGAGTACGAGCGAGTTAGCATGCGCAATGATCATCCGACAGAGCGCTACGGGGCTGTAACTCTAAACAAACTGTGATTTAAACGGAATAACTTACACTGTACGCTTTGACATATATAACAGGTCTAAGTTAACAAAACAAGTACATTTTAGAGTTTATTTTCAAATAATACGTATATGTACTTTATTGACATTGCAGAGCTTTTTAGGTACTATTTAAAATGATTATTTTCAATAGTACCTAAAAAGCTCTGCTAATACTCCCTAATACTACTTGAATGCTAAATTTCGTTTTATTTTCATTTTGTAAATACAAGTTTTATATAAAACTTTTAAAAGTGTTTATTTAAATACTATCAATATCCTTATCAAATCCGTGTAACAATTTAAATCACCAGGATGTAAGTACCGTACCGTAGTAAGTACCTACCCTTACTTGGACCAAGATAGCGACTTCATTGCCAAAAGAAGCTTCTGGAATGATATGATACATATCTACCATTTAACCCATATGTGCTCAACGCTCCAATTTTAAAACGGTTTAATTTTGACTAAGAACTTTTTATACTTTATTTTAGACAATTTTTTTTAAACGTTGCATTATGTCAATCATAAATCTATACTAATATAATAAAGCGGAAGAGTTTGTTTGTTTGTTTGTTTGTTTGTTTGTTTGTTTGTTTGAACGCGCTAATCTCAGGAACTACCGGTCGGATTTGAAAAATTCTTTTTGTATACGATAGCCCAGTTATTCCGGAAGGTTATAGGCTATATAACATAACGCTTCGACCCTTTGGGGCCGGGCAAAAGGCTAAAAAGGCTAAAACATAATGTCGGCTAATCTCAGGAACTAGCAGTCGGATTTTAAAAATTGTTATTGCCTATGATAGCCCAATTATTCCGAAAGGCTATAGGCTATATAAAATTACGCCATAACTTTTAGGGTTCAGACAAAAATAATAAAATGGTCTAACGAGAAGGGGGAGGGTGGGGTCAAAGGCAAAAAAAAGCTAAACGAATAGGATACAATCTATATGGGTATCGTTTTCGAGATTTTCGGGACGCTGATTAATAAAATGAATTTTATTTAGTGATCCAAGATGGCGGACGGGAAATCAAAGATGGCGGATGAGAAAATTTTAAATATCAATATGGGTATCGCCTTCGATATTTTAAGGGGTGGAGAATCGAAATACAACATCTATTTCGTGATCAAAGATGGCGGATGGGCAATCAAAGATGGCGGCTGGGAAAATTAAAAAAAATCAATATTGGTAGCGTCTCCGATGTTTAAAGGGATGGGAAATCCAAATACAACATCTATTTCGTGATCTAAGATGGCGGATGGGAAATCAAAAATGGCGGATGGGAAAAATTTTAAAAATCAATATTGGTATCGTCTCCGATGTTTAAAGGGATGGGGAATCCAAATACAACATCTATTTCGTGATTCAAGATGGCGGATGGGAAATCAAAAATGGCGGATGGGAAATTTTTTAAAAATCGATATGGTTATCGTCTCCGATGTTTTAAGGGATGGCGAAGCTAAATACAACATCTATTTCGTGATCAAAGATGGCGGATAGGAAATCAAAGATGACGGATGGGATTTTTTTTAAAGTCGATATGGGTATTGTCTCCGATATTTTAAGGAATGGGGAATTCAAAAACACCATCTATTTCGTGATCAAAGATGGCGGATGGGATTTTTTTTAAATCAATATGGGTATCGTCTCCGATGTTTGAAGGGATGGGGAAACCAAATACAACATCTATTTCGTGATTCAAAATGGCGGATGGGAAATCAAAGATGGCGGATGGGAAAAATTTAAAATATCAAGATGGGTATCGTCTCTGATGATTTAAGGGATGGTGAAACCAAATACAACATCTATTTCGTGATCAAAGATGGCGGATAGGAAATCAAAGATGGCGGACGGGATTTTTTTTTAAGTCGATATGGGTATCGTCTCCGATATTTTAAGGAATGGGGAATTCAATCTTATACTAATATATAAAGCTGAAGATTTTGTTTGTTTGTTTGGTTGAACGCGCTAATGTCAGGAACTACCGGTTGGATCTAAAAAAATATTTTTGTATTCGATAGCCCAGTTATTCCGGAAGGCTATATAACATAACGCTTCGATCCTTTGGGGCCGGGCAAAAGGCTAAAAAGGCTAAAAGATAATGTCGGCTAATCTCAGGAACTTAAAGTTTGATCACGAAATAGATGTTGTATTTGGATTCCCATTCTCTTTCAACATCGGAGACGATACCCATATTGATTTTTAAAAAAAATCCTATCCGCCATCTGGTGGGGAATCGAAATACAACATCTATTTCGTGATCAAAGATGGCGGATGGGAAATCAAAGATGGCGGATGGGAAAATTTAAAAAAAGTCAATATTGGTGTCGTCTGCGATGTTAAAAGGGATGGGGAATCCAAATACAACATCTGTTTCGTGATTCAAGATGGTGGATGGGAAATTAAAGATGGCGGATGGGAAAAATTTTAAAAATCAATATGGGTATCGTCTCTGATGATTTAAGGGATGGAGAATCCAAATACAACATCTATTTCGTGATCAAAGATGGCGGATAGGAAATTAAAGATGGCGGACGGGATTTTTACTATAGTCGATATGGGTATCGTCTCCGAAATTTTAAGGAATGGGGAATTCAAAAACACCAACTATTACGTGATCAAAGATGGCGGATGGGAAATTTAATAAAAAAATTATATGGGTATCGTCTCCGATGTTTAAAGGGATGGGGCATCCAAATACAACATCTATTTCGTGATTCAAGATGGTCGATGGGAAATCAAAGATGGCGGATGGAAAAATTTAAAGTATCAAGATGGGTATCGTCTCTGATGATTTAAGGGATGGTGAAACCAAATACAACATCTATTTCGTGATCAAAGATGGCGGATAGGAAATCAAAGATGGCGGACGGGATTTTTTTTTAAGTCGATATGGGTATCGTCTCCGATATTTTAAGGAATGGGGAATTCAATCTTATACTAATATATAAAGCTGAAGATTTTGTTTGTTTGTTTGTATGTTTGTTTGGTTGAACGCGCTAATGTCAGGAACTACCGGTTGGATCTAAAAAAATATTTTTGTATTCGATAGCCCAGTTATTCCGGAAGGCTATATAACATAACGCTTCGATCCTTTGGGGCCGGGCAAAAGGCTAAAAAGGCTAAAAGATAATGTCGGCTAATCTCAGAAACTTAAAGTTTGATCACGAAATAGATGTTGTATTTGGATTCCCATTCTCTTTCAACATCGGAGACGATACCCATATTGATTTTAAAAAAAAATCCTATCCGCCATCTTGGGGAATCGAAATACAACATCTATTTCGTGATCAAAGATGGCGGATGGGAAATCAAAGATGGCGGATGGGAAAATTTAAAAAAAGTCAATATTGGTATCGTCTGCGATGTTAAAAGGGATGGGGAATCCAAATACAACATCTGTTTCGTGATTCAAGATGGTGGATGGGAAATTAAAGATGGCGGATGGGAAAAATTTTAAAAATCAATATGGGTATCGTCTCTGATGATTTAAGGGATGGAGAATCCAAATACAACATCTATTTCGTGATCAAAGATGGCGGATAGGAAATTAAAGATGGCGGACGGGATTTTTACTAAAGTCGATATGGGTATCGTCTCCGATATTTTAAGGAATGGGGAATTCAAAAACACCAACTATTTCGTGATCAAAGATGGCGGATGGGAAATTTAATAAAAAAATCAATATGGGTATCGTCTCTGATGATTTAAGGCATGGTGAATCCAAATACAACATCTATTTCGTGATCAAAGATGGCGGATAGGAAATCAAAGATGGCGGACGGGATTTTTTTTTAAAGTCGATATGGGTTTCGTCTCCGATATTTTAAGGAATGGGGAATTCAATATTAGGTATATAAAATCTATGTTTGTTTGTTCATCATTTATAGACTCTGAAATGATAAGAGATTAAGCGCTAAGTTAATGGTAACCTTGGAAAAGGGGCTTGGAAAAAAGGGAATTAAATAAAAATTCTTAAAAAGGCGATACGAAGTTCGCTGGGTCAGCTAGTGTATTTATATTCTGTGACAGAATTTACTGCATTTCGCGCCATTTTTTCTGTCAATATTCTTCTTTTCATTACGGTGTTTAGAAAGTATCACGATGGCGCAACGAAAACAGTGAGTAATAATAATTATTATTATATTGTTGTGGATTTTTTTACAGTATTTTGTCGAATATTATCTGTATTATGAATAATATAAAGGAAATGATCGATAGTTACTTTTTTTTAGATTTTATGAAGTCTTTTATGTTATGCCCCATTTCTGGGGCGCTGAGCATTGATGTGCACAGTATTTTTCAGAGATATATATTGATGTTATTAGTGTTTATTCTCGATAAATACGTATTTTTGTGTTTATTTCCGTTTGACGCTGGCTGATATTATTGATGTTTTGGAAGAAGAAGATGATATACTGGAAGGCACTATTTATACGTGTCCTTCAAGCAACCATATGTTGAGCGACGAAGACAATGATGAAGATAATGCCGTCATCGCTGATATAAATCGTCTATCTGGTAATCAATTGCAAGCTGAAGCTGTGCTAGAGTGCACGCGAAGGTTGGGAGACACCTTGGTAACGGAAGTGATGGGAAAGGCGGAAGAATCGAATGATAGTTAGGACGATCTACCAATGTCACAGCTTGGGTGTTCTACTTCTCAAGTAGCAGGCAGACACCAGCCAAGAAACGGAAGAAGCACTGTTCCAGAAAGAGATTGGACAAATACGGACCTAGGTGAATACCAGCGAAAGGATTGGGATAGGCCTGAATTTTTGAATATGAATAGATCACGCGTTGTGTGGTTTGAATTGTTTTACGATGATGATGTCATCGATTTGTTTGTGAGACATTCTAAATTATATGCAGTTCTACAAGGCAATTCTCAATTTGACGTGACAAATGAAGAAATGCGACTAGTTTTTGCTATATGTTTACTGAGTGGATACGGTGTATATGCTCGTAATCGTATGTACTGGGACACAGGTGCTGATACTTATCACCCCGGAATTGCTAACGCTATATCTAGATCTCGGTTCGAACAGATTTTGCGTTACATTCACGTGTGCAACAATGCGTTACTAGATCCCTAGGATAAATTCACAAAAGTTCGACCGCTATGGAAAATATTGAATGAAAAATGGATGGCTTATTCCCCAAAATATACTGAAGTAAGTATAGATGAATCCATGATTCCCTATTGTTGTCACCATAGCACAAAACAGCACATCCATGGAAAACCAATACGATTTGGTTTCAAGGCCTGGTGTATGGCAACACGCCTTGGCTACCTGATTCAAGCCGAACCATATCAAGGTGCTAGTACAGGTAATACAAATCCTGAACTAGGCGTCGCAGGTTCTGTAGTTACCAGCTTGGTCGCAAAATTAGGCGATGGCTTTCAAGCTCATGTTTACATGGACAACTTTTTCACATCACTTCGATTGCTCAAGGCGTTGAAAGAGAGTGGCCACCAAGGTACTGGCACGATTTGTGCAAACCGCGTTGAAAAAGCCCCTTTGAAATTGCCGCAAGATATGAAAAAGCAACCTCGTGGCGGTTACCATCAAATAACAGACACCCGTACAGGCATCAATCACCCTTGTTCGTTACCATGATAACAACATAGTGACAGTTGCATCTACATGTGAAGGCGTTGCACCCATGGGATCTGCACAGCGGTGGTCTGTTAGCGAAAAGCGTAGAGTGGTCATCCAGCAGCCTTCTTGTGTCGAACAATATAATAAATTTATGGGCGGTGTCGATCGGCTTGATCAGAATATAGGCTGTTATCAGATCAGTATCAATCGCAAAAAGTGGTATTGGCAACTATTGATGTGGCCTCTGAATGCATCAATGAATAACGCCTTCCAACTCTACAGGCTTGCACAAGCTGGCCAAGAAAAAGGTCATTTAGACTTTTTAGGGTTTATTAGGGAGGTTACTACAACGTACCTTGGGCGTTACTCAGCAGTGCGAGCTATTGGTCGTCCAATAAAGGCTATCAAACGAAGGCGAGTTCCTGACGGTGTACGTATAGACGGGAAAGGTCATTTGATAACTTCAAGCCCTACTCAAATTAGGTGCTCTGAATGTCACAAAAATACTACAAAAAATGCAGCAAATGCGATGTTGGATGCCACATGAATTATTTTTTGCTTTTCATTCCTAAATAAAGCTTAATTTTTTAATAAACTTTTATAAACACCTGTTGTTTTAATGGTACAAAGCAGTGCTCAACGCCCCATTTCTGGGGCGGTCCATATTTCCAAAAATAATAATAACAAATACGTAATTTGTATAACCGGTGTTAGTAACACGTATTTAAAGCTAATTTATTAACTAATATCACTACTTTTGTCAAAAAAAGAAAGTTGAGCACATATGGGTTAAGGACAAAAAATAAAGTACATAAACTTTCGATTTAAGATAGATATGACCAGGATAGGTCTTACATATGTGTATACTTAAAGCTAGTTTAGTCATGATGAAAATGGCATTTTATTTTTATTTAAGTTACATATATTTTCAATTGTATCCCTGTTTATCATCCGTCACTCATGAGCACTTTCGTAAATGGCTGATATATCGGGAAGGTGTTCTGTAACACCATATACTGCGCGCTGAAATACACAATATATTGTTAGGCTTATTCTTCCCAAGTGTATTCTGATAACAGCGCCGAGTTTAACTCTTTACGGCTAAATATCAGCTATTTTTGATTCCATAAAAGTGATAAATATAAATCGGACTGTACTCCAAGGTATTTCATTCTGGTCGTTTCTTTTTGAAATTATATGTACGTAGGTCGCTGTAGGCCTACCGCATATATACAATTTTTAAGCGAAAAACTATTTAGTTGTATGCTATCAAATAAAAAACCTCATCGATCGTCTTTTGAATAATAATCGAACAACTATCGAAGATCGTTCAATGTGTATTGGCTTGTATTGGAGCGCGCATACTCTCGACGAAACAGTCGATACGCAACTACGAGTATGTAATAGACGACAAGTCAATAGGCAAATCGCCATAAAATCTTGAAAGCTTACAACTTGACCAAATAGTCTGATCGATGTAGCAGTTGCAGGTATGTATGCGGTAGGGCTTAGTTGTAGAATATAATGATAAAAACATACTCTAAGTTGAGAGCCAAGAAATACATTATTTGGAGACATGCCGATGTGCCGTTCCATTTTAAAGGTGTGATTCTCTAAGACTTCATTTTAAACTTCAAATCTGAATCCGCTGCGAGTTTCTTGATTGGCATTCTATAACTCGTTTTATAATTCGAATCTACACTAGCGCTACTCTTGCGAGCGTGTTTGCGAGTTGAACTAAATTGACCTCGAGATTTTGACATATAAAGTATGAGATGACGTAAATAGTGGCATTCTATAAGCTAATTCCCCCGTCAGTTGGACGCTCACTTCGCAATCAAAATCAAGGTCATTTTGAACCTTATGCGAAGTGAGAGTGAATAGCGACGTGAAATGCGAGTTGTTGTTTGAATTTAACAGAATCGATGTGCTGCATTTCCTTCTTCTTATGAGTGTTAACTTTGAGAAAGAAAAATATGATTACTGCTTCATGTTTACACTCGAAGAGATAAATATTTCGTTTAAATAATAAAACAATACTACCATTCCAGAGGTGGTAAAAAGACTTATAAAAAAATACCATTCGACCGGCAGCTACAATGTTATAAAATGTGTTGTGTAAATAATGCAAATTGTGGAACACCGAATAAAGTGAATAGATGAACCCAAACGCATTAAGTGTGACCGGTTAATAATATCAAAACACAATAAAACAGTACGTGTCCACAAATAGCCTGTAAAACGATACAAGTGGTTTACAATATAATTGGTGTGTAATTTCGACAGCATTGCGTTAAATTTAATTTGAGTTATTGGCCAAACCTTTATTAATTTAGAAGTGACAAATTATTTATGGTAATTGCTTCCCTAGTTGTCCATTCGGTTGTCGAAGCGAGTAACCGAGTTCGACTCGATAGAATACCGATCACGTCCCTACGTAAATGTTGACTTCATACAACTATTTCGTGTTAACTTAGTTCATATCTACCTGATATTCTGATTGAAAAGGTAAATATGTATGTCTGTTTCCAATAGTTATGTGAAACTATTGGAAACAGACAGGAGTTTGAGTATTTGTATCATGTTTCTCAAATTGATATTTTGTTAATGCATCGAAAAAATATTTTTCCTACTACATTGACGACCGCTTGGCGCAGTGGGAGTATAAAGCGACTGCTACGCCGATGGTCGCGAGTTCGATTCCCGCTCAAGGCAAACATTTGTGTGCATGAACATGGATGTTTGTCATGGTCTGGGTGTTTCTATGTATAATATGTATTTACAAAAAAAAGTATATATCTATGTTTATCCAATATCTAGTACCCATAGTACAAGCTCTGCTTAGTTAAGGACTAGATGGTGATGTGTGTATGAGGTAGAATATTATTATTATGATTATTGTTCACAGCATTTAAATGTGTGATAAATAGATATACAATAATTTGTCTCATAGTATGTACATATTTTGTCCGTGTAGTAATAATACAAAGTATCACTATTCATGCCGTGCTTGTAGTAAGAAGCCACTAAGGCAAATACACGAAGCTAATAATACAGTTGAAGCAATTGTAAGGAAACGGAAAAAGATGACAACCCTACACACGTACCATTTCCAGCAGTGGACTTCGAAAAGGTTTTATGATGATGACGTAAATTTTGAAGAATAATAATATCTGGTATAAATAGTATTTTATAATTTTATAACCGCCTTCGTGGTCTAGTGGATAGCGTATGCGACTGCTGATCGGAGGTCCCGGGTTCGATTCCCTGGTCGGGCAAAAGTGTTACTGTTTTTTTCCAAATTCTCAGTAGCAGCACGGAGTCTGGTGATGTGCCCCATAACGGCAATAGGCTCGCCCCCTCTTACGTGGCACCTAAAACCTATTTGTGGTAATATTACACCTCTGTCTACCCTTTCGGGGATACAGGCGTGAATCTATAAAAAAAATATAATTATATAACTGCATATGAATCACAATATTTTTTATCTCTATTTAGATTGAACGTCAAACTAAAACATAGCTACTAATCGACTTACACAAGTGATCGCTTCCATCAAACGATGTAATTATGCCAATAGCAATATCTGTAGATCGTCTATTATAGTCACTAAGCGAAACCGTGTTCAGTAATTGACTGTTAAAGGGTCCCCTTTGCATTGATTACTATCATTATTTGACAAATGCATTTTCATTAAACTTTTAGTGTGAAATTTTTGTTCGTTCGTTTTTGTTTATATTAACTAAAATTAAAATGCACAGCACGATACACTGTAAAAAAAGGATAATTTATTTCTGCCCCAAAAATATTGATCAGACAGCCAACTCTCTATGCTAATATTTTTAAAGTTGATATTGTCACAGTACAATATAATAGCAGAGCTAAAAACAAAGTGTATTTGCTATCAATATTATCGGAAAGCTTTGATATTTGAGTGCAATCGCTTCAAGGGTCTTCAACTATGAATACGATCACATAAAGTCGCGATGTGAACGTCTCTTCGCGAACACTATCGCGGCTTAATGCGCCGTACTACGGAGCCGTATAAATTGGCCTTATCGTTGCAAGTATAACGAGAGTTCCATACATTTAGCGTGGCTGACAGGGTTCATGTCTCACTCCCGTTAGCAAACCAAATCACGCGATATGAAGTGCATTTATAAATGACCTCGCATTCACGTAGCACTACGTGCTACGCCGCTACGAGTCTACGAACGCTACGGCATGTATGTGGAAATTTTCACTTGCATTGCAAAACTAGTAAATTTACTTTAAACCATTACTTATATTCAAGTTAGGTATATTTGTTGGACTATTTGAATTATGAAGTTGTTGAAATAATAATAAAGTTGAAAGTGTGTCAGTGTTTTACGTTGCGATTTACAATATTAAATTAACATAGCCTTCACAGTATTTAACACAAAATACAGCATATGCTACTTTCAATTTTATTTGAAATCTATAGGTCTTTTAAAACGATTGCAAATACCGTTCGCAGTAAAATTCTGATGTAATGCAGTTATTTATTTAAAGAAGAACTTAAGAAAGGCTGCAGATACTTTTGTACTATGGTTTTGACATTTGACCATGTTTGACTCACTGATCTACAACAGTAACAACAAAAGTAATAGATCACCTTCATATTTACGCTGTTTCTATAATGGGGTTTCATTGTACTATAAACATATGTAGTCACTCGGAAAGGCAGCGATAGCCCGGTGGAGAGACCGACGGACTGCTATGCAGAGCGTCTCGATGTGCGAAATTGCCATTAATGTTATTCATCTGCCGCATCATAGGACATACAGTGAGATTGTCTGTGACTCTTCCGTTAATGCGTTTGGGGTCTATCGACTAACGGCCGGTTTGAATGTACGATCTATCCATAGATTTGGAGATTCGAGATACATGTTTGATATATTATATATTTGACGACCAGTTGGTGCAGCGGGAGTGTAAGCGACTGCTACGCAAGGTGTCGGGTTCGATTCCCGCTCAAGTCAAACATTTGTGTGCATGAACATGTGGTTTGTCTTGGTCTGGGTGTTACTATGTATAATATGTATGTATTTACAAAAAAAAAGTATATATGTATGTTTATCCATTATCTAGTACCCATAACACAAGCTCTGCTTAGCTTGGGACTAGATAGTGATGTGTGTGTGTGTGTTATTATATTATATGTATTTTGTTTGGGGCTTATGTCAAATATGTATCTTAAATCTCAAATAAATGGATAGATCGAATTTTGAATTCAACGGTAAAACCACTGCGATATGCCGCTAGGCCACGGGAATTGCGGCTAGCATACTTTACAAAACGTATATATATACGAATCATATCTATCGAAGTAGTAAAAGTTTCTTGGCTATTAACAACATTCACTATTTAACCAAACTCCTTAATGTGGACCTGGCTCGGAACACAATAAAAGACGAATTCAGTAGTAAGATAGATCCTAAAATCGACCCCATTACAATACAATAGAGAATTTAACATAATAAGAGCGACCGAATTCTCTTTTTTTTATATGACATTGAAATTATATTTTGAATGTTCTCAGAAACTTTATTCTGATAACCTAATGTCACTATCGTATAATTTGAAATAAACAGTTCGTCGTTAACACATATCAATTGACACTTGTTTCAATTACACTTGTTTCAATTACGATCTCGTTACTATTTCATTCAAATATCAGATAGTTTGGAAGAATACGCTTTTTGTGACGTAAGTATGACACTGATATTATATCGAAACTGTATATATTTAGGAGAGGTCTCTGCACCCTTTAACCTGTTTCAGTATATTTGGTTAAGAGAATAATTGGTATAATATTATCGTACGTTACACATCATGCGCGCTAAGAAAAACATTTATCTGGCAAATTTATCTGATTTTCTTTAAACCAAATTTCTTTTCAGAACAGGTGCTTGTTTATTATTTTGAAATCGTACAGTGAACATCAAAATGTAATTAATATCTCATAAATGTGTATTTTGATTCGGTATTTACAGACAAACTAGCGGATAATATTTGTATATGTACTCGTATTGCTTACGTGACGTGGATAAGCTAGCAGCATCAGATATTGAACACCACAAAATTGTTTGCTCACAAAAAATTACTTTTGTTCGACGTGGCGCGACGTTACACCGCGCCGCGCTGTGTCACAGATTATTTAGACGAACGCTTCAAAGCAGACCCACCATTTTTGTTTCTCTCGTTAAAACGTTCCGTGACAGTGCAAGTTACCTTGTACCATTTACCTAGCCACCTAAAAGGAACGAGAACGGTTTAGTTTGGCCATGTTTTACATATTTACATACATTGAGTGAGCACTTTATTCATAACGAGGTAACTTTTTTTATTAAAGTCGGGCTGGAAAGCTTGTGGTTTCGTGTGGCGGGCGAAACATAATCATTGAATAAAATCAGTACGTAAGCATGCCAGGGGGCAACAAGTCATAACTCAGACGTGGAGAGCGTCTCGCGGCCCATAACATTCAATCGCCGGCACGGGGGGAGAATTTTGATGACCTCAAGGAAAACTTTGCGTCAGAACACACTGTATAAATCCGAGGAGTCATGTCGGGATTTCCTAAATCGCCTTTTTTATTTATTGCGCGGCTAGTACAGTAAGCAGCCGTTTAGGGAGTGACGTCATCTTACATCTACGTGCTCGCTCTCCTAGACGGATAAAATACGCGTGTGACTCTGTCTTTATTTCCCGTGTACTACGTACCTAATATTACATTACAGGGATTTCACATTTTCTCTTCAGCACATTAACATTGCGGGGATTATCTTGTTTCGCTGTAGCACACCAGGATTATTCTAAGCATCTGTGATTTCCTTGATATAAAATAGTAGGATAATTTAATAACGAAATATTCCTAGCATTAAGACTTGTTTACATTGTGTAAGTACTTGTTAAATGGCTGCTGCACATAATTTAAATGAAAATTCAGTTTTTTTTATTTTGTAGGAGTAACGAACTCATTTAATTTATATTTAATACTAAAGGACGGCTGCAGCCAGCATTATTTTAAATTTGCCCGTTTTTGCCCGATCCCGTGGGCATTTCGGGAAATCCCTTCTTGGTGCACCGCTAAGGTCTTCAAGGAACATACATTCAAAATTTCGGCTTACTGCGCCCAGCAGTTTTGGCTGTAGCTTGCCTGAGTCTGTCAGTTGCGTAAGAATTTTATATATACAGATTAAGCCTCAAATACAAGAATAACCACATAATTATAAAAGTATAATATATAGTATTCTTAACAAACAGAATTAATTAAATTACGTATCAGCGTAGAGCGCTTTATCATTTATCATACAAATATTTATGTCGCCGAGAACAGCTTACGTGTGCAATACTAATAAAATAGTTAGTTTCATACAAATTTAATCTCAACCAGTCACTGCATAAATGTGTAAGCTTGACGTGTAAATGTGTGAGTAACGATGTGAAATTACGTCGTCAACACGCACACAGCGATGCGCCGTCACTCGCGGACAAGCGGTAAAGTAAGCCATTTGTGACTAAGTAGATAGTAGTAGATACAGTTCACTACTAGAACACGCTAATGGTGGAGCATTTTGTTCTTTTTTTCTATTGCAATAAGTTGAAAACGTAATAACCTGTTAAGTATCTTTAAAGTACGTTAAACTTAAGAAAATGGGAGCTACATATTAATCTAAATATAAGTGCTAGTAGCTATTTTCTTTCTTTTCGATAATCGCGCTCTAGGATAATTTTGTGCCACGAGGAACCTTATAAACAATCAACCAAGGGACGCACATATGATCAGCAACAATAATTTTTTGACCATACAAAGCGTTGTCACGTGTGGGAATCAGGCCCAACAACATCCACCCTTTAAAAAACCAGCCAAGTGCGTGTCGTGTAGGGTTACGTAGTTGCCCATAATGACTTGCTGCAAAGGGTATTAATGTACAACAAATCCGACTGTTTATTTTGCTGAAAAAATAAATTTAATAACACTATTATAAGAACCTAAGTTTTGTTTAGAAAAATACTAGGTATGTATCCAGTTATGTATTGTAAACATAAAATGTGGTTTCTAAGATATACTACTACTATACATACGTAGTACCGTAGTACATTACATACCAAAGTACGTATATCTTTAAGATTAAGCCAGCGCGCCCAATGTAAACTCACAGAAATAGGTATTTATAAGTTAACCAACGATTACTTGTAAAGTAGTGATATCTACTTAGCTGTGATAGTTTTCCTTTTAAATTCGTTATATGTACTACATTTGTGATTTTTTTCACCTCTTCCAAATTAATAGTTTAGCCGGCAGAGGGGGGAGGGGAACACTTGAGTCTAACAATTTTTTTCACTTCAATGCTTGATATTTGACAAACCAGTCACTTGATCGAAAAATGATTTGAGCAAACTAATAATATTTTTTTAAAACCTATCCAATGATACCCCACATGATGGGGTACTCAACCAAAAAAAACTTCAACCCCAATATACAGGGTGTTTCATATCCCCCCGTCCGATCAATGAAGGGGTTGTAGAGTAGCGTAAAATGATGAGATATTTGTCATTATTTCACGGAAATTCAACATAAAATTTTCCCATGTAAATTTAATTAATTTTAAATAATATCATATCAGATTACCCATGGCAACACTAAAGACTCATAAATCGTATTAGCTAGGTATCTACCTAAAGTTCATAAAAATTTGACGGCAAAAGCGGCGCCTTTGAGTGCATAGGCCAACCGACCGCCTCCTTTGACAAAAGCCGCCGCCGTGCGTCATCGTCCTTTACACGTGCCAAGTATTATTTTAGGTATAAACAGATTTTATGCACTTGATGCAACAGCTGATCTTTTGCTTCGACGGTTTAGGTAAAACTCCGTAAAACAAAGTACAGTATTAAGGTTTTCTGTTTTTTTCGTGCGAGTGCGTGGCCAACTCTGGTGTCACTGTTTTCAAACTGCTCGAATACCTACGACATGGCCTAACGATTCTTGGATGCGGCTTTACGGGCCGTCGGAAGCCCGGAAGCGCTTTCATGTAATGTCACACGCGGTCACCCATCTAAGAGAAAATCGTCGCGCTATGACTACGGTACTTACATTAATAACTTCCTACTTTTTAATTGGTTTAATCTTACGTAACTAGGTACCTACCTTAATTGATAAAAATATCAACTTGCTGTAAGTTGCGACGGTCATTCTCCACATGTCCGCCGCCCACGTCCAGACACTTACGGCACCTTTGCACCATATCCGAACGCACACTTCTTAACACTTTAAACTTCGAAAAGCAGAAACGATACGCGCACGCATTTCTTCTTCAGTGTCACACGGTTTTTGGTACACTATTTGTTTAACGTGTCCCCACAAGTAAAAGTCTAAAAGCGTTAGGTCCGGTGATCTTGGTGGCCACGAGATAGGCCCGCTTCGTCCAATCCACTTGCCAGGGAACTGTGCGTCAAGATACTCACGCACAGCTCGTAAAAAATGAGGTGGGGCACCGTCGTGTTGGAACCACAAGCTGCGGTGGAAGCTTAACGGCAACGAATCTAACTCGTCACTTAGAACTTCCCTCAAAAATTGGTACCGTTCATGGTTTCATTTAAAAAATGCGGACCAATAATACGGTCGCCGAGGATTCCCGCCCACACATTGATGCGCCAACGATGTTGAAAATGGCTTTCTTTCATCGCGTGTGGATTTTCAACAGCCCAGACGTGTTCATTGTGACAGTTGAAAACACCCGTCCGCACAAATGAACATTCGTCGGCAAATAACACGCGCTCCAAGAACGTAGCATCCTCTTCTACTTTGCCAAGTAGCCAGTTGCAGTATTGTCTTCTGTGGGCATAGTCTGACGGCATAAGTGAGTGAACAAATTGGTAGTGGAAAGGATGCTGTCCGTCTTCTTTTAATATCCTCCACACTCGCGCGTTACTGGTGCCCAGTTCACGTGCCGCACTCCTGGTACTCTGCGTGGGATCCTCAGCGAATAATTGTAAGACCTGTTCCACTACACCGTCGCTACTTTGTGGTCTGCCACCATGATTGCGATTCGAATCATCGCGAGCACTGCCTGTGTTATACACCCGGTGGTGAAGCCGTTGAAACGCGCGCTCCGACGGCACGGGTAGACCCCGTGGTCTGGCATTCCGCTCCTCGTACTCCCTACGAGCACCTGCATAATTGCATTCACTCCTACCTAAGCACATCAACATGTTAAAGTATTCAGGGTTTGAATATGACATACCTAACGAATCTACTATTTCACGCGGAAGTCTAAACAAAAGGAAAGCTAGCAAAAGACTGAGTGTTCAAGTAGGCAAATAGTTAATTCGTAAATCAAATAGGTAAATAATTAAAGATGTAACAAATGGTATTCACTCGAGTACTGTTTCTATCGGTATTTTATGTTATTATTTACCTGATAGAATATCGGTAGCTAAACCCCTAAAACGTCAGCTTTCTGTAAATTTATGTTTTTATTTGCTGTTAATAAATAAAAACATTTCATGGTTTAGACTAGAATCAGTTTATTTAAGGGTACTGACTCCGCGTGACGACTGTCAAAGATCTTCATGACTGTCGGTCCAACGGTTTAACGTGCTCTCCGAGACATAGGGATATTAACTATTTATTACGCACGTAACTTGGAAAAGTCTTATTATTTTATTATGTATGTATTATTATTGATGCGCGCCGTGGATTCGAACCCGATACCCTCTGCACGGCGTTGGTATCATCACTAGGCTATCATTGGCCTAGTAGCCTAGCAGGCTATCATTCTATTTTTAACATGTCATGTTAAAATTAAATAAATCGATATTATCTGTTGATCGTAAACATCACTAGAGCGGTGCCTATTGTGTACCGGCGGCTCGCTTGACGGTAAAATTGCACTATTTTTAAAAGGCGGCATGCCCTTTGACACGGTAAGCGGCGAAAGCCGACAATTTTTGATAAATTTAAAGGCCTATCCACACGACACAATTTTACGTCCAACTTGACTAAATCACTTGATTAAATCGTGACGTGTAGACGCCAGTCGTCCAACTCAAGTTCATTGGGTGTGCGGACCACCAGATTTTAACCAATTGGGTAGACGGAATGAAATTCAGTCATTTGATTGTGTCGTGTAGACGGGCAAAGCCAATGCCATTGAAAATTTGATCAGTGGTAAAATTGTGCCGTGTGGATGGGCCTTAAGAATCATAAAGGATTCCGCTATTGAGGGGAGTGTTGTTAGTTTACAGAATTTTCGCCAATTTCGGGGTAATGTTTCTCGTTAGCACTGAGCTAAGGAAATTTATTCTGATGTTTTATGATGACCTAGATTTTTTTTATTTTTTTTCCTGGTATGCCTGATAAGTCATTAATATGTCCTTTCGAGATCGGACGGGGGTTTATGAAACACACTGTATATGTAGGGGAGATACCCTTAAAAAAAATATTTCCCTAAATTTTATTCTACAGTTTTGTTGCAATATATTATGTCTATATTCATTTCAAATATCAGCTTTCTAGCACCAGGCGTCTTTGAGCTAGGCTGCGGACGGACAGACGGACGGACATGACGAAACTATAAGGGTTCCTTGTGGACTACGGAACCCTAAAAAAGGCAAGGCAACCGCTTATACCAGTGCGCTGATTTGTACGTGTATTATGTACGTGAAGAATTATTTGCGTATTTATTAAAGCTCTCCTACTAAAGATTTTTGTGATTTAGCGAAATATTAAACATAATAATTATATGAAGCAAAAAATAACGTAATAAAAATAATATCTTATAATTTCATAAACCTCCTTTTAAAAGTATTAATTGCAAAATTGGCTCAGTCAATTGCAATATTACCCGTAACAGGCTGTTAAATTCTTAAAAATGGCTTTTGGTTATAAAAGCAGTATCATCATCCTCCTAGCGTTATCCCAGTTTTAACCTGGGGTCCTCTTACTAGTCTAACTGAATTTGGCTGAATATTAGCTTTTCCACAGAGCGAACGTCTGTCTGACCTCCGCAACCCGAAGGGATAGCGATATTCCATGGTTTAGACTAGTGGCGGTTTATTCACAAGGTCCTAACGCCCTATAACAACTGTCAAAATCTTCATGACAACCGGGACCGACGGCTTAAGAGCCATTTCACGTTTTCGCGTCAATATCTGAGATTTCAGTCGCTTAATTTACCATCTTGGGTAAAACTCCGACATTTTTAAATACATATAAAATATAGGCTGATCTTTCGTATTGCGATTTCATGTAACATATTCACAAAAAATATTTGTTTACTTTGTGGTGATTAATCTCCCACAACAAGTTTACTGCAAAAACAACGCAGAGTTAATTTCAAGCTCTCATATCTATCACTAATATTTTTAAAGTTGGCTGGAAAAAATACATATCGTATCAGAAATATAATTTTGTTGCTACATAATGTACCAGAATATCGATTATTAATAACATTAATTCGTAAAAAAACAAAATCTAAGACCATTTTTACGTTTTATAACCCTATTTCATTGCGATTTTTTGGTTTAAATAAAGTGTTAGTTATAATATCATGTCAAAATAAACTATGTTCTATAAGAATTCTAATTTCAAAGTTTGATGGAAATCGAAAGAAATACGCCTCTGCCTACCCCTTCGGGGATAAAAGGCGTGACGATATGTATGTATGTATGTATGAAAATCGCTTCATGAAATTTATCGTTAAATGTATATCAATTATCTGTTGATCAAAAATAATTCTGCACCGAACTTCGAGCGTCCCTAGCGTAAAAGCATTATTATACTACGACTACAACATTTTGATTCTTTGGTTTTTGCCTTAACGACAAATTAACGATAGTCACTACTAATTGACAAAATATGTTATTATTTTCTTGTTTTTATAGATAAATCTCTCTTTTCTTGTTTATATGGTTATATAGATTGTATAGACAATCTATACAAATAAATAAAATTGAAATGTCTCTCTGTGATTTCAAAATAATTATATGTTTTCAAGTGCTTATAGTTAGTTACACGATTCTAAGTCAGTAAGTCGATACCAAGTCTATATAGTATACTAGAGGACGCCAGCAGCTACGCCTGCATTTTTTTTTAATTTACCCGTTTTGGCCGATCCCGTGGGAATTTCGGGAAATCCCTTCTTAGTGCACCCCTATGGTGTCCAAGGAACATACATGCCAAATTTCAGCTTTCTGTACCCAATAGTTTTGGCTGTAGCTTGTCAGTCAGTCAGTAACGCAAGGATTTTATATATTAAGATTTATATAGAAGCGTAGGTCACTCATCAGTAAATTTCGAAATTGTCAGTGCAAGAATTTGATTTAGCTACGAAGTAGGTAGTTCAGTCATTTTAGGCGTCCACTAAGAACGAATTTTACGAAAGGGCTGTATTGAGGATTTCTTAAAGTTCTCGCAAATTTGCATGAAAGTTAAAATAAAATGTTATTATTACCCGCGGGCGAAGCCGGTACCGCTGTTTTTAATAAGATTTTATAATTAAATTTGCATTTTATTGATAAAATAATATTTTTTTAAGATACCGGCAAAATAAAAATTTGCTCAATTTGGGTGATCTCCTTTATTTATCAAATTATTCTAGTAGGGGAGCTTATGAAGGGATTTCGGGATTTACTCGAGCGCGTCAGATATTGATAGCATCTACGTCCTACTTATTTTTAATAAAGTAGCAATGATAATCGAATCGTTTTCATAGTGGGGTGGATTATTTATATTCTTATCGTCTTAGTTTTGCAACCCAACAGTTCTCAATGACGCTCGAGTAAATCCCAACTTCGCATCGTGAGCTCCCCTACTATTCACAATTCACCATAATTATAATTAAAACCAAATATTTTCATTCATATACATATATATTTTATACTAGCTTTTGCCCGCGGCTTCACGCGCGTTGAAGTCGGGGTAACATAAATTTACTTTCAGTCTCAAGTTGTGTGAAGGCGGTCCTGATTAGTCTAAAGATCTCAGAAACTATAGAGTACAAAGTAATTCGGTCAGTATCCATGACATTATCTACCAGTATATATACCGAATATATATCTATAAACACTTTCGCATTTATAATATTAGTAGAGAAAATCGTTTGAGCCGTTTAAGCGTAGTCTTTAATATAATATAATAATTATTATTAGTTTATATATGCGAATAATGTAATCACCGTGCACAATTTATGAAAATATGTATGTATGATGAAGAGGCAGCGATGGCCTAGTGGAGATACCAACGGACTGCCGTGCAGAGGGTATCGGGTTGGAATCTACGGCGCGCACCAATGACTTTTCGGAGTTATGTGCGTATTGAATTGTAAATTATCGTTTGCGCCGTGCCTCGGAGAGCACGTTAAGCTACTTACCAATTTACCAAAGGCATCAGTAAATGGTTTGAGCAGTTCATTGTTATGAGTGTATACAAACCTCCATGTGCATCATTTGAAAGTTTTTTAGTTATTATGGAGGATGCCCTTAGCAAAGTTTGTAATTGCCGTAAAACTGTTGCTATTTGTGGAGATTTTAACGTTAACATATCAGAAAAATGCTCTTTGACTATAAAATTTTTAAATTTATTTAAGTCATACAATTTATGTCATAATTTTTATGAACCAACTAGAGTGACTGCTACAAGTGGTACTTGTATTGATAATATATTTACTAATATAAAACCATTACACAAATCCTTGATTAATATGCTTCAGTCAGATCACAGTGGGCAGTTAATCTGTTGTCCAAGAAAATGCCCGAAAGTCCAGAGAAAAATGATTAAATATATACCATTAAATGAAAATCGACTTAAAACTTTTAAAGACAATTTATCTCGAAAAATGCGTTGGTTGTCTCATCATGACCATCCGGATCAGTTACATAGCTCTTTGTTTGACTTGATTAATGACGAATTTCAGACTGTATTTACATCCAAAAAATTAAATGAAACTGACCGAAAATAAAATTATCAGAAAACACTATAAAGGCTACCTGGAATGTCATCAATAATGAAACTGGCAGAGCCAAAGCACGCAGCCGTGACTTCTTATTAAATATCAATAATGTGAGTGTTGCAGAGGACCTGGAAGTAGCGACAGAATTTGAGAAGTTTTTTTCTAATATACCTATAATAACTACAGGGTCGCTCGACTCATCTTCCATGTCTGCTGAAATGCTTCTTAGGGACTGTGTGCCAGAATGTGGTGCAGCCTTTGAATTTACCGTTGTGACTACTTAAGATGTTATTTATCAATTTAAAACTATAAATATGAAAAAGACAATGGATTTGTGGGGATTGTCAGTGAAGACTGTTTCATCTATTATTACCATAATAGCTTCACATCTTGCAACAGTCTTCAATGGTTGCGTCGCTTCTGGAATATTTCCTGATTTAATGAAATATAGTAAAGTTATACCTTTATTTAAATCTGGTGACACATCAGACCCTTCTAATTTTCGACCTATTTCTGTATTGCCAACGCTTAGTAAAATTTTTAAAAAATTAATACTTAGTCAATTGCTAAGTTATTTTAACAGACATAATCTTCTTCACAAGAAACAGTTCGGATTTACGAGGGGTCATTCAACTACTGACGCAGGAGTAGAGTTACTCAAAAGTATATTTACAGCTTGGGAAAAGTAACAAGATACTTTAGGAATTTTTTGCGACTTGTCCAAAGCCTTTGATTGTGTACATCATGATACTCTGGTCAGGAAATTATATCATTATGGCATTAGGAACAAAGCTCTTAATCACCTGGTTTCTTATTTGGGCAACAGAATCCAGAAGGTTCAGAATAATGATAAGACATCGCCAGGTTCTGCCTTAAAAATGGGCGTCCCGCAGGGTTCAATACTCGGACCATTTCTATTTTTGATCTATATCAACGATTTACCCTATTACGTAAAGAACAATCATGAGATTGTGTTGTTGTGTCGGATGACACCTCTTTAATTTTTAATATTAAAAGACAACAGAGTAATTTTGAAGAAGTAAACAACGCACTCTCTAAAGTTGTTAATTGGTTTAATGTAAATAATTTATTACTCAATGATAAGAAAACTAAACTCTTAAAATTCTCCATGCCCAATGTTAAACAGATGGAAACCAATGTACAACTGAAGGAAACCAGAATTGAGCCCGTCGGGATAACCTTATTTCTAGGTATTATGCTTGATTCCAAACTTCAATGGAGTCCGCATATAGAAAGACTTTCGGGCAAACTTAGTTCTGCAGCTTATGCGGTTAAGACAATTAGACACCTCACAGATATAGAAACAGCTAGAATGGTCTATTTCAGCTACTTTCATAGTATTATGTCATATGGGATCCTTCTCTGGGGGAATGCTGCAGACCTTGACACAATATTCGTTCTGCAGAAAAGAGCAATAAGAGGTATTTACAACCCCGGTCCTCGTGTTTCTCTAAGAGAAAAGTTCTGTAGGCATTCTAACTGTTGCTTCGCAATATATATACGAGAATCTGTTATATGTCCACAAGAATATTGACACATTTAGTAAAAAAAGTGATCTACACACTGGTAATACTAGACATAAGAATAATCTTATAGTTCATAGCACCCGCCTCCACAAAATAAGTAGCTGTTTTATGGGGCAGTGTATACGCTTTTATAACAAGCTCCCTCTTAATATAACAAATTTATCTATAAATAAATTCAAAATTATTGTTAAAACTACACTGTGTTTAAAAGCATATTATAAAATTACTGATTATATAGGCGATAAAAATGCTTGGGATTGAGCTGCTCTAATTCAACACAAAAATATAAATGATGTATAAACTGAAAAATTTTAATTTTACTTTTCATAAGCACTTTAAAAAAGTTTACACGAAAAAGAAAAAAAAACAAAAACAGTGTATTTCTCTAGTTATTCCGTCGCCTCGATCCTGGATAATAAACCTAAAAGTAACCTACGGCCCTATGTTACCGTAACAATTAACAGTTTACCTATTTGTGGATTGCTCGATTCCGGTTCAGCCATTACAACTTTAGGTAACAACTCCCATCTGGAGGTAATTACTAAAACCGGGTTAGAAATACAGCAGTGTCACAACACTAATTCAATTCGGTCCGCGGGCGGAAATATATTGGTGCCGCGCGGTTTTATCAACTTACCCACTACTTTTAATAATCAACCCCACTTATTGAAAGCTTATATTATTCCAGAAGTTACAAGTAATTTAATTTTAGGCATCGATTTTTGGAAACTATTTAAATTACTGCCTAACCATATCGGATCCGTATGCATGTCGAAAATATTGCTGTGTAGTGTAATAAGTGAAAATAAGCTAAGTAACACGAAGGTATTGCAATCTTTTAGTGAGTTGAGTGAGTCACAACAAAGAACGGCTAAGTTAATTATAAAGCAATACGAGTCGATTTCTACTGAAAAAACCGGGTTAGGACGAACTCACTTAATTGAACATGCAATAGACATTGGCGATTCTGCGCCGATACGCCAAAGATATTATAGGCTACCGCCGGCGAAATAAAAAATAATTATTGACGAATTAGACGAAATGCTTGCATTGGGAGTGGTAGAAAAGTGCGAAAGTCCTTGGTCGTCACCTATTTTACTAACGCCTAAGAAGGACGGTAAACTAAGGTTTTGTTTAGATAGTCGAAAACTTAATTCTATTACTAAAAAAATACGCGTACAAACTGCCTTATGTATCCGAAATTTTAGACAATCTTAGGAATCGCGAATAAGACCCGTTTCAATCTTAGGAATGCTAGGTATCTAAGTAATAAAGACTTATCTAAGTCATTTTGGCAGACGCCGCTTCGCGAATGTGATCGTGATAAGACTGCGTTCTATGTGCCTACTAGAGGAACATTTAGATTTGTGACTATGCCGTTTGGTTTAACGAATGCGCCTGCGACACAACAGCGTTTGGTGCATCACTTGTTTACGAATAGTCCTGAGTTCGGCAACTCGGTATTCGTTTTCTTAGATGATATCGTGCTTGTATCGCCATCTTTTAATGCCCATGTGTCACTATTAAATAAAGTATACGAAAAATTAAAATCGGCCAACCTTACAATTAACTTAGAAAAATCTAACATAACATAACATATCTTCACGCCTTTTATCCCCGAAGGGGTAGGCAGAGGTGTATTACACACCCACACTTCGCCAGATATGTTTCGGTCCCAATGTAATAGGGGGCGAGCCTATTGCCATCTACCGGGCATATTATTAAGCGAGCGATAATTAACATTTTTAATACACACATAACTTCGAAAAGTCAGAGGTGTGTGCCCGAGGTACCTGGGGATCGAACCCGAGACCATCGTCTCGGCAGTCCGTTACGTACACCACTGGGCTACCGCCGCAGAAATCTAAATTCTTCCTAAAACCTGTAATCTAAATTCTTCCTAAAACCTGTAATCTTCCGTGATGAATTGAAGTACTTGGGCTACGTAGTAAACTCTAAAGGATTACAAGTAGACCCATGTAAGGTGGAAGCCATTCTTCAATATGCTACGCCTAAGAATAAAAAAGAAGTCAAAAGGTTCTTAGGCATTGCATCATGGTATCGGCGATTTATACCTAATTTTAGAACTATTGCCGGTCCTTTGAACAAACTTACCTCTACCGGTAAGAAAGCTGGACCATTTCAGTGGTCGGTGGAAGCTGATGACTCGTTTTGTAAACTAAAACAATTGTTAAGCTCCGCACCAATATTATCGTGTCCCGATTACGAAAAATATTTTCAAGTTCACACAGATGCGAGTGCGAGTGGCATCGGTGGGTTGCTTACACAAGAAATAGATGGCGTGGAACTACCTATCGCTTACATGAGTAGGTCACTAAATGCACAGGAACAAAACTACAGTATAACAGAACGGGAGACATTAGCAGTTCTAACAGCCCTCGAATATTGGCGCTGTTATTTAGATAACGGGTTAAAGTTTGTTGTGTATACTGACCATTCCGAACTGAAATGGTTCCTAAACTTGAGCAACCTGACTGGTAGATGATGATGGAGCTTGGTGGTTGGTTCGTCTGTCAGCCTTTAACTTCAAAATAAAGCATCGGCGCGGCGCAGATAATATTATAGCAGATGCGTTATCACGATCCCTACCTGTAAATATAATTAACGCGAATAATAATAATAATAACGTGAACAACCCTAATGTTGACACTGATCAATGGTATTCAGCCACCTACAATGGTTGTTTATCTTCGCCTAATGACTATCCAGACTATTCTATTAAAAATAATAAATTGTATCGGTTGATAAAATCTAGGTGTATGCTACGTAAGGATTTCGAATGGAAAGAAGTGCTACCTTCTTCTGATCGAAATAATGCCATATTAGAGAACCATGCCGAACCCACTTCGGGGCATTTCGGTATATTTAAAACTTACAAGCGCTTAGCACTGCGTTACTATTGGCCCAAAATGCACGCTGGCGTGGTAAAGTTCATAAATTCTTGTGACACTTGTACCGCGCACAAACATCAGAACTAGTGATGGCAAATAATGCGATTTCGCATTAATTTCATTAGCATGCGAATTCGTGACTCGTAACATGCTAAATGCTATTGCTATGCTATTTGCTAATTATAACGATGATTAATAATAATGTTGTATGTGAAGTGTGAAATTTATTAATATGCGAAATAAAAAGCGCGTTCGCTTAAGAAGATCTCTTGCACAGGTATTTTATGTACCTAAGTAAGATAATGATCACAATTAAAATTAAAGAATAATATAAATATTACAACATTATCAACTTTAAGGACCTTCTGTCATACTTACTAATTAACTACTTTATCTAGATTTGGGACTGACAGTAAAATATAGAAACTGGTGTATTATTTAGTTGGTATGTACCTATATTATTTACAGGTACTTATATAATTAGTTCATATTATCATCAATTATAAGTAGGACAATAAATATAAGACGAAAGAAAGTTTATCAAATACGTAAACAAAACTCACTATTATGTGCCAATTCGTACTAAACTTTGACATAATACAAACACGAAGCGCGCCAAACGCGTGTTACACAGATTATTATTACCTAAACAAACATTCACATGCATTCACTCAATATACGACCTTAAATACGAGTAAATCAAAGATAATCATATAATAATTGCTTAACATCATCCTTCGTATTCGCATCATTTGCTAATAATTTCACGTTTCATGTCAGGTGAAACGGATATATTGAGTATTCCTGTGGACGAGACAGAGAACGCGTTTCCCGCTTTAGCAAAAAAATATAAACGAACCAAATCGCGCACGAAACGATGAATTCACAATTCACGAAATTTCGCAACAATATTTCATAAGCTAAATGCTAAATGAAAATTCGCATGCTAATATTAATGTGATTGCTAATATATCCATCACTTATCAGAACCATGCACCATTGGGAACCATGGGACGACCCAAAGTGTGTTCACGACCCTTCCAAACCATTATTGTAGATTTGGTGGGGCCATTACCCGTCACAAGAAAACAAAACGCCTACATCTTTGTAGTAACTTGTTGTTTTAGTAAATACTGTCTCCTTTTTCTTATCAGGCGCGCAACTGCTGAAATAATAGCTAATATTTTGTAGGAAAAAGTATTTTTAGTTCATGGTATACTACCATCTACAATTATATTGGACAATGGTAAACAGTTTGTAAGTGCTACTTTAAAAGCTATGTTGCACAAGTACAAAGTTCCTAATCTTCATTATACTCCTAAATATTCCCCACATGTGAATACGGTCGAACGCTATAATAAAACCATTGGTTCTACCTTAGCGGCGTTTGTAGGAAATGACCAGAGATTATGGGACACTCTCCCACCTAAGGTGCAGTTTGCATTAAACACCGCATTTAATGACGTCACGGGCTACACACCTAGTTTTTTAGTCTATGGACGTGAATTAGTTCCATGCGGCTCACATTATGTCGACACGGACGCTGATGATATAGTATACATACCTAGGGACGATTACGCAGAAAAAATAGGTCACTTATCAGGCATATTTGACAAAGTTCAGACACTCCTCATTCAAGCTCATGCTAGGAATTCCCAAACTTATAATTTACACCGTAAACCAGCTGAGTTTAATGTGGGAGACACTGTGTGGAAAAGGACTTTTTATCAGAGCAACAAGGATAAGTCCTTCTGTAAGAAACTAGCCCCTAAATTCGTGAAGTGCACAGTGATTACTAAAAATTCGCCTCTCGTTTACGAGTTGTCGGACGCGTCTGGAAATTCTATTGGGTTTTGGCACATAAAAGACTTAAAACTTATACTCTATGGCGCCTAACTAATTGTTACAAACCGTATAAGACTTTCCCTTCTTTCTTTCTATATGCCGTCTTAGCTTGGACAGTAGCGGACTCGTAGACCTAACATTCTACGAGTAACTCGTAGAACCTGTAACTCGTAGAACCTGAACCTGTAACTCGTAGAACCTGCATGATAGGGCAGAAACGGTTAAATAAAAAATCTGCGGGCATCCTCTAGTAAATAATAAAAGCGCTTGTTAAATCTCCGACGGAACAATATATGACATAAATTATACAAATGCGAAGGTTTATCAACTTTATTTATATTTTTATTATTTTTAATGGTTAGACGTAATTCCATTAAGAGAAACATGATGAAGTTTTAGCAACTTACCAAACGGCAAGTACTTAAGACTGCCTTTAATGGTCTGTAAATACAAATTGAATATTTACGTTGCACTTAAGAGCGCAACTTTCCTTTAAAGCAACTTAATTAAAGAAAGTTGGCTTGCTGTAAATAGTTATGAAATAGTGACTCTTTTAATATAAAACTGCATTAATTCATACTCAAACATAGATTGAGAACTGTACCCCCTGGTGGTAAACATACTAATTCTACACAACACTACGAGTATATTTCATTACTTACTTACTTAGTCTTAGCTGGCGTATCCAAAGTCAATACCAGCGTACACATTCATTGAGATAAAAGATCAACAGCCTTTGAATGATATGCTCAAAATACACACACATTTTCAATTTTACTTTTGAAAACGTTACGAAGTGAAAAATATACACAAATTAATGTTAGAAGCTGTAAACATGATGCTATGCGAACCGATACGTACCGTTTGGAACGCAACTCGTTATTTTAGCCGGAGTCTATTCATAACTGTGAAGCTCTATTGAGCATCGCTATTCGCATATGTTGCAATAAAAAAAGCTTTGCATCAAAGGTCCTTAATGTAATTGCTGAGTGGGAGCTAGAATAAGCTCGTACTGGCGTTAAATCTTCTTTCTTTCTGTATTATATCTATTCCAATTATACTTAACACCTACTTAAACGTACATAGGCGTGCTTATGGCATGCTTGTATTTTCGTTATAAATAGTAACAATATTGGCATAATTCAGTCAACTCGTTTTAGCCTACAAATTTGGGTAACATGTGATGATATGCCAATGTCATCTTCTATCTTAGCCTAGGTACTCCAAATGTAATGTAAGTCACATTTAGTCTCAGACGAGTAAAAGTAGCCAAGTAGCAGTAATCTAAATACATTTGTATTCGTGTATATGAACAATTTGAAGAATCACAGATACTCGCAAAAGAACATCGTTTTATTCCAAGAAAGATTCGTGAAGCTATGATATTAAAAAACACCCTAATTTCAATAGGGAAGATGGTTGGAATGTTCTTCCAGCTTGGGACTCTGTTATCAGGCTAATGAAACCCAAGAAGAACAAAGTCATCAGAAGACATCAAGACACAGTGAGCACATACTGCGTAGATAGTGACACCAATTGTTGAAAAATGTGCGGGTACTTAAAGATAACTTTTAAATTCAAGACAAAGACAAATATCACCTCACTCTGCTTTGACAACGGTACCTGTAAAGAAACTAAAACATCGGCTAGAAATAATAATAAAAAATGTTCTAGATATCATCATCCTCTTAGCGTTATCCCAGTTTCAATCTGGGGTCCGCTTACTAGTCTAACCGAATTTGGCTGAATATTAGCTTTTCCACGGAGCGACTGCCTGTCTGCCCTCCGTAACCCGAAGGGATAGCGATATTCCATGGTTTAGACTAGTGTCAGTTTATTTAGAAGGTACTGACGCCCTATAACGACTGTCAAAGATCTTCATGACAACCGGGACCGACGGCTTAACGTGCTCTCCGAGGCAATTATCAATTATCGCTTGTCCCGACAAGCGATAATTAACAATTCAATACGCACATAACTCCGAAAAGTCATTGGTGCGCGTCGTGGATTCGAACCTGATACCCTCTGCATGGCAGTTTGTTGGTATCTCCACTATCTATCGGCTATACGGCTATCGCCGTCTCAAAAAAAAATGTTCTAGATAATTAGGTTTAAATGTAATTTAACTAAAACCAATGTATCGCGATGGAATCCGTAAAACGTAGTTTGATTTCAATGTGTAACAATGGCGTAAACTACCTCGATATTTTATTATCTGTTAACAAGTATTAAGTTTATTCTGCCACACTACTTAACCTCTCCAAATGTTATTCACTTACTACGCGCAACTTCAAACCAGCTCTCGTTATAAGCATCGAGTTCATCCCGGGATCTCTTTAAAGTTTCACATTACTATTTATAAGTACACCAAGTTAGCCCGATTAAGAAACAACATTTCAGTGATTCGGTAGTTGCATACCCATTTCCGTAAATTAAGTATTTGCATTTTGTAATAATTGACTTAGAAGAATTAAGTAACAGATTTTTTTATCACTAAGTATATTGCTTTGCCTGTTACTAAATTTCACAATGGTCTCATACAGATATGTATTGTCCGTGTGGTGGCGGATTAAGAATACGGAATTTCACCACCCCATATCATCCCATGGGTGTCGTAAGAGCCGTCAGAGGGAGCATATTATGCAGAGAACAGCACTGTAAGTGAAGGAAAACTTGATACAAACCCTATACTAACCCGTTTGGCCAGCGTATAGTAGGCCAATTCCTCCTTTCAAAGGAGAGGCCTAGTCCAGCAGCGGACTGTTAATGGCTGATGATGTGAGTAATGTATAATCAGTAACTAATAAAATAATTAATAATTATTATCTTTATTATCGCGATAGTATATATACGTGGTAAACGGTGTGGCTGAACATTTTATGGTACATTATAGGATGCCGCAGTTACGCCCGCACAATTTTTTTTAGTTTAACCGTGTCTGCCCAACAGTGGGTGTGGCGATTTCAGATAATCCCTTCTTAGTGCGTTACTAAGGACATTAGGGAACATTCTTGACGAATTTCAGCTTCTAGCACCCAGTAGATTTAGCTGTTCGTTGTCTGTCAACCAGTCAGTGACGCAAAACGATTATATAGGTATGTTTACGGATAAAATAGTGTTACAGTTTGTTGTTCCTTAAGAAATAAATAAATATACTCTCGTCGTTATCAAAATCCTATATGAGTGCACATTGAACTTTCGGAACAAGAAAATTGTCACTTCATTCTGAGTAACATTATTTGTCACCCGACATATTGGCCGCGCGCGATAATTTGGTGCCATAAGCCACCAAGACACGGAAAACTTACTGTGATTGAAATTCGTCCAAAGGGAAACTACTCAGTCTTTATGGCACTTTGAGTACATAATATACGTCCTCTAGTATCAAAGACAAATAAATAAGATGTTAATACATCTCTAATTCTAAAAAAAAGTTTTACTACTTAAATGCATTTGAAAGTGATCTATGTGATACTTAAAAACGTATAATTTTCACTTGCCTTTCTCTGCCTGTCTGTCCGTATTTTTATTTGAGTTAGCTAATTCCCAAAGACCTGCCTGGCTAACAGCCGATGATGTAATAAGTGTGGCATTGTATGACAATGCTGATCTTTTGCGCTAAATATAGTTCAGTCTTCTAGTCACGCGAGGCGTCAGCCAGTGTCTTTAAGAGATATGGTCATTTTGACCCCAACGTTTCGACACCAAATACCTCAAATATATATTAGTCCCCTACTAGGTTAAGTATTTGCGCCGTTTAATAGTCTCCACTATCTGTCGTACGCATATAGTAGTTTGGTTCAGTGTGTTACGTGTTTTATATAATAATTTGGTCAAATTAGAATAAGCTGTTGGACCTTCACATAAAAAAATAAAAAGCAATTTAGGCCACTTTGACTTTAGTATAACACCTAGGTTAGGATAAGGTTTTCTGTTACATGCAAAATAAATTGAAAATATTACACATCTAAATCTATTTTTGTACTACCAGTGTGCTACAGAAAACAAGTTATAATACCACTAACGGCGATCGGTACCAAATAAGGATAGGCGATACTACGTACATTACTGTGCTTAACTCTACTAGATTTCTTATTTATATTTACTTTATCCCGAGGACTTCCTTATACCGACGCAAAGACAGCCAAGTGACGTAGAACATCTCTAAAGTTAGTACTAATATTATTTTTCAGTTAAACTACTTACGTTTGCTGCGCTAAGCTATAAGTTACTCCCAGCATCGCAAACCAGATTTGTGGAGTGTTTTAAAAGGCAAAGGGCACTGGGCGGTTCTATTGAAAATTGTTCTAGAAAAATGTTTATTGTATGTCCATTATAATTTTTAATAAGTTACCAGATTATGTAAGTACCTTACCATTAAGGTCATTTAAAAAAAACCTTACGTAAAATTCTTGCAAACAAACATTATTATTGTATAAAAGATTACCTAGAAGATAAGAATATAAGTATATGTTAATACCCAACTAACACCAGCTTAAGAAGCTGTATTTGTACGCCAGTCTTGGCAGAATATGCAGAAAATCATTGTCATAACACCATTGTAACTACCATATTCTTGCAAATAAATGATTATTGATATTGACTAATATTGATATTGACATTAAAATATGCAGAGATACTTGTTATATATTTGTAAGTTGACATTTGACAATTACATTTGACATTTTTCGATTATTTAACTTAAATAATAATAATAATAATATTCTACCACAATAACACAACACCGTCTAGTCCCAAACTAAGCAGAGCTTATACTGTGGGTACTAGACAATGGATAAACATACATATATACCTTTTTTTTGTAAATACATACATATTTTACATAGAAACACCCAGACCAAGACAAACATCCATGTTGATGCACACAAATGTTTGACTTGTAAATAATTCATAAAGTACGCAAATTCTTTATAAACTATTCAATCACTACAGATTTTAAGAACTAATAAGTATGATACATTTGTGAAATTGTTGTTTTGCAGATTCAAATTGAGAGTTGCAACATCTTTCAGCTATAGCACTATTTGTTTAGACTTAGAGTATCTTCGAAATACAATAAATAACTTTGTTACAATTACATGAAAGTTGTTAATAAATGAAGACGCAAATCAATAATAAAGGGGTTGTGATTTATTTGGTAACCTAAATACATAATTTGTTCGTTAAACTGTTGGCATGTTTCAGTAAAACAAACGCTTTCTCTTAAGAAACTAGATTTCGGCCGCGACTTGAATCTGACACCTAAACCATCTTCAGGAATTGGTGAAAACAGTACAAACATCTATGCGCCGGTTTTCGAGTTTATCGCTTGTTTATTGACGGTAGAAGAACTTAATTTTATAATATTGATAGAAATTTGTATTTTATTAATAATGTTCATATTATGGTTAAACCTCAATGTGTAACACTAAATAACTACATTATTGGCACTTAAGTTATTCTGATTTGCTCCAGTTAGTTATATTACGGCTTCGAGTAACAAAATGTGCACAGTAAACAACGTTTTATTACACGTAATTCAAACAAATTCATATTAAACCCGGCGAAATAAGGATAATAATATTGCGGTACATAGCACACCAGAGATCTACAAAAGTCGCGTAAAGAACATCACTTATTTCATAAAGCTCATAAGCGCATTACTTGTGCAGTACCATCATCATCATCATCAGCCTTAAACAGTCCACTGCTGGACTAGTCCTCTCCGTTGAAAGGAGGAATTGGCCTACTGTACCACGCTGGCCAAACGGGTTGGTATAGGGTTTGTATCAAGTTTTCCTTCTCTTACAGTGCTGTTCACTGTATAATATGCTCCCTCTGTCGGCTCTTACGACACCCATGGGATGATATGGGGTGGTAACATTCCGTATTCTTAATCCGTCACCCAACGGAACAGTACGTATATGTATAAATAATACTTCCAGATTCTTGAGACTATAGATATGTAGATTGAAAAATAATACTCGCCGTGGTCATGCTATAAAATGCGAGATAGAATAATTTACTACTACCTACTGTTAATATTCTATCTTGCATAATTAATTGTCCCAAATTCATTTTCTATAGTGTTTCATCATCATATCAGCTGAAAAACGTCCACTGCTGGACATAGCAAGGCTCTTCAAATGGAACGATCTTGAGTCAACCTCATCATTCCGCTGCTGCTGTAATGTTTACATTAGAAATTATACAAATTGTGAAAGACAAATAAACAAAACTGATTCTCACTTTCAGCTTATACCTACTCGAAATTTGGTTGATACATTGCCAGCAATTTCGACTTTTAAAGGTACCTTCTATGTTCTGAAATACAGTTTTCATAGCTTAGAAAGTTTCAAGTCCTACAAAACCTCAATTAACTTGATCAGATTCAACTATTTATGGAGAGTAAAAATTACATAAAAAAACTAGACTGGCTCATTCATATTTGTGGACCTCACAGTTAAACCCCAAAAATAAGTGTAATAAGAACGCTGATACGCATCGGGCTAATTACCGTAGTCTTTTTATAATTTATCGCGAGTAAACATACAAACATGCACAAGCGATGGGGCTTCTTTTTATAAAATACTAGAGGATGCCCGCAGTTCCGCCACGCACATTGCATTATAAGTTAATATTTTCTGCCTGATCCCGGGTTAATTGTGGGGAATTCCTTTTTAGTGCACCCCTACAGTCTCTAAGGCATGTACATGCGAAATTTCAGCTGCCTGCACCTAATTGTTTTGGCTGTGCGTGCGATGTCTGTCAGTCAGTCAGCAACGTAAGAATTTTGTATATACAGATAAGGATTATGTCATGCATTGATACAGAAGAATTTCAAAAAGAGCTTTTAAAGATCCATGGCACTTATGATATTAATCTAGAGAATCATTCTGCTTATCTACACTTGTGTAGTAAGCTCTGATATATAATAGTGTGTCAGGCACAGTGGCGAATTCGGTTCTCCGGTGTTCATAGCAAGACACTGTTTTATAAAAATAAAGGAGATTGTGTACAATTTTTCTGCTAGTATTATTGCAATTTGTAAGAAAAGATATTAGAATAATATTCAAATATTAAACAAAAGCAGCGACAGCCTAGTGGCAAGAACTAAATGCCTCTGCCTACCACGCAGAGGAAACCCAGAACGCATATTGCTGATTTTCAGAATTAGTATATACATATTTTATTAAATTGTTAATTATCGTTAGCTTAGCGACAAGAAAAAAGGAGGAGTTCTCGAAAGGCATGTGCAGTCTGCCAACCCGCACTTGGCCAGCGTGGTGGACTATGGCCTGACCGTTTTCATAGTGAGAACAGACTCAGCAGTGGGACAATTTAAGTAAATTCATTAATTCATGACATCGCAGCGACCCAAAGTGAGTGTTGGTCTCCAACACGAGAACTTGCCATATTTCGCTATTGTGAATAAATTCCTGCCAGATCACTTTACGTCGTCTTGTTAACACATTTTATGTATACGGTTGATATTATTTATGTATGTATATAAACGTTAGAAAACGAGATTAATATTTAACTAATAATATTAATAGAGCAACGGTAAAAGCAATGAAACAGAACTAATTTCGACATTAGCTGGTTTATAAAATCCGTCAAGCGTCAAATCGTCTAAACTACTTTACCGAATGGCTACGAGGGGGAGAGAGAGATTTTCAAACGCTCCAGACGTTTGAAAATCTCCCTAGTGGAGGCAATATTAAACGACCAAACCAAACATATTGGAATTCTTTGATGTAGTGAAATATTTACTTACCTACAACCGTGAATAGGCAACGAACCAACATTTCATACGTGGTATATGATGCGTAATTATTATTATTATATATTGATTTATGTAATTACGGCTTAAATGTCAAGCTTACCTGTATAATGCTGCATTATTATGGAAGGATGTACCTACATAGATTTTACAAACCCTTTTGATAAAAAAGAAAATCTTCTGATAGACATCAAATGAATGAATAAATTTATTTGCTTAATCTATACATATAAATAAAGTTGGAGTGTCTGTTTGTAACATTAAAATAACCGCTTTTTACTAAATGCATAATTGACGGTAAATTTAGCGAAATTAATTTTTTTTTAATTTTTGTCTGTCTGTCTGTTTGTTTTCGCTAATCTCTGGAACGGCTGGACCGATTTATATTGTTTTAGACCGGATAGCTGATGTACCAAGGAGTAACTTAGGCTATAAATTAACCGGATAAGCGAAGTAGTTCCTTCAGGACGCGGGTGAAACCGCGGGAAACAGCTTGGGTTCTTGTATATTACTTATAAATATGTGTTTATTTTGGTGAAAATGCAAACAGTATAACGAACGACCGCGTACCGGACGACGCAGCAGGGGTAGGCCTCACGCAAGGTGGACTGACGATCTAGTTAAGATCGCGGGAATCGGTTGGATGCGGGCGGCTCAAAATCGGTCTGTATGGAGAACTTTGGGGGAGGCCTATGTCCAGCAGTGGACGTCTCTAGGCTGACATGGTGATGATGATGATGAGTATAACGAACATTCAATGAATATAAATTACCAAATAAAATTAAATCACGTCTGTTGAAATAAAAAGGCTTATTGACTTTACGACCCTTCTATTATTTAATAATAACATTTGCGTCTTCAATTACCAGCAGGTTCGTTCTAAAAGCTTTTTATAAAACTTTTTTCAGAGGCGGGCAGATGCTCGTTTTTTTTAAATTACGCGTCGGCAAAATATATTCTACTGGCGGACGCTTGATTTAGTACAGATTAGTCATCGTCATATTTATCACAGATATTATCCATAAAAGTTTTGAGATTGCGAAGATATGTAAGTGCGATATCTGATCGAAGTTAAAAGAGCGAATACGAATGTTCGATCTTTGAAATGTCGTATTGGACGAAAACGACATCGTGAGTACAAACCGCAGTTGCACAGTGTTTTATGAAGACCATTTTTCGGACACCGTCTTTTTATTAAAGAAGCTAATAGATATATTCAATAAAAAGAAATATTTCGTATCCCTATTACGCTAGCATCTCTAGTTTTTTAGAAAAACTTTTTTGAAAATCTTCATATTTTAAAGCGAATATTTAGAAAAAAATATATTCCTCTTAAACTAAGCATGATACGCAATAATAATGTTATAAGCACCGATAGCGTCTCTTTCACTGCACATTTTACCGTTAAAATGAACCTCATAACTTGACTAGATTCAAATTTAAGCGAGATTTTGGATTTTTAGATTTTCTTACTTTTCCCGAAGATTCTACAAAATGTGGAAAAGTTATATATACAGAAAGGATGCTCTTTACTTTCCTCATCTACTCAATAAATTTCAGACCCCAAATTCATGGAATCTAGAAGTTGCGCATGCGTTTGCGTTAGTTTAAGCATAATAATATTTAATAATGTACACAACATATTTAGATTTTGTCCCGGGATAATAACAGGGATATCTTTATTCTGCTCTATTTGATTTTAGGGCTGGCTAAGGAGGTGTGTGAAACTCTCTCGTAGAGTCGTTCGAGCCCTATTCACTAAAACCACCGCGGTGTCCTCAAAGTCCTGTAGCGACGAGCTCACGCGAGTCAAGGTTAACAAGGTATGCGCGTTTGATCCCGAGTGCACAAAACCCTTACGCTTCTTAAGGAACCATCATCAGCCTTTACCAGTCCACTGCTGGACTAGGCCTCTCCTTTGAAAGGAGGAATTGGCCTACTATACCACGCTGGCCAAACGGGTTGGTATAGGGTTTGTATCAAGTTTTCCTTCTCTTACAGTGCTGTTCTCTGCATAATATGCTTCCTCTGTCGGCTCTTACGACACCCACGGGATGATATGGGGTGGTGACATTCCGTATTCTTAATCCGTCACCACACGTACACTTAAGGAACACACACACACTCTTAAGGAAAACACATGCCAAATTTCAGCTTCTTGCGCTCAGTAGCTAGGGCTGTGCATTGTCTGTCAGTGTCAGTAAACGAAAGAATGTTTATATTGATTGATGATGATGATAATGATAGAAACTGCAGAAAGCTTTGTTTGATAAACTAAGCATATATTTAAACAATACGTTTATTCTCTTGATGCGTTCTACTCCTTTCTTGTATTTCTCGTCAATATTTACCGGAGCATTCCGGATTTTAGTATTGTAGAATAAGTTGCTCTAAAACAAAGACGTTTCCCATAACAAATGTGTAGCGCTAAGATGGAGTTCTTTTTACTGTTACGAGGCTCTTTGTGAAATAAAACGAACATAAATAGCAGCGCTGACTACTGTAGTGTACGAATGATTGACACCTTTTACACTTTATACTTTGTGACACTTTGTGGCAGGCGCGCCCTTGCGCCATTTTGTGTTGTAATCAACGTATAATTTTTCTAATAGTGGTTTTTACGTATTCTTGTTGGTAGTTACTAACTACAAATGTAATTAAAAAAACTTGTACGTGTTTAAAAGAAGAGTATTAACAAAAATCAACTATTTGTTGATATCAGAATTGTTTCATTGACCACAAAATTCAGAAATATGTTTAATCTAACATTATTTTCGCTTATTCACTTTTGACTTATTCGGATATGGTTTTGCTTATCACTGTTTTTTTTTCTTGTATATTTATTTCGATAGAAAAAGGAGGTTCGCTTAAACGGTCACCAGTTTCATACTCCTCCAACATGATAATCGTATATCAATACTAAGTTCTTCCAACTAGTAAAGTCCCATTGAGCATGATTACACAGAGTATAACAAACCGAATCGGCAATAACTGTTAATGTTAAATCTGATCCCAAAGTGTTACGACGTGTTATCTCTTCGGGTTTTACGTCATTAACATTAATTCAGTGTACGCGACTCTATTCATTCATTAGTGGCGTATATTTAATTAAGTTTCGCATATTTTAATAATAAAGGTAAACTACGACTGTTCACACTAAAATTCTCGTCGTTTCTGAATCGTGTTCTAGTTGTATTTGCTTTGGAACCACCAGTGAAGTATTTAAGCTCTACAATTAACCAGCTTTATCATTCATCTGTGTAAAATATTTAGTAATTGAACATTGCCTGTTAGCCTGTTTTAAGTGTGTTACAGACGAGTAAAAGTGTATGTTTCCAACGTATGTGATGTCAAAATCATGAAAATGTTGTTATACTTAAATAAAACGAGTATGTAACTCATAAGTGGTTCGTTTATTTGCGAACATTACATGATCATTACATTACGATATTTTTTAATATATAGAACCTTAGTGTTCATTTATTCAGCGTTCCAAGTCCGAATCCGTTTACCTAAAACATCTCACGAAAGCTTTAAGCTACATACAGCAATAAACATACAATCACGATCCTTAGAAATGTGAACCATCGTAAATCTACAGCTCCCCTATAACAATATTAGAACCTAAAGTGATAGGGGTCACACTATATCAATTTATACAAACGATTTAGTCCTAGAGTAATATTGAGCTTTTTATTCTAAAGGTAGAAAGGTTCACATAATGTACGGCAATGAGCTACGTTGAATACCCTAGCAGCCGTGGAGGTATTTGACGATTATGCTAGGTTCATAGTGGGCACAAACTATCCAAATCATCTGACAATTGAATAGATAACAGTTGAAAGGTAGATCTTCGTGATTTCGTTCGCAGACTCTAAGTATTTTCATCCAAAAAAGAATCTTATTTATTTACATAAATACATTATACCTAGATTAGAAATATATTATACAATTTAGCTGTTGCTGCATTTTCATAGAGTTTAAATTTGCATTCAGATTGCGACATTTAACTTGCAATTTCTCTGTAACTAAGTATATATAGGTAGCTATATTATTACCTATCCTGTTACATATATAAATCTTTCCTAAGTCCAAAATCATAAAAGCATTGGACAATGCGATATGTCAATCAGGACAGGACATTTTTATATAAATAACGATGATTTTAATAAATTATACATACTCTACACGCTGACAAAATTGCACACATATTATCGCTGTCTTTATAAAGGCTTGTGCTTGAATAAAGTTGTGTACTTATAACACCTATGACTACAAAGAATTCCTGTTTTGCATAAACAAACTCATGTGGTTAAAAATAAAGAATAGACGGCGGCGGTCGTCGAACAGTCTAGCGTTCAGTGCGCAGAGCGAACACGCGCGCCGAGCCGAGGCCATGATGGGTACATTTAAACCACAAAAGCGTAGGTACGGAACGCTAAGATTATACGCCTGATTAAATATTTTCGCTCCAATGCAAATAAAGGCTGTTCGTATGTTCAGAAGACATTTCGATTTACCGTAGACACACTTTACTTATTTTCTCGTTTTGATTTTGCTCATGCACGACGTTATTCACAACACGGTATGATTTCTTCACAATTATTAAATTCAAGAGTCAAGATGCGGGTTGTATGACAGGTGAAAATTACGCTCTTAACTCGTTGAAAACACACAAAAGGTGCCTTTAAATGTATAATTTATTATTTGATATGGTTCATTATCTCGTGTTTTATGAGTTTTTATTCACACTAGCAGAAAATACAATTCTGTACAAACATGTTCTGACGAAATTATTTTACTCGCTTACTCTGTAAGTTGGTTAGTCTTAAATCAACATGAATTATAAATGGGTCACGTTTCGTACAGGTAACCAGTACGCTCCCAATTTAAATAAAAAGCGGTCAAGTGCGACACATATTCACGGACCACGAGTTCTACACTCGCTCCTTTTTGGGACTGTGATAACCAAAGTTAATTACACAAAAACGATATTTCCCCACGATAAATTACATCACTTTCAAGAATATTATGCTTAATGAACTGTCCGACGTCTGAGTTGCATGAGGTCACCGTAGTTTTTTGTAACAGAACCCTAATTATTTATCAAAGTGACATGAATGTAAGAGCTGACCCAAATACATACGTGACGTCTCCCTTTAAAGGAGGTGAGACTTATTAATGTCACATTATTTTGCACAAAAATCCCCAATGCAAAAAGTGTCCCTTCCGCCTGTCCAAATGACAACATTAAAACCGGACGAAGAATTTTTCGTAGCTGCTGGGTTTGTGCAAATCTCAGGTGTGTTCGTGTTACGATGATAGGTAAACTGTAAAGTAATTTGTATACAAACATGAATTTCATTTTCGCAACTACCCGGTAATGTATAAAGCTTATTCAGACAAATAAAAGTGGTTCTGGAAAACGTTTTGAGCATAGAAATTTACATTGTTCCTACTTGTGTTTAATAAGCGCATTCAATTTGGGGAAATTCAAAGGTAAGGCAAGGAACCGTAGCACTATAATATACACTATATATATAACACTATATATAGATGGATTAAAACATTAAAGTTTTCTATCGGGTGTACTCGTCGATATGTGACCTTCTACGAGTGAAAGCATTATGTCGTAATGTAAAGTTTGATCCCGGATAAACAGAGGAGCCATGACGTAACGACGGCGCCCACCAAATTGCTCACTCAACCGTTACGGGTGTCGTAATTAACTAAAAAGTATTTAACATCAAACTGTGAGGGCGCTCTGTTACTTTTACGAGGCAAACATGTTTGTTTTATAACATTTTTGTAACTCACGTACGGTCATATATAATCTGTATTAGCCCGACATAGTGGGTTGAAATAAATTACAGAGTGGAGTTTGTTTTAGGTATAACTATTCCGTTAGGAATTTGAATATACCTACTTTATATTCAAATTCTATGCAAAATCTACATGTTAGGTTTTTGCAATTAACAATTGAATATGCATTAAAATGAGTGCGAAGAGATTTCTATTGTTTTGTTTCGTTCATCAATAATATCCTGAAGGTGCTAACACGGATTAGGTGCTACACTTTCTGCAAATGTAATTTGCAGTATTATAGGTAAGCATTTTACAACATACACAAAACAAATATATCATATAACAAAAAATGGCATTACTTTCAGTTGCTGCTAGTAAATCTAGTTAAACATATTCCAACATTATAATAAGTAGCAAGTTCCCGGCGAGCAAGTATCGGCAAATATTCACGAATATTCGTATTACGTACAGCACTACTACTCGATATCTATAGCAGTTGGCCGCACGTTACACACGTGATACTTTTATTAATGTGAGGGTTTTTTACAATCATGATCTGCTTCAAATGCCTTCCTGCGCCTGTTTCAGTAACTCCTATAAAATTTATAGAAAAATAAAATGTTATGCCTTTTTGCTAGTTCATGCAAAACAAAGGCATGATATTTAATTGTTGTATAATATTTTATATATAATCTTGTTGTAACTTTTCACAATTAGTCATTTAGGGTGCATAGGGTTCCCAGCAAGAACTTAGGGTCCTAAGCCAACCTCACCTGTAAGTGGTGTACCTGCCGATCAACGGACGAGGCTCTGGCAAACAAAATATCCCGATAAGCGGCAATAGGCTCGCCACCTATTACGTGGGATCAAAATACTGGCGAAAAGTGGGCGTTTAACCCCTTGTATGCCGGAACGCATATCAACGCGAGACACAATAGCTTTGTAGTTATGTCTGGTTTTCCGGCATACAGGATGTTAATATGCTTCTGCCTACCCCTTCGGGGAAACAGGCGTGAGTCTATGTATGTATGTATGGTAACTTTTATTTATTTAAGGGTTGATTTTTCAATTGTCAGCTAAAATTTACTTGACGGTTAAACTCTAACCGGGCTAAATTGAAAAGTACGTAACATCATTGATCTACTTTCCACAACCGTAGTTTTTAATTTGTAAGTGTTATATTTTAATGTATTGTTATCTTTTAACTGACGATTGAAAAATCGGCCCTAAAAGAAGTTCAACAGCGCATTCTTAATTAAGAATATAATTAAGTAGGTAATTAACGAAGAGATTACTTCGTCTATAAGTTCAGTGTAAGCAAATCTTTTACGATATATTTTACTGTTATTTTTTTTACTTGGATAACTATTTATAAGACAAAAATGACACATTATCAAGTCACATTTGCCAATGATGCCATTCATATATTTGACGAAGATGGCAGGACAAGACAAGGACTCATATTTTTCCAATATTTATGCCGGTTACTGTTGATATTAAACATAAGTAATTATAGATATCGATCGAAGATATTGCGTTTCTGAGATTGGAGTTGTTTCCTAGTTATGGTTCGCCCCTTATCATATTGGTCCATCACACTGTCATTTATGAATCGTTATGATACGACTATCTGCTTCGATCTACCCTTCCATGATTATTATAGACATGAAATCAAATGAAGTCACACCATTACATATAAGCACTCTCCGTTTATGGTAATCAAAGATTTGATAGACATGAGGTATATTATTTTTATAAAATGCCAATTTCTGTCCTGTGCATAATTTCGACTAAATCACAAATTAATGGAAGTAATAGTACGCGCAAAATTTCTTTAGGAAAAGATTTACTACCTAGTCACATTGCACATTACTGTCACGGAATATTTAGTAGGTACCCGGAACTAAGGTAACCGTAGTTAGGTCACCCACGGTGAAGCTAAGTGAGATCCCGGGAGTGGACGCTCCGCGTGGGCTTGACGGAGGCCTGTGCAGGATGCGTGCAAAGGTACGGGTGCGAGGGACAGTTCTTCTGTCCCTCGCAGTCGGGCGCGGTCGCGGGAGGAGAGGCGTGTCGGTGTTGCGTTGCCGCGCGCCCTATCTCCCGCGACCAATGGGGGTGCTCCATCGTTGCATCGCGGTGTGCGGTGTTGCGTTGTCGTCCTCCCTATCCTCTGCGGCCGCTGGGTGTTTTGGCAGCGGAGCCCAATACCTTCATCCGCCGCCAAGGGGGTTTTGTTCGGGGCCCGCCTGACCATCTGGCGGGCCAATACCCGTCTGGGCGTAGCGAGGACGACACACGGGCACATGAGGAACACGGGTTTGTTTTTAGTCAGTAAGAGTCTGAGAGTCCCCTTCGCCTTTCCCCCCGGGCGGAGGGACTCCACTAGGATTGTCCAACCCGTGCCCAAAAAAAAAAATTGTACCCGGAACTCGCATAGCATCAGATACCTACTTTTGTAAGTACAAAGGCTTTGCAAACCTGCAAATAACAAATTGAAGACGACACCATACATCAATCAGGTCACGGGTGTTCTATTTTTAATAAGCACTGGGAAAATAAATCTCTTAGTCGTAAATGTAAAGATTGTGTTTTATTCCATGGAGTATAGACAGTTTGTTCTAACATTTTTTTTTTGCTATGATACCTATAACAAAAATACAACAAAGGTCTCTAAAAGAACATATAATTTTCTGAACAACGTAGCAATTATTTTAATGTGTAGTACGAACTGTAATACCTATGCCTATCCAAACATATCGTACTTTAAATAGGTTTATTTCATCGTATGGCCGACATTTCTACATTTTTTTTTATTCTGCTTAGAAAATATGCAAACTAGTTACACTATTTATAAATAAAATAATAAAATACTCGACTATATTTAATATAAAAACTTTTCATCCATTAAATAGATTGGTAAAGGGCGTTTTTCAACGAAACCTTCACTCAAGTAAATAGTTATTATGCGATGCAAACAACGAAAGTAAAAGAACTTGAAATAATGAAATTATACCATCAATCCAAGTTCCTTTAACTTCATAAAAATAACTGAAAGCAAAGTAAGGAGAGCTTCAACTTGAGCAATGTCATTTAGGATTATGTGCTTAGGATCTTAGACTACTTAACATTTAAAATCCTCTAAGCCAACGAAATATCACAATATGAGGCTGAGTCATGTTCTAAAATTGAGTATAATAATACTCTTTCATCTAAGACTATAATATTGTAAAGACCTATGGTATTGTCCGGTTCACAATGCTCGCCGATGATATACGTCGATGAAAAATATCTCCACTCAGCTGAAATGAGGGTCACAAGAATAGACAGGATTAGGAATGAATAGGTACGTATATAATAGAAAAGTTTTAAAATGGCCGCTCTATCCACTGGATATATTTTAGGCCTCTGAGCTTTAACACTAAAGAGATAGATTTGAAAATAGAAAGAAGATATTCAGATCTCAATATTTCTGATCGAACAGAGAAATACAATAAGATTTAGTCCAAATTATTATAACATTTTCTGTTACTATGACTAGAGGATTAAGTTAAGCTTAGGACGAAATTGTATGCCGAACCGAAAAAGGCCGCTTAAATTCCCTAACTGTAGAAATTCTTTTTGATGGATAAGAAAGTTAGTTTCGCATGTTCGTTGACCAATATTCCATTCACATTTCCTTCCTTTTAATGTTGTTCTTTTAAACTTTCAACTACTATATAACTTTACTCTAAGGGGGTAGAATTATATAGTAGTTAAAAGTTTTCTTGAAGCTAGTACTATGAAAGAACGGTCATTAAAGAATCTAATTATCGATATTCGTTAATTTGTAGCTCTGTCGCAAAGTTAAATAAAAAGCATTGTCAACATTTACACTATTTTCTCCTTACTGTAAAATAAATGATTGTGCATTCATTTCATAGTACGGAGAAATATAGTTTACATTAACTGAGATATCAGCTGAGATAATTGGCTTCACTGGATAATAGGTCGACGTCACAGTGACTTATTTCTTATTTACTATCTTGCACCGTTAGTATGTTTCTAAAAAAACTCAAATAAAGTCTCGCAGGAAACTTCTAAAGACTGCCTCCGTGGTCCAGTGGATAGCGTATGCGACTGGTGATCGGAGGACCCGGGTTTGATTCCCGGGTCGGGTAAAAGTCGGGCAAAAGCCCGGAGTCTGGTGATGTGCCCGGTAACGGCAATAGGTTCGCCCCTATTACGTGGAACCTAAAAAATTCATGGCGAAGTGTGGGTGTGTAATATTTCGTGTGGGTGTACTTCCTCTGCCTACCCCTTCAGGGATACAAGCGTGAGACTATAAAATAAATGAAACTTCTAAGCTTAAATCAACATCATACCTTGACCACATCACTGTGTATTATAGTTTCATAGCTTAATGTAGAAAATATTTCTCGCAATTCAAATTCGAAGTATATTTAGGGTACAATTCACGGTTCAATCCCAACATTACGATTTTCATAACGTAGCGATATTCTGTGATATGGTAGTAGGTATCGCTGCAGTGCTGGTACGCTCATACTTGCTCATGTTTAACATGCAGGATTCTCCAATCTAGCGAGATGACAAAATGAAAGTAAACATCACTAGACAATAGCTTGTGCTGTCATGACACGAAATGCTCGCATATCACTGACATAGGCAGCAATAGCCGAGTGGATATAGCAACAGACTGCCATGCAGAGGGTATCGGGTTTGAATCCACGGCGCGCACCAATTACTTTTCGGAGTTATGTGCGGATTCAATTGTTAATTATCATTTGTCCCGTGCCTCGGAGAGCACGTTAAGCCGTCGGACCCGGTTGTCATGAAGATCTTTGACAGTCGTTACAGAGCGTCAAAACCTTCTAATTAAACTGACACTAGTCTAAAACATGGAATATCGCTATCCCTTAGGGTTGTGGAGGTGAGACAGGCAGTCGCTCTGTGGAAAAGCTAATATTCAGCCAAATCCGGTTAGTCTAGTAAGCGGACCCCAGATTGAAACTGGGATAACGCTAAGAGGATAATCTAAATTACATATCGCTTACATATATATTAGGCGCAGCAATTTGATAAAGAATATGACACTGCAATGCAATAATCTAAAAAAACATTTAGTCACCCTATAATCCGATAGATTTCTCGTTTGTCGAGTCTTTAAAATCACTCTGGCTGTGGGTTCCTGGTCCACCATACGATTGAAGACTACGCTTTCCAGCGACTTTTACTCTACGCTATCTTCTTGGTTTCACTGCCAGCGACTGCGACTACGACTACTGCACCACCGACGACTCTGACCCTACGCACTACTCTGCGCCTACACACTGAGTTACGAGCCTGCCACGACTGCAATCTTTCGAGCTGCTTACTCAGCGGAATAACGGGGGAACAGTTTGGGAACCCGTAGCCTTGAATCCAGGTCAGTGCCGCGCCGTTGGTCGTACTCCTGCGAGTGTAACGAAACAATAATATTTATCAAGGAAATAAACGTGTTCGCTCAAACGCATGCCTACAATACAATATGAAATTATGAAAATATACTGTCGAAAGTAAATTAAACTTTTAGAAAACTATACAACTCATTAGATTGGGCAACAACTTAACGTTGAACGTAACATAATCAATATTAACGATGCAACGATGAATATGATTACTTTTTACTGTTTCTACGGGATATATACCGCGTACCTTTGTTTTTGTTTTGAGTAACCGATATTTCGGCACTGTTGCAAGCGCCATGTTCACGGATGTACTGAAGTATTGCGGATGGATTAATGTTATAAACAAGTGAACCGGTCTACCCGCTTTCTTACTCGTTTATTGCGTGCACAACCACTACCACCGTTTTTACTCTCGCACTGTAATCGATCGCGACACACTGTACTCACTACGTCCGCTCGTCATTTAACTTTTTGCGGTTCACGGGTTTTACATAGAGGTACCACTGGATGCCAGGTGTTCGACAGTTGAAACCCATCTTTTCTATTGAAATTTTAGTACTTTTTAATTTCAATAGCTTCTTTAACCATTCTAGGTATATAGTGGTTGAGGGCTATGTAACTCAATCCAATGGTTCGTACCCGAGTCTAGGAGATGTTGAGCTATTGCTGACTTGTATGGTTCATTGTTTTTGACTGCCCTGATGTGTTCCTTGATGTGGCAGGGTTCTTATACAGGACAAACAAAACGCACCATGCGTTTTGTTTGTCCTATATAAGAACTCGAGGAGTGACAGATAAGGTCTCTAATATCCTTGAGAAGGTATCTGTTAAAAATATCTTCACTCCTTTGAAGAAACTGTCACAATACATTACGCTCGGGCCACACTACCTTACCGTCTACCGGGCTGTTACCGCCATAATTATGGCAATAAATTACCGTTAAATTACTGCGTGAAGTCGTGTGGTTACACTAGAGTTTACCGAGATATGCCAATGAACTAGGCGGTAAAAATATCATTTTTCAAGATGGCGGATGAAGCTGCAGCTGTTTGGTATTTTATGAGTGCCAATTATTTTAACATGAATCTTTTAAATTTTTAGCTTTCTGTCGGGTATCCTAGAGAGACGGTTCGGATTGCAATAACTCCAAAAATTCGAGCGCTTTTTCATTTGACCACTCCATATCGGTAGATAGTGTAGATACGTGCGTCGTCGTCGAACTCGTGTTGCACACTGAACAAACGGTAGTGTGGCCACAAACGCAATAATTACTGCGGTAATCTTCTTTGATGTGCGAAAAAGACCGCCGCTGGAGCTATTGCCTACCGGCATATGCCATATTGATTGGCATTGTAAAATTATGGCCATAAATCGCGGTTACACCTAGGCGTTGTTGAAATTATGGCAATAATTGTTGGCATATCCCGGTAGTGTAGCCCGAGCGTAAGAACGCCAAAGGACAGTTTCCCCTTGGAAAAGCCGGGTTTACACAAAATTGACTGCAGCTGTGGGAGTTCTTATATAGGACAAACAAAATGCACCATGCGTTTTGTTTGCCCTATATAAGCACTCCTCTTCTCAATAAGGGTCTATGGTCCACCACGCTGGCCAAGCAATCTTTCGAACCGTTGTAGGTAACTCACAAATTAGCATATTGTCAATTTTGCAATAGAAAACTTATTTAGCGATTAAATCTGCTTTCCACCAATTTGGAAAAGAGTAAGCTTAATCTTTAAGGAACAATAAACGTAATAAGGTAACCCATTTTAAATGCATGCATTGCGAACGTGGCACTTAATTTTAATGTAGATTCATTGAGTATTTAAGTAACAAATTTTACGTTCAACGTCACATACCCGAGTCTAGGAGATGTTGAGCTATTGCCGACTTGTATGGTTCATTGTTTTTGACTGCCCTGATGTGTTCCTTGATGTGGCAGGGTTCTTATATAGGACAAACAAAACGCATGGTGCGTTTTGTTACAAGATTTTGACCTAACTTTTCTTTTTAAATTATCCTCTAAACCTTATTCCAAACGGACAAAGTCTGGCTAGTAAATGATACGCATTTAGTATTCATCACAATATCATCGTGAATAACATTATCTATGTGTACTGTGTAGTGTGCAGGATCAATAACAGAACATTTGGCATCGCACATGAACGTATAATTAATTTATTAATACTAGATTTATTATCGCTAGCCGTTGCCGCTGTGGTTTATCGATTACACATACAGTTTATTACTGATAGCAAAAAATATTTATGGCTAAAGTGAAGTGCAATGTCACCACCCCATATCATCCCATGGGTGTCGTAAGAGCCGACAGAGGGAGCATATTGTGCAGAGAACAGCACTGTAAGAGAAGGAAAACTTGATACAAACCCTATACCAACCCGTTTGGCCAGCGTGGTATAGAAGGCCAATTCCTCCTTCCAAAGGAGAGGCCTAGTCCAGCAGTGGACTGTTTAAGACTGATGATGATTGAAGTGCAATGTTGCAATCATAGTCGAGAGTCAAATCAACACAATTTTGATAATACATAATTTATTTAAAAAATATTAAACCGGGCCGTATTTAATCTTGGCATCAATGACATAACATATATATATACAACATGTAACAAGTTTATATGCACATTCTGAAAGTACTTTGTTCAGAATCGGCAACTGAATCCATTTCCGTCATTTTTAATATTGTTTATTTTTAGTTTTAAAATAATTAAAATAACGTAAATTGTAGTCACTCATTTTTTTTAAAAATTTAGCTATTCGAAAATAAACCTTAATTCAAAGCAGAACGGCTTATTTTTAAATGCATTTGTTAAATGGTTCCACGTTGACTTACACAAACGCACACATTAATAAAACACAATAGACGGCAAAAGACAATAGCACACAATTGACCACCAAAATGTCTATCATCTATCTTTCACTAACGTAGGTAATAAACAATGGGAAAGAGCGAGACGTCATGTCTCGCTCGCGCTGGCGCATAACAAGCGCAGCTGGCGATGCGCTTAGACATGTTATGACCAGTACAACCGGGCATATCTCTCTATCAGTGAGTGCTGTGAAAACCTTTTTAAAAGTTCACTTGTTTACAAAATGTGTAATGGTGTATAATTTAATAATTATCAACAAGACGTTGCCGATGTAGAAGGTCAACGTGTCAAGTCAACATCATCTTGATATTGACTTGACACCCCTGGACTTTCTCATTGTGGAGAAATATTAAATCACTAGTTTATTGTGTCGAGAGAAAAAGTGGCGAGTAGTTAATTAATTAAGATACTAGCTGCTTTTGAAACAGTGAAAAGATGTGATTTGTGAGGAAATAGTGAACTGCTACGTGGACTAAAGAAATGTGATTTAAGCCTGTAAGTTATTTTATTATTCTATTATTTTAACTATTTAGATTCACAAGAAAACTTTAAACACGCCGTTCTTGTTTATTTCTCTAATTGATATTCTTTAACTTTATCGATCAATAATGCTAACTAGGTATGATTAAGTTAAGATAGTCACAATAGTCACTTACGATGTTAAGAAACAATAGAATTCGACTGTCCACTCCATAGCCTAAAAGTGTGATGGAAAGAAATACTCATAATATCTTTGGTAATATCAGCAGTGGCCGACAATTGTTCAAACATCATTTTTGTAAGCCCCACTCTATCAGAGTGTGGTTTACAGACTGAATTTCATACATTTTGTTAAATCGTATCGTGTTTCGTACCTATCAGATTGCTGTTGTTTGTTTACCATAGCAACCGTTTCGTTTGTGTGCGTGCGCAGATTTACAGTGACCACGATTTTCACTTTTAATTGAGTTAATACTTTCTTTAAAAAACATTATTTACGCAATTAAAAAAAAAAATTCAATGCATGCATTATGATTGTAACAAGGTTTTCTAATTGGGGTGTCTGAGGATGTGCGTTATTTCCATTACACGTTGTATATGTGCTGTTGCACAAAAAGGAACTCTAATACGTTAATAATAATAATCAGAAATTGTACTTGGAACTCCGGCCTCCTAAATACCACGTAATAATAAACTATTTACCTTAAAATAATAGTTCTTCATCCTCCTAAAGATATCCCAGTTTCAACCCGGTCTAATCAGATTTGGCTGAATATTAGCTTCTCCATAGAGCGACTGCTTGTCTCACCTTCACAAACCGAAGGGATAAAGATATTCCAGGGTATAGACTAAAAAAAGCTAACAAGATGCCATCTCCGTTTTCTGGGACCACGGCTCCTGTAAAGATTATATGAAACATTGGATTATATAAAATAATGCAGTTTTTAGATCATACCGTATAAATGGAATGAAGTACAGTAAAACTAATATATCGCGATAGAATCTGTAAACCGTAGTTTGATTTCTATGATTGTTGTTAGGATAGTGGTTTTTATTTTTTGGACTCGCAGTAGAATTCCTGTATTGGGCTGTACCTCTTTACAACAGTACGGCTCCAGTTTTTGTCAGGCGAAAGACATGTGTGATACTATCCCCTAAGTCCATTCGAAGCCTATTCACAATAGCCGCCACAGTTGCATACCAACACAACCTCGGACTGGTCTGTCGCTTGGTGTTGCCGGCTCTGACCTCGGCATTTTGAGAGCGGCCAACTCCTAAGCCTCCTGCTGGAAGCTTTCACTGATATCTTTCCATCAGACAGCGTAAATACCAATTAATTAGAAATAGGAATGTCGAGTCTAAATTAAATCGCGAAAGAGAAACTCTATTAATCCAATACTGAAACTAGTTTCAGTTAATAATTTCAATATATTCGTAGTAAAGTTGAAGGATTTCTCGGTACAGTAACTTCAGTTATATTTATTTATACCGAAATATTCGTTCAGAGAATCGCAAATGATGACAAGTAGTTACCAAACCTTCCATATTGATTATAATTTTTTTCTTATTCCGCTTATTTTTTTTGTTCGACTGCCTTATTACTGATAGCTTTCAACTTTAACTAGGTCGCATTGTTTAGACCTTGCAAAAAATGTATTAGTGTTTTGTAGAATCTGTCCTATGAACTAAAGTCCATCGCATAAAAGAATGTCTTCCACCAAACTACCAACATACTGCGAATTGCCACGTTTCTATACAATAAGGATAGCTAATGGACCAAGCCTATTGAAAGCAGCTCTGCTTTTTGATTCCGTGTTTAGCTACGTTGTAAGATATGAATTTTATCCCAACACGAGACAATTTCTAATGCAAGAGATGTTATGTAAGTACTTAGACATGGAAATACCTACTCATCCATGCTTTATTCAAACGTTGCATACGTCTAATCCGTAGAAGATTATTAAAAGTCAGCACAATTACCGCAATCTACTAAATATATCTCTTTCTATACCACTGTCAACGTCCATTGTCGACTAAACGCTAATCAGCACAGATATCACAGAAATCATTTGTCAATCAGTAAACCCTGACATGCTGATTTTCCCTATAAGTCGTCGTTCAAAAAGATTATCACAAAGCGTTTGTTTTGAAGCCGAGGGCGATGCGTATCGTCTCCCTTCTTAAATATAGCGTCATAAATCAGAGTCGCTCCGTGTCTCGCTGTCGCCTGTCGATTATCACGAGGGAAGCGATTTCGCTGAACGCGAACCCAAATTGCGAAAGATAGCGATCGAAGAAAATTGAACGGCTGAAATGATAAAAAAAAATGTTACACGCCCCAATATCGCCCATATCCTTGAATAACAATTAGTATTAAGTTATAATCTTAAAAATTAGGCTATGATTTTCTGGAATAGGTATTGATTTCTTCAAGTTTTGATTACTGACCTTTTACAGTAAGAAATGTTAACAAAAATATTGCACAAAATTTCTATAAAAAGGACGACACATCTCTATGAAACATCATCATCAGCCCTGTATATAAACTGTTCCACTGCTGGGCACGGGCCTCTTCTCACCACGAAAAGGGTAAGGCCATAGTCCACCACGCTGGCCTAGTGCGGGTTGGCAGACTTCACATGTTTTTCGAGAACATTATGGAGAACTCGCAGACATGCAGGTTTCCTCACGATGTTTTCCTTCACCGTTTAGCAAGCGATAATTAAAAATTTAACCCGCACATATGTAACTCCGAAAAGTCATTAGTGCGCGCCGTGGATTTGAACTCGGACCCTCTGCGTAGCAGTCTGTCGGTCTCTGCACTAGGCTATCGTTGCCTATGAAACATAACTAACCCAAATAAACAGGTGTTACGACGCACGTGACTATTTGTTCACCGAATCTTCGTCTTACTTTCGCTAACAGTATTAGAATATATATATACCCGTCTTCGCCCGCGACCTCACCCACGTGGAAGTCTGTTATCGCAATAAAAAGTAGCCGAACTCACCCGCCAGCCACCAATGTCGAAAACAACTCTTAAAAACTCATCACATAAAAATCATACAGCGATCTGTTGTGACGCGAAAGAAGCATAAACAAACCAAGTACTTCAAGGTGCAGAGCATCCTTCTGTATAGGTACATTTCAAGTGGAATACGGACAAAAGTGCGTAAGTACTAGATGTTGTAGTTACTTTATCTGATGATGGTGTTATTCCTATCAAGTCAACCAACAAACCTCTATCTACAATTCTTTAATAGCTTGCGCGTTTTGACTCGATACAAGAACACGTCTAGAGATAATCAACTATCCCTATGTTCCCAAATTTATTGAGTCCCTCAGAGAAGGCGCATATGACGAATTTTTGAAAACATTCTGCGGTATCGATATTATCGTGAGATGGCCGTGTTGACAACAAGCGTCGGAAACTGTACAAGCTCGGGGTGGCATCGCTACTTTATCGTTACATACTCCATTGGTTTTATTTTACTTCTACTTCTTAAATAGTCTACATTGAGGTCGTGTCTCTAAAACATCAATAAAGGTAGAGTTATCAAATACGAAACGTTTGAAATTACGATACAAAATATTAAAGTCACGCGTAACTATTATTACGTGATACAGACCCGTTTCATAAATATTGATATTAATATGTTTAGTTCTATAGACGGCTGTCGCCTTTACTAACGTGACAGCCTCAGGATATCCTCCAAAAAATATTTGGTTTTATTTTTAATTTTGGTAAGTAAAAAGATGAAAATGCTCCCCACACGCTATTACTTTATAACTTAAAAGTAGTATTACTCGACGCGTTTAGAATACATCCCCAAGGTAATCGCATAGCGGCTTTCCGCGAAAATTTTGCTCTCTATTTATAAATTGATGTCGAGTTTGTGAATCTTCCCCTGAGTGACGCGATTTGGGCTCGCCAGCATGTTGGAAACATGGAGACATTTACGCAAAACCATCGTTTTGCTAAATGTTCTATTTGCTCATTTCGGCAAATAAACCTAAGCGCGTCACTTTCGCGCTTACTTTACGCCAAAGTGATTTCCTACAAGATCGTAGTCAACTGAATCTGATGACATAGAAAACGAAATCATAACGATTGTCAAGTTATAAACTTAATCATGGTTTTAAATAGAATGTAACGTCATCCATCCGCGGGATAGTTACATCTCCTTCTTACTAATTTATTTAACACATCATTAAATTATGTCTCAAAAGCTTTCGCTGTGACATTTCAATATAGAAACAACCAAGTAAAACTACACCAACAAGGCAATAAAAAGCATCCAAGATTAATATACAATATAAGTACCTATGCGTATACGTAGGTACTTACCTACGTCGCAAATACAAAACAACTTTGCTAAAAGCTTATTATATAGTCGCGTTTGACAAATTCACTTAGATTTTGTTCATGACGCTCACTTCCGGTAACTTCGCAACTCGGTTAGTCACACAGTTGAGTTTCGTAACTGACGTAAAGAAGATTGTAAACATGTCGGAAATAGGTTTTACCGAGATAGGCACAGTAATTCAATTGGGATCGACCCGGAACAACGTCTCCGCTTATCAGTTTAACATCAAGCTAATTTATGTAGCAAATATTATATAAAACAATGGAAGACACATAGAAGAGCTCATTATTTGCCTTTAATGTAACGATAGTTTATACGTACATAATTAAAGTTCACATAGCATACTACTACTTTAAATAACAGATATTAATCAGTATTTCATTTTATGTCAATTTAACGTTATGTTTGGTAAATAGAAATATATATTTGTTAATCGAAATCATGCATATACCTACGAAGAAACCTGGAAACAAAATACAAATAACATTTCATTAGTTCTCGCAAATATTATTAAAACTTTATACAATGGAATTGTTTATACACTTCAGCAAAACAAATGTAATGAAAGCTTTCTATGTATTTCTCATAATTTTAGACAAGGGCGATGCGCAGTGACCCTAAAAAATAGATAGTTGTCATCGATTAACTATGTACGACTAATATCAAACAAACACAGACGTAGTTAGTTAACTATTCAGCTTTGTTCGGACACATTGTTGTGGAATAATTTACAGATATTTAATCTTTATTTGCTTGCATATTTTACTTTGCTTTGCTTTGTACTCTTATTATACTTGTTTAAGCTCTATATCTATCTGCAAATAGTAAAATATTGAACTATCGTAAATAGATTCAAAAGTATTCAACTTTAAAAGTCTCTCACTGATCACCGTGTTAGCAATACTAATGGTACTATTGCAGTCTAACCGAGGAAACGAAAAACTTTTTAATAATATCGTTATCATGGCGAGAGCATTGTCTTGAGTATAACTGTTATGCTTATAGCTGGAATCTACTTGTCCATTAAGCAAAGAAAGTACAAAGTGAAGTAGGTACTACGTGTGTGAGCGCAAACTAAAGGAGTGAATAAGGAATGTATGGGCTACTTGTGGTGAGAGAACCCATGGGAGGTAAAAGAGCACTCGACTCCGGGAAGGCTGATGTGAAAGCTAACAGAGACGCTATCGAGGATGCATTTGAACGGAAACCGAGGAACCTAACGCGAACATACAAAAAATTCTACCCTAGAAACAATCTCCCTAGTCGTGGTCGAGATAAAAAAGTACTTTAATTTCAATAAGAATATTTTCTTTTTTTGCAAAGCATAAACAAAACTTCGACGCGGTGTTGATACTGATAGGTATCGTGATGCGAATTCCAATATCTTAGAATTTTCAGAATCAATGACCATTTTTCATTTTCATTTCCGTCGAAGAAAATTCGAAGTGAAGCAAAGTTTCAAGTTGTTGCTCTACCTTACCTCAAATATGTAACATATTTACATAAAGTGTAATAAATTATACTTATTACGCCAGTGATGTAATTATATATAAGATAAGTAGGTTCGCTTAATAATGATACATGCCACATCCCTAACTAACACAGTTTATGAAGGCACAAAATCACGCTCGTTGGCTGCCCCATTCAAGCGAGGTCCAGTTAAAGCGATCCTGATTGCGAATTATACACCGCTACATACCAAATTGTAATAATTTCCACCGAAATACATAGCTTTTAAATGTTAACTAAACCGCTTCGGTTGGACTAAATAGGACCTCAGATTATATGTTCTCTAATTGTTAGTTTCGTTGTTCAGGTAACGATACGTTTAATAGGGAAACATGTTATATTTAGGGCATAAATCAATAATCCGCAAACATTGGCGTCATTTATAACAAAGCCCGTGTAACTGTGGCTAACACCGGCTAATGTTTAAATGCGCAACGTACGCATGTGGCGCCTTGTACAAACACAATCAAACACGAGTGTTGCTAGTATATTGATTCTTAAATTTTCAACTATCCCCTCCGGTGTTCCACAGGGATCGATATTGGGTCCACTTTTTTACTGCGCATATCTTTGTGATATTCAGTCGTGTTTCAAATCTGCTAAACATCTCATGTACGCTGATGATATGAAAATATACATGTGTGTAAAATCCAGACTTGATTGTGAACTGATACAACATGATCTCGATGCATTATACAGGTATTACCAACAAAATAAGATCACTGTCAATATTTCAAAATGTCAATGTATTAGCTTCAGCCGCTCCAAGTACCCAATTAGGTATCCTTATGCATTTAATAATAATGGGGTTGAAAGGGTAAACGTAGTTCGAGATCTTGGTAAAATGTTGGATTCCAAATTGCTTTTTGACCAGCATATTGATACCATCAGCAATAAAGCCTCTCGTAACCTTGGTTTTGTAATGCGCACTTGTAAGCCTTTTAGGAACTGTCACAGTCTCAAAGTTATTTATTTTGCGTACGTGCGTAGTATTTTGGAGTATTGAAACCCAATCTGGTCACCCCAATATGAAGTATATATTAGAAGAATTGAAATTTGCAGAAAAAGTTCACAAAATTTCTAAATTTCAAATCTCGAAGGCGTCATGGTACGTATGCACTAGACTGCATGCACTATAATTTGCTTCCCCTTTAGGATAGGCGTAAGATGTTAGACATGTTTTTGCTCTTTGATATCCTTCGGGGTCGTCTAGACAGCAGTGATCTGCTATCGTCTATAGATTTCTCTACCCCTAAAACACGTACCAGACATACGAAATTATTCAGTATCCCTAATTACCGCACCAAATACGGAAGAAATGCTGTCATGACCCGATTGCCTCACATTTATTCTGAGAGTTTTGAGAGTGTCGATATACTACACTTATCTAAGCAATCATATCGTAGACAAATCAGGCAGATACTCTTTAGCAAATATGTTGTGCCATAGCTCATGTATAATATATGTATGTGTATTATGTATGTGTATTATGTATGTATAATATATATGTATTTTAGTTTATGTGCGTATGTATAAGTAAGACATTGCTATTTCCTGCTTTTTTTTATTTTTATTTTTTTTTGCTATCTTTCGTATCCTAATTTTGTAGCCATATTATGCTTGTAACTATGCTGTAATATTCCATTCATGGCCGCATCTATGTATAGCGTTTGTCACTTTCTAGCAACTTAGCTTTATCAATGGCGTGAAACTCTGTTATTGGCTTAAGAGACAATTGTTATCATCTCACTATCAATGACATTAATAATATCACGCCTCAAAATAACCTTCTCACTGATAATGGGATGAATTTCACAAAAGCATGTAAAATAGTTATAAGCTGTTGAGTTTCCTAATAAATAAATAAATAAATTAAACATAAATAACAATACAGTTGATATAACATAACCTGCTACTCAGTAGTGCTTTTATCGCACAGTACCAGCATTTGTGAAGAAAACTTCTAAGCAAGGAACGAGCACCCATTTGCCGTTCGCACCATTACGATCTTTAAATGCGTTGAGTAGATAGTCCGTGAACTGCCAACCCACCTGCGTCTGTCCTGTGACATTCTGATAACATGGGCGCGTAGGTACTTAGATTCAAAACCTTTTAACACTCTTTTTTCACAACACATGATAAAAAAGCTCCATAGTTTTAAAAAGTCCTCTCACATTCGAACAGAGAACGTTAGTAAAAAAAATCAGTCCCTTTTGTACGCAAACGCAAAAGCAACCAGTTATTAATATAAGCTGTCCACTGAAGCAAAACTACCCATAACATTCTCTATTGTACCTTTATTGCAATACAAAAAATATGTTTTGTGACAGGTAGATATTGCTCGGCGACACATGGACATTAGAATTTCATTACTCGAGATTAGATTCCTTTACTATTCTGTGGCTTTTGTAGTCTGTATTCTGTATCAAAAACGTAAAATGTTACTAAGCTAAAGCGTACTCAATTAGGTGATTGATTGATAATAATATTTTATAATGTTAAAATAACATTCTTATTGGTGGCAATTAAACTTTTCTGTTTTCCTTCGTGTGCCCTGAGTAAAGTAAAATTAATTTTGGAATCTTAAACTTATTTTGCGACAAGAACACCGAACATACGGCAATTTTTCAAGTTCGGTAGCATTTGGTGTCAAGTTTCACGCAAATTATCGTATAAAACTTACGGAATAAGAGCGCCGCTATCGATTTTGCATTGCGGTTTTTGGGTCTTAGGCAATGGATAAAGCAGGCTTCCGTAGAACTGCTTAGGGATCGAAGTAATCAGGAATAAGTCGCCAAGATTCACCATTGTATTTTTAACCAGTTTATCTCAGAACGGACAATCTCAAAATAAACGAGCAATGGTTGAGGTCTTTTATTGCAATTGAACATAAAATATTTTGTTAAATTTCTAATAAAACTCGTGTCGTTAAATCACGAAAGCCGAGTTAAATTAAATTTTAGGGAGAAATAAAATTTTAGTTTTTAATTAAGTTAAGTACTTAAGTAATAAGTGGAGAGTTTACTTTATCCCTCCTTGATAAATCTGCTAGGTGGATAGCACCAAATTAAAAACTACTTTAGGGGCTATTAACAAAATGCTAACAAAACGTTTAATTAATTTTAAAACAATTTGCAAAGATTATTTAAATGCTGCAATTATCTGTTTAAATATGTTCGTTTAGCGCCAACTATTATAAAGCCAGCGCTTGTAACTGTATTAAGTTTGGTGCAACCAGCTTGAAGAGTTCAAAAGATTTTAATCCAGAGCTTTACTGTAGGCAAGTTTAAGAAACAAAATTAAGTTTTGGTCCCGTACAAGAGAATCGGGATCACAATTAATCTTCTTGCTTTTCTCTGGGAAGCATTGCTTTATTTATTATGTAAATTTTTGTTTGCTATACCTACCTGCCTATTTTGATATTGTACCTACTTTTACTCGCGCTGTTTTACCTACTTTATGTACGCTGTTTGACACGAAAAGTACTTCAATTCTGTGGGCATTGTCCTAACACGGTCCGACTCCTCCAATACTTCATAACAAGAAGACAACATTCGTATTGTACTTGTGTTTCATATTCTCAATAGATGAAACTATCCCTAAACGAGATCACAAAGGGAAAATAAATCGGTACCATTTTGCTAACTAATGAGGGTAAGCGATGTTTCAATCGTATGTTTGGTCTGACGTTCTGAATTACGGTACTTTTTCCTTACTGTTCAACGCCATGATGTCATAAAATGATATGAGATGTCGTCTATTATTTCCTTTAATGTTTATATTTTAAGCCCATCAACATTAATACCAACTATATTATAGTCGATCGAAATCCAATGCCTACGGAATAGGTAAGTGAAACTGTTAGTAACACAAAATATGTAGCACATATTCCCTATTCATTGTAAGCACCCTCTTACGGCTGCACATGTACATTATTTTCACCTTCTTTAAATTGTTAAGATTTACCGATAATCTGTTCGTTGTATAAGGATTTCATACATGACCTAACATTTCTGAAATAAAGCTTCATGGTAATGAGTATTATTTTAAAGAAGGGAATACGCTTTATCCGTTTTAGAGAATTGTAATTTTATTAACTTATGTTTGAATAGAATAATCTGTATATAAATTTAACATTCTTGCCTTACTGACTGACTAACAGAAAAGCTACAGCCAAAAATGGTGACTGCCGCCTCGTCTCTTGACACTGCGCCGAGAACTGTGAGTTCGATTCCCACACGAGATAACACTTTGTGTGATCCATAAATTGTTGTTTCGAGTCTGGGTGCGGATTAATTCCTAGTACAGAAATTAACTTTTTAAAAAGAAAGAAAAAAAGAAAATTATTATAACGCAAGTAGCTAAATTTTATCATGTATATTTCTTGAGGACCAGGATTTTCTGAACTTCTGCAGCGCAGCGGCAGTCCTCCTCTAGTATATTTATAAATTAATGAAGCATTAAAATAAAAGGCATTATAAAACTTTTCAATGGACTTTTTGTGTTAAAAATAGCCCAGTCCTCCTATCATGAAAGCGTCAAGGTTGATTCCTTTTGAAAGATGCTTTTATACGCAGAAGCCTTGCTGATTTTATCTTGAAAGTGGACTTGACCGGGGAAGTACTATACTCTAACAGAGTATGGACGTAAAGTATCAATATTGTAGCTTATCATTCGACCAGTGAGAGTGTCGGAAGCCTTCTCCTTTTCCTTCAATCCGCTTCTCTTGTAAAATGTGTCCTTAGGCAGCTGTGATGACTTTCCAGAGTTTTTTATTTTATTTTAGAAGGCAAACGAGCAGACGCTCGTTTGCCTTCTAAAATAAAGTAAAAAACTCTACAATAATCTTCATAGTTGTCTAAAACCCCACTGTAATATTTTTAATTTCATACGAACTGAGAAATCTTGCAGTTTAATTTAATTATAATACTTTCTTATTCCTTTTGTTTTAATAAAGTATTAACTACCTACGGATCCGCAAGATGCTTGTGAAAATAATTTTTTTTTTTGACGTTCACACATAAATTATACCTTTATGTACATTCGTAGTAGATACATAAAGGGTCAACAGGCATAGAATTCTACGCGGGCAAAGCCGCAGGTACAACTAGTAAGACCACGAGGAACGAGTTTGTATTATTTATTAATGTCCCTGTGTGACGGCAGTATTGATATACCCGACGACCGCTTCAATAATTTTCTGCCAATATATCGTGATACTCACCTACTTATAAAAATCCAATAATGCTGTTTTCATTACGTATTAATAATTGGTAATAAATTTAGCAGTCAGTTAATGACAAAAACGGCGTTTTGTCGACATTTCTGGTAATAAATTAACGACTTCCTGTTAAAATTTACGTAGGTTTGTTCATAAAGTTACCGCAATATAATTTAGCACTTCGATTCACAAAATAATTACCCAATAACGCCAATAACCGAACAATATTTTTTTATGAAAATGGGAACTTTCCTTATTCACGAAGGTTTTGCGGCTGTTCAAATTGAACATAACTTACTTAGTTATAGTTCATAACAATTTATTATTAGGAACTCTGATTTTGATTACGGATTCAATATATAGTTATTTTCCGCTTCAATATACCAGCTATTGGGCTAATATCAATTAGATATGTTCTTCTGCGAATATCAGATATTATTATCAACTACCAACTTGTGAAACATAGACTTTTTTACACTCCAATTAAGATGAAAACCTGATGATTTTCTGAAGGCTCCTTATTATTAAATCAAATCATTAGAGGATATCTAGGTACGCCTACGGCCCCTAGACACACTATATTTGATAAATGCAAACAGGCGATTTTCACTATTTTATTTAGATTACTTCTATAACTTTAATTTCACTAGATCTTGCCAGTGGCTCCACCCGCGTAGGAGCCGGTTATCGCAACAAAAACCTAGTCTACGTCACTCACTAGCCTTCTATCTCCACACGAAAATCATGCTATATCATCGTATCGTTGTGACGTGAAAGACGAACAAACAACTGCCGCATTTATATTATTATAGATTTGTATAGATTATTATTGGCAGAAAATGCACATATTTTTAACTGATATAGTATCCAGCTCAAATTATTGTGATCCAGATTTGTAATGCTTTTCATAACAAATCTAGATTGTTTGTGTGATAACACGGGATGTACGTTTCGTTTCGCTCGACTCCTACTACGTCAATAAATGTGTTACAGTAAAAGTTGTAAACTATTTTTGATGAATAGTATTAAATCACATGCTGTCTGTGTCAATATGATTTAATACGCTTACTCTTAATACTCAAATGCCTCACGCGTTTGATTTACCACCACTGATCGAATGGCGTTGCGTAAAAGCATCAAAAGTTTTGCAGCCACATGTTCAAATAAATAGGGATATACCTACCGACGGCCAAACTGTTATATATAAAGCATGTTGAGCTCAATTGCCAATTAAAGCCGTATTTGATACCTATAATTTACAATCTCTATAATCTCGTTTGTATGTAGCACAAAGCGGCGCTACACTTGTCTATAATCTAGGTACTACTAATTATCAGTCTTATTACCAACAGTAGTCTAGAACTAGAAATAGTTTGTATAATGCCTAGAACATTTACCCAAAATACATATTTATCGTTAGTTTTGCTTTTCAAGTAACAGACTATAATAAAGATCGATAGACTCAGTCGCTAAGCCTGCCAAAATTTTGTTCTAATATCCCGTGACATTACGGAGTTCGTCTCTGAAACGACTGCGCCTCGACTGCGAATCCCGATTGATTTATTTAGCATAATTTCAAATTGGGATATCCACGCTGAATACGTACTGAAATAATCAACTATCTCGTTGATATCAGGCGTTTTAATTACCAGCCGTACCTATTAACTACTTGCTCGTATAAGTTAATACGTAGATACATACATAGACTCACGCCTGTTTCCCGGAGGGGTAGGCAGAGACTACGGAGCGCCATTTGCAACGATTTTGACATATCTCTCTTGCTTCATTCGCTCCCCTCAGATTCCTCATGCATGCTCTTCTGTTCAGGGTGCTTCTAACCTGTCCTGTTTTAGGATGTCTCCAATCTGGTCAGAGAACGTCCGCCTAGGTCTTCCCCTTCGTCCTGTCCCTTCCACACTTGCCTTATATGTCTGTTTGGTCAGTCTTTCGTCATCCATCCTCTCCACGTGTCCAAACCATCTTAGCATACCTTTCTCGATGCTTGTCACTACATCTTCTTTTACCCCACAACACTCTCTTATCATACAATTCTTTACTCTGTCAGTCAAAGAAACACCACACATACTTCGCAGTGCTCTCATTCCTACGTAACGCATTCCTCCTTTTCAAAAACCATACTTTCATACAAAATAATTTAGCGGGTCTTAATCGCGTTAACTTAACTTATGTAAGGTATAAATACCTATTTGTTTCCGACGTTTCGCTCGTCTTGCACCGAGCGTGGTCGCGGAGAGACTGATGAGAGCTCAGCGCCGTCTTATGGAATTGCGGGTTTCGGCACCTACCCTCACTTGGTCTTTATTTAAGTTCGCAATATCGGTACTCCGACACACTACACTAATGACTTCTACACACTGTTGAGATTTATCACTGCGGCGGTGTTTACATTTGCTGATGACTGGATTCCAAGTAGCCGATAATCTATATCCATCCTCCCGGTTGAAATTGTTATATTTCTTGATTTCTACCGCTTCACGTACTATCCTGGAGTAATAGTGGCGATCGGTGGATAAGACTTGCGGTTGATGCAGTTCTATCCAGTGGTTTGGTCCAGACTCCAACAAATGCTCAGCTATCGCAGACTTATTAATATGTCGGTTTTTTACAGCTGCGATATGTTCTTTTACTCTTTCAGCGATTGTACGCTTAGTCTGCCCGGTATATGAACTACCACAGCTGCAATCGACTTTGTAGACGCCAGGTGTTTGGAGAGGAATGACATCCTTTGGGGTACCCAGATTGTGTGCTATCTTAGAGAGCGGACTGTATACAGTCTTGATGGAGTATTTCTTGAGTACTGTTCCAACTTTGTCCGTCACTCCCTTTAGATACGGCATGTAAGCGGGCACTCTGCTTACTTCAGGTTTACGCTCGTTCCTCTGCCGACGGAGTATGTTTTTCTTGTATCCGTTGCGCCTAAGTACCTCCCGAACATATGACAGCTCACTATTTAATTGTTCAGGGTCACATAGGTCATACGCTCTGTTCACTAATGTTAGGGTCCTGGTGGACGTAAATAAGTGGACTGTATTTTTCTAGCTGGTTTAATCGCCGTTTTACCATGAATTACAAATTTTAAAAGAATATAATAATATTTGTATTAAAATATGGTCGACCGTCCGCTATCGAAGGTTTGTGTGCGAGTCCTGTCGTTCGTTCGCCACTCCTTGTATTATGGTGGGGCCGGGCTCGCGCGCCGGCGGCGTCCGCGCATCTCAGTTCTGCGTGTGACGAGTCGCAACATGCTCCCCGGGTTGAAGACTGGAGACTTCAAAATCTGGAAGTGGACATATATTATTAAATGCCCTACGAACAGTGCCCTCTTTAGTCTTCAGCTCGACCACTCGCGTTACACCGTCAGTGCCTGGGTAAAGTTGTGTGACTCTTCCTAGTGCCCAAAGGAGAGGAGGCAATGTCTTGTCCTTTATTAAAACTAGAGCGCCTTGCTTGAGATCAGCCTTTGTAGCTCGCCACTTCGTTTTTGTCTGCAGCAAGGACACATACTCTAAAGCAAATCGTTGCCAAAAATGCTACTTAATAAGCTCTATACTTTTAAATCGCTCTAGAGCGTTAATGTTCACGGTCGATATCTGTGGATGTGGAGTAAATATAAGTGGCCGTCCAATTAAAAAATGTGCTGGAGTAAGAGCCGAGAAATCAAGAGGATTTGAAGAGAGAGGAGTAAGAGGACGTGAATTCAAAACTGCCTCTGTCTGAGTGAGGCATGTAGCCATCTCCTCATACGTAAAATGCGTAAGCTGAAGTAACCTACGTAGATGGTACTTAGTAGAACGCACTGCGGCCTCTGCTAACCCATTAAAATGGGGACTATACGGAGGTACAAATTTAAATTCAATACCTTTCTGCGCAATACAACCTTTAAGATTTGACTGAGCAAGAAATCTAGTTAATTCGTGACAGGCACCCACAAAGTTTGTACCATTGTCAGAAGTAATACTTGCAGGCTTTCCACGACGAGATATAAATCGACTTAAGGCAGCCATATATGCTGCTGTCGACAGTGCTGTAACAAGTTCGATATGACAGGCCTTTACAGCATTGCAAATGAAAATTGCCAAATAACACTTACTTAACCTTCAACCACGACCCTTTCGGTCCGCTATCAATACTGGCCCAGCGTAGTCCACCGAACAGTGTAAGAAAGGGAATTGTAGTTCTGTTCGGGATTTAGGTAGCTGACCCATTACAGGCTGAATAGTTTCAGCTTTGTATCTGCAACTCCGCACACATCTATGAACGATAGACTTAGCCAAATTCCTACCACCTAATGGCCAATAAATTTGTCTTATGTTCGCCAAAAGCAATTGTGGACCAGCGTGTAAATATTTTAAATGAAAATAATTAAATAACATTTTACTAAAATGATGTTTGGAACAAATTGAAATAGGATATTTAGTATCATAGCTGTATGGGCATTACTGAGCCTGCCACCAACTCGAATAATACCTTTGGCGTCTAAAAATGGGGATAAAGATGAAAGTCTATTCTTTGTCGGGAGTGCTTTGCCATTCCTTAAGATATCGTACTCGTCAGGAAACATCTCTAATTGAACTTTGTAAATAATTAAATTCAATGAATTTTGAAACTCTGTAACTGTTAAATAACCCTGTAATTTAGTTTTATTTCGACAACTATAAATAAACCTTTGCATATATGCTACTGTTCGCTGTAAGTAAGTAAATTTAGACATTTTATTTATTAATTTACATATGATATCATTATTTATAATCTGGTTGTACACAATGGCACACGGAAGTAATTCAGGCAACTCGGTTTCCTTGATTGTGTTAGGCATCTTTGGCCATTCGTCTTCAGGTTTAACTAAAAATGTAGGACCTGACCACCAAAATAAAGAATGACTGATGCAATCAGCCTTCACCCCGCGGGAAACTAGACCCGCCGGGTTGTCTTTCGACGGTACGTAGCGCCACGTATAATCCTCTGTGCTCTCCAGAATTTCATGCACTCGATTGCGAACGAAACTTTTTAAATTATTATTTGGTGTTTTCAACCATCCTAAGACGATCGTTGAGTCACACCAAAACTGACAAGAAGTAATATGCATAGTTAAAGAAGCAAGTACCATAGTAAAAAGCCTTGCAGCTAACAAAGCTCCGCAAAGCTCGAGACGAGGCATCGTCTTCGGCTTTATCGGCGCTACTCTATTCTTAGAGGTCAAGAGATGAACGGATACTAGCCCTGATTTTTGCACAGAACGAATATACACACAAGCGCCGTATGCTCGCTCAGACGCATCTGAAAAAATATGAATTTCATGATGAATGCAATTATCACTAAAAGCCCAACGAGGAATTTTAAATTATTTAAACAAGGCAAAGTATTTGCAAAAGCCAACCAAAGGTTTTTAATTTCATCAGAGACGTCGTCATCCCAATCATATTCTTTGATCCAAGTCATCTGCATTATAATTTTTGCCTCAACTATACACGGGCCCACAAGGCCTAGTGGGTCAAAAATCTGACTTATAACTGACAGAATATGACGTTTAGTAACCTTCTTATGAATGTCTATATTAATAGAATAGGATAAAATATCTGTGTGACAGATCCAGTTTAAACCTAAGGTTTTAGAAGCTACATTTGTATTAGTATCTGAAAAACTAAGCGTATCATTTACTTTTAATTGAGAAGGAGATAATTTCGCAAGAATTGCGTTACTATTTGATTTTAATTTTCATAAATTGAATCCTGCTGTTTTTAAAGTAGAGATTACTCCCGTACAAAGTGCGATGGTATTAGGGATCGATGACGATCCGCTTGGATAATCGTTCATGAAAAAATCTTTTTCTATAGACGTTTTAACTAAGTTATTGGGAGCCCTAGATGCTAAACTAACCAAATATTTGGTTGCAAGACATGGAGCACAAGCTGTACCATAAGTTACAGTGTTAAGAGTGTAAGTTTTTAAAGGCTCATCTGTATTATATCTAAAAATGATTTGTTGAGATTCATTGAGCTCAATCGCTCTGTACATTTTTTCTATGTCCCCAGTTATGACATATTTATGCTGTCGGAAACGAATTAAAATCGAATATAGGTCGTCCTGCACTGTGGGACCGACCATAAGGATGTCATTAAGTGACAGGCTAGAAGAAGTGGCCGCTGAAGCATCAAACACTGTGCGAAGTTTTGTCGTCAAAGATGACTCACGGATGATCCCGTGATGTGGTAAAAAAATATTGACTTGTTGATTATTATTAAGTGAAAAATCTTTATTTTCAGTCATGTGACCTAGATCTTCGTATTCTTTCATAAACTCAAGATACCTTTTCTTAAATTCAGGTTCCCTTAAAAACTTACGCTCTAATGATAAGAAACGACATTTTGCTTTGTAATATGACTCGCCTAAGACTGAAGGATCTTTCTTCAGTGGCATTGAGACTACAAATCGGCCATCGGTATTAAATTTCGTATTACGTAAAAAATGTTCTTCACAGGCACGCTCCTCTGAAGACAGATAATGTTTATCGGTAACAATATCTAGGTCCCAAAAACAAGATATGTCTGGGTTGGAGCCTTCATTTAAAAAATTACATATGATATTAGGGGTGCGTGTCTTAGGACGGGCAACATACCCAGACACTAACCAACCCAGTTTCGTTTCGTATAGCTTAGGTAAATTTTTACCTAAATCTATCGAATTTCTCCCTAAGACTGACCAAAATATAGGTGCCCCAACTAATATGTCAATAGTTGCCGGCTCATTAAAAGAAGGGTCAGCTAAACATATTCCTAAAGGAAGAGGAATATTTTCAATATTTATGTAAGAAGGCGGTAAATTTCTAGTTAACTGAGGTAAAATGTGACAGTCAATAGTAGTTGTATAATCATTGTAAATTGATTTTATCGTAAGACTACATGACTGTGTACTTTGAGAAGTATTATTATTAATACCTGTCACCGTGGTGCTCATACTACGTCGTGACAAACCCAGCTTACCGCAAAAAGACTCCGTTACAAAATTAGCAGAGCTGCCATTGTCGAACAGCACTCGGGCAAAGTGCTCGACGTCCTTGCTGTCAACCACCTTCACGCGCGCTGTGGAAAGCAAGACGTGTGGAGGAGTAGTCAGCTGTTTAAAATTAGTAGAATTCACAAAGTTATTTATCGACGCAGTCGGCTCACTCGGGTTTGAAGCATGTAAATGTAAGAGGGTGTTGTGTTTTTTCTTGCAATATTTGCATGGAACTAGGTTACACCTATTTTCGTTATGACCTGGTCGTAAACAATTAAGACAGACTTTTAAATCTTTGGCCTTCTTGATACGATTTTCAATCGGCAAGGATCTAAATGACTCACAGTTAAATAAATAATGGTTCTGATTACACATGAGACAATGTAATGGAGTTTTGTATATATTATTCGGTTTTTTGGTTATTGTTTTTATTTGTATTATAATTTAAATGTTGATTATGTTTGAAATCTGAATGATAAGATGAATTATTCTTGTTGTTTTCGTATTTTTGTGACTTTAATATCGTACTTTCTTTTAATGTTTCTAATAAGTCCGCCCTATTGCTGAGGAAGGTTATAAAAACGCCATATGCCGGTGGGTTATCCAAAGTATTCCTGTACGTCTCCCACTCCCTTCGTGTGGTGGTATCAAGCTTATCTGCCATCATATGAATTATTAATGTATCCCAATGCTGGGTAGGCTGATCTAAAGTAGACAAAGCACGTAAGTTTTTATTAGTGACGTCTATAAGCTGGCGAATTGCTACAGAGCATTCTTTATAAATGTGTTCAATATTAAATAAAATCCGAACATGATTATTTACGAGTAACCTTTTGTTGTCGTACCTGTTACATAACAACTGCCAAGCACTCGCATAGTTATCGCTTTTTACGTCCAAACTATCAATAACTAACAAAGCACTACCTTTCAAAGATGCGCGAGTATAATGTAAGTTGTTAATATCATCTATGTATATCCGACCTTGAATGGATTAAAGATATAAAAGTGTTGATAGTGGCCATGAAAGGTAGGTAATTCTATCTTTGGCAATCTCACGCAACTGTATTTGGAAGTACCTGCCTGTGCATCCTCGAAACTTGCTACAGAACCGTCCTGAGCCTCACGTCGCTGGGAAGGCTGCTGACCGAGCTGAATACGAGCCTCTGCCACCAGCTCATGGTACTGGTTCTCAAACTCTTCGCGTTCCTGTAGCTCGTCCTCTGGATTATCCGACGCCATATCAATTCTATCATTCTGCAATTGATCGTAATCCGCATATAAGGTATTGAACTTATTAAATCTGCCTTCCAAGTCTAGTAATTGTAAAGCACTAAGTTCTTTAGAACTTTTAAGAAGATTTATATAATTACTAAAGATAGTCACTTTAGATTTTAAGCCACCGCGTTTTTTAATTAATTTCTCAATCTTTGCGTCAGCCATAGCGGTTAAAATAACGTTGAAATAGTAACACAGCGGTTGAACGTAAACAACTAATATATTATTATGAATAAAAGTGCAAGAACCGGCTTAATGATGTAACCGTGAGAACAATAGTGAAGCGATCGCACCCCGTCCGGCCGATCAACAGCTGTTAGCAATACAAATGTAACGGTAAATCATTCATAAGCTATCACGCATAGTACGCGTGCACTTGTTACGCAGAAATATATGGAATGACGTGCAATATTATAAGCAGCGAAAGATTAAAATTTAATGAGGCTTAATAAAAGGCTATAAATTATGCAATGAAGCGCTTAAGGCTTAGAAATAACTTGATTATGCACTCACTTAGCAAAGGCACTTTTGAATATAGGTTTAAAATTTTGATAAATAATAGGAAAAGACAAATAGGAATAATTGGAACGAACTCACAAATGTTTAACCCATCCACTTATGAGCGTTGGTGTTAGAAGGATGTTCTTTTTGCTCGTGAAGTTCCAAAGTCCGAGCGGTTGACCTCCAAATGACTTTGATATCCGGGCTTGTGTAGATGCTATGCAATATCTTCACTTGCGATGATGATGACTATTGCGCTGCTGAAGTCTACAACTGAAGAGCGCCGAATCTTCAACTATCTTCTTTAATTAATTGATGATGGTGGTACAAACGGCGAGAATCCTAAAGGACCAATGTTAGGGTCCTGGTGGACGTAAATAAGTGGACTGTATTTTTCTAGCTGGTTTAATCGCCGTTTTACCATGAATTACAAATTTTAAAAGAATAAAATAATATTTGTATTAAAATATGGTCGACCGTCCGCTATCGAAGGTTTGTGTGCGAGTCCTGTCGTTCGTTCGCCGCTCCTTGTATTGTCGTGGGGCCGGGCTCGCGTGCCGGCCTCCGCGCATCTCAGTTCTGAATGCAACGAGTCGAAACAACTAACGAGGACACAACGGAATCCAAGTGCCGCGGATGGTGGTGCGAGTTCGCGTTGAGATACCTGTCGGTGTGTGTGGGTTTCCTATACACAGTGTGTCCAAGGGTACCATTATCTCTCACTGTCACTTTTACATCGAGAAAGGGTAACCTCTAGTCAAATAAAGTCAAAAATCCATCTAGCTCCATTTCGAATGTGAATCGGATGTTCGGATGTATGGAGTTCAATTTGTCTGCGAATAGTTCTTCCAAGCAATTCCTAAGTAGAACGATGTATTCGTTAGACAGACCGCTTTCCCTTAATTTTCTCTCTACGACGTCAAGGCAATCTTGAATAGGAACATTGGTGAATAGTGACTCGACATCAAAACTCACCATCACCTCGTCCGGTTCCTTTTTCATGCTCTTGATAATTTCAATAAAATGGCGAGAGTCCTTTACGAAAGAGTGCGTCTTGCCTACTAACGGTTGTAGTACTTTGCTTATGTGTTTCGCCAAACCATATGAAGGTAAATTTATTTGACTCACAATCGGTCGCAAAGGTACGTTAGTCTTATGTACTTTAGGTAATCCGTATATCTTAGGCGACTGCACGATGTGAGGTTTATGTAACCGTTCAAATACCTCTTCCGTAAATAAGCTTTTATAGTCCCTAATTAAGGCTCGAATGCGTTTTGTCACTCTGGCGGTCGGGTTATATAAGACAGCCTTATATACTAATGTGTCACTTAACAGATTCCTTATCTTATTGTCATAATCACAAGTATTCATTACCACAGCGTAAACCTGAAGTAAGCAGAGTGCCCGTTTACATGCCGTATCTAAAGGGAGTGACGCACAAAGTTGGAACAGTACTCAAGAAATACTCCATCAAGACTGTATACAGTCCGCTTTCTAAGATAGCACACAATCTGCGTACCCCAAAGGATGTCATTCCTCTCCATACACCTGGCGTCTACAAAGTCGATTGCAGCTGTGGTAGTTCTTATATCGGGCAGACTAAGCGTACAATCGCTGAAAGAGTAAAAGAACATATCGCAGCTGTAAAAAACCGACATATTAATAAGTCGGCGATAGCTGAGCATTTGTTGGAGTCTGGACCAAACCACTGGATAGAACTGCATCAACCATAAGTCTTATCCACCGATCGTCACTATTAATCCAGGATAGTACGTGAAGCGGTAGAAATAAAGAAATATAACAATTTCAACCGGGAGGATGGATATAGATTATCGGCTACTTGGAATCCAGTCATCAGCAAATGTAAACACCGCCCCAGTGATAAATCTCAACAGTGTGTAGACGTCATTAGTGTAGTGTGTCGGAGTACCGACATTGCGAACTTAAATAAAGACCAAGTGAGGGTGGGTGCCGAAACCCGCACTTCCACAAGACGGCGCTGAGCTCTCATCAGTCTCTTCGATACCACGGTCGGTGCAAGACGAGCGAAACGTCGGAAACAAATAGGTATTTATACATAACATAAGTTAAGTTAACGCGAATTAGACCCGCTAAACTATTTTGTATGATGTATACAAATCGCGAAAGTTTAAAATCGATTACCATAACTTTCGTTTTACTTACATTCACTTTCATTCCTTTCCTCTCTAACGCAACATACATGATTGTTACCATCTCCTGCAACTTCTCCGCTGAAGACGCAAGTATAACCTGATCATCAGCATAAAGGAGGCATTTGACAAGTAACTCGTTCATCCTTAATCCACAATCACTATGTTTCAAATCTTGCAAACAACTGTCCATGAAGAGGTTGAACAGCCACGGCGACGCTACACATCCTTGTCTAACACCTGTGTTGATGGTAAACCAGTCAGTGTATGCCCCGTTTATCCTTACAAAAGCTCTAGAATCCTCATAAAGGGATTTCAGTGCTCGAATGAGGCTGCTGTTTACCCCATACATCGACAGTACCGACCACATTTCATTCCTCACCACTTTATCGCAAGCCTTTTCCAAATCCACGAATGCGCAGTAGACCTTTCGACCTTTGGCCAAAAATTTCTCGGCTATGCATCGCAAGGAAAAGACTTGATCCATACATCCCATATTTTCTTGTCGGTTACTTTCATAACTCTTTCAATCAGTACCTTTGCATACATTGAAATTCTGTCTGTTTAATAAAATTGAGTCTGGTTCCTTGAGTCTGGTTCCTTTCCGTCCTTGTGGGGCAAGGCCCACGTTATCCCTCTAGCCAAGACCTCCAACCCTTCTCTTCCCAACCAGTTTCGACCCATATCCATTCTTCCTTTCCTTTCAAAAGTGCTAGAGGCCTGTGTCCATAAACAATTGGGACGGTTTGTACACCGTCATAATTTATTGAGCCAATATCAATCGGGATTCAGACCAGGCCATAGCACTACTTCCACTCTCCTCAAAGTGACTGGCGATATTCGAGAGGGCATTGATAACTCCAAAGTAACAGTTTTGGTTCTAATTGACTTCTCCAATGCCTTCAATACCGTCAGTCACGACCTCCTTTTATCCGTCCTCTCCTATCTTAAGGTTTCACCTAAGGCTCTGGATTGGTTCTCAACATATCTTCGAGGGCGTCAGCAGTCGGTACACCATGATGAGTCTTACTCAAGATGGGCCGACATAAAAGCTGGAGTCCCTCAAGGCGGTATTCTCTCTCCCTTGTTATTTTCTATTTTTATAAATCTCATAACTAAAAATCTTCAGTGTTCTCACCATTTGTATGCCGACGACTTGCAGATATATACACAGGTAAATGTAGAGTCGTTGTCTACGGCAGTTGAGATGGTAAATAAGGATTTGGCTGAAATACAGAATTGGACTACAAGGTTCGGGCTGACTGTCAATCCAAATAAAAGTCAGGCTATTGTCTTGGGCAGCCAAGGCCTGATACGAAAATTAAAAACAACATCTTTGCCAACAATCATATACAACGGTACGGACATAGATTGGTACCCTGTGGTTAAAAATCTTGGGCTGTATATGGATGCTACACTTAATTGGCAAACTCAAGTGACCCAGGTGAGTCAAAAGGTCACCGGCACTCTACGGACTCTTTACCGCCTTAAGAACATACTCCCATCCAAGACCAAGACAATGCTTGTGCAGACCTTGATTTTTCCCTTAATCGACTATGGTGATGTATGTTACTATGACCTGAATGCAGATCTTCTCAACAAACTCGACCGTCTTCTCAATAACTGCATTCGATTCGTTTTCAATCTTCGCAAGTATGACCATGTGTCTACTTATCGTTCCCAATTGAAGTGGCTTCCTATCCGTCATCGTCGCAGTTTGCGTGCTCTCACTACCCTATATTCTATTCTTATGTCTCCTTCTTCCCCGAATTATTTAACTTGTCAATATCAGTATCTGTGTTCCAACCACGACCGAAACTTGCGATCGTCTAATAATCTTCTTCTTACTATCCCTTCCCATAACACATCTCTTATTCACTCTTCCTTTCTCATTCAGTCTATTCTCCTCTGGAATGCCCTCCCTCTAGAAATCAGGATGTGCAATACCAAATACAAATTTAAGGCAAAAGTGAAGGAGCTCTTGTTGGCAAGACCAGCGGATGTGTCATAGGATTTGTATCTTTATTTCTATTTACATTATTTATCATTACGTAGTTACTGTATGGCGGCTTTATGTATCCTATCTTTAATTCCCATATTATTTTATAGTATGTATGTATTTATTGTATATATATTGTATATAGATAGTATATATGTATAGTGTATGTATGTTTGCCTTCTTATTTAAGTATATATTATTATACATATTATGTCTATTATTTGTAATATTGTAATTGTAGTATAAATATTTAATACACCTACTACGTTTCTCAGCACCACTCAAAGGTAGACTGGCAGATAATGCCCAAGGCATTAAGTCAACCTGTACACAATCTAGTGTATAAATTAATAAATAAATAAAAATAAAAAATTAAAGGCACTTTAGAGCGTCCCAGACGGTCGTTAAATTGTAGACAGACCAGATTAAATATATGGCATAGCAAGTCAAGATGTGTATACAGACGAAGATCTTTTAGCTAATTGGAGTAGCCAGCTCTTTTGACAGATAGAACATCTTTCAAATACTCATACGAAAAGATAGACAAGCCCTGATTATACATTATAATGAACTGAGCAAAAGGCACATAAACTGTTAATTTGTTTTCCGTCTTGCGAATTTAATATGATTCTTATCAACTGGTTTCCTATTGTGTCTGTCGCTGGACAATAAACAATTGACTCCAAAACATTCGCCGTGTCGATTATTTTTTACCAGTACGACGTATTATCATAGAATTGCAACAGCAATCGAAATTGCATTAAATGCATTGTGCAATTGGCAGTTACTGATTCGGCAACTTGAAAATCATACAAAGCTTTTAATGAGGACGAATACAAAGGGAACGACCAGCCTGTATAAAACGGATAAGTCGGACTGAACGATACGAGTTCGCATAGTATTAACCACACATTATCTCGACAGAACGGACCACGCACCGTTCATCAAACCTTAATACCAGCTTGTTAAGTTATTGGCTTTTTAATATTATATGTTTTTTGTAGTCTGAATATAAGCAACTATGCTATACACTATTATATACATAAAGATGTAGAATGTTTGTTTCTTCTTCTTTTACGCTTAGATTACTATATAGATTTTGAACAATGGTCTGAAAGAAGATGTCGTGACCAGGATTGAGAAAGGAATGCTGAAGTGGCTTGGACACGTGGAGCGAATGAGTGAAGAAAGAATGACGAATCAGAATTATAAGGCAAATGTGTGTGGGCAAGTCGGTCGCGGCAGACTTCGTCGGACATTCCTCGATCAAATTGGGGACGTCCTAAAAAACGGTAATGTCCGAAGTACCCGAAACCGGCGAGCATGTATGAAAAGAGTAATGAGTGTAGAGGAAGCGCGTGAGGTTTGTAAGGACAGAAGCAAGTGGCGTTCTATTGTCTCTGCCTACCCCGACGGGAAAAAGGCGTGAGTATATGTATTTATGTATAGATTTTGAGGAAACCAAAAAGCTGACACCCATTCAGGTAGTACATCTAGTAGAAAATAAAAACATGTGACAAAAAACACCATCATTTGAAATTTGTCGTCATCAGATACTGGACAAAGGACACAATATTAACTCAAATTCACATCTAACCTACGGGCAATTATATGAAACGTACATACATTGGAAAGCAGTATTGACATATTCGAAACACTCGTTAATTACAAAACACGAATACAAAGAGCGAATGAAAATAAACCTCTAAAATATTATACTTTTAATAAAGCTTTATACGTAAATTAATATAAGGAGTGGCGCTATAAATATCTAAAAGCGTATTTTTCGTTGTATTATATAAACCCAGTGATGAATAAACATTCAGTCTATTTCGGCATATAAATTTCATTGTCAATCGTCTGATACGCTGCGATGATTCCCTCACCCCTAATGGACATACACTCAATTAGGTTTTACTGTCGCACCGCCGCGCCGTTCAATTTAACGTCTAACACCGACCGCACTGGAACAGGTACCCATTTATTTTTATTGACAACAAAAAAGAACAAACCTTTATACACAACAACATTTGTATAATAAACCTTTGGTATTTAATATTCAATTACGGGATTAGAACTGGCGCTGACAAATTTTTAGTTTTATTTCGAAGCGGGTTTTTGTGAAGTTACACGTGGGAACTCCGTGCTAACTTATGTGTAATCGGCTGGCAGCGCTACAATAAATTCTAATACATATTCCTTTACAGCAAAAATCTATTAAGAAATATATAACGGGCAATTTAATAGAAATTGCAGAAATATTTTCTGTTTTATCATACCTATTGCCATTACTTTTATCTTAGTAGACAGATAAAATGTCAGCAAATTCATTGTTACTCACGTCACGTAAACATTAGGGCCAATGATTTTCTGCTTACCTGCGATGTCATATAGCATTAGGCTTAATAAAAATAATTTAGCTTCGTCCATAAAACGTTCAATAGGTGTTACAATATCCGTCGGCGTAAACGCGAACTCGCCAAGGATTAGCCGATGTTACAATCGGATAATTAAATCTTTTTTACCCCTAAAAACTTTTCACATTATTTTTCCCCATATCTTTAAAAAAGTCATTTAAAGAAGTGATACGAGACCAGAATTTGTAATTTACTGATAACAGGTCTTAAATTATAATATTACGAGCCTTCACCCGCGGCTTTGGGCGCGTGGGGTCGGTTATGGAGACAAAAGCTACACGTGCTTGTCTGTTATTATAATCTATTATATTACTCCAAAGTTTCATCAAAATCCATTCAGAAGATTTTGTGTGAAAGAGTAATAATCATCCATCCATCATTTGATCCCGCTTTTGCGTTTATAATAGTATTGAAAGATCTAATAAATAAATAACCTTTTCTCAAAAGCTTTAGTTGGTTAAATTTTAATTCGTAGGTGTACCGTGGGCCTTATAGTCATTTCTATGTACCTATTTGATCGGTGAACTTTGCTAATAAACGTTAGAACAATCATTTCAACGGAGCTCGGCGGTCGGTATTACACGAGAGTGAATAGTTTCTCAGTTGCCACTCGGCGCTAGAAGTACTTGATTAGATATTTGATTATTGCCGCACGTACTTACCGTTTGAAAACTATCATTATTACAAACCACTTGAATATTATATATTTCAGATTTTGAACTTCGTAAGTCGTAACATAAATGTAGCCAAACCCTAAAGGGTTTGGCTACATTTATTAATATGGCGCTGATTATTATTACTTTATGTCTGGCAAAATTGTTACTATTGCTCCACAACATTTATTTTTATTTATTTATTTATTTATTACAACTGCCCACTACACTAACAGTTGCCCTATACGTGTAGTGAGCCATTATAGTACAAGAAATACATAGTAGGTACATAGTTACTTATTAATACTAATTCCAGTCACTTATTTTAAATGTTGTCATTATTTGACAAAAAGTGTATAGCATTTTTTTATAAATGTATTTAACTGTGTAAAGAATATATCTACATCCGGATACTGAGCAATCTGAGCGCTAAGCAGTGCAACTGCATGACACGTGGGTGCGTATTGCACCGTATTAGTTCACACTTGTGGTGCGGCAAGCAAGCGGCGTGAGCGTAACCGGGTGTAGTGGTTCGGCGCCGATAACGAACATCGCGACAGTGTGGTCGCATCGTCGATTTTATTATTAAGAAGCAAGTAATAGTGCAACATAAGGGCACACTTACGTCGTAATGCCAGCGGGTCAAGACACACCATGCCTGACACGAACAGAGACGGATATAAATAAGGATAATAGCCATAAAGCTTTTTGTAGCTTAGAACATGTGATAAAGAATAGATTGAGCACAAATTGTCAGCTTATTTAAGTTGCCGTAATATCAACGCAAGTATATTACGGCAACTTAAATAAGCTAATGCCATAAGATTAACTACATCTTTTAGAACTAATTGTCACTTGACATGAATTCATAACAGAGCTTTTAGATTGTAATAAAAGTCGACGATCATATACGTTAACGACTGTGTCATTTAACTTCGATTAAAAAGAAAAGTAATAAAAAGGGCCATTGCGAGTTGCTGAATTCGTACGAGTTTTATGTCAAAATGTTTTAGATGTTGAGTTAAAATCAACCACAATCGTAATAGAGGACATATGCTATTTGCTACCACAAACCACATTTTATAAAAAAATATTTAGAATGTGGTGGCAGGCAAGGACTACACAAAAAAAATCTTTAGTTGTCCTATACACTACTCGAATATGATTCGAGGTGAGTTGTATGAAAAACAATGTTATCAGTTTTTGATTTGGAGAAGTAAATAGACTTCTAGCGCCTCAAAGGAACTTTGAGTCTCTGTTCTCTCACTAGAACCACTGCGGTGCACTCCATGTCCCATGGTGGTGTCGTGTCGCGCATCACATTCATCGACTACCCTAACGCAACACTACCAGAACCATGACTTGCTCTGTATAGAGTTCTTTAGCTAGTTAATAACCAGCAAAACAGTTTTCTTTGTCCCTTGCAGTAGGTACCGTAGATAAAAAAACCGGTCAAGAGCGAGTCGGACTCGCGCACCGAGGGTTCCTTACAAACCTGTAGGTATATATAATTATTAAAAAAAAAAGTGAGGTAACTAAAAATTTAAGGTTTTCGTTGCTTTATGCCAAATTTCAAGATTCTAGATCGACTGGCAGTACCCTTTAGTTTTGACTTGAGCATTTGATATGAATTTCAATTTTATACCTACTACGGGTTCATGAGGAAAGGGGCCAAAATAAAAACCTACCTTTAAAATTATTTTAATTATATGATGTATCTAAAAGTTTACGGTTTGCGCAATTTTTTCTTTATCTGTGCTATAAGACGTTGCTTCGTGCCTAATTTCAAGGTTCTAAGTTCACGGGAAGTACCCTATAGGTTTTGATCCCCTTGCGAGTAGTTGCGAGTTTGAAAATATGCTTAAATTGCTGTTTCTGTTGATTGCGTTGTCGTAGAAGTTTGATTTTATTACAGCTTAACGGTGTTATAAATCTGAGTACTTGATATGAATTTCAATTAAATAACTCTACGCGTTCATTAGGAAAGAAGTAGTAACTTAAAAAAATAATAAAATGTTTTTATTAAGTATATGATGTAACTGAAACATTTTTGGAAATTTTTCCTTAATCTGTGCTATAAGAAGTTGCCTCGTACCTTTCAAGATTCTTAGTTCACGGGCAGTAGTAGGTTTCGATTCCCTTTTAAGTTTCGAAAATTTGCGAGAATTTGCGGCATAAACAGCTGTATCTTTTGATTGCGTTGGCTTAGAAGTTTGATTTGTTTACAGCTTAAAGGTATTATAGACTTGAGTATTTGATATGAATTTCAATTTAATAACTTTACGCGTTCATGAGGAAAGGGGAAGTAACTTTTAAATTAATACAATTTTTTTTTATTATATATAATGTAACCAAAATTTACGGTTTTTGCAATTTTTCCTTTATCAGTGCTACAAAACATTGCTTCGTACCAAATTTCAAGATTCAGAGTTCACGGGAAGTACCCTGTAGGTTTTGGTTCCCTTGCGAGTTTCGAAAATTGCAGAAATTTGCAGCATAAACGGCTGTATCTTTTGATTGCGTTTGCTTAGAAAGTTGAGTTTTTCACAGCTTCAAGAGACAGTAAATTTGACTATTTGATATAAATTTCAGTTTGATACCTCCACGCATTTCTGAGAAAAAGGGTCTTGACAGGCGGACCGACAACAAAGTGATCCTATAAGGGTTCCGTTTTTTCATTTCGAGTTACGTAACCCTAAAAATAACATCGCCATTGCTTTTTACACTCTGAAAATTGTGAAATTTAAGCACTTTTATTCAACGTTCTTATTTGTATTGTGGTCGGAAGCTATATATATTATTATATATTAATTGATTCATGATAATTTATAAATACAGTTATCAGTGTCGAATATGTGGTCACTTTATTTATGAATGAATAATTGATAGTGGTTTTAATACGAACAACATATTATCGAGTTCAGTGGCTCTACTTGCCTTGGATTTAGGTTGTACTTTGCAGTGGTTTACTCCGTTATTAATGCCGTATACACTATAACGATGGTTGTAGTACTTTAAAGTTATATTGTGGTGTTTTATGACAGCAGTAATAAGGGTTAAGTTAATGGTCTAGGAGAATTTTAAAATAACTTGCTTTCAAAAGTCAATAAATAGTGTCAATATTTCATAGTCACTTATTTCAAGCTACAATAATCGAGCAATATAATTGTTACAGGTCATCTCGGATTCCGAGAACGATTAAAATAATACGAGTATACGAAATAGGAATATTTCGTATTTGATCTAGGAACTTTTTGCAGAAATACTGGAATGAATGAAATTTCTTCGGCGGATTCTTCACTTTTCGACACTACGATGATGAGCTTGCCAAATACATCGATTAACGAAACCCAAGAAATAGTCGAATTAAACGAGAAAATAACTGCACTCACAAACCAATTGGCCAGTGCGCACCTCGAAATTGAAAATTTGAATTCCGAGAACTTCAAATTAAAGACCGACTTGGAAAAAAGTTTAAAGGTTGTTGAAACCTATAAGAAAGTTAATATGGATAATACCTGTGTAACGCCAATTACGGGACGAAAGAAAAAGAGGACCACGAATAAAAAAACACCAAAAAATGTGATGAGCCACCTACATCAAAAGAAGAAGGATGAAATTGCCCAACAGGAAGAAACATATGAGTATGATTCAGTTTCTAAGCTGCCTGATAACTTGATACCGCAAACTGAAGAGCAAAATTATCCTGAAGTTGCCAAGGAAACAAAAAACAATTCCGTTCCATTAGATAGTATATCTAGAGTAGTTGTGATTGCAGACGAACAGGGACAACATGTTCAACGTACATTACAGCACCTAATAGGCGATTGCTTCCAAGTCAAATCCTTCTGGAAGTCCGGAGCAACCCTTCAAGATGTATTAGTAGCTGAACGCACAGAAATATCTTTCCTAACTATGAAGGACTACTTAATTGTATTGGGTGGGGTAAATGACCGATCCCCGTGTATCTTCAAGACGTGTGTTAGCCATTTTCTTTGCTGTACAAGAAATACAAATGTACTGTTTAGTGAAATCCCATGTAATAAATATCTGAGTGAGTCAAAATTCAATTATGAACCTAAGTTTTTATGCTCCAAATTCATGAATGTAAAGTATATTGATATGGATTTCGCTCACTGGTTACCTTATCGTAAATTCTTTAGTAAACATGTTTCCCAAATAATACATAAAGAGATACTTAATGCAAATTATATTTTAAAGTACAATGAGTTTATATTTATTTACATTGTGGCTATTTACACATAAATTAAAACAATAATTTCTATACTTAAATAACTAACAAATAAAAGGAAATACATAAAAAAAAGTAAAAGCAGAATTTAAAGGGCGTCATGGAAATCCTCCATATCGCCATCAATTGGAAGCGTGCCCAGAATGCTGGCAGCATTGCCACGTTGTATGGCAATGCTGATCTTTTGTGCCAAATACAGGCCAGCCTTCTGGTCACGCGAGGTGTCAACAAGTCTTTGAAAGATCTCTAAAAAGAGATCTCGCACTTGGACCCCATGGTCCCAGCGTTTCAACTCCAAACGGCTCAAATACATAATCCCCTACTAGATTTATGTATTTGCGCCTTTTGAGAGTCTCCGCTGAAGCAGCAGCAGCGCCCGCACAACCCGCTGTGCTAGGAAGATGAGATGGCGCAAGGGTGTCGACACATGTTGCGTCTCACACCAAAGGTCTACCCAGCTTCCATGGCAGTAGAGACATACCGTCTGGTCTCTTACCATCGTCGCGTGCCAGGCCCTGAGGTTCAAGTTGGGCTGGAACGCCAGCGGTGACAAGAGCCCGACGAAGTATGTCATTGAGGTTGGCGTGTCGTGAAATACGACCTGCGCTCCTGCTACATGACAGACCATGGTGACCAAGGCTGTCGACAGCCTCTCCACAGTGACAGCGATGTGGAGAAACACATGGCGCACCTAAACGAAGGCAAGAAGCAATGCGAAAGGTCGTATTGTCCAACATGGTACCTATGTTGGACGATGGCAGTGCCTGAAGCCAAAGCCCCGACTCCCACTCTCCCACAGCCAGCAAACGAGCACGCTCTGCAGCATTGGACGACGTACTAAAGAGATTTTCTCGTACCACGCTGCAAAGCGGCGCGTCCCACTGCCTCTGAGAAGATGGGATTCGGGGTAACTCGGTGCTTGGACAAGCCATTCTCCATGCATTCATGGCATCGGTCTTACATGGCACCTCAGAATTGACCAGTGTGGGTGCTAAAATTTTCCTGGTCAATTCTTCAGTGCTGTGGACCGAGGGCAGGAATGCTGGTAAGCTTACGTCAGTAATTTTGCGAACGCCAAAGCCGCCCAGGCGTACAGGCAAGGACGCCTGTAGCCACACTCGGTCGTTCAGGGCCAGATTTAGAATTTTGCTTAAAGTAATTTGTATAAGTTTGTCAATTTGGGCGAGTGCAGATGGGTTTTTCCAAAAAGGGGAAGATCGAAGAGCGTGTGTAAATTTAGAGACAAAAAGACAATACTTGATAATAGTAAAAGCCGAATGCATATTAATTTTGAGTAACCTGTCTGAAATATCACTAAAATTTTGAATTTTTTCTTGTATAAATGAATCGAAACCTTCGTCTAATATTGGGGACCCAAGGAGGCGAAGAGCACTTTTTTCAACGTGAGTAATATTGGGAGCCAGATGTTGAAATTTTGAAAGTATATCGGATTTGTCTAAGTTATCGTTAATGACAATTTCGCATTTACTGGGATTAAGTTCTAGGCCAATGGATAAAAATTTCGACTTTAGAAGTGCCAGGTCTTGATAAACTGAGTCTACGTCACCTGCAAGGGTCCCGTCATCCAGGTACCAGATGTTAAATTTTGAATTATAAAAGAAACCCAATTATCAAAGAGCTACTTTGATAATTGGGTGAATGGCCAAACTAAAGAGTAGTGGTCCAAGCGGATCGCCTTGTTGACAGCCAACGGCGGATTCCAAAACATTTTCCTTATATATCAATTTTGAAGGGTGCCTGTAGCACTGCCAAAGAAAACTGAAAATTTCGGGTGTTTCTAATTTAGCTTGTGTCAGCAAGGTGTCCCTATTAACCGAGTTAAAGGCATTCTTTAAGTCTACCTTCAGGATAACCTCACCCTTATTACAGCCAAGGTATGTTGACAGGGCATGTATGGCAGCCTCGCAGCCCCCTCTGGAACCAAATCCCAGCTGTTGTGGCTGAAATTTACAAGAAATGGAGGTGTTATGATGGCTGCAGCAAATCTTGGCTGCCATACGCCTGAACGTACACCCAACAGCAATGGGACGAATGCCACCGTCTCGCTTCCTCAAGGCGCACAGATTTGCGCCATACAAAATATCGACGATGGCATCGTTCACATTGCCGGAGAGCATAAGATTAATTAAAGCCGTAAGCTCCTTCAAAAGTGCGTCGCCGGCCGACCCGGCGCTTGCACACACAAGATCCTTTAAGTGCTGTGGTGATAAGCCGTCGAGGCCACCACGAACCACCGTACAGCAATTCGAAGATTTTCCAAAGATTAAATATTATACTGCGTAAATTATGCTATACCAAGAAAAAAATTATTATGTGCGGTGATTTTAACATAAATACCTTAATAAACACGAAAGCTTGTAGAGACTTATTAGAATTAATTAATACTTTTAATCTTAAATTTGCAATAAATGAGCCTACACGCCTCCAAAGTGGTACATGTATTGATAGTTTCATGCATAATATCAAAGGATCAAATTTTAAACTTTATGAATTTGCTCTATCCGACCATACCGCTCAGATGTTGTCTTGCCCAGTTAAAATGACTTGCCGCTTTTCACACTGGTATACTGAGAGAAGGGACTATAGCAAAGAAAATATTGATAAATTTAAAAACTACTTACAAGCTATAAGTTTTAACGAAGTATTTGATACGGATAATCCTGATATAGCATTTGACATTTTTTATGACACGTTTACACTAATTTATTATTTATGTTTTCCTTTGAAATTAATTAGAAAAGATTCCCGTAGAAAACCTACATAGATAACGAAAGGTATAAAAACATGCTCAAAGCGTAAGCGTGATCTACTTTGGCGGTATAGGAAAAATCCGAATGCGCATAATAAAAGTATGTTTATACAATATTCTCCACGTCTGACAAAAATTATTAAGTTGACCCAGAAATCCCAAAATGACTACATGATTAAAACTGCCTGTAATAAATCTAAAGCAGCATGGTCAGTGATAAACCACAATAAAAAATGCATTCCCATCGAAGAAATAAAACAAATAAATGTAAATGGTTACAGTATCGAAAATCCAATTGACATTGCTGAATATTTCAATGCTTTTTTCAAGGGAACGGGGTCAAATAATAATGTAAACGATACAAATTCTACAAAAGCGTATAGAATCAATAAAACGTATCACAATCTCTTTATATCACCTATATTAAGCTACATAATAAATGCCTGTATAGTGTCTGGGGTGTTTCCAGACAAACTAAAATTTACTATTGTTAAACCGCTTTACAAAAAGAACGATAAACTCGACATGCACAATTATAGACTGATAGCCTTAATACCGACTATGTCGAAGATATTTGAGAAGGTCATTGGAAACTATTTAAACACTTTCTTTGAAAAATATGATATATTCGCTGATGAGCAAGAGGGTTTCAGAAAACAGAAATGTATAAATTTAGCAGTATACAAATTTCTGCAAACTGTTATGACTTACTTAAACTGTTATGGCTTAAATAATAAAAAACATGTCACTGCCCTGTACATGGATTTAAAGAAGGCGTTTGATTACGTGAATTATAATTGATTATTTAATAAGTTGGAAGCATATGGAGTAAGGGGAAATGTTTTAAATCTTTTAAAGTCCTATCTCTCTAACAGAACTCAGTGCACTCAGATCACACGTATTTGTTCAAAAACTAAAAAAGAAATTGTATTCTCATCTGAATACCGTGTGGTAAATCAAGGTGTGCCGCAAGGGAGTATTTTGGGTCCCTTGCAAAGAAGAAATGAAATCATTATATATATCAATGACCTACCGAGAAATATCAAACAAAATATTATATTATCTGCTGACGATAGTACGGTCATGTTCACTAATGAATGTAAAGACACAATAGAAAAGGATATGAATGACACACTTGCGCAAATCATTGAATGGTTAAAATTTAATAATCTTAATATATAAAATCCTTGCGTTACTGACTGACTGACAGACACGCTACAGCCGAAACTATTGGGCGCAGGAAGCTGAAATTTGGCATGTATGTTCCTTGGGGACCGTATAGGGTGCACTAAGAAGGGATTTCCCGAAATTCCCACGGGATCGGCCAAAACGGGTAAATTTAAAAAAAATGCAGGCGTAGCTGCTGGCGTCCTCTAGTTTAGAAATAAATCTTGACAAAACTAATTTAATGACATTTAGAAATCAAATTGACAGTACTCAAGGAATTGAAGCAATTGCAAAATTTCTAGGTCTATATCTTGATTCCAATTTAAGTTGGAAAAAACAAGTTGAAAACATTTGTTCCAACCTTAACCAATTCTCGTATGCACTATACATGCTTGGTAAGATAGTGAATCAGTCAGCTGTTGTAACTGCATATCGTGGCTATGTCGAGTCATTATTAAGATATGGGGTTATTTTTTGGGGTAACTCGGTAGACAAGGAAATGGTGTTCAAAGCACAGAAGAAATGCGTGAGAGCAATTTGTAAACGTAATTTTACTGATAGCTGCAAACCTGTCTTTATCGACCTAAGACTCTTAACCGTGCCATGTATTTATATACATGAGATTGTTATATTTGTTGCCAAGAATAAGATTTTGTTCAGGTCACCTATGAGTGAGCGTCATAAAAATAGATTGTGTTTTCCTCCAAACAGAACTGCTTAATTCGACAAAAGTGTTTTTTGTATGGCTCCTCGAATTTACAACCACTTACCAAAAGAAATATTGAAATGTAACAATGTAGATAAATTAAAGATTTTACTTAAACAATTTCTTATTAAAAAGGCATATTATAATGTGACAGGGTATCTAAATGACAAAACATAATGAATTCGTACAGTTATAATATTGACAGAATTATCCTAATTAATTTTCTTTGACTAAATAATACTTTGACTAATAATAAGTTTACTTGACATTTCTCTAATTCTAATCATACGTACAGGACATTTTTCTATTTTGTTTTGACATTGAGATAATTATTCCTTTTTAAATGGCAATATACAATGAAATAATTTTAAAAAAAATATTAAGATGTATTACAAATTTATAAATTTAAGTAAAATACTACCTACATTTTATTAGAATATTGTTGCATGCTAAATAGCAGAATATAGAAGCTCTGAATATAATGTTACATTACACCTTTGTTGACACCTATATTCGCAATAAATGATATTATTATTATGCCTCTTTATTTATACACATTCTCATTAATCTAATTTTATACCATTAAATCACTTCACAAAAAGAAAAAAATTAACCATTTAAAATAGGACCACGGAGACCCACCGGCATCGGGCACAGGGGCCAAGCTACCGGCGGTTAGGGCTCCAGAGAGAGGAATCTCAGAACGATGCGTGTCGTGTCCAGCAATACTGCCTTCTGTAAAGAGGACTTGATCCAGCCGTCTAACGAGAGCCTCTTGAGGTGGTGGTCGAGGCTCTTGGCAATAAGACCATTTACGGTCACGACTATCGGTACAATGATTGCCGAGTCAATATCCCACATGTCGACAATCTCGTGAGCCAGGTCCAAATACTTAATTTGTTTATCTTTTTCGGCTTTCACGAGATTCTCGTCATGGGGTATGGTGACGTCGATGATCATTGCAAGGCGCTCTAATGGGTCTATCACCACTATGTCCGGCTTGTTAGCCGCAATAGTCTTGTCAGTAATGATAGACCGATCCCAGTACAGAGTAGCACGACCATTTTCAAGAACTGGGTCGGGCACATACCTGTAGTACGGTACTTCGGAGTCGACAAGTTGGTACTTTAAGGCAAGTTGCTGGTGGACAATCCTGGCTACTTGGTTGTGTCTATGCAAATATTCGCCATTGGCAAGACGAGAACAACCGGATACTATATGTCTAAGCGATTCACCAGGCTGGTGACATGCCCGACATATGTCGACCGTCCCATCCCTTAGAATATACTTCCGGTAGTTGTTCGTCATGACAACTTCGTCCATAATCGCAAAGACAAAACCTTCTGTTTCGGCGAAGAGATCGCCGAAACGCAGCCAGGACACCGACGCTGGAAAATCTACGTCGGGCCCATGCAAGGCCCGGTAAAAACGTCCATGCAGCTCTTTACCTTTCCATACTTCCCTGCGCTCCTCTACACCAAGTACGGCAGGTTTGCGCCAGTTCTCTTTAGCCATACCTAGCGGGGTAAGCCCTCTGTCCACTGCGACCACACCTCGGTGCACACCGGTGTCAGTGTGGAGAAAGTATTCTCTGAGATTGCACACCTCGCGATTGTGGAGGGTCTTGGCACTCAAGAAGCCACGACCCCCACACTTGCGCGGGATGTACAATCTCATCACCGACGAACGCGGGTGATGCATCCGGTATGTCGTGAGTAGACAGCGAACTTTCCTATCCAAGGCGTCCAATTCTGTTTGAGTCCATCTGAGTATGCCGAAGGAGTACATTAAGACGGGCATGGCCCAACCGTTACAGGCACGCACCTTATTTCCGCCCGATAAAAAGCTTTTTAAGACTTTCTTCAGGCGGCCAAAGAAACGTGCCTGCAACGCCTGTTTCATGCCAGCGTCATCAATGCTTAATGCCTGCGACATACCCAGATATTTGTAGGTTTCGGTTGCAGAGAGAGATCTAAGTTGTGTGAAATCTGAGAGCTCTATACTATCAGATTCGACACTCCTGCCTCGCTTTACATGCATGACCGCACATTTATCCACACCGAACTCCATCTTAATTGAATTACTAAAGCTTTCAGTTATCTTTAGTAACTCAGTTAATTGGAGGTCAGTGGGGGCAAATAGTTTGAGGTCATCCATAAAAAGGAGGTGAGAAATAACTTGACCTCTAGTCTGCAACCGATAGCCTAGCCCTGAACTTTCGAGCAAAGTGCTCAGCGGGTTCAGTGCTAGGCAAAACCATAGTGGACTCAAACTGTCGCCTCCGCTTGATCCTTATAGGTACGCCGTACCCGCAAGGCTGTCGACATCCTGGATAGCGAAGCTCCGTACTCCACTGCCCCATACATGCCTTCAAGAGGGCGCATAGAGTTACATCGACTTTGTACAGCTCTAGCACCCTCAAGAGCCACGTATGTGGCACAGAGTCATAGGCCTTCTTATAGTCTAACCAGCATGTCGCCAGATTCTTTCGACTACAGCAAACCTGTTGGCTTATGGTCATGTCAATAAGGAGTAGCTCTTTAGTACCACGGGCCCCGCTTCTACATCCATTTTGAGATACAGATAAGATGTTATTTCTAAATATGTGTGCTTCCAATTTTGTTCTCAAAATGGATGTAAAAACTTTGTATAGCGTTGGTAGGCAAGTTATTGGCCTATAGTTCGTAGGCTCCATGGTACTACCAGCCTTAAAGAGCCGATGAGTTACGCCAGTTGTCATAAAAATTGGCAGCGATCCTGAATCCAGAGATGACTGAAATTGAGAAGCCAAACGAGCATGTGCACTGCGTAGCCATTTTAACCAGAAATTGTGCAGTCCGTCCGGTCCTGCCGATTTCCAGTTGGCTAACTGACGGACTGCACAATATATATCTGTGGTGTCAATGGCTACGGGCTCCATGTGAGGTATTGCCTCACATGATCGTTTAACATCTCTAATCCAGTCATCTTCCGTATGGCTGATGGGAGTCGACCATATGTTGTGCCAAAATTCAATCGTATTCGCATCATCTGGCCGACGTCCATCATCCACACGTGGGTCAGGTCGCTCCCAATTTCTATAAACCAACTTCTCATCTCTTTGGAATGCGCGATTTTGGGAGTATCGGGCTACCCTTTTCCTGTATCGTTTGATACGATTTGCCCACGCATAAACTTTCTGCTTCAGGAGGTCGATGTGTTCTGTGACCCGTGACGCATATTCTTGAGGACGGAGTCCCGTTCCCTTAAACGCCCGGTTCACAAAACGCATCACTCTCGGGCGGGTATTGCCCGACCTGAAGCAGATTAGCTTGCCTATGAGTGCCCTGGTCTCAGCAATACGCCGCTCAATTCTATGCTGCCAAGCCGGGACGGCATCTCGAGGAGCAATATCAAAACTATTTTGTATTTTAATATTAGCTACTCGACACGCCGCTACAGCCGCACAGTACAGAATTGAGTGTGTATCGCTAAGATTTTCACTATTGTCTAAATAAGTGGGCAATAGTGAATCCAGGGCACACACAAGCGCCATATTCTTTTTATGCGTGGGCAAACGCGGCAGCCGTGGTCTGTCTTGTAATGTAACATACCGATATTCCCCAATGGCACACTCCAAAGCACTCCTTACCTTATCAATGCACTGGGTACTTACTTGTGTATCCCTGTCTACTACCTGTTCACCTCCTTCTTGTTGACTGTGAAATATGTTTGGCACTGAAGCCACATTGCGTGTAGGAGGTGGGTTGGCAGGGATAACTGGCAAGTCTGAGCGTAGCCTCTCAAGTGCGTCGTCATCAAGCAGGCGGCAGCGCTGGATGGCTCGCACTTGATCCGACAGTCGCTGTGCCGAAACGTTGACAGCCGGTTCCAAGTCCTGAAACAGAGGCAGCATGCGATCACGGTACGCCGTTAGGTTGGTACCTCCCTTTGTAGCCACAAAATATGCCCGCATGACATTTTCGTTCATTGATTGTGTCCATCTCATGCGGTGCACATTACCACCGGTAGCGGGGGCCCTGTTCGAAACCGGTGGGTCTCAGGGTCCCAAGCGTACGGGTGGCCGGCCTCTTCCCCGGCGACGTGCTGGTGTTGGCGACGACGGCGGGGAAAAATACTCGTCGCTCGACGAGCTCGACGCCTCAACACTCGGCGATGCTGGCGCTGGTGCCGGCGGCTGTGAGGCGGAGCGACGAGTCCGGGGGTCTAAGGCGTGCTACTGCTGCTCTGGCTCTCGTCAACATAATTTTTTCTTGATATCATTTTTTGTTGTTGTTTATAATTTCCATTTGACACCAGGTGTCATCTTGGCTGTGTTTTTCGAAATACTATTTCTTCTGCTTTTATGGTTTTATAAATTAGTCTGTATATTTATCTGATATTGTATCTTCTTTTAGTTGTTTGATTATATAAATTATTGTACCGCAAAACTGTTATAGAAAATAAAATTTAAATATGCAAGAAAACATGTTCATGTTGATTCCAAGGTGTTGCCAGTTATTATTATTATTATTCCTCTTTATTTATTTTCATTCTCATTGATCTTATTTTATATAATTAAATCACTTAACAAAAAAAACCGGTCAAGTGCGAGTCGGACTCGCGCACCGAGGGTTCCGTACAAACCTGTAGGTATATAAGTAAAAGTTCACCAGTCATAGTTATGGTATTTTTATTGCCAAATGAAATCCATAACATTACAGTATGGAAAGCTGGAGGAGCATAAATTAAAGAAAAAGCGGTATTTGTCGTTTGTAATCAGTGATCCTTTATTTTATATTAACATATATCGCTTATTTTATAATATAACTTAAATACCTATACCAGCCTTGCAGCAGCCTTGCAAAAGTCTGCTGATGAATGATGGTAAGATTTTTTATCAAAGTTATTGATTTACAAAGTTTTAGTGACTATTAGAAATCTGTTACAAAAATATTTATAAAGTACAGAATAATTAGCAAAAAGGTTTGAAGACTTATTTGAAATTTCAATCTCAATCAGCCTATCGCAGTCCACTGCTGGACATAGGCCTCTTCCAACACGCATCACAGCACACGGTCCTCAGCCTTCCGCATCCTTTATCTGGGCTATAAGACGTTGCTTCGTACCAAATTTCAAGATTTTGAGTTCACGGGAAGTACCCTGTAGGTTTTGATTCCCTTGCGAGTAGTCGCGAATTTGAAAATAATTATGCTTATATTGCTCTTTCTTTTGATTGCGTTGACATAGAAGTTTGATTTTGTTGCAGCCTAACGGTGTTATATACTTGAGTATTTGATATGAATTTCAATTTAATACCTCCACGCGTTTAAGAGAAAGGGGTAGTAACTTTAAATTTATTAAAAATATTTTTCTTATATGATGTGACGTCGCGCTCCGGCGCACGGTGGGCTGAAAAATCAAAATGTGGACTTAGGGGCTAAGAGGCTTGTTTTTGGATTCTACTAATGAAAACAATATTTTTTTATTCTTTGACTTTTTTTGATAAAGTACATACTTACCGAGATAAAATTGTTTAAAGTTTGTATGAAACTAGTGTAAAATAAAAAAAACGAAATCGATTTTTTAATACTACCACTGTTAACAAGTCAATACAACAAAAATGAAACAATAACATATCTACACAGGTCACGACATATTATGCTTTCTCGGAATTTTGACAAAATCAGGTAAACTAATAAATTTTTAAAGTTTCAGATATATGACTAATGATGATTTTTTTTCAAGTGTAGCAAGTGGATTAGGCCTACTGGGGATACCACATTAAAAAAAAAACGCGCCTAATATTTAACCTCTCCGGCTGGTGTCGAATAAAAGATAAAAAAAAATATTACCGCCAAAACGCAAAAAAACGCAGATCGCGAAATAGTGCATAAATAGCCAAAAAATATCTTCTGTCATAAACTTTCATTGTTTTCTTAAGATAGTTTAAGAATTACAAGCAATTCTCATTTTATTGTTTTCTTCCATACAAAAAATCTTTAAAATAAAATAACTCAAAAAACACGCGTTTAATCAAAAAATTGTATTAATAATTTTGAGTTGTATTTGATTATAGAATCCAAAAATGGAATTATTAGTTTATTTATATTCCACTTTAGTTTTTTCGAAATCCCTAAGTCCACTAGCGAACTTTTTCAGCCCACCGTGCGGCGCCCGCGAGCCTCGCTACGAGTGACGCACAGCAGTGGGCCGCCCCCTCGCCCACTCCTCCTCGCCGGCCTTATAAATACCGGGGACACACGAGGTTTCGCTCCCTTTTGCTCCGGCCAACACGACCAAGCTGAGTACCTCATCCGAAGACCTGTGAAGTGCCAACGTACCCCCCACGCCCTGGATAATTGTCTCATCGGCTAATCTCAAGTGTCAGTTTTTTTTGTATAATTAAAGCCATTGTGTAACTGGAATATAACGCGAGTTTAAACTTTCCTGGTGATATTTTTTATTTATTTCCCGTAAGTCAACCTAATTATCTCTCTTTAATTGCTCGGCGAGTGATCGATCCCGGCTACCCCGTGGAAATCAATCACTCGTGCGACAATGATGTAACTAAAAATTTATAGTTTTCGCAATTTTTCCTTTATATGTGCTATAAGGCGTTGCTTCGTACCCAATTTCAAGATTCTGAGCTCATGGAAAGTACCCTGTAGGTTTTGATTCACTTGCGAGTAGGCGCAAGTTTGAAAATATGCTTATATTGCTCTTTCTTTTGATTGCGTTGACATAGAAGCTTGATTTTGTTGCAGCCTTACGGTGTTATATACCTGAGTATTTGATATGAATTTCAATTTAATACCTCCACGCGTTCAAGAGAAAGGGGTAGTAACTTAAAATTTATTAAAAATATTTTTTAATATGCTGTAACTAAAAATTTGCTGTTTTCGCAATTTTTCCTTTATAAGTGATATAAGACGTTACTTCGTACCAAATTTCAAGATTCTGAGTTCACGGGAAGTACCCTGTAGGTTTTGATTCACTTGCGAGTAGGCGCGAGTTTGAAAATATGCTTATATTGGTCTTTCTTTTAAATTGCGTTGACATAGAAGTGTGATTTTGTTGCAGCCTAACGGTGTTATATACTTGAGTATTTGGTATGAATTTCAATTTAATACCTCCGAGTGTTCAAGAGAAAGGGGTAGTAACTTTAAATTTATTAAAAATATTTTTCTTATATGATGTAACTAAAAATTTATGGTTTTCGCAATTTTTCCTTTATATGTGCTATAAGGCGTTGCTTCGTACCAAATTTCAAGATTCTGAGCTCACGGAAAGTACCCGGTAGGTTTTGATTCACTTGCGAGTAGGCGCGAGTTTGAAAATATGCTTATATTGCTCTTTCTTTTGATTGCGTTGACATAGAAGCTTGATTTTGTTGCAGCCTTACGGTGTTATATACCTGAGTATTTGATATGAATTTCAATTTAATACCTCCACGCGTTCAAGAGAAAGGGGTAGTAACTTTAAATTTGTTAAAAATATTTTTTTATACGCTGTAACTAAAAATTTACGGTTTTCGAAAATTTTCCTTTATAAGTGATATAAGACGTTGCTTCGTACCAAATTTCAAGATTCTGAGTTCACGGGAAGTACTCTCTAGGTTTTGATTCCAATGCGAGTTTGAAAATATGCTGCAATTTGCAGGATATACGGCTGTATCTTTTGATTGCGTTGGATTAGAAGTTTGATTTTTTTACAGCTCTGTGGAACCGTAGATTCGAGTATTTAGTATAAATTTTAGTTTGATACCTCCACGCATTCCTGAGAAAAAGGGTCTTGACAGACGGACGGACAACAAAGTGATCCTATAAGGGTTCCGTTTTTTCCTTTCGAGGTACGGAACCCTAAAAAAGAAATAACTATATAAAACAGGACCACGGAGACCCACCGGCATCGGGCACAGGGACCAAGCTACCGGTGGTTAGGGCTCCAGAGAGAGGAACCTCCGAACGATGCGTGTCGTGTCCAGCAATACTGCCTTCTGTATAGAGGACTTGATCCAGCCGTCTAACGAGAGCCTCTTGAAGTGGTGGTCGAGGCTCTTGGCAATAAGACCATTTACGGTCACGACTATCGGTACAATGATCGCCGAGTCAACATCCCACATGTCGACAATCTCGTGAGCCAGGTCCAAATACTTAATTTGTTTATCTTTTTCGGCTTTCACGAGATTCTCGTCATGGGGTATGGTGACGTCGATGATCATTGCAAAGCGCTCTAATCGGTCTATCACCACTATGTCCGGCTTGTTAGCCGCAATAGTCCTGTCAGTAATGATAGACCGATCCCAGTACAGAGTAGCACGACCATTTTTAAGAACTGGGTCGGGCACATACCTGTAATACGGTACTTCGGAGTCGACAAGTTGGTACTTTAAGGCAAGTTGCTGGTGGATAATCCTGGCTACTTGGTTGTGTCTATGCAAATATTCGCCATTGCCAAGACGAGAACAACCGGATACTATATGTCTAAGCGATTCACCAGGCTGGTGACATGCCCGACATATGTCGACCGTCCCATCCCTTAGAATATACTTCCGGTAGTTGTTCGTCATGACAACTTCGTCCATAATCGCAAATACAAAACCTTCTGTTTCGGCGAAGAGATCGCCGAAACGCAGCCAGGACACCGACGCTGGAAAATCTACGTCGGGCCCATGCATTTTTATTATTATTATTATTATTATTTGTTTCTCTTTCACGCGTACTTTTCTAACATATGATGTTAAAAAAGTACACGGCCCTTTGGCAGGCATACACGGAGACATAGGTCCAACGCGCAGAGGCCCTTTGAGAATTTTAATCTAGAATGTGGTGGGACACCTACTGAGGAGCCTCCATAACTGCACTATGAAGTACAGCCACGGATTAGCCGCAGCAGGTGTAGGACTATTGCTACTTGTATGGAAACTAATTACTCTGGGCTATTGTGATGGGTGTTCAATGGATAAGTGAATATGAAAACTATGCAAGAAAAATGGCGTCTGCCCTAAGTACTCTTATTGTACGTCGAAAAGGGGCAGACGGTGACTCGCCAACTCACTAGATGGACCCTCTCTAAATAGCCACCATGGTAAACGAATTCTGCCATAAAGGCAGCCAGAGGGCAACATCGGTGCGAGTGGCTGGGGGTGTAGAGCGGTGCGGCACCGGTTTCGCCATCGCGGGTCGTGACCCGGAGCGGGTTTCCCAGTAATTACGCCCTTGAAAATGACACTTCCACCCCCGAGCAAATAGCTCTTGCGACTTCCCTCTGGCCGGCCAACCAAGGCAAGCCAGAGTTGAGAGTCCTGCGGGCGCTCTTGGGCATCAACTCCAACCAGCCAATAAAGGCAAGCCGGAGACGAGGCCCTGACCGACTCTCTGAAGTATTCGGGACCGCAGTGTCGCCACACTCATTCAGCTTGCCACAAAGCTGCCCTGTGGTTTGTAAGCTTTCTATTCACCTTGCAATACCTTTTTTGTTTATATCACAAGATGAAGGTGTTGTTTGAAAGCTGTTACTCTGCCCTCCGAGATTGCGTTAGTCTCATGATGAGATAACGGCTGCCCGAGAGGGGTATTATAATTATTATTATTATTATTATTTGTTTCTCTTTCTCGGGTATTATTCTAATTTGTTAGAACAATACCCGGCCCTTTGGCAGGCGTACACGGAGACATAGGTCCAACGCGCAGAGGCCCTTTGAGAGGTTTAATCTAGAATGTAATGGAACACCTACTGAGGCGCCTCCATCACCGCACTATTAAGTACAGTCACGGGTTAGCCGCAGCAGGTGAGGGCCTATTGCTACTTATATGGAAACTAATTACTCTGGGCTATTGGGATGGGTGTTTAATGGATAGGTTTAGATGAAAACTATGGATGAATGCCGGCGTCTGCCCTAAGTACTCTTATAGTACGTCGAAAAAGGGGCAGACGGTGACTCGCCAGCTCACTAGATGGACCCTCTCTAAATAGCCGCCAAGGCAAACAAACTCTACCATAAAGGCAACAAGAGGGCAACACCGGTGTGAGCGGCTAGGGGTGTAGAGCGGTGCGGCACCGGTTTCGCCATCGCGGGTCTCGTGACCCGGAGCGGGTTTCCCCGTAATTACGCCCTTGACAATGACACTTCCACCCCCGAGCAAATAGCTCTTGCGACTTCCCTCTGGCCGGCCGACTAAGGCAAGCCAGAGTCGAGAGTCCTGCGGGCGCTCTTGGAAATCCACTCCGACCAGCCAGTAAAAGCAAGCCGGAGACGAGGCCCTGACCGACTCCCTGAAGTATTCGGGACCGCAGTGTCGCCACACACATTCAGCTCGCCACAAAGCTGCCCTGCGGTTTGTAAGCTTTCTTTCTATCCTGTAATATATATCACAAGACAAAGGTGATGTTTGAAAGCTGTTACTCTGCCCTCTGAGATTGCGTTAGTCTCATGATGAGATAACGACTGCCCCAGAGGGGTTTTATTATTATTTGTTTCTCTTTCTCGGGTATTATTCTAATTTGTTAGAACAATACTCGGCCCTTTGGCAGGCGTACACGGAGACATAGGTCCAACGCGCAGAGGCCCTTTGAGAGTTTTAATCTAGAATGTAATGGAACACCTACTGAGCCGCCTCCATCACCGCACTATTAAGTACAGTCACGGGTTAGCCGCAGCAGGTGAGGGCCTATTGATACTTATATGGAAACTAATTACTCTGGGCTATTGGGATGGGTGTTTAATGGATAGGTTTAGATGAAAACTATGGATGAATGCCGGCGTCTGCCCTAAGTACTCTTATAGTACGTCAAAAAGGGGCAGACGGTGACTCGCCAGCTCACTAGATGGACCCTCTCTAAATAGCCGCCAAGGCAAAAAACTCTACCATAAAGGCAACAAGAGGGCAACACCGGTGTGAGCGGCTAGGGGTGTAGAGCAGTGCGGCACCGGTTTCGCCATCGCGGGTCTCGTGACCCGGAGCGGGTTTCCCCGTAATTACGCCCTTGACAATGACACTTCCACCCCCGAGCAAATAGCTCTTGCGACTTCCCTCTGGCCGGCCGACTGAGGCAAGCCAGAGTCGAGAGTCCTGCGGGCGCTCTTGGAAATCCACTCCGACCAGCCAGTAAAAGCAAGCCGGAGACGAGGCCCTGACCGACTCCCTAAAGTATTCGGGACCGCAGTGTCGCCACACACATTCAGCTCGCCACAAAGCTGCCCTGCGGTTTGTAAGCTTTCTTTCTATCCTGTAATATATATCACAAGACAAAGGTGATGTTTGAAAGCTGTTACTCTGCCCTCTGAGATTGCGTTAGTCTCATGATGAGATAACGACTGCCCCAGAGGGGTTTTATTATTATTTGTTTCTCTTTCTCGGGTATTATTCTAATTTGTTAGAACAATACTCGGCCCTTTGGCAGGCGTACACGGAGAAATAGGTCCAACGCGCAGAGGCCCTTTGAGAGTTTTAATCTAGAATGTAATGGAACACCTACTGAGGCGCCTCCATCACCGCACTATTAAGTACAGTCACGGGTTAGCCGCAGCAGGTGAGGGCCTATTGATACTTATATGGAAACTAATTACTCTGGGCTATTGGGATGGGTGTTTAATGGATAGGTTTAGATGAAAACTATGGATGAATGCCGGCGTCTGCCCTAAGTACTCTTATAGTACGTCGAAAAGGGGCAGACGGTGACTCGCCAGCTCACTAGATGGACCCTCTCTAAATAGCCGCCAAGGCAAAAAACTCTACCATAAAGGCAACAAGAGGGCAACACCGGTGTGAGCGGCTAGGGGTGTAGAGCGGTGCGGCACCGGTTTCGCCATCGCGGGTCTCCTGACCCGGAGCGGGTTTCCCCGTAATTACGCCCTTGACAATGACACTTCCACCCCCGAGCAAATAGCTCTTGCGACTTCCCTCTGGCCGGCCGACTAAGGCAAGCCAGAGTCGAGAGTCCTGCGGGCGCTCTTGGAAATCCACTCCGACCAGCCAGTAAAAGCAAGCCGGAGACGAGGCCCTGACCGACTCCCTGAAGTATTCGGGACCGCAGTGTCGCCACACACATTCAGCTCGCCACAAAGCTGCCCTGCGGTTTGTTAGCTTTCTTTCTATCCTGTAATATATATCACAAGACAAAGGTGATGTTTGAAAGCTGTTACTCTGCCCTCTGAGATTGTCGTTAGTCTCATGATGAGATAACGACTGCCCCAGAGGGGTTTTATTATTATTATTATTATTATTATTATTATTATTTATAGACGATTATCTTTGAACTCAACTCTGGGTTGGATATTTTGAACCAGGTACGGGTATACACCAAGTATTCTGGTTCAGTCGTGTAGTGTGTCTAATGAATTTGTGTGTTTGTTACAAAATGGTCTGTTTGTGTCTCGTTTGGACTTTGTTGTATGTTCTGTGTGTTTGTGGTGTTTGGGATGTTCTGAAGTGTGAGTGAGGTGGGGTTTAAGAAACGGCGGACTATGGAGCAGGTGTCTAATACAATTGATTTTTGTAATTGAATGTATGTTTTTGGGTGTAGATCAATTAATTTTAAAGCATTATGCAGTGTTTTTGGTATGATACCAGTTGAGGATATAATTATGGGGACTATCTTGACTACTTTTTGGTGCCACATCTGTTTTATTTCATCTGCTAGTGGTATGTATTTTTGAACTTTTTCCGCGTGTTTTTGCTTTAAATTGTTTGTGTTGGGAACGGCAATATCTATTAAATAGGTGGTTTTAGTGGATTTTACCGTTAACGTGATATCAGGCCTGTTGCTAAGGATAGTGCGGTCAGTGATGATGTCTCGATCCCAATATTATTATTATTATTATAATGCCTCTTTATTTATACACATTCTCATTAGTCTAATTTTATACCATTAAATCACTTCACAAAAAAAACAAATTTAACCATATAAAATAGGACCACGGAGACCCACCGGCATCGGGCACAGGGGCCAAGCTACCGGTGGTTAGGGCTCCAGAGAGAGGAACCTCCGAACGATGCGTGTCGTGTCCAGCAATACTGCCTTCTGTATAGAGGACTTGATCCAGCCGTCTAACGAGAGCCTCTTGAGGTGGTGGTCGAGGCTCTTGGCAATAAGACCATTTACGGTCACGACTATCGGCACAATGATCGCCGAGTCAACATCCCACATGTCGACAATCTCGTGAGCCAGGTCCAAATACTTAATTTGTTTATCTTTTTCGGCTTTCACGAGATTCTCGTCATGGGGTATGGTGACGTCGATGATCATTGCAAGGCGCTCTAATTGGTCTATCACCACTATGTCCGGCTTGTTAGCCGCAATAGTTCTGTCAGTAATGATAGACCGATCCCAGTACAGAGTAGCACGACCATTTTCAAGAACTGGGTCGGGCACATACCTGTAATACGGTACTTCGGAGTCGACAAATTGGTACTTTAAGGCTAGTTGCTGGTGGACTATCCTGGCTACTTAGTTATGTCTATGCAAGTATTTGCCGTTGGCAAGACGAGAACAGCTGGATACTGTATGTCTGAGCGATTCACCAGGCTGGTGACATGCCCGACATATGTCAACCGTCCCATCCCTCAGAATATATTTCCGGTAGTTGTTCGTCATGACAACTTCGTCCATAATTGCAAATACAAAACCTTCTGTTTCGGCGAAAAGATCGCCAAAACGTTGCCAGGAAACTGAAGCTAGAAAATCTACATCGGGCCCATGCAAGGCCCGGTAAAATCGTCCATGCAGCTCTTTGCCCTTCCATACCTCCTTGCGGTCGTCTATACCAAGTACGGCAGGTTTGCGCCAGTTCTCTTTGGCCAGACCCAGCGGGGTAAGTCCGTTGTCCACAGCAACCACATCTCGGTGCACACCCGCGGCAGTGTGGAGAAAGTATTCTCTGAGATTGCACACCTCGCGATTGTGGAGGGTCTTGGCACTTAAGAAGCCCCGACCCCCGCACTTCCGCGGGATGTACAATCTCATCACTGACGAACGCGGGTGATGCATCCGGTATGTGGTGAGTAGACAACGAACTTTCCTATCCAAGGCGTCCAATTCCGTCTGAGTCCATCTGAGTATGCCGAAGGAGTACATTAAGACCGGCATGGCCCAACCGTTACAGGCACGCACCTTATTTCCGCCCGAAAGAAAGCTTTTTAAAACTTTATTATTATTATTATTATCTTTATTTATTTACATTTCTCGTAATTAATTTTATATTAATAAACTATATTTAAAAAAAAGTTTAGAAATATAAAAGGGACCACGGAGACCCACCGGTGTCGGGTACAGGGACCAAGCCACCGGTGGTTAGGGCCTCAGAGACAGGAACTTCCTCACGATGCGTGCCGTGTCGAGAAGAACTGCCTTCTGCATCAAGGACTTGATCCAGCTGCCTAGTGCGAGCCTCTTTAGATGTTGATCGAGGCTCTTGGCGATTAGCCCATTCACCGACACGACTATCGGCACAATGATCGCCGAATCCACATCCCACATGTCAACAATCTCGTGAGCTAGGTCCAAATATTTAATCTCCTTCTCGTCATGCGGTATGGTGATATCGATTATCATTGCGAGTCGCTCTGCTCGGTCTATCACTACAATATCAGGCATTTTGGCTACAATAGTCCTGTCTGTAATGATAGACCGATCCCAGTACAACAATGCACGACAATTCTCGAGAACTGGGTCGGGCACATATCTGTAGTACGGTACCTCTGAACCAATGAAATTATATTTAAGGGCTAGTTGCTGATGGATTATCCTGGCTACTTGGTTGTGTCTGTGCAAATACTGACCGTTGGCAAGATTCGAACAACCGGACACTATATACCTGAGCGATTCTCCGGGTTGGTGACACGCCCGACATATGTCAACCGTCCCATCCCTCAGAATATACTTCCGGTAGTTGTTTGTCATGACAACTTCGTCCATAATTGCAAAGACAAAACCTTCGGTTTCTCCAAAGAGATCACCGAATCGCAGCCAGGAGATGGAAGCTTTAAAATTTACATCGGGCCCATGTAAGGCCCGGTAGAATCGTCCATGCAGCTCCTTGCCCCTCCATACTTCTCGTCGGTCCTCAGTACTAAGTACTTATTATTATTATTATTCATTTATTTCTCATTAATCAAATTTAAATTACATTTTTAAATATATCACAAAAAAAATTAAATACATTTAAAAATATAAAAAACACCGTGGGATCCCACCAGCAACGGGCACAGGGTCCAAGCTGCCGGTGGTTAGGGCTCCAGAGACAGGAACTTCCTCACAATACGTGCCGTGTCGAGAAGTACTGCCTTTGCATCAGACCCTTGACCCAAGCACCCAACGCGAGCCTCTTAAGGTGACGATCGAGGCTCTTGGCTATTAGGCCATTAACCGTTACAACTATCGGCACAATAATTGCCGAGTCCACATTCCACATGTCGACAATCTCGTGAGCCAAGTCCAGATATTTTATCTGTTTGTCTTTCTCGGCTTTCACGAGATTCTCGTCATGAGGAATGGTGACATCAACAATTATTGCGAGGCGCTCTGATCGATCTATCACCACAATATCAGGTTTGTTGGCTACAACAGTCCTGTCTGTGACGATAGATCGATCCCAGTACAATGTGGCATGACTATTTTCGAGAACTGGCTCTGCCACATACCTGTAGTACGGTTCCTCGATGTCTACAAGTTTGTATTTCAGAGCAAGTTGCTGGTGAATGATTCTGGCTACTGGATTATGTCTGTGCAAGTACTCGCCGTTAGCAAGACGTGAACAACCGGAAACAATATGCCTGAGGGATTCACCGGGCTGGTTACACGCACGGCAAATATCGGTAGTGCCATCCCTCAGGATATATTTCCGGTAGTTATTCGTCTTGATAATTTCGTCAGCAATTGCACAAACAAACCCTTCGGTTTCCCCAAAGAGGTCACCGAAGCGTAGCCAGTTCACCGAGGCTAATAGGTCTACATTGGGTCCATACAGGGCCCGATGGAACCTGCCATGAAGCTCCTTGCTCTGCCATACACGCTTGCGATCATCAGTACTGAGTACTACAGGTATGCGCCAGTTCTCCTTAGCCAACTTGAGCTGGGTGAGTCCATTGTCCACTGTGACAACAGTTCGATGCATGTCCACGTTCGCCCGGAGAAAATATTCTCTGAGATTGCACACCTCGCGGTTGTGTAGGGTCTTGACATTCAGAAAGCCACGACCCCCACACTTCCGCGGGATGTACAACCTCATCACGGATGAACGTGGATGATGCATACGATATGCCGTCAACAATGTGCGGACTCTTCTGTATGCCAAAGGAGTATATAAGAAGTGGCATGACCCAACCGTTGCAAGCACGAACCTTGTTGCCACCTGATAAAAGGCTTTTTAATACTTTTTTCAGGCGGCCAAAGAAACGCTTTTGCAACGATTGCTTCATGTCAGCTTTATTGATACCTAAAGCCTGTGACATACCCAAGTACTTATAGGTATCGGTTAAGAGAAGCGATCTTAGGTAAATGGAATCTAAGAGTTGGAGCCCCTCAGATTCCACCATCCTGCCTTGCTTCACATGAATGACAGCACATTTGTCCACACCGAACTCCATATTGATAGACTTACTAAAGTTTTGGGTTACGTTTAGTAAATCTAGCAATTGGGCATCAGAGTGGGCAAATAACTTCAGGTCATCCATGAATAACAGGTGAGATATGACCTGACCGCCTCTCTGTAACCTGTAACCTAACCTTGAGCCCTCCAGTAATGTGCTGAGAGGGTTCATGGCTAGGCAAAACCAAAGGGGACTCAGACTGTCACCCTGAAAAATTCCCTGCTCAATTTTAATACGTTCGCCGTCCTCCTGGATCCTTCGGCATCCTGGATAGCAAATAATCGTATTCCATTGCCCCATACATGACGTTAAGAAGGTGCGTAGAGTAGTATTTACTTTATACAACTCTAGCACCCTCAAAAGCCATGTATGCGGCACGGAGCCATACGCTTTCTTATAATCTATCCAACATGCCGCCAGATCCTTTCGGTTACGGCGAACTTGTTGGCTAATGGCCATGTCAATGAGGAGGAGTTCCTTAGTACCACGAGCCCCCTTCCTACATCCATTCTGAGAGGCTGATATAATTGAAAAGTCTTCAACATGCTTAGCTATTTTAGCTCTCAGAATAGATGTAAGAAGTTTATAGACCGATGGTAAACATGTTATCGGTCTATAATTACCGGGCTCGCTAGTACTGCCAGTCTTGTGGAGCAGGTGGGTAATTCCAGTCGTCATAAAAGCTGGCAGCGACCCAGATTCCACGGCTGATTGGAATTGAGATGCCAAGCGTTCATGCGAACTACGTAGCCATTTCAGCCAGAAATTGTGCAGCCCGTCCAATCCTGGAGATTTCCAATTAGATAATGGACGGACTGCTTGGTAACGTCCTGGCTAGAAATGGCCACGCATTCCATTTCGGGAATATGTTCGCATGCACGTTCGGCATCTCGCATCCAATCGCCTTCGGTATGACCAATGGGCATCGAACATATGCTACGCCAAAACGTGGCTGTGGCGTCCGCATCCGGCCGCTGCACATTAGTCACACATTGATCTGGTCGTTCCCAACTTCTATATACCCACCTCTGGTCCCTCTGGAATGTACTATTAATGACGTACCGGTCCACACGTTTTTTAAATCTACGAATTCGGTTTGCCCAAGCATAGACTTTCTGTTTTAGGTAGTCAATGCGCTCTGTGACTTATCCTATATAATCTTGAGGACTGATATTAGTACCCAAAAAAGCCCGTTTCACAAAGCGCATTACCCTAGGGCGTGTATTCCCCTCCCTAAAACAGATCAGCTTGCCAATAAGTGCCCTTGCCTCGGCAATACGCCGCTCAATCCTGCACTGCCACGCCGGTACAGCAGACCTTTGTCGTACAGCAGTGTCAGTTTCAAGAAACTTAACACCAGCTATACGACAAGCTGCCACGGCAGTACAGTACAAGATTGAATGCGTATCACCGAGATCCTCGCTATTATCTAAATAATTTGACAATAACGAGTCAAGAGCACTTACCAACGCTATATTTATTTTTATTTTATTTTTATTTTATAACTTTATGCACAAAAATAGTACAAGGCGGGCTTAATGCCGTAGGCATTATCTACCAGCCAACCTTTGGGTGATGCAGAGAAACATGTAATAGGTGCAGTTCTTAAATTAAAATGAAAGAAAAAGACAGAAACCTACTTATTAATATAAAATGATATACATATATATTATTATATGCCCAATATACATACTTACATATCATAAATATATATTCATTATAAAATACACAAATATATCTTTATTATAAACTACATAAATATACATACATTTTATAATTCCAGTACATATATACATTAATATATAAAATCAATAAAGGATAAAAACCTATGTCGATTCAGTTAGTGCGTCTAAATAATACTGCCGAACTCTAGTTTTGAACGTATAACGGTTAGTGGACATCCTGGCCTTAAGAGGGAGAGCATTTCAGAGAAGGATAGATTGTATATTAAAGGATGAATGTACCAGGCTAGAACTGTGAGAAGGACAAAGAAGCAGAAGATTATTAGAGGAACGAAGATTGTTCTCATGAGTATTACAGAGAAATTGAAAGCGGGAACTTAAATAGACGGGCGCACAAGGAGAGTGCAGTAATGAATGAAGAGTACACAAAGTATGCAAGCTACGCCGTTGACGAATGGGTAGCCATCGTAACCTTGATCGGTACTCAGAAATATGATCAAATTTGCGAAGATTGAAAACGAATCTAATGCAATTATTGAGAAGACGATCGAGCTTATTGAGAAGATTTGCATTAAGGTCGAGATAGCACACATCACCATAGTCGATGATGGGAAATATTAAAGACTATACTAGCATTGTCTTAGTCCTGAATGGCAGAAAGTTCTTCAGGCGATAAAGCGACCGCAAGGCGCCAGTGACTTTACGACTCACATTCGCTACCTGCGTCCGCCAGTTAAGGTTGGCGTCAATAAATAAGCCAAGATCCTTGACACTTGAACTGAACGGAATGATAGATCCATCAAAAATGACAGCAGGCAGCGATTGCAAGTCAACCCTGTTTAAAATACGCGAACTACCAAGGAGTATAGCCTGACATTTAGCAGGGTTCACAGATAGGCCAAACCGTTCCGACCAGACCTTTATAGAGTTCAAATCTTGGTTAATTTCTGCTATTGCTGTATTTAGATTTTCTAAATTGGACTGTGAATAAAGCTGTAGGTCATCAGCATACAGATGATACGCACAATGAAGTTCATGAGTAAGAAAATTAATAAATAATGCAAACAGAAGAGGAGCAAGTATTCCGCCTTGAGGAACACCAGAGTTTAAATCACGCCATGTTGATTTCGTTTCATCGACACGTACCGACTGCTGGCGTCCTCGAAGATAAGAGGAAAACCATTCCAGTGCCATAGGTGAGATCATTAGATAGGATAGGACTGAAAGGAGAAGGTCGTGACTGACGTTATTAAAGGCGTTTGAGAAGTCCACCAACACCAAAAGTGTAAGTCTGGTGTCCTCCACCCCCGCCCTCACATCGCCAGTCACCTTGAGCAATGCGGTGACAGTACTATGTCCAGGTCTGAATCCAGATTGAAAGGGTGACAGGATGTTGTTTTGGTAAACAAACCCAGACAACTGTCTCTGAACGCATGACTCAAGTACCTTGGATAGAAAGGGAAGAATGGATATGGGACGGTAATGTGTCAGGAGAGTGGGATTCGAAGTTTTGGGTAAAGGACGCACATAGGCTTTACGCCATATGTAGGGAAATTGACCAGTGTCAAGGGAAAAGTTTAGGATATGGGTAATGACAGGTAGAATTTGTTCAAGGATAGCCGTGATCGTGCGGCGACTAATGTCATCGCATCCCACGGCTTTGGACTTAATTGATAGGATAATCTTTTTAATGTCACCTAATGATAAAGGAGAAAAAGAGAAAGAATTAATGTTCAGGCGAGGTAAGCCCGCCAAATAGGCTGTGGTTTGACTTTTAGTTTGGTCGTCCAAAGTGAGTGTAGTTGTAAAATGACGATTAATGTCATCCAAACTAATAGTCACCGGTAGAACCACTTGGCCATGAGGTTTCCCAATGCCAAGTGTCCTTAAAAACTGCCATATATTAGCAGGGGATGAGTTGGTAACATTTTCGGAGATATGTCGGCGTTTAGCGTTGCGTACCTGGTTGCTTCTGTTCCTAGCCATCTTGAAAAGAGACCAATTGTCGTCGCACCGATAGTTTTTATATTTACGGAAAGCCCGGTCCCTACGTCGCATCGCCATCCGAATACCCTCAGTCATCCAAGGTGCAGGTGGACGTTTCAATTTAACTTTTTTGATGGGAGCATGCACGTCGAACAACCTCGTAACCGTGTTGTTAAAAAGATCCACTTTGTCGTCGATAGAGATGGCTGACATCAGCGGTTCCCAGTCAATATTCGCAGCATCTGTCCTCAACTTTTCAACGTCCATTCCACCAAAACAACGCAAATACAGTACTTTAGGACAAGGTTTAGGAGGCTTCAGGAAATACGACAGGAAGACAAGGTCATGACGGGAGAAGCCAGGAGCAGGATGCTGACCATGAGAGCGGACTAAGGTGGGGTTAGAGGTGAGGATTAAGTCTAACCAGGTGTCCTCCCCGTTAGGGTTGTGGTGAGTGGAATTAAGAGGCAAAACGTGGAGGTATATTTCGCCTATGCATAGGCAACCACGGTAGACGAGGCCTGATATCTAGTGGAGTGTACCGGTAGTCCCTAATAGCACATTTCAAAGCGTCTTTTACCTCCTCATTGCACTGGGTACTTACATTATCAGCCATGTCATCCTCCTCCCTAACGGCACTGCTGCCTATTGGCGGTGCATTCAGCGTAGATGTTTGTGTAGGCTGGACAGGGTTGGCATGGCTTGAAGGTAAGTACTCTGAGCGAATCCTATCAAGCACGGCATTATCCAGCTTGCCACTTCGCTGGATAACCCGTACCTGATCCGAAAGTCGTTGAGCCGTGACGTTGATGCTTGGTTCCAAGGCCTGAAACAAAGACAGCATGCGACTACGGTACGCAGTGAGGTTAGTGCCCCCCTCTGTCGCCCCAAAATATGCGCGCATGACTTGTTCGTTTATTGATGACGTCCACTTCATGCGCTGCACATTACCACCGGCAGCGGGAACCCTGTGGGGGGCCGGTGGGCCCCGAGGTCCTAAGCACGCTGGTGGCCGGCCTCTCCCACGCCGCCGCGCAGGTGACGGTGTCGACGGCGGAGAGAAATACTCGTAGCTGGAGCTCGACGCAACTGCAGCTGTCGACGTTACTGGTGCAGGTTCCGACGGCTGCGAGGCGGAGCTCAGCGACGAGTCCGGAGGTGTTGGGTGTGCTGTACGTTTCTTGGCTCTCGTCAACATGCTACTCCGTTTTTATTTTCATTTTCGTATATATTTTTATTGTTTGACTTGTCATATTGCTTGGCGTGACGGCTGTCAATGTCAGTAACTTTTCACTATTTCTGTTATTATGATGGTTTTTATCTGGTATTTTCTTACGTTGCTTGTATTTTATATTATAATTCAGATTATATATACTTTTGCACTGTAGATGAGATGATATTTATAAAATATTAATATTTAAAAATTTTTGGAGGAATAGACACGTTGACAGTTTCAGTGTTGCCCACAGTATTATTATATATTAATATTATTATTATTTATTTTGTTTTTGAACAACTCCCTTTTTGTAGGGGTAAAATATGTGCCATGCGGGCCGCAGCCAAGCGTGTCACGTTAGATAGAATAAGCTGATGTTATGGATGATGATGTTAAAAACTTGCGAGTGATGCGACATGTGTTAAGTATGGTGGCTTTTTGTAGTAGCTGTATCGAGTATGCGGGCATGTGAAGGGTGTTCAAACTTTGATTGAGGGTTTTGGGTATTAAACCAGTTGATGATAAAACTATTGGTACAATATGGACAGTACGGGCTCGCCATTGTGTTTTTAGTTCAATGGCTAGGTCTTGATATTTTGATAATTTTTCAGATATTGTTGACTGGATGTTGTGACTGTTGGGAATCGCTATGTCAATAATATAAACTGTGTTGTTGGTTTTATCATGTAGAGTTATTTCAGGTCTATTGTAGTGTATTGTTTTATCTGTAATTATTGTCCGATCCCAATATATTTTACATGATGTATTTTCGAGTACAGTCGCTGGTTTATATTTATAATATGGCGTTTTCCTATTAATAAAATTATTTTGATGAGCAAGGTGTTGATGTACTATTGCAGCTACTTGATCATGGCGGTGTTTATAGTCAGTCTGAACAAGAAATTTACATGCGCCAGTTACATGCTGTATGGTTTCGGAGGCTGAGTGACAGTGTCTGCATAGGTCGGAGACTTGGTTTGGGTCTTTAATAATAAATTTCTTAAAATTTCTGGTAGCTATAATTTGGTCTTGTATAGCAAGCATAAAACCTTCTGTTTCTGGAAATAGTTCCCCTCTCGTAAGCCATTCGTTCGATTTTAATTTATCGACGTAGTTTTGACGCAGATCGTTACGGTGTCTACCATGAAGACTTTTTGCTGCCCATTTACTAATATTTAGCTCTGCACTAGTGATTTTTTATTAGGTTGCAAATTACGGTTTTGTAAATTTAAAGGGGTGAGTTTCTTGTCTAATTCGTTTATGTGTTTGTATAAAACTGACAGCTGTGACTTAGAATGGAAGTAGTGTCTGAGTGTAGATATTTGTTTATTGTGTAGGTTTTCTATGTGTATAAGTCCTCTTCCTCCCTCCTTACGTGGCAAAGTGAGTCGTTCTATTGAAGATTTTGGATGGTGTTTACGGTGTTTTGTCATGAGCGTGTTTATTGTTTGCTGTAGGTTTTTGAGGTCTGTTTGTGACCAGTTAATTATTCCAAATGAGTAAGTGAGTATAGGGATAGCATATGTATTAATGGCTTTGACCAAATTCTTAGAGTTGAGGTGAGATTTTAATAAAAGATTTAATCGGGTCTTGAATTTCTTTGTGAGATCTGCTTTAGTGGTATTGAAAAAAAAATGAACGACAATAAACTATTATCCACCATAAATTATTAGGTTAAATTACAGTTATTTCACTGTACCTGAAATTTGTAACTTAAAATTAATTCAACATACGATAGATAAAGCTGAGTCCATGAGTAATTTAGCTTCTCATATATTGCTTATTAGGCATCATATATTGCTTACTAGGCAAAATTAATATCGATGCCTTCCGGCCAAAAGACCCCCTTTTGGCCGGAAGGCATCGATATTAATTTTGCCTAGCGACATTTTTTGCGAAATCGACGTATACATATGGTTAGAATCGGCTTTTTTTTCTGCGTCTAATGGTCTAAGTTTCATGGCGCTAGGACAAACTTTTTGTCGCTTAGGCGGTAAAGGAATTGAGGTTCTAACACTAAGTTTTTTGTCATAAACGACAGTTATTTTCGGTGTATTTTGTATTGCGGTGTTTGGATAAAAATAATATTTCAAAACAGTGAGATAAGCAATTTTGGCTTTGAATATTTTTTTCTTTACTTGAACGTTAAGTAGTTTGGGCTGTAAATACTTTTTTGTAAAAAATATATTAACCAAATTTTACTAGAATCTTTGTGTACCAAACTTTCGGTTAGTATATTAGGGCAGTTTCTTTGGATAAAATATATGTCATTTATTACATTTAGGTCTCATTTCCGTGACTTTATTTGGCGCTTATTTTTATTTTCCCTAGTCACCAAATCAATAATCGAAGGCGCTTGGGATAAATCATCCAAACGAATGTCGCCTTACATTGTCGCTTACCCTTTTTTTCCCTCCCAAAAAAAATATCTCGTATGGTGGTTAGATAACAAGGTATATCTAAGGTTTGGCGGTAAGCTTACAGAAGAATGACAAACAGCATCGGTTATCTCACTCTTTGGTTTGAACAAAATGTCGTTAGCGATACACAGCGAACATTTACCGCGGCGTAAGCACCTCTGTGCTTGCGAGTCCGTTTGGCGCGAAGTTTTTCGAAGGAAATAAAACGGTCAGATTATTTTAATAGACTTTTATATTCATATTTAATTGTGTATTCTAATTTGTTATTTTAAGATTTATAGGTAAGAAGTCATTCTTTTGCTATCTTGTTCAGACAATACTGAATGGTTAAATAAGTACCTACAGAGATTTTGTTGGCTGGCCTGGCTTAGGATCATAATCAAGGGTTCGAATCCGAGGTTGGGCCAGCAAGGAATTATTGGATTATTTGATGAATTCTCAGTAACAGTCAAGAGTTAATCCTGCAACTGTCATATCAGTTGTGTCGAATTGCCTATGGGACTATGAGAGTGACAGAATAAAAACTGCACGTTCGTTTTGCACATATTATATTAGCGCACGTTAGTAGGTCCCCCTTTTGCAAATTGTGACTGATTTAATGCTTGTCCGTGTGGTGACGGATTAAGAATACGGAATGTCACCACCCCATATCATTCCACGGGTGTCGTAAGAGCCGACAGAGGCAGCATATTATGCAGAGAACAGCACTGTAAGAGAAGGAAAACTTGATACAAACCCTATATCAACCCGTTCGGCCAGCGTGGTATAGTAGGCCAATTCCTCCTTTCAAAGGAGAGGCCTAGTCCAGCAGTGGACTGTTAAAGGCTGATGATGATGACTGATTTAACATGTGTCATCATCATTGTTTTATCGATTGAGTGAATGGATGGGTGAGTGCGAATGAATGGATACACGGCAAAAGCGATAGTAAGAACCCTCTTTGTGGAGTGGCTGGAGGCCGCCAATGTGTCATCACCTTCCGCCTGAAGCATGTCTTCACCGGACACGGTTGTTTTGGGTAGTTTCTTTCCTGTGGAGGACTCCCCCGGCAACGGAGGTCGCGAGGCGATTTACGGCAACTGTAGACGCGGACATGCGGATGACGAGGACCAAACGCCTACCGTCATACTTAAAAGTGGTCCTTCGGTCAGTACGAAATTTTAAGATTATATTTTTTTGTCATACCTAGAATGTTAGCATGAATGTATAATGCAAGACTAACTTACAATGAGTAACAATTGTTTTGTTTAATTTTCTGAAATAAAGACTGATTGAGCACAATTTCTCTTTTTTTTTAATTCATACCTTAGTCGGTTAGCCAGTTTAAAAACTTATAAAAGTCTAATGTATGTATGTATTATTTTATAAGAATTAATCACAATGTGCTTTCGCGTTGTATAAAAGAGCTTATTGTATTTTTTATAGATAGTTAACTTATTACAATTTCCTTGTTCTTCTGCCATTAACCAAAAGCCGGTTATGTCATATTGGCTCCACTTGATGAACAGAAAAAGCACAGGTATGCTCTTTTTCTACAACAGAAATAAAATAAATGGTGCAGTTAAATCATTTGGGTTGGAACTTATTAATTGAGTTGTTTTCATTTACGACGTTTTTTCCTGTTAATATAATTAGGACCATTTGAGGGTAAGCGACAGTAAATAGTGTTTGGAGTGTGATTTGTTTTAATTAACAATGCCATTTCGTAGAGACCTAATCAAAAACTATATGGCTGAATTTTGAAACTTTTGGAACGTACAGAAAATTTTCTATGATTTTTTGCACTTATTTTGAACTTTAAACTACTCTCCTGTAAAGTTTGTAAAGTGGCGGTTAGCCTCTTTTGGCCGTAAGGCATCGATATTATATTGCTACTAGCAGTAAGTAACTTATAAATAGTTCTTGTTAATGAGGTCATCATATATTTGAAGACAATAATACCTAAGTTTTTCGAAAATATACAGGTAGTTTTTATTTATTTTTAAATATTTTCTAAAATATTTCAAAGGATTGTTAGAATGTGCTATTATAATCCTTGATAACCCATATAAACGCACCAAAGCATTTAAATAAAATTTTAAGTAATCAGTAACTTAATTTGACGAATAGAACCAACAGATAGAATTGTCTGCGTGAATGGTGTAGTGGTATAACAGACCGCCATGTATCAGATCATGTCATGCATCACGCCATATATAAATGCATCAAATCATGGACTAATTTCTGACAAGAGACATTCCAAAAAATTAAGTCAAAATACCAAGATTTTCTCGAGCTTGGGTGTTTTAAGTATGCGTTTAGTGTAGAATACCCAGCAGTAAAACGTCTGTCACAAGTAAGGGTGTAGTCACTCTTGATAGAGAGAAAGAGAGAGGTGATCTTTCTTATACGAAAGCAAAATGCAACGCACCATAGATCTGCTACTACAGTTACTATAATTAGCAAAGACTAACCAACTGGTTTGATTTATATTTCTTTGGAAACAGCGCATAACCCGGGCCCCACCGTACCTCAGTGCTGTGTGCAATAAAGATTAATTTCGGGTAATATAAGGTTTAGGGATCTTAGCCGGAGGCAGGGTTGTGTGATGCCTTTGTCTCATTATAACTGCCGAGTAGTATAATATATTTGTCGAATAATATAATATGTTATGGAGATTAGTTGCGCGCGCGGCTTTCGATTAAGCATGGTTAAGCTAGTGTTGCGCGGTACCGATTTATGACATTTGGGGAACTACGTGCTGCGACATGCAGTAGTCAATAGAGTTTGTATTAGGCTGTCAGCTGTGCTCAAAGGTACTGTTGATCATCTAATGAAATTCACGAGATGCTGCATCAATTAATTTACACCGTGTGGCTTTCATGAAATTCTTAGAAGTACATAACAAAATTAAATGTTAAACGAGAAGAATATAATTATATATATTGCAACACGTAATTGTGGTATATATGTGTCTCGTTTTTTAGACATTTTTTGCACATAATCTATGTAAGGTATCAAATCCATCGTTTTCACTTTAGCAAAATATTTCGTTTATTTTGTCTTGTGCAGAACTCGTGTGTATGCTTTGTGACTAAGGTACTTATGATTGCTATGAGATTGACTTTAAACTAGTGCAATATAACAATCTATACGTAAGATCATGTATAAATTGAGCAATGTTAGCTGTTCCAACGGAAACGTTTTTAGTAAGATCATTTGGATTTGTATGAGAGAAACTGTACAGAACACTCGGGCTAGAAGTAAAATCTCTCTATGTAGCATCTTGACCAACCTAGTAAACATCTTACAAACATCACAAGACATCTCCAAACGCTTGATCGACGTCTCACGTGACCATAAGGCTGGTTTATTCTTTGCTCAAATGAAATGAAATGAAATGACTTTATTTGATTGAAATGGTGCATAATAGATGTTCATATTTTTTACAGTTCACAAAGTATGAGCATTGACATTCAGCGTGGCAATGCTGCCAGCCTTCTCGGCACGTTACCCGATGACAGTGATGCGGAGGAATACTACGAGTCCTAAACGCCTCATGCCTTGCCTTTTATAAGTATAATATTTTTTTTTATTTTGTTATAGGTTTATAAGTATAGTTTTAGTTGTAAATAGTAAATCCTACTAATATTATAAATGCGAAAGTTTGTGAAGATGTATGGATGGATGTTTGTTACTCTTTCACGCAAAAGCTACTGAACGGATTTGGATGAAACTTTACAGTAATATAGTTTATACATCAGAATAACACATAGCCTACAATTTATAAAGATTTTGTATAGAGTTGCCATAATATAAGGAAAAGTATCGACTAAGTTGGCAAAAATCCTGAGCTCTGAAAGCTATTTTCGCGTGCGTTGCCTAAACTGTTAAAGTTACTTGAAGATAATGTACTTACAGTGATATTGTTTATCTTAATAATAGTTCTAAAAAAAGTCCGCTGCATTTATTTATTTATTTGTTTGTTTGGGTCAAATTTAGTAAATGGAATTTTACCCCCTTTTTCTTTTTTTTTATAATAATAGGCGGCAAACGAGCAGACGGATTGCCTGATGGTAAGCAATTACCGCCGCCCATGGACACAAGCAACACCGCAAGAGTCACAAGTGCATTGCCGCCCCTTGGGGTTGAGAAAAGGCATAGGATGAGGAGTGGGATGAGGGAGAAGGAATAGGGGATAGGGCCTCCGGTACTCTCACTCACCGAACGAAACGCAACAGTTTAGGTACTGTTACTTTACGCCGATTTTCTGTGAGAGGGTAGTACCAGGCCTCCTTCACTCGGCCGTACCTACAGCGATAAGTGCCTACACATTCGCGCGGCTTCCAAGCCCGGCGCGGCGTCCGACACGCCGCGCAAGGGTTGTTGACTTGAAAATTTGATGTTATTTATTTTACGAGAGAAACTTGAAAATTAGATTTTTTGTTTGTTGAGATATCCCAACGATTATGGTGTCAAATTAAAGATCTAGTTCAAAAACCATTTTATCTGTTTGAATCATGTAAATCGGTCCACGCGTTTAGGAAATAACTAAGAATTAGTATAGGGAAAATGTAAACGACCAGATTTTTGCGGTTTTTGTTCTACGAGCTCAAATAGTTGGATAGGTATATACTTATAGGATGATTATTTATTATTAGGTACGTGGTCAAGTAGGTAGATAGACGATGAATAAATATAATAGTAGCAGCGGCAAGTCGACAACCCTAGCGCGACAGCTAGCGCGTCACTCCGCGCCAGACAGCGACAGCGTTATATGTTAGAAAAGAGCGGGAATGGTTAGGTGAATATCGCACTAAGCACTGAGTGCTTATGCAAGCTGAATTGCACTTTGTTGCTTAGTAGCAAGAGTCGCAATTTCAATGAAATGGTTTGAGAAGTGGTGCTTCTGTACGTAAGTAGAATAAACATATTCTGTGGTAGTACTTCCCCGGTCGAGCCGGCCCATTCATGCTGAAATCAGCAAGGCTCTACTACCGCTAAATTCCCCTTCCCGATGACAGATTGATCTGATATTTGGTATACACTCTTAATATTGATGACAATAAAAGATAATATTTAAATGATTGTACATCCAAAATGGCGGATCACATATTACTTCACAAGAACCTCAATATGGGTATCAAATGAAAGGGCTTGATTGGTAGAATAGAGCTCACTTTGAAAAATCCAAGATGGCCGCCGCCACAAAATGGCGGTTTACTTATTTTCCACAAATACCTGAATATGGGTATCAAATGAAAGGGCTTGATTCGTAGAATAGAGCTCACTATGAAAAATTCAAGATGGCTGTCGCCGCAAAATGGCGGATTACATATTTTCCACAAATACCTCAATATGGGTATCGAATGAAAGGGCTTGATTGGCAAAATAGAGCTAACTATAAAAAATCCAAGATGGCCGCCACCACAAAATGGTGGATTGCCTATTTTCCACAAATACCTCAATATGGGTATCGAATGACAGGGCTTGATTGGTACAAAAGAGCTCACTATGACAATGGAATTAGAAGTATCAACTAACAAAAAAACTAAAAACTTGAAAAAAAATAACAAAAAAAACTTATTTTGGGCGTAGCGTATCCACAGTAAACATTATGATAGAAATTTCACTTGCCTAACGATTTTACTTTTGTCTGATCAATACCCCAGATTGATGAGAAGATTGGTGCGATCTGGTAGCTAGGAGTTACCGAATTACTTTTGAGCTTTTAGTACATAACCTAACTACATCATTTTTATTGTTATAAAGCAGTATAATATAAAAAAAAAATATTTATGTTTTTTACAATGCTCATTATAGAATAGTTATCAAATTGCTTTCAAAATTGCCTTCAGTATTTAATGTAGATGAACTTTGTCTTTTACAGTTAGTAGTTTGGACGAATAGTTTAAAAGTTATCACGATTTTTGACCTAAGCGCAGCGTCATCAAAAGCGCTTTTTATGAAATATAGCGCAAAAATATGGCGCGCTTAAGCACAGCGGGGCGGAGGGACGGTCTGATATTATGTACTTTGTGGTAATGCTTTCAGTTTTTATTTTTGCTGCTGTTAAATTCAGTAGGTATAGATATAAGCTCTTCATAACTTCAATAATATACCTACATATCTACTAATCTACCTGAAGTTCGACGATTATGAAAACAAGAGTAATTTTTAAATAGGTATTATCTGTTAATATGTATGCTACACGGCTAATCTGCAGAGCCGTTTGTGATGAAATTTGACATGGATAGTCTGAAACCCGGGGAACTACATAGGCTACTGTTTATTAAAATATCATGCTGGCGAAGCCGCGGGCGAAAGCTAGTAAGTAATAGTTAGTGTCAATGTTAATAGTTGTAAAATAATTGATTTGAAATAAATTGATTACACCTAGTATATTTTGATATAATTTAAAAATCAATCGAAAACTGGAATATTTAAAAGTCACACTCTATACAATTTACAAAATACACGAGTAAAATACTTATCAGAAGCAGGTCCAAAAACTTTAAAAAAATTTGCTTCTATGAATACCTTTATTATTTATTTTTTTACCTTATTGTACACTTATACATACATTTGTGAAAATTTTGTAAAAAAGTAAGTACAAAAGGCGGCCTTTGGATGGATATTATTGGTCGGAAATAAATGGTAGTTGCAAGTGTACAGTTATATTTTTTTTATTAAATATATAAATTCGTTTAATAACATATATACATACAAATAAGTATACAATATTTAAATAAATAGATACATATATAATGTAGAATAAGAAAAGTTATAATGATAGATAGTGATCCTTTACCATTGCTTTAAATGATATCAAAGATGACGTGAGGCAGTTGAGATCAGTCAATTTTTGATAACATTCTTGAACTCCCAATAACAATGACCTGAGTTTTGGAAGGAAGAAGGGAGTTTTTAGCACAAAAGATTTGCTCCAACTGCTGATCAGTGCCAGGTCACTGTTAACGTTATTTATAGAAAGTGACAAATGGCGCCTGCGTATAAATTTGGAGATCATCTGCATAAAGGTGATAGAAAGAGCGAAAATTATTTGATATAGAATTTATAAAAATTGCGAAAAATAAAGTAGACAATACGCCACCTTGGGGCACGCCAACAGTAGTGTTACACCAAGAAGAAAGTGAATTTTCAACGCGTATACGTTGTCGGCAGCCACACAGGTAACTAGAAAACCAATCAATCAGCATAGGAGATATGTTAAAAGAGCTAAGCCGGCTGTGTAGAATATCAAAATCCACTATATTGAACGCGTTGCTAAAATCTAGAAAAGCAAGAATTGCTAGGATTGTGGGGTAAAAGAAGATGTAGTGGCAAGCATCGAGAAAGGTATGCTAAGGTGGTTTGGGCACGTGGAGAGGATGGATGTCGAAAGACTGACCAAGCAGATATATAAGGCAAGTGTGAATGGGACAGGACGAAAGGAAAGACCTAGGCGGACGTTCTCTAACCAAATTGGAGACGTCCTAAAACAGGACAGGTTAGAAGTACCCTGAACATAAGAGCATGCATGAGGAATCTGATGGGAGTGAATGAAGCAAGAGAGATAGGTCAGGATCGTTGCAAATGGCGTTCCGTAGTCTCTGCCTACCCCTCCGGGAAGCGTATTTCCAAAGCCTATACTATTTGAGTCACGAGTCAGACTCTAATATAATAGAATAGCTTTTGTTTGTGCATGTTACTCGAAAATACCTAATCTATTTCAGTAAAAAAATTGACTCAAATTTATTAGCTTTTGTGCCTTGATATTTTCAAAGAAAATACACGTACAAAACCTAGTACAGCATGATTCATATTCACTCAAATAGATAAGCCTTTGTCGAGATATTTTCAAACATGGTTTTGGTTTGTTAGGTGCGACTGTATGTAATTCAAGTAACTAAATTGGTTATGTTAGGTTCTCTTTTGACCCTTAACCCAAAAATAGGAGCCCTGCAAAGCAGGGCTCCGTCAACTTAGTTTATTAAAAATTATTTAATCGGACATAAAGTCTACTTACTAATATAATGTATGTTATAGTTTCATAAAAATATTAATTAAATAGAAGATTTCAAAGAGCTCGTGTCTAGAAATTTTCTTCCAAGCAACCGTGAGATTATATTTCTCGCGTGTTATTTGCTTAGGACGAGCACTCACGTATGTCTCAGGTACTAAATGGTAGGTCTATACGACTCAGTTATGTTATTCTATTATCTGCGAATGTTTCTCTGCTTAGTGCAAACTTTAGCGTTAACATACTCACTGACTTAATCATTTTACTCTGTGCGATTAAGTTGTACGCTAATGTGTCGTGTAAGTACAATTTTGTTGGTGTAAAACGTCTAAATTGCGGCTACATGAGCAGTACTCTATTTGTTAGTGGGCTACAACTCGCCACGAATATGTTGTAGTCTGTATTATATTTGTAATTGTCTGCGATAAGTATTTCGTGTACCGTGCATTGCAGACCACCAATGTTCGCAATGATTAAGCGTAAGAGGGAATTCATAATTATGTTGCTTTCGATTTGAACTGACGGTTATAGGGTTTCTCTTACAACTTAAGTGAATGAACTTATGAAGAATAACAATAGCGGACTCTTATCATGAGCAGCTATAGTAATACAGAGATTAAAGATATGTCAGAGGAGTTTCACTCCTCAAACGGCGTAGTGATTTTATCGATCGCGGTTTAACGTTGACGAAGAGAAAAAGAAAAATAAATGTTCTCTATTTATGGACATCATTTTGTCACGATGCGTTTGAGATGTGGCTAGTACATGAGACCCCTAATAGGTAATAAAAATATCAATAACCTGTGCGAATAGTTGGCCATGATTCTATTTGACCACGGATAAAAAACTATTATTTCCGTCTTTCCAACAACACAACACGCATACAGTTTTCACAACTGTATATTTTTTATGTAAAACATCTTGTACTAAATTCAAACTTATTTTATATTCTTTGATACCACTAAGTATAATTCTGACCTGTATACCTATTTGTGGGGAATGGCGTCGGTGTCTGTAACACAGTTTTTACTAGCTCAGACACCGTCGTTAAACTCTATCTTTCACGTGTACCTACTATTCTATAAATATATTGTCTTTACATGTTTAAATGAAGATAGAAAAAATTGTACAAAATGTAATTGGATGAAATAAATTATTATTATTATTATTATTATTATTTGCATAAAACCAATCTGCCTATATAGGTAATTTATTTTTTCAAACAAATTCTTCATAACATAAGGTATATTCTATAGAGAAATGAAAGCACCGCAACCCGTTCTGCCAAAGGATCATGTATATTCATAATTCGCATACGATTACAAATTGTATGTTATATCTATTTATTAGGTACACTACAGCTAAGAAAATTGTATGATATTAATTAATACCTATTAAAAGATTAAGTATTTCAGATGAGATACTAAAGGATTCATAGATTTATAATCGAATTACGGTTGAGCACAATATTTAAACATTAATTTAGCTATACTAAAAAAAACATTTTAAGGAAGTAAACGATCAAGGGTTAGCTATGGTAAATAGAATATAAGTACTGATATCAATGCAATCATTTACATGGCTTCCAAGCGAAAACAGATCCATTTTTCAAGCATTTTTATCGTCGTGTTGCCTACAATTTACTGTAGGGGCATTCTGACGTTGCGTCGTCGCATCATGCGTGCTTCCGACGACTGAATAACGGATACAATAAGAATTGATATGTGTTGTACGTATGTGTGACAGCAATATGCACTTTTTTAATTCTGTGCATGAATGAATCATGCTGACGTGATGCTGCCATTGTTTTACGCGTGTATTGCATAGCTTTGATTCTATACATTCCTATCGCGCTAATCCATGTAAAAACAACGAGTGTCGGCTTTGACAAACAAGCGAAAATTTCTCATATACCTAAATTATTAGAATGTATTATACTATCTATCTACTAGTTATCATGAGCATTTGCACGTGGATGAAACTTAAGATTATTTCAAATAACCGACTAAAAAGCACGTTTGTATTCATAATCTAAAGATATAAAATATTCCCAGTATTAAGTTTCAGTTCTAGTTTCAATCCGTTCAAATTTTATTTTCACAACTCAAGCTAACTTATGTCCGTGTCAGTCTAAAGCCTACTTCAACTCCCTCATTCGAGATGACGTTCAGATTTCTTCAGGATCCTTCATTCACTTTTTCATCACCTCATGATCATCTCAACCGCAAGATGCCTTTATCGTTTAGGAAGCGGAAATTAAAAATGTAATACAATTTAAATAAATAACTTATCATAGGCATGTTAGTGATGCTGCCTCGTTGGTCCCGCGAATTCACTAGAATTGCTGCTAAGGAAAAACGTTATAATTTTGTATGGGTAAGGAATGGCAGGATATTTGTACGCAAAGATATAAGCTCTAATCATGTAGTAATCAAGACAATGGATTGTTTGAAGAAATTGTAACGATGATCGTCACCTTTATAATTTATTTTTCTTTTTAATCATGTCATTCAGTGTATTTTTTTGATTAAAATTCAAACTAAAAGTCTATTACCAAAATGTAGGAGGTCTTAGAACTAAAACTGAAGATTTTTATCCGTCAGTCCTAAAAAATAATTACGATGTAATAATTATAACAGAGTCGTAGTTAAATGAAAGCGTGTACGATCACGAGCTATTTGATAAACGATACAATGTATTTCGCCGTGATAGGTCTTCAACTTTAAGCCATAAAACAAAAAAAGATGGGGGTGGCGTATTGATCGCCATTCTCAAATCTTATGAAGCTTTACGTAGAATCAGTTGGGAGTCTTTATGTGAAGACCTTTGGATTAACATGAAACTGGCAAATCTTTCTTTGAATATTTGTGGGGTGTATGTACCTCCTCCCGATAATTCAAATTATATGGACATATTTCTTCAAAATACGGCAAAAATAACTCACAAACACAGTAATTCCCAAAAAAGACCAGTGAATTATTCTTGATTGCAAGCGATTTTAATATGGGTGATTTAAAATGGCGTGTGGATCCTAGTTTAAGTTACATGACACCAATCACTAACGGTAGTAGTGTGCATAGCGTTTTTTTTGGACTCAATGGCATTTTGCGATCTCCATCAATTTAATAATATACCTAATGCAAATCAAAAAGTTCTTGACTTGATATTATGCAATAAATTGAACAGCGTGTCAATCACTACAGCCGACACTTTTCTAGTTGAACCTGACACGCACCATCCCCCTTTGTGTATAAAGGTTGTACAAAGTTCTCAACGTACCCTTAAACAATCCCCTACTCCGACTCATAATTTTTACAAGTGTAATTACGAGGTAATTAATGGTGAGCTGGAGGGCATTGATTGGGCTGCTGTGTTTATAGGTTCACATACAGTGGGTCAAATGACAGACATAAAATATATGACACCTTACGACCTATAATTAATGAGCACGTCCCACTTAGTTATCGTCGCTCCGAATCTTACCCAGTAAGGTTTACAAAACCTCTATTAAATGCATTAAAAGAAAAACGTAAGTTTCATTCAAGATTTAAAAAATATGGTAATCTGATGGATAAACTGCAATATGAAGTGACAAGAAAACGATGTGACTTAATGATCACCGAGTGCTATTCTTATTCAAAAAAACACGCTATTGAAGACTTGAAATCGCGACCTAAATATTTTTGGAAAATATTTAAAGATAAAAAATCAAATAGCACATCTATACCCAATGAAATTACTCTTGGAACATTTACAATCAAAGGAGGTCAACAGGTGAGCGATTTATTTTCCAACTATTTCTAAAGCATTTATGTCAATAATAATTAAATTCAACCCATCCCAAATGGCCCACAGACAGCAACAAGATACCAGATTTATTGGACTTTTATATCACCAAAAATATTCAATCTCTTTACGTTCACATAGTATCAAGCCTCGACGTCTCCTCGGACCATAGTCTAGTGATGATGATGATAAGCACAACAATCATTTACTGTGTACCCTATAATGAGAACCTGTACAATGCAAAAACGGACTGGGGTAATTTTTGTGAATTTCTGGAATCCAATATAATTCTTAAACTTCCACTGAAAAATCCCGAAAACATTGACCACGCGTGCCCATACATCACCAACCTGATACAAGTAGCGGCTTGGAAAAACACTCCCACTCTAGAAACACCCAATCGTAGAAAACTAATTCCAGTTGATATCCGCAGCAAGATATCTGAAAAGCGCAGACTTCGCAGAGTGTGGCAACATTCACGCAATAGAGAAGACAAAACACGACTCAACCGGGTGATCACTAAACTAAAGGCTTCTCTCGCACAGGTTGCAAATGCATAGAGTCTACCAAAAGATAAGACAAAGTCTCGAAAATAAGGAGTACTGCTCAGCAGCATTTCTCGATGTCCAACAAGCTTTCGATCGGGTTTGGAACAAAGGCTTATTGTGCAAAATAAAGAGGACCCTGCCCCATACGTTTTACCTTCTTTTGACATCATATTTAAAAGATAGAACCCTCCAAGTCAAGCAACGCGGCTCCAGATCCCCTCCGCACACTTGCGACGCAGGAGCGCCTCAAGGCTCGGTCCTTGACCCAGTGCTGTATAACATATTTACTCACGACCTACCGCAAGCCCCCAAACGTAATTATTGCGACGCCTGCGGATGACGCTGTATTTCTGACATCTAGTAGTGACCCAGATGAAGCCAGGAGACACTTACAAATCCAACCAGACCAAACCTATAACTGGTTGCAAAAATGGCGAATTAGAGCGAGTGCCCCCAAATCGCACCACATCACTTTCACGCCGCGAAAGAAACTATGCCCAACAGCAAATCCCGATCAAGTACCGCTACCTCAATCTACATGTGTGAAGCACCCGGGCCTCCACTTGGATCAACGTATGACCTGGAAGGAGCATGTAAAACATAAACGGAACGAAGTCAACTTTCGTTTTTAAAAACCTATTGTGGTTACTCGGTAAACAATCCGCTCCGTCCCTGAGTAACAAACCCGGAGTCTACAGCTCAGTTATAAAACCCATATGGACTTATGGATTCCAACTGCGGTCCTCAGCCTGCAAATCAAACATCCAATGCCTTCAGAGCCCAAAAGAACATCCTCAGGACTACAAGTGGCCCGACCCACTCGCAACTCTGAGATCCATGAGTACTTGGAGACAAAGACTTCTGGAGGGGTCATGAGGCAGCTCTTTGTCGTCCCGTTCAAGACGGCATCGTCATCAAGTCAGAGAAAACCAAACTGCTAATAACACACTATATATATTTGCGACCATCAGTAGAACCAGTATTGTATACACACAACCATTCAAGCTTTCATAATTTATCAAACCGTCAGTGTAAACCTATTGAAAAAGTAGACTGTTTTAAATACTTAGGCATGAAAATAGATGAACATTTCTCATGGTCCCATAATTTAGATTACCTTTGTGACAAACAGAGTATTACTTGGAATATTCTATCATTTAAGCTTTAAAGTACCTTAAGGAATACTGAAATCCTTATATAAGTCACTCTAGGAGTCTATTCTCGGTTATGCTTTAGATTGCTATGGTCTTACATTCAAAACATATATAAATAAATTAAAATCAATCCAAACAAAGTTTCTTAAACTTCTTGTCAATAATAAAACTAGAAATCAGCATAAAAATGTCTACACAAAATTATTTAAAAATTGTATAATACTACCAATTTTCCTAAAACATAAATACTTATCGGCTGTAAACAACTATGGCAGTCTTGAGCATAACTTGGAACATGTTACAAATAATCATAGCACCCGATCAATGGCCTCTGGCTAATATGACGATATAATAATATATGTACCAAGAGTGTTTAATTATTACGGTGCACGGTGGTAGAACTTTAAAACGTTTGCCATCTCCGCCAAATAATTTCCCAGAGGACATAAGGAACGAAAATAATGAAACTATATTTAAAAGGAGACTTAAGCAAAATTACTTAGATAAGTGCTAGAATTTAAGAGTGAAGTTAGCTATAAGTAGTTATTGTAATTTTATCTATGTAGTATTGTAGTATTGTTTTAGTTCATCAAAACATACAAGGCCTATCTGGCAAAGAATTAGAAATAGACTTATTTTTAAATAAACATAAGATTGATATCTTATGTATTACGGAACATTGGTTACGAGGTGACCAATTAATATTTAACAATCAACATTACTCAGTTATAAGTGCATTCGTAAGAAAGAAGGCTATTCGTGGTGGCTCTCTAATATATGTATGTAATAGTTTGAAATGTAAAGAACGTAAGGATATAGCTAAACTTTCTATCGAGCGCACTGCTGAGATTTCTTGTGTTGAGCTTGAACAACATATAATAGTGTGTGTGTATCGACCACCACGAAGCGACTTCACTCAGTTTGAAAGCATTATAGAGGATGTTTTAAAACACATAATTTCTAGTAGGAAGTCTATAATCGTATGTGGCGATTTTAATGTCAATTTGTTAGAAAAATCACCGATTTGTACTAGGTTAGTTAGCTTATTTAGTTCATTTAATTTAAATGTTTTGTTCTCTGAACCAACCAGAATAACCTCACATTCTTCTACATGCTTCGATAATGTTTTTGCAATTGTCTTTATTTAAGTAAGGCTGTTTTTACTGACTTGACATCGGATCACTGCGGGCAAAAGGTTGTAATTCCAATGAATACAACCCCTAAAGTACAAGAAATTACATGTAGGCCAATGACCTCTGCTCGCCTCAAACACTTTAGTAATGATGTTGCTGCCAAGATCGCCAGCATTGACTTAACCATTGATGATCCCGATGAATTATATAAATGCTTATTTAACACTATTAATGATGAGTACAATAAAATTTTTAAACAGAAGACATTTGCAAGAAGCATTAAAGTAAATTTTTGTGATTGGGCAACAGTAGGTATTTACAAAAGTAGAGCTAGGTTGTATGATCTGTATGGTATGAAGAAATACAATTTTAGTCCTGAATTTATTCAATATGTTAGAAATTATTCAAAAGTTTTCAAGAGGACATGTGCTTTAGCCAAATCCTTATATTTAAGCAATAAAATCAAAGAATCCAAGAACAAAATTAAAACTACTTGGAACATTATTAACAATGAGACTGGGCGAGCTAAATTAGTAGATAACAATTATGAATTAAAATTTAATGGTGAAATTATTACTAGGAAAACTGATGTTGCTCAGACTTTTAACAATTTCTTCATAAACATACCAGTGAACACAACCAGCTGTCTAAATTCATGTCCAAGCAAAGCAGAAATGTTGGTTAGGGGCAATGTGAATGAGTGTGATGTGCTTTTTAATTTTAAATATATTGACACCAATGACATACTGAAAGTATTCAAGACACTTAACAATAAAAAATCTGTTGACTTATGGGGCATTTCGGTTAAACTTGTTCAACACATTATTTCTAGCTTAGCTCCATATTTAGCTGCAATATTCAACAGATGCGTAGATACAGGGGTATTTCCTGATCTAATGAAACACAGTAAAGTGATACCCTTATTCAAAAAGGGATCCAAGAGCGACCCTAGTAATTTTCGGCCAATTTCAATCTTGCCTGCTATTAGTAAAATTTTTGAAAAGATTATTTTGCATCAATTAGAGAGCCACTTTCACACAAATAATTTATTTCACAGTGAGCAGTATGGCTTCACTAAGGGTCGCTCCACCGTTGATGCCGGTGTAGCTTTGTTAAAGCATATTTTTAATGCTTGGGAAAACTCGAAGGATGCCATTGGTGTTTTTTGTGACCTATCAAAGGCCTTTGACTGTGTGGAACATAATACACTTTTACGTAAATTGAAACTTTATGGTATTAGAGACACCGCACTCAATCTTGTTGCCAGCTTCCTTAGAGATAGAATTCAGTATGTAGATGTTAATGGGAGTAGGTCACTAGGTTTGCCAGTGGGAATGGGCGTTCCACAGGGCTCTATTCTCGGTCCATTTCTTTTTTTAATATATATTAATGATTTGCCGTTCTTTGTTCAAAATTTATGTGATATTGTTTTGTTTGTCGACGATACGTCACTAATTTTTAAAGTTGATCGCAATTCAAGTAACTTTGATACCGTCAATAACACTCTTGCACAAGTATTAGATTGGTTTCCGACAAATAATTTGGTACTAAATTCTAGCAAAACGAAATGTGTTAAATTCTCTTTGCCTAATGTCAAAAGTGTTCCTACTAATATAATTTTAAATAAGGAAACAATTCAACTAGTCGAATCAACCGTATTCTTAGGTCTAACTTTAGATAGTAAGCTTCAGTGGGGCGCCCAAATATCCTGTCTCGCAGTAAAACTTAGTTCTGCAGCGTTTGCAGTTAGAAAAGTTAGGGAATTCACAGATATAGATACTGCTAGACTAGTTTACTTTAGTTATTTTTTACAGCGTAATGTCTAACGGAATAATGTTATGGGGTACAGCTGCTGATATACAGACTATTTTTGTTATTCAAAAGAGGGCAATACGTGCAATTTATAAGTTAGGTGCTAGAGATTCTTTACGTGATAAATTTAAAGAAGTAGATATATTGACAGTTGCATCGCAATATATATATGCTAACTTAATGTACATTAAGAAAAACTTAATTCTATACCGCAAAAATAGTGATTTGCATAAAGTGAACACTAGGAATAAGCATAAACTGGTGGGAACTAACTACCGTCTACATAAAGTTCAGAACTCATTTGCGGGGATTGGTATACGATTTTTCAACAAATTGCCTCTTGAAAAAATGAATTTACCCATGCACAAATACAAACGGACAATTAGGAACTTTCTTTTACAAAGGGGTTATTACACTATTAAGGAATTTTTAAATGATAAGACACCGTGGGGATAGGCTTAGGCTTGTTTAACTCACAATTATTTTATTTACATGTTAAGTGGAGGTGCCTCGTGAACACATGATTTTTGCAGGATTTGGATATTTTTATGATTTGTTGAATGTAGTTTAACATTATTTATCCCTGATCATATCATTGTTCACTTGTCACCTTCACAAAATTCTTTCTACATTTGCATTCCTTCACGCGTTTCACTAATTTATGTTAATAATAACGATCTGGAAAATGGAGGTAATTGGCGGTCATGGTCAGTATACCAATAGATTGTTTCTTACTGCTGGTTCGTATACCGTTGTCGTCATGCTCACTAAAATGTCATTTCTTGTGGTGGCGTCGTGTGTCGGGTCATCCCTGTCCCTCTAATATGGCGAGAGGGATGATGGCTGGCACATGCGTCATACTCGTGAACGGGTGCTACTTGCGATGACTGGTCGATGACGGTCTTGCAGGCTGGTATTAGATTCTAATATTTAACTGCATCATTTCCATCATGGTTCTGATCACTTTCGCAGATTGCCTGCATTATTAGGTATATATAATGTAAGTGGATGCTCCTGTTTCACCATGTCTATTCTGAGGAGGCTAACCAAATGAACATCAAAAGTATTATGCTTGAGTATTATTATGTACAGTAAATATATACAAGTGATATAGAAGGTGTAACAGTTGCAGCACCTTACAAAATGTAAATTATGTGTATTATGCAAAACCTGGCGATGAAAAAGAGTGACCGTGAGTTTTATTGCCCGTTCTTTCTCATGGTTCTACCTATTGCTTTGCGAACGTGGCGGTAAACGTAAATGTAGAGTCTATAAGTAATTATTTTATAAATTTATTATTTTGACGTTCATAAGCGTCACATTGTGACCCAAATGTGTAAAGGATTTTTGAATTTGAATTTGAATTTGTAAACGTTCTAATTTACTGTACGGAGACTGGATCCCACGCACTATTCCTGTATGAACGTGCGAATGACAAATAATTAAATATATAACAAATATGCGACGTATTACGGTCGTTGCGACGAGAGTTATGCCGTCAGGAACTCGGTCGCCGACGACTCCGTTGCAAGTTGATTTCCTCTTCAGGACTCAGGATCCCCGTCCCGGATGCTCCAGCTGTAGACGCCGCGATGAGCAGGGCCACGGCTCCGATAGCGAGTGTGACCTCCGCAGTCCACCTCGCTGCGCAGTCGACTCCCGCCCAGCTCCTTCGCCATCGCGTCCCGATCCACCGGGCTCCGGCGTCTCCAGGCGTCGGCTTGGTCCATTCCCAACCTCGCTCCATTTTCTCAGAGACGAAAAGTTCGGTTTGAATTTGTATTTTTAAATAGACGGTATATTAATTATTTAAAAAAAAATCGTCTATCTAGAAAACGGTGCGCGTTAGCGCAAAAATAATTAAAAATTCATACCCCTTTATAAAACCCTGCAGCATATTTCTTAGAATCCTTTTCTGACCTTAACATGACCTTGACCAGCACAGCTCCTTTGCCATCGCGTCCTGATCCACCGGGTTCTGGCGTCTCCAAGTGTCGGCTTGGTCCATTTCCTTTAACTCAGAGACGAAAAGTTCGGTTTGAATTTGTATTTTTAAATATACGGTAAATTTATTTTAAAAAAAATCGTCTATCTCGGCAACGGTGCGCGTTAGCGCAAAAATAATGAAAAATTCATACCCCTTTATAAAACCCCGGTGCATATTTCTTAGAACCCTTTTCTGACCTTAACATGACCTTGACCCTGGACCTCCGACAACCAATAATGATACACTTTATTTAATAATAAAAATAGAGGGTCTTGGTGCTTCCTCCTCAAGACCATCGTTGCACCTTAATGTGACCTTGACCCTACGTTCACGGCACAAGCTAACCATAATCAAGTAGTATTCTTTTCGTAATTATCCGTCACATACATACACAGTCTCCCTTCTATATCCTCGAAGAGCTAGGCAGAGATAGATATTGCTTTACTCACTTTTGACCAGACCAAAGAAATCCCAACAATACATTGCCCGATCCGGGCATCGAACCCGGGATATGTCCAACGAGAAAATTTATGCCGCAAGACCAACGAGGCAGTAATAATCCGTTAGACAATTATTACACTATGAAGAGGGTAATTTTCAATTTGTTAGCGTTCAACCAATATATAAAATATTAGGCTGTACGTACAACGTACATTGTACGCTGGTAACTAGTTTTCTATTCCAATATATATTTAACAAAAGTTCAAAACTAGGACGAATACAAAATACACGTAAAATCACACGTAAAATTATAATTTGAACTAAAACGAATATAAATTAATGTGAGCATGTACATCCCACTTCTGATTTGTAGTAAAACTCCAGTTATATTAGAATATAGTTTATACATTTATATTTTAGGTATCCTTTTACACTGCACAGATATTATAATGTTTCCTAAGAGCCACCGTCCGTTCGGTACCGTCGCCAGGAATAGAATGCCCGCTCTCGCCAACCGCCATTTGAATTATTTCGATAGTGATGTAACTCGGACGAGTCAATCGACTACAAATTATTAAATTCCAATCGATATTAATTTTAATAAAAATGGGGACCTCACACATACTTACTCGTATTTTCCCCAGATTAAATATAGTATGAAAATTGTCTAAGCAGATATTATTTTAACGTTCAATAACAATTGTAAAGGCTCAATTGTGATATCCGAAAAAGATCTCGAAGTATAGTAGTAAAATATTACGTATCTAGTAGGATTATTGTGCCCGGTGGCGCGGTGGCGTTTCCCAAGGTACAGCAATAGGCGCTCACTCTCCATAATATTTATAAACGACGGACCAATGTTTTCAATACGCCGACGTCTTCTACTTTGAAAATTACATATCGGAAAAAGAACATCTTCTGGAACGTCTAATAGAATAGATAGATTTACGTATTGCATAGAATATTAAATAGAAATGTGATAGATTAAGAGTAAACTTTAGAATAAATCATACGATCTAAGGAAATAATCAGCATGGATATTCTGAACTGGTTTCTACCACCGGCTCTCCCCTCGTGGGTGACCCCTATACTGACACATACGTCATACAATTTTTGCGGTACTGATTGACTGACAGACAAGGCACGGCCAAAACTATTAAATGCAAGAAACTGAAAAAAAATATATATCACTTTTAATCAAAAGCACGTATATCAATAACACAGAGTTTCCTTTGATGTTTCATATTGTAATGAACAAAACATTGTCATTTAGTCACGAAAGTACATACATAAAATTTGGCACAAAGGTTTGTTCCTTGAGGACTGCAGTAGGGGTGCACTAAGAAGGGGTTTCCCAAATTCCCACGGGACCGGTAAAAAACTGTTAAATTAAAATGAGGTAGCTGCCGGCACCCTTTAGTATGCTATACAATAATATTTTACTGCACAGTTTCATCAAAATCTGTTCGGTAGTTTTACCTACGTAAAAGTAACAAACATTGATCGATCGGTACATCCTCACAAAATTTTCCGTCTATTAGTAGGATAGGATAAAAAGTACAAGCTATAAGAAAGCTGATTCGAATAGGATTAGGCAGTGGAGGAATAAGACGTTGTTGTTACTTCTACATATCCGTTTGTTTTTCAAACCTACTTGCGGGGAAAACAAATTCTTGACTTGCCATTTAATTGCTTTTGGGATTAAAATTTAATTAATATCTTGGAGTCAGGTTTTATTATTAGTCAGTACTTCATCCCGTATCTATTTTTGCAAATAAGCAACAATTCAAGTCAAGTCAAAAATATTTCATTTTATTATAAATGTTTATTTTTCCCTTATTCTATCTTAAATAGGATTCTCGCTTCGATTACAACGTAAAATCCTATAAGGTACCCTGATTGGTGGACACGTTTCCCCAAGAAAGCGTTCTAAAATACCAGGCAATGTCGCCAAAAAGAATCGTACTAAAATAAAAAATAACAGTACAATTTAGTTGTAAGCAATAAGACAATTACAAAGTTAATACCATTACGGAATACGCCAGGGAAGCAGGTACTCTCGCCTTAAGCATTTATTGGAAAATCGATTGTATGTAATGTTGAGTTAATCTGTGTACGTCGGCAATTGCCGTACAACTTAATTTACTGCATGCCAAGAGGGCTTTACCACGTTGACACTTATTTGTGGCCACTTTTTATTGATATGTTTTCATTAAGTCTTATTGGAACTTGTATATATTAAATCTTAATCAACGCCCTCGCGTTCCCCCTGCATTTCAGTGTAAAATCTTGAAAGCTACTACAACAGTAAAATAATTTTTATTTGGTGTTTAGTTCTGAAATGACTGTACACTTCACAGAGTCAATAATACAAGATTGACTAGGTTGTCACTATTATTAAACTTACTATATCTCAGCCAATTAGCATAAAACCATAATTATTTATATACCTAAATCTTCCTCAGGAATCACACTATTTTTTGTTGAAAACCGTATCAAAATCCGTTCGATTGATTTTGAGTTTATCGCGTGCATACCGACAGACAGGACGCGGCGGGGACTTCATTTTATAATATTATTAATAATGTCTTCCCGACCGATTGCGGCTACGGCGGCTTGTCTATATAATTATGAGACTTGCCAAGTGCGCAGTACATATTATAGTGCACGAGTGTGTGCGCATACACAAGTGCACTCTCTATTCCCTCACTCTCATAGTCCGATGAGACGCTACAAGCGACACGACCAGAGAGAGATTGGGCGCAGGACCAACGGCTTAACGTGCTTTCCGAGGCACGGGGTGTGACACCGCCAACTCCGTGACTTCGAACTTGTATTGGATAATTCCCTGCAGAAAAACCCAATATTACTTTTTGTTCGAACCGGGAATCGAACCCGAGACCTCATGATCCGCAGACGCTATCAAGAAACAACTGCTACCTATATAAAAAAAAATAAAAGTAAAATTTCAATATCAAAATTAACAGAATATTATAATCTATTACTATAATAAAACTGTAGAGGTGAAAAAGTCTGTACATTAAAGACATTGTGACGAAAATTAGCTAAAAAAATCTAGGAAAATGCTAAAAAGCAATACTTGATGTTTTTTAGAATTTATGTCTGTCTGTCTTTCCCTATGTTGCTAAAGAGCTCTAAAATGGCGAAATTGATTTCAATAAAACTTACACTCATGTACAAAGTATACTCAAACCTATAAAATAGTACATGTTACATCACAATCGGTTGAGTGGTTTTCGGTGTACAGCTTGACCTCTCCTTTGTACGTAGTCCCAAACAAAACAGGGATCATCCAGAACTGGTTATATACATATATGGTGCCATCTATGATCATCATAAGTTTGTTAGTAAAAGTATAGTTAGTCTAAATAGGTACGTTAAAAGTGTTTTATGATGATAGATGTCACTATTTTCAAATAATTTCCTAGCAAAATAAATGTTTCTTGCAAAAAAGACATCAATTATGTGTCTGGTATCTTTCTGTTATTAAAAAATAATAGAGTATAATATTCGGCACTGTCTCTGTGTCAAAATTTATTACAATGTCCACTTAATTTAAACACTCAATCTCATGTATTTCAAATTATTATGTTTATATAATAGTCATATAATCATTTCATTAATATTTATTTTAAATGATAAATACAATGACTTTGATCCTTTTTCAATGAATTGTCGATTAGTCCATAATTATTATTTTCTATCTCGGTCGGTTTGTATATGTAAACATAGATGGCGTTGACAAATGACGTCTTTTCTGAATGGCGGTGTTAAAATTCTCCGAGGATTGATCAGGATCTCAGATAATTTGCTTTCGTTGTCGTTGGAATACTTGGATTGGGTATTTGACGTTACTTATGAGTTTATGATTGTTGAATGTTATCGTGTTTCTTTGATTTCTTTCCTTCGTGTTCTGTTCTTATACAATTTCCCACTCCTCACGTCACGTACGTGGGAATCTCTGAGCCGTGGGAGACCGAGCCCTGAATTCAGATACCTCTTGAATTACTCAACGGGGCTATCTTACTTTCGGCAGGGCTGGATAGTTGTAGTCCTGTGTGTATTTTCTAAATAAATCGCAGGGACAGACACTTGAAACAGCTGGAATCGACATCCGAACATGTTGTTTTTCACATGATCGGTAAAAATAATTTACATGTTCTATGTATGGTAGTGAAAGTTGGATATGGCAGAAGAGTCATGAAAGTTGAATAAATGCTGTACAAATGAGAGCACTGATGGATGAAAGATGAAAGACTGACAAAGAAGATATATAAGGCAAGTGTGAATGGGACAGGACCAAGTGGAAGACCTAGGCGGACGTTCTCTGATCAGATTGGAGATATCCTAAAAAAGGCCAGGTCAGAAGTACCTTAAACAGAAGAGCATGCATGAGAAACTTGATGGGAGTGATTGAAGCAAGAGAGGTATGTCAGGATCGTTGCAAATGGCGTTCCATGGTCTCTGCCTACCCCTCCAGGAAACAGGCGTGAGTCTATGTATGTATGTATATATGTTCTATGTGAAGGTGGTAAAACAGTTAATGTTGTGTATAAAGAAATTATTCTCTAAAGATATATATTAGGTATATAATATACAAGCGGGATTCAGAAAGGGAATCAATCAAGTCTTTTCCTTAAGGTGCATTTCAGAAAAACCTTAAGTAAACACCAGAAGGTTTTCTGTGCCTGTATTGACCTGGAAAAGGCTTACGATCGAGTGGTGAGGGATGAACTTTGGTCAACACTTTTTGTGTATGGAGTGAGCAGCAATCTGATACGGGCACTTGAATCCTTATATAGGGATTCAAATGCCTGTACCAGAATAAACGGGGCCTACACGGACTGGTTTAACATTGATCGTGGTGTTAGACAGGGATGTGTACCGTCTCCTTGGCTGTTCATTCTATTCATGGACAGTTGTTTGACCGATCTGAAAAGGTCTGAATGTGGATTAAGAATGGGTGAATCTATTTTAAGACCCTGCTATACGCTGACGATCAGGTTCTTTTTGCGTCGTCAGCGTCTGATTTACAGCATATGGTCACCGTAATGAATGAGGCGTATAAGAAGAAGGGCATGAAAAAGTGAATGTAAATAAGACTAAGACGTAATAGATGTAAGGAAAACAGTATAACTGAATGTAACATAATGATAGGAGATGCAAACGTGGGTACAAGTGCATGAGTTTGTGTATTTAGGCTCTTTGTTTACGAGAGATGGAAAATGTGAGGGAGATGTTGAAAGGAGAGTGAAAGCAGTAAAAAGTGTGAGTGGCGCCTTATGGTCCATCATCAGTAGCGAAATTATCCCAAGTAAGGCTCGCCTTGCTGTACTGCAGGGAGTTTTGGTGCCAACACTAATGTATGGTAGCGAATAATAGGTATGGCAGAAGAAGCATGAAAGTAGAATCAATGCTGTGGAGGTGAGAGCTTTAAGGAGTATGTGCGGAGTAAGTATGATAGATAAAGTGCGTAACAGTGTGATACGGGAAAATTGTGGTCTAAAAGAAGATGTAGTGACAAAGATTGAAAAAGGAATTTTGCGTTGTTTTGGCCATTTGGAACGGATGTATGAAAGAAGAAAAACGCAAGGAGTTTATCGTGCGACAATGAATGGAAATGTCGGTAGGGGACGCCCTAGGCGGACGTACGCCGACCAAATAGGTTACGTACTAAAAAAGGGCAAAATTAAAAGTACCCATAACCGACGCGCATGCATGATGAGGTTAATTAATGTCGTGGAAGCGAAAGAGGTATGTTTGAACCGAAGCATGAGGCGTTCCATAGTCTCTGCCTACCCCAATGGGAGACAGGCGTGCTGATATAGATAGATATAGATAGATAATATACATATAAAAGTTATAAATATTATATACTCTTGGCATAAATGTCATGCTAATTAAATTCCAACATTTACGCGAACGAAGTCGCGGGCACAGCTAGTTATATAATAAAATCAAATAAATTACTTATTATATATGTGTCTTCTAAAATCAACTAAAACAAATATAACTTACCTTTGCATTAAAACATACTAGGGTGGTCTGAAAAGTTTTCGACCTCAACCTAAAGGAAGCAGCACTCATAAAATAAAACCGGTCAAGTGCGAGTCAGACTCACGCACCGAGGGTTCCGTACAAACCTGTAGGTAGGTGTATATAATAATTTAAAAAATATGTGATGCAACTAAAAATTTTGGGTTATCAAACGTTTTCCTATGTGCTATAAAACGTTGCTTTATGCCAAATTTCAAGATTCTAGATCGACTGGAAATACCCCTTAGTTTTGACTTGAGCATTTAATATGAATTTCAATTTTATACCCCTACGGGTTCATAAAGAAAGGGGTAGCACCTTTAAAATTATTAAAATATTTTAATTATATTATGTAACTAAAAATTTATGGTTTTCGCCATTTTTCCTTTATCTGTGCTGTAAGAGTTTGCTTCGTGCCAAATTTCAAGATTCTAAGTTCACGGGAAGTACCCTGTAGGTTTTGATTCTCTTGTGAGTAGTTGCGAGTTTGAAAATATGTTTAAATTGCTGTTTCTGTTGATTGCATTGACAGAAGTTTGATTCTATTACAGCTTGACGGTGTTATAAACCTAAGTATTTGATATGAATTTCAGGGTAGAAGTCAAAATAATCAACCGCAACTCACGTGAAATCCAGTTGGTAACGTTACTCATATATACAAAAACGTAACTCACGGAAAAACTAGGAAGCATTCAGACTGAAACAAAATACTTTACAAAGAATAACTTTTATTAAAGAACTAGCTGTGTCCGTGACTTCGTTCGCGTAAATGTTGGAATTTTAGCATGATATTTATGCCAAGAGTATATAATATTTATAACTTTTATATGTATATTATCTATCTATATCGGCACGCCTGTCTCCCATTGGGGTAGGCAGAGACTATGGAACGCCTCATGCTTCGGTTCAAACATACCTGTTTCGCTTCTTCGACATTCATTAACCTCATCAGGCATGCGCGTCGGTTATGGGTACTTTTAATTTGGCCCTTTTTTAGTACGTAACCTATTTGGTCGGCGTACGTCCGCCTAGGGCGTCCCCTACCGACATTTCCATTTATTGTCACACGATAAACTCCTTTCGTTTTTTTTCTTTCATACATCCGTTCCAAATGTCCAAACCAACGGAACATTCCTTTTTCAATCTTTGTCACTACATCTTCTTTTAGACCACATTTTTCCCGTATCTCACTGTTACGCACTTTATCTATCATACTTACTCCGCACATACTCCTTAAAGCTCTCATCTCCACAGCATTGATTCTACTTTCATGCTTCTTCTGCCATACCCATTATTCGCTACCATACATTAGTTTGGCGCCAAAACTCCCTGCAGTACAGCAAGGCGAGCCATACTTGGGATAATTTCGCTACTGATGATGGACCATAAGGCGCCACTCACACTTTTTCCTGCTTTCACTCTCCTTTCAACATCTCCCTCACATTTTCCATATCTCGTAAACAAAGAGCCTAAATACACAAACTCATGCACTTGTACCCACTTTTTCATCTCCTATCATTATGTTACATTCAGTTATACTGTTTTCCTTACATCTATTACGTCTTAGTCTTATTTACATTCACTTTTTCATGCCCTTCTTCTTATACGCCTCATTAATTACGGTGACCATATGCTGTAAATCAGACGCTGACGACGCAAAAAGAACCTGATCGTCAGCGTATAGCAGGGTCTTAAAATAGATTCACCCATTCTTAATCCACATTCAGACCCTTTCAGATCGGTCAAAAAACTGTCCATGAATAGATTGAACAGCCAAGGAGACGGTACACATCCCTGTCTAACACCACGATCAATGTTAAACCAGTCCGTGTAGGCCCCGTTTATTCTGATACAGGCACTTGAATCCCTATATAAGGATTCAAGTGCCCGTATCAGATTGCTGCTCACTCCATACACAAAAAGTGTTGACCAAAGTTCATTCCTCACCACTCGATCGTAAGCCTTTTCCAGGTCAATACAGGCGCAGAAAACCTTCTGGTGTTTACTTAAGGTTTTTTCTGAAATGAACCTTAAGGAAAAGACTTGATCCGTACATCCCATTCCCTTTCTGAATCCCGCTTGTATATTATATTCCTAATAAATATCTTTAGAGAATAATTTCTTTATACACAACATTAACTGTTTTACCACCTTCACATAGAACATATATACATACATACATAGACTCACGCCTGTTTCCTGGAGGGGTAGGCAGAGACCATGGAACGCCATTTGCAACGATCCTGACATACCTCTCTTGCTTCAATCACTCCCATCAAGTTTCTCATGCATGCTCTTCTGTTTAAGGTACTTCTGACCTGGCCTTTTTTAGGATATCTCCAATCTGATCAGAGAACGTCCGCCTAGGTCTTCCACTTGGTCCTGTCCCATTCACACTTGCCTTATATATCTTCTTTGTCAGTCTTTCATCTTTCACCCTTCAGTGCTCTCATTTGTACAGCATTTATTCTACTTACATGACTCTTCTGCCATATCCAACTTTCACTACCATACATAGAACATGTAAATTATTTTTACCGATCATGTGAAACACAATATGTTCGGATGTCGATTCCAGCTGTTTTAAGTGTCTGTCCCTGCGATTTATTTAGAAAATACACACAGGACTACAACTATCCAGCCCTGCCGAAAGTAAGATAGCCGCGTTGAGTAATTCAAGAGGTATCTGAATTCAGGGCTCGTTCTCCCGCTCAGAGATTCCCACGTACGTGACGTGAGGAGTGGGAAATTGTATAAGAACAGAACACGAACGAAAGAAATCAAAGAAACACGATAACATTCAACAATCATAAACTCATAAGTAACGTCAAATACCGAATCCAAGTATTCCAACGACAACGAAAGCAAATTATCTGAGATCCTGATCAATCCTCGGAGAATTTTAACACCGCCATTCAGAAAAGACGTCATTTGTCAACGCCATCTATGTTTACATATACAAACCGACCGAGATAGAAAATAAAAATTATGGACTAATCGACAATTCATTGAAAAAGGATCTATAGTCATTGTATTTATCATTAAAAATAAATATTAATATAATGATTACATAACTATTATATAAACACTAGCTGTGCCCGCCACTTCGTTCGCGTAAATGTTGGAATTTAATTAGCATGATATTTATGCCAAGAGTATGTAATATTTATAACTTTTATATGTATAATATCCATCTATATCTATCTATATTGTCACGCCTGTCTCCCATTGGGGTGGCAGAGACTATGGAACGCCACATGCTTCGGTTCAAACATACCTCTTTCGCTTCCTCGACATTCATTAACCTCATCATGCATGCGCGTCGGTTATGGGTACTTTTAATTTGGCCCTTTTTAGTACGTAACCTATTTGGTCGGCGTACGTCCGCCTAGGGCGTCCCCTACCGACATTTCCATTTATTGTCACACGATAAACTCCTTGCGTTTTTTTTCTTTCATACATCCGTTCCAAATGGCCAAACCAACGCAAAATTCCTTTTTCAATCTTTGTCACTACATCTTCTTTTAGACCACAATTTTCCCGTATCACACTTTTACGCACTTTATCTATCATACTTACTCCGTACATACTCCTTAAAGCTCTCATCTCCACAGCATTGATTCTACTTTCATGCTTCTTCTGCCATACCCATTATTCGCTACCATACATTAGTTTGGCGCCAAAACTCCCTGCAGTACAGCAAGGCGAGCCATACTTGGGATAATTTCGCTACTGATGATGGACCATAAGGCGCCACTCACACTTTTTCCTGCTTTCACTCTCCTTTCAACATCTCCCTCACATTTTCCATATCTCGTAAACAAAGAGCCTTAATACACAAACTCATGCACTTGTACCCACTTTTTCATCTCCTATCATTATGTTACATTCAGTTATACTGTTTTCCCTCTCTATGACCATGACCTTAGTCTTACTTACATTCACTTTTTCATGCCCTTCTTCTTATACGCCTCATTCATTACGGTGACCATATGCTGTAAATCAGACGCTGACGACGCAAAAAGAACCTGATCGTCAGCGTATAGCAGGGTCTTAAAAACAGATTCACCCATTCTTAATCCACATTCAGACCCTTTCAGATCGGTCAAACAACTGTCCATGAATAGATTGAACAGCCAAGGAGACGGTACACATCCCTGTCTAACACCACGATCAATGTTAAACCAGTCCGTGTAGGCCCCGTTTATTCTGATACAGGCACTTGAATCCCTATAATAATATAAGGATTCAAGTGCCCGTATCAGATTGCTGCTCACTCCATACACAAAAAGTGTTGACCAAAGTTCATTCCTCACCACTCGATCGTAAGCCTTTTCCAGGTCAATACAGGCGCAGAAAACCTTCTGGTGTTTACTTAAGGTTTTTTCTGAAATGAACCTTAAGGAAAAGACTTGATCCGTACATCCCATTCCCTTTCTGAATCCCGCTTGTATATTATATTCCTAATATATATCTTTAGAGAATAATTTCTTTATACACAACATTAACTGTTTTACCACCTTCACATAGAACATATATACATACATACATACATACATAGACTCACGCCTGTTTCCTGGAGGGGTAGGCAGAGACCATGGAACGCCATTTGCAACGATCCTGACATACCTCTCTTGCTTCAATCACTCCCATCAAGTTTCTCATGCATGCATCTGTTTAAGGTACTTCTGACCTGGCCTTTTTTAGGATATCTCCAATCTGATCAGAGAACGTCCGCCTATGTCTTCCCCTAGCGATGCCCGATACGTCGCTTTGTATCGATATATCGTATCGTAATGTATCGCAACTGATTGTATCGATACACGATATATATCGTATGCTTTTGTATCGATATGGTAAATATCGTATCGAAAATATCGCATTGGATTTTTAAAATAAAACTCATAGGTAATTCAAATTTAGTAAATTTAATGGGTTAGCTAGAAGTGATAGCACATTCGAATGTGTGAACATAACATGACCGTTACGATGCTATTTTTATTTTACAGCTGCCAATGTTTAGAATCTAAGCTTTTAAGAAACAGCAATTTCGGCAACCGTTGTGGGTCTAGTCTGTTTCGATTTTTAGTTAGCGTGTTATTAGCTGAAGAGAATAAACGCTCCGACGGTACTGACGTCGCAACCACAGATAAATATTTAAGAGCTAAAGTACTAACATTTAGCCAAGCAGTAGTCCTTGCTGTCCAATACGTCAAGGGATCTGATTTTATATCTAATAGCGGTTCTCGTAGATATTGTTTCAGGATCTCGTCCATTCCTTGTTGTCTCGATGAATTTTGATACGATTCAGACACCAATTGTTTATGGAACTGCCATAAAACTCCTTCGTTTGCTAAAGAATCTGTTTCGGTGTTGTCATTCCTTACCGATGTTGAAGCTAACTCAAACTCAGGCTCATTATCTTTTAATAATCCGGTTATATCATTTAATGCACATGATTCAGTATCAGAAAAATATATTTTCTTGAATCTGGGATCTAATATAGTAGATATAGCCAGTAAGTTAACCTTTTCGCGGCATTACAAAAAAAATAAGTTTGTTTATATTTTTAATCTTTGTTATTGTTAGTCTTAGTAAGATAGCTTCATAGAAATCGGCCGCCGCCGGTTTGAATGTACGGTCTAAGTATTTCATAGATTCAATCCCGGTATGATACGATATTTTTGATACGATATTCGGGCGAAGCGATACGATACAGTCAAATATCGTTTTGATGTGTATCGATACAAAATATCGTTATATCGCATTCCGTTGTATCGATACACCAAATTATCGATACGTATCGGGCATCGCTATCTTCCCCTAGGTCCTGTCCCATTCACACTTGCCTTATATATCTTCTTTGTCAGTCTTTCATCTTTCATCCATCAGTGCTCTCATTTGTACAGCATTTATTCTACTTTCATGACTCTTCTGTCATACCCAACTTTCACTACTATACATAGAACATGTAAATATTTTTACCGATCATGTGAAAAACAACATGTTCGGATGTCGATTCCAGCTGTTTCAAGGGTCTGTCCCTGCGATTTATTTAGAAAATACACACAGGACTACAACTATCCAGCCCTGCCGAAAGTAAGATAGCCACGTTGAGTAATTCAAGAGGTAGCTTAATTCAGGGCTCGGTCTCCCGCTTAGAGATTCCCACGTACGTGACGTCAGGAGTGGAAAATTGTATAAGAACAGAACACGAACGAAAGAAATCAAAGAAACACGATAACATTCAACAATCATAAACTCATAAGTAACGTCAAATACCTAATCCAAGTATTCCAACGACAACGAAAGCAAATTATCCGGATCGACGAAAAAGATCCTGATCAATCCTTGGAGAATTTTAACACCGCCATTCAGAAAAGACGTCGTTTGTCAACGCCATCTATGTTTACCTATACAACCCGACCTAGATATAAAATAATAATTATGGACTAATCGACAATTCATTGGAAAAGGATCTATAGTAATTGTATTTATCATTTAAAATAAATATTAATGAAATGATTATATAACTATTATATAAACATAATAATTTGAAATACATGAGATTGACTGTTTAAATTAAGTGGACATTGTAATAAATTTTGACACAGAGACTTTTTGTTTATGAAAGTGCCGAATTTTATACTCTATTATTTTTTAATAACAGAAAGATACCCGACACATAATTATTGTCTTTTTTGCAAGAAACATTTATTTTGCTAGGAAATTATTTGAAAGTAGTGACATCTATAATCATAAAACACTTTGAAGGTACCTATTTAGACTAACTTTACTTTTACTAACAAACTTATGATGATCATAGATGGCACCATATATGTATATAACCAGTTTTGGATAATCCCTGTTTTGTTTGGGACTACGTACAAAGGAGAGGTCAAGCTGTACACCGAAAACCACTCAACCGATTGTGATGTAACATATACTGTTTTATAGGTTTGAGTATCCTTTGTACATGAGTGTAAGTTTTATTGAAATCAATTGCGCCATTTTAGAGATGTTTAGCAACATAGGGAAAGACAGACAGACATAAATTCTAAAAAACATCAAATATTGCTTTTTAGCATTTTCCTAGATTTTTTAGCTAATTTTCGTCAAAATATCTTGAATGTACAGACTTTTTCACCTCTACAGTTTTATTATAGTATATAGATATACGCATGTTGAGTATATAAGGTTGAATTGCAACAGGTCCAATAAAATCTTCATTTCCTTGGATTTTTTATTCTTCAACTTTAGAACATTAAAAAATAGTGTTTACTTAAGTGTTTCATAATATATGTAATCTTGCTTAATATCTAGCCGATAGCTTATAAAACTAACAAGATATACAAGATTAAAAATTTCGTCCCACGGCAATGAAACATGCGTCCACGGCAATGAAAGAACCGTGCCACGGGAATGATAGAATCAATCCACTGTAATGAAAAAATCCAACAACACATGATATTTTTTTTATATAATATTCTTACCTGAAATAGATACATCTTTATTCTATGGATACATCCCTGGCTCTGAGAGAGAAAGGCATACACAACACACACTTACGCTTTTATACCCTCTTCTCAATAACCTTCTCGTATCGGAGTAAAATTAAACAAAAAGTTAATAGAATCAAAGCAACACAATCATTTATTTTAAGTTCCTTCACAAAAATTTACAGAATAAAAATTAACAAATAATAAGTGTACGGGCAACGTACACTTCTTGATATTTGATAGATAGAAATGATATAGCGTCAGCAGCCGCTACAGATGGTATAACTTGAACACTTATTTATTGGTAACCGCAAAGTATAAACTTGATAAACTATGCTAAATTATGATGAAATGATTGATATGTTAAAATGCTTATGAGTACACGATATGCTTGCTGAAAGTGAACTGATTTTATAGATGTTACAAATTGTCACGTTTGGCGTAAAGTGCTGACCGCGGCAACTTTACGGTCGTTGGCCCGTACATGTTCCCGGGGGACAAAAGGTGAGAAGTGGTTTGATGAAAGAGGTGCATGTAAAATGATTGTATGTAATGCATGTATGATTACAAGGATTATCCACATGGTCCTTATAGACTAAAGTTGATAAACTTATAGTCTCTAATGATCCTAGTAGGCACGCAACACTACACAGTTTGTTCACTCACTTTGAACACAGATTTTTTCACAAAAGGCGACGTGCCTCTATCTTGCTTATGTTTACGCGCACTATTTGCTCTATGGAATCCTAGCACCTTACACTGGCACTGATCATCGTCACTGATAGTAGATGACGCCCTGCGGGCCGGGGCCGGCGCGGGCTCCCGCGCTGGCTCGCTGCTGCTGCGTGGCGGCGCGGGTGGCGCAGGTAGCGCACGTCCGCGCCACGCCAGCCACACGACGCCACCGCCAAGTACCGCGACAACACCCACCACTATGTATATAGCTGTATAGTGATGGATATCGTGATACGAGATGGTCTCCGCCGGTGCTTGGTTTTCCTTCAAAATGCGAATCTTATCGTGTATTTCCGTCAGTTCATTTTGTGTCTCTGACAGATTCACAGTTTCTATAGGAGTCGTCATAGAAAAGTTGATGATATGGTTGATCGGTGGTATATATCCAAGGTTGGTAATATATGACGAAATGTTGATATCACTGCTCATATCCTTGTGCGAGTAGAGCGTGAAGTTCTTTGTTTTTATCATACAGCCTTGACCGAGGTTAATGATTCCTGACCGGCTCAGCTGTTGAGCGGTAACTTGATCGTCGCATAATATTCGCACCTGACACCCATTACAGCAAAAGTAAATAAATGAATTAGCATTGTTCATTCTAATCCATTCATTATTACAAGAATTTATTTTCGTGACACATTGATTTGTTTGATGATTCACCTCGCACAGGTCATTGTCGCTAATAAGGTGGTTGATAGGATTTTGTATACGACATAAGGAAAATTTGGCACAAGGTACACACTGCTGTAAATCCATTTCCGTCAAGGTCATGAAAATATCTTTCTGGAGATTTATACCAACGTACTCGGATTTCGGTACATTGCTGATTTTGCTGTTTCCTGATTGTTGCGGTATAGGTATCAGCTTATAAATTTCTAAGTTGTTTTGACTAACTAAAGGTACCTTGATTTCAAAAAGACAGTATTTTGCAGATGCTCTTGTTTTAACTGTCAGCAATTGATAGATAATCGTTCTGCACATCATCAATCGGCAGAGAGAACTCCTTGGGCAGCTAACTTGCGATTCTGCTTAGTTCGCCTTTTAGTTGTCCCGGTGACAGTAAATGCGGGTTAAATCGACCATGATATATGCCGATTATAGTGTCTGATAACATGTCTTGTATGTTTTTCAGATTCTGTAACATATTATTGGCGATAACAGCGGTAAATGTGAACATGTTTAAATCAAAATTATTTTGAATTTCTTTCTGAAAGTTTTTTGTGGTATTGTCTAAGTTCAATAGATGCTGGTTGATTGCTTTATGCTGTTTGTCAATCAAACTAGTAGTTCTCTTCAAGATATCATACTCTGACTCTATGATGGAAGTCTGATTGCGCCATAATGATGCCATATGCCCTTGATTATCTTTGATAAGTTGAATATCTCTTTGACATTGCTCAGCGAAATGTTGATCTAATACGCCGAATAGGCTGTTAGCGATGTAACCGACACCGTTGATAAGCCCCCGGCGCTGTCGCGTGCGAGAATGCTGACTCAGGAGCATAGGGTTATAATATTCAAGTTCATTGTATCCGTGCTGTAATTGTAATAACGCTACATCGCATCGGATAGTTTTGTTTATTTTTGTACATTGGTCGTCCAAGTACTGTATGTATTTATTTAGAGCCAAAAATCCTTGTTGATATGGTTGCATGTCGTAATAGGCTAATATCTTCCACTCCTCTCTTACGAGTCGCATATCGGTAACTTTGTCAAAATAAACATATTTATCCTTGATTTCCGTTAGGTTGTATGCACTTGATGCACCTGATATAATGGTCATAAAAAATAATAATGCCATGACGACAGAATTGAACAATAAACGACGTTTCGACGACGTAGCATGTTCCTGCGTTTGTTGGTGATTTGGTTTGTGAACTTGCTCTTCACTGTGTGTTGGTAAAATGGATAGCTTGATGAGAGGTCTCTTGATGAACCCATTTTTCGTCTTGAGTGTTACGACTCTGACGAAACCGTCAGCTCCGGGGTGCAGCTCCGTGACCCTGCCCATAATCCATTTTCCTGCTGGTAAGTTGTCGTCATGAATAAGTACGACGTCATCCATCTTGATATTTTGTTGCTGCTTTCTCCACTTTCTCCGGGATGTTAATTGGTCGAGGTATTCATTGCGCCATTTCTTCCACGTGTCTTGGAATATTTTTTTGCGTCAAGTACCATCGCGTTCGAAGATCTCTTTCTGTGTCCATGATAGTTAGCCCAGCCCCTCCTGTTAGAAAATGTGCTGGTGTGAGGTAGTCCAAATCATCCGGGTCTTCCGATAATGGACAAAGTGGTCGCGAATTGAGACATGCTTCCAATTGCGTTAAAAGCGTAGAGAACTCTTCGAATGTTAAATTTTGCTCGCCTTTGACTCGCTTAAGGTGGTATTTTAAACTCTTCACAGCTGCTTCCCAATGGCCTACTGCTGACGGCCATGATGGAGCGTTAAAGTGCGACTGAATTCCCATCTCAGTGACTACTTTAAGCAAATCTTGATTATTGATCTGCAGCTGCTCGAGCTCGTTTTGAAGGACGTTATTTGCTACTAAGAAGTTGGTGTCGTTGTCACTGTAAATGTGACAAGGCGTTCCTCTTCGGGCTGCTATTCTACGCAAAGCTGCTATAAAAGAAGATGTTGTCAGGTCCGACACAAGTTCTAGGTGCACGGCCTTGGTTGCCATGCACACGAATACTGCTACATAGCCCTTCGTGGTCTTGATCCCACGGCCCTTGTTGGCTTTAACAGTGACGTATCCTGTGAAGTCCACGCCTGTATGGTAGAAAGCTTGCGGCGACGGATTGCACCTTGCTTGCGGCAAATCACCCATAAGCTGTTGCAATTTCTAAGGGCTATGACGTCGACAAATGACGCATTTACGCAATTGTTTCTTGACAGTGCGCATTCCACCTATAACCCAATACTTGTGTCTTATAAATGCTAGACATAATCTTGCTCCACCATGATATGTCATTTTGTGCGCATAATCAATGATGAGTTCGGCTAATCTTCCATTTGATATTATAATAGGAGTTTTGCGATCTTCATTTATACGCGCGTGCCTTAATCGACCTCCAACACGTAAAAAACCTTGATTGTCCAGGAAAGGATGTAAATTAATAATCTTGCTCTTTTGTATATTCTTTTCATCCTGAAGACTGCAAATTTCACTCCTAAATTCTGCTTGCTGATGATTTTTCATTATAATAATAGTTGCTTGCTTGATTTCTTGCAAAGTTAAATAGTTGATGTTGCCTACACGTTGTTTTGTAATAAATCGACGCAACCAGGCTATAACGCGTATTATAAACATAAAACTGCTGAATATAATTATCAATGTTGCTATAATATCGCTATGTTTGTCTTGCTTGGCGACAACGTTGACTTGTTTTGTTGTAATTTTTTCACCTCTTGATCGGTAAAATATTTCGATCAATCTACGTCGCATCCGATGGTCCCCTGTACCTGTAGCCAACTGGGACCTTGTCACCAAAGTGTATGTTCCCTGAGCTGTGTTGCTGACATGCCTCTGCTACCACAGTCTGCAGGGTTCTCACTGGATTTGACGTATCTCCATGATTCCGTAAGTATAACTTCCCTGATCTGCTTGACTCGATTCTATACAAACGGTTTCCACCTGCCGGGATCACCATTTAACCATCCTAGCACCACCATCGAATCAACCCAGCAAAAAGATTTGATGTTGTAGTTACTGTAGCAGTTTTTAATCTTAGTCATCAATCTTGATAGTAAGTGTGCGCCCATTAACTCCAACCTAGGTAGGGAAACATTCTTACTGACTAGGACTAATTTGGCCTTTCCTGCTACTAAATGTATTTTGTAATCTGCTCCTGATCCGGTGATCCTGCAATAGACGACGCACGCGTATGCCTTAGTCGAAGCATCGCAGAATCTACATATGTAATTCGATTTCTTGATTTTTTCGAATGCTTAACCATCTTGGTATTTGATAATGTTTTATGCTATCGATATCTGCTTTGCTTTTGACCAAAACTTGCTTGATATTTTCGGAGAACTTGTCATTCCACTGTAGGTCAGTTTGCCAGACCGATTTAAATATAATTTTCAAATTTGTTGTCAGGGGACATAGCCACCCTAATGGGTCAAAAAACTTAGAAATATCAGAAAGCATTGATCGTTTAGTAGGATTAAGAATATTTGGCTTTATTTTCGGCTCAAATAGAAAAGCATCTTGTTTGCAGTCCCATCGAAGCCCTAAGGTTTGTGTTGACTCTGCGTTAATAAAGTTATAGCCTTTTTGCTCAGGCTGATCCGGACTGATTTCTTCAAGCAATTCCGAGCAGTTAGATGCCCATTTTCTTATATTAAAGCTACCAGATCTTAAGATATCGGAAAGCTCTTTTTGTAAGAGCTTTGCTGAGGGAATACAGTGTGTTCCGCAAAGTAAATCATCACAGTAAAAAGCTTCCCGCAACGCGATGATAGCTTCACTGCCCGGATATTGATCTTGCTCATCTTTTGCTAATTGCTGCAGTGTCATCATGGCCAGATACGGTGACGGTTTTAAACCGAACGTTACGGTGGTCAACTGATATTCCTTTAGTGGATGTTTAAGGGAAACTCTCCATATAATTTTCTGCAGCTTTTGATCTTCTTCAGCTACCCAAATCTGCGGGAACATTTTCTCAATATCCGCTGTGAAGCCATACTGATACTGACGCCATTTTAAAATAAGGGATTGGAGATCCTTTTGTAAATTCGGACCCCGTGCCATGATATCATTTAAGCTTGAACCACTTGAAGTTTTAGATGACGCGTTAAACACAACTCGCAACTTCGTAGTTGCAGAGTCAGCTCGTAAAACAAAATGTTGCGGTAGGTTACAATCGGGTCATATGTTATTTGATGCAAGTTTCATATGACCGAGTGCAAGGTACTCGTCTATAAATAAATTTTTGCTAATTTTTTATTTCTTGACAATCTACGTTCCAATTGATGAAACTGGGCTATAGCTATAGATTTTGATGATCCTAACTGTATCGCATATTCTTGCTTGAGAGGGAGGCGTACTTCGTACCGGCCGTCTTGCTTACGTACCGTTGTATGCTCAAAGAAAGTAACGCATTGCTTATCTTCAGCTGATAAATCCGCATCTTTGGCGATATCTTCTATTTGCCAGAAACGTTGGATGTCGTCCATATCGCTCACGATAACGTAACATTGGCGACTTTGCGTTGTCCCGATACTGCCGCAAACGATCCACCCTAGTTGAGTCCGTTGCGCGATTGGCATAGATGGATTGCTACCCTTGCGCAGACCGTCTAAAATAATTGCAGGGAAAACGTCCGAACCTAAAACTAAGTCAACAGGATGACTAATATTAAAATCGTTATCCGCTAGTTGTAATCCTTGTAGATGTGGCCAATTCTGCTTAATGATTGTACAACCTGGCAGATTCTTGACTATTTTGTTCATGATGTAAGCTTCCACATTGAATTCGAAGTCCCTCTTGTGGAACAATTCAGTGTGATAATTCCTTTGCAGCTACTCTCTTTCTCGCCTACTCCTGAAATAATACCCTTACATCTCTTTCTAGAAATCTGAAAAATCTGTGCGGCGTTTTCTGTTAACTGCGTGCTAAAATGCGTGCTTTAGTAGATCAGTGTTCTCAGATGACTTTAATCATCTGAGAACCCTGATCTACTAAAGCACGCATTTTATGATAAGTGCCGAATCGATCTTGCACATTGACAATAGCCGTAGTGATGAGTACTTCAGATGATACCTGGTTCCGTGAAACACACGAGTTCCCGCGGGGCATTTCAGAAGTCGAGGGCTTGCTTTTTACAGAGTATGTTGAACTCGCGTAAACTGTGTGCAAGATAGTATCGTGCTGTCCATTGCACTCACGGCACGTTTTGCTTGAAAAGCAATTCTTTCCTTGATGGTCGAATAAACAATTTTTGCATAAGTTGAGATTCGAAATTGTTCGTCGTTTCTCATCCGAGGACATACTTAGAAATTGCTGACAATAATAAATTCCATGCTCTTCGCTACAAATTGGACACAAAATGTTACTTTTTTGTGAAATTAATTTCTTATTTTGATTTAAAGATTTTGATGAAACTTGATTCCCAGCTTCTGCACCCCTGTTGGTGGTACGCTGTTTGACTTGAGTGCAAGTTCTTGTTTCTTGCGTGTAGCTGAAGATTCCATAGTGGTAAACCTGGTCTCTAAAAATTCCAAAAATTCTTTCAAGTCTGGTATTCCTCGAGGTTGTTTCAAGGATTCCAAATAATAGTTATAAGTACCTGAATCTAATTTTAGCGACATTATTTGAACAAGCAACGGATCCCATGTGCTAACGTCAACACCAAGGTTCTTGAAAGAATTCAAACACTCATTGATGGTACCATGAATGCGTTTGATAAGTGTAACGTTAGGATGCTGCATGACGGGTAAATTTAAAAGGATATTTATGTGCGAAGTAAATATGAGTCTCTTTTTGTTAAATCTGTGATTCAGCAAATCCCAACAAGCTTGATAATTATCGGAATTTATTGCCAGATATTAATTTCTTCGCTTCGCTTCGAACCTTACTTTTCAAAAATTGCATTTTTTGTGCAGGGTTCAGGGAAGGGTTCCTATGGATAGTTTCCATAAATAAGTCTTTGAAGGAAACCCACTGATAGTAATTTCCAGTAAAGGTTGGGATCTCGATTTTAGATGTAAACTTCTCCGTATGCGATGTGGCCCACAATTTGCTGTTAATCGCCTTTTTCATGTTTTTGTACCGCTTTTCATTTGCTGCAAATAATTCGTCATACTCTCTATCCTCACCGTCAAGCTCACCGTCTATTTCCCAGTGGAGAGAATCTATGACTGACCATCTTGAATTCAGCTGCTGTAACAGATCTTCAAACTCCCATTTCTCTGTCACATCTTCCAAATCTATGTCATCTATTGTGCGAACGAAAGCTTTGAAGTTTATTTTTTGCTTTTTTAGCAGCTCGGCGGTCTTACTATCTGTACCTCGAGATAAAGATCTTGAATCCATAGTGATCTGATCCACCTGCGATGGGCCCGGCCTGCCCGGGCTTAGAAACATTGCGTCTGCGCTTGGCGTAGAAATTCTCGGTAAGCACTGCTGTATGAGGGCTTTGGCATTTTTATAAAATTCCAAAGCCTGTGCAAAATGATTGTCACGAAAATAAGAGATATTATCGTCTTTATAATTCTCTAGATTAGAATGGTTAGATTCAAATTCTTTCCAATACGAATCCAACGTCTCCAGTTTCCTGGTGATGTAGTCGATCGTACGGCGATCGCGGCCTGTCTTCTTGAAAGACGACAGAAGCTGCTCCATCGCACAGACTGTTTGCTCTTGATTAGCTAGAAGGTCTTCCATTTTTATAAATAAAAAATTGGAAAGATCTTACTTGAAAACTGCTGTGAACACCCCTTGCTTGGTGCTGTATTCACTGCGCGTACTTGCTTGCCCAGCGCTGCTTGCTTGAAAACCTTGATAGTCGCTGATCACTGCTAGTCCTCACACGCGAAAGGTCCTGCTTTTACCAACACGCGCGAAAGGTCAAAGCTAACGAAGGACCATGAATGTACGGGCAACGTACACTTCTTGATAATTGATAGATAAAAATGATAGATGGTATAACTTGAACACTTATTTATTGGTAACCGCAAAGTATAAACTTGATAAACTATGCTAAATTATGATGAAATGATTGATATGTTAAAATGCTTAAGAGTACACGATACGCTTGCTGAAGGTGAACTGATTTTATAGATGTTACAAATTGTCACGTTTGGCGTAAAATGCTGACCGCGGCAACTGTACGGTCGTTGGCCCGTACAATAAGATACTTTTATAAAGTATGCAACAGCTATTGCCAACAATATATACTTAACTTTATATATTATAACAGGGTCGTTTCTTAATTTTTCGTCACTTTTCTTCGGCTAATCTTTTCTTTTCTTTCTCTCCTCTTCCGATAGTTTCGGTTTAGGCATCTTGGCTTTCTAAAATAAACAATCCATTATTATTTTTATAATTAGACTGTAGTATAATATACGCTTTATCGGCGTTCCGTAGTCTCTGCCTACCCCTCCGGGAAACAGGCGTGAGTCTATGTATGTATGTATGTATAATATACAGGGTGTAAAAAGACCCTTAACGAAAACTGAAATCCCATGATGACCAAAGAACCACTACGAACATTTTTTACTTCGGCACCATACCTGGGAAATTACTGGTTCAGGAGATATTGAGGTTCAAAGTTAGTATGGATTTTTTCTAATTAGGTACAAAATCGATGCATTTACTCCGCCAGTATATACTTTAGATTGTTTGATTGATTAGTATGAACCCATGGATAAGTAGGTATTTCAAGCATTGCACGCGTGCGCTTTAAATTGCGGTTTAAAAAATGTCAAAACTTAAAAAAGAATCGTTTCCCAGGTATTATTTTTGGTTAGTATGACTTGGCATGATGTCCGCAACGAGTAGACTTCTGCTTGGTGATGGGTCTTGTGACACCCTGTATGTGAGTCAGTGAATGAGTGCGTGTGATTGTGTTGTGTGTTATGTGTGTGTGTGCGTGTGTGTGCGTATGTTTGAATGTCTATCGTGTGATGGAGTCCCAAATATATATCATTTTGTAAGGTTAACGTGGAAATATCTTTTTGTAGTTGACTGTACAGTACAGATTGTTTTTTTTCTTAATCATGCCGTGGCGATGAAAACATAAGTCACGGAAATGAAACAACTGGTCGTGGCAATGAAACTAAATTGTTTTAAAAGGCATTGCAATGAAATTTTGTTTCATCGCCGTGTCTTGTTTTCATTGCCATAGCAAATTTTGCCCACAGAAACCACGACAATGAAAGCACGGTGATGAAAATCAAGACAAAAACATCAAGTAACCAAAAATCTAATAATAATTCACAGTAATTAACACGTTACAAATAAACATAAGATAAATGACATTCTATCGAATGCTTAATCAAAAGGACAAACTTATTCAAATAGAACTTAGACCTATCCCCGGCGATGAAAGAAAAAATGTCCAGTAATATAAAAATCGAATACCTAATTTTATGGCGCAAAAACGCAGGCACGGATACACGTCGTTCCACGTCAAGCACCAAGCGACACTATTATGCAACGTTTAGCGCACAGGGGTGGAGGACGCAAGTCCTTAGATAAAACAATATTCTTAAATATATTTAGGACACGGCGATGAAAGCTAGTTCTAGGACAAATGCATTTTTACTAACCATTCGTCGTATTGTTTAAATATATGAATAAATGTATTCCGTAACAATACTTTAACTATTCTTATCAAATAAAACTAGGCTTTTATATAAATAACCAATAGACTTTTATCAATAACGTATAATACACACCAAGATGAATTGTGGACAAACACGGCAATGAAAGATTTCGAGGTTTAATGTTTTTTTGAGTATTTATTTATCCTATTTAATTAAATATTTAGTGCTACACATAGATTACTATTTCGCCTAACCAGAAAAAAAATGTCAGAACATTATAACTATGTTTTATAGTACCGATTTCATTGATGCCACGTAATTTTTGGTCCCAGGAAATTCACCCATAAATGAGTCTAATAACTGAACGTTTATTGCTCCTGAACATTATAATTAGTATTATTTATCATACTATAATATTTATTTTAACGTATTTTTAATCAGCTTGAGGTTCATTTTTTATAGTATGCTAATTAATAAGACCTATTTTTATATAATATACTTATTAGTAACATAATCGGGGAACTTAAAGCATAGGTAACCTAATAATATGACATTTATTTATTTTTATAAAAACCAGCTTCTTACTTGCGCGGTTTCACCCGATTTAAAATGATTTTTCAAAATAATAACCTATCAACTATTCAACAATCTGAGCTCTAAAAAATATAAGTTACTAAATATTGTACTGCCTAATATGAATGGGAAATGTTAAGAACTAAACTAAAGTTATATGGATATAAAAATAATAAATATAACTAATAATATACTATTTATCAACCTCGTGTTAAATATCAGTGAATAATTTGTGTTATACACAAGTCCTGTGAGTAACAGTGTGCGATATGAAGTAGCCCTTCTTTTTTGTTTTGCGAGGTGGAAAATCCCTTTGGATCTCCAACTCTCGGGGTAAATGAGAGCCGCAGTATGTGGTGTTTCCACTAAAAAACCACCTCGACTTTCTCATGTACCCGAGGAGGGTAGGGCATCGCCGAAGCATTCGTCGCCACCCTCCGACGGGCATTGGCGCGCCAGATAGTTAGGCGGGCCCCGAACAAAACCCTCTTGGCGGCGGATTAAGGCGCTGTACCTAGTCAAAATAGGCTTCACAAAACAGTTTTTTAGCCAAATGTATACATTTTAGAGCAGCTAAAAAAATATATGTTAATCTAGATCATATTTATGGTGGGGACCATTGTGTTCAAAACACGTTTTCGGTAAATTTTCTCGATAAAAAAAAAACCATAAAATAACCATTAAAATTGAAATTGTAGCAATTGTAACTGTATTATTTATAAACAAATCTTGATAGTATTAATAACAGTGATGTAATATATAATAATAAAGGGAACTGTTGTTTTTATTTATCGATTGGAATAAGATATTTGTAAGGATTAATGTATTTAATGATAAATAACTCGTTCTGAACGTCCCGTCGTCATCGCGCTTCTCTTTCTTATGTATACAATCCGACAGTGACAGCAACAGCTGAACTCAGTGTACTGTACACAGCGCCTTAAGGCGCTGTTATACCTCAGAAGCCGTGAAACACCTAATTTTTCGTCGCGCATCTAGCCATAACGGTACATATTACAAACTAGCAAAAAATAGAGCTTAAAGCCAAAAGTCTGAACAAAAGACTTTTGAAAGAATTTTTCATGTACGTAAAATAGAATCACGGTAAAAAAATCACAAAATCGAGGCAGAAAATAATCTTTCGTCTCACTGTTTGCAATATTTTGATCGTAAGCTGTCATATTTTTTTTGATAATATTGTAGGAAATCTAATGAACTAAAGAATTACCCTATTTATTTTCATATTATACGTGTATATTTTGTAAAATTAAATAAAATCTGCCAAACGTCTATGATTTTGACGCTCGGTAGATCCCATCAATATCAAACGCTTCGGCAATTTAAACCTTATTAGCATAAGCGGTGTACTGAGTGTCAGTTGCTAGTTTACGCCCCGCCCAGAACTCATCATTCGGCTATGAGCCCTGTGAGAGATAGGTCATGTCGCTTGCGTCTCCGCTGCACGAAATTTTACGTAAACCTGTTTGTTATTATAATACGCCGATTTGAGTTCGTAATTTCATGTTTTATGTTATAGACTGAATACTTTGAATCAAATAGGCTTTTCATGTAACTATGGGCACATATTAGGACCTAAGTTTATACTCTTGTTGCGTTTAATGTGTTATTGTTTCTGTGCTTATAAATATATAATTAGAAGAATAAAATATGGACAATTAGAGAAATGAAGTTCTACGAAGGATTTGTACAAGAAAGCGTCGTAATAAAATAGAAATTCATCCATGGCCAAGTGATTATGAAATATGTAACATTTTTACACAAATTATTTTCATAAGAGTCTTTTGTGACTAACTATGTTACTTATATATTATCGTTTATGCATAACATAATTATATAAATTATTCTCACAATACATAGCTGCTACAGTTTTCAATTTTTGAAAGAGTAATAACATAAAATCGAATCATTTTATGTACCTATATTTCAAATTCATTAGCTTGTCAGAGCGCCTGGAGCGCTAAGATGCCGCCACGGCGAACAATAATGATGACAGCGCTAATGTGGCGCTCCGCAATCCGCACACAAGCGGTAACGAATGTTGTATTATTGTGTTTTGAACATAAACCTTTTTGGGTACATCGGGTAAAACTTTGATTATTCATAAACTATTAGGTATGTCTCAGTACATCTAATATCTTTTTAATTTCTAAAATCAATCATTTATAAGTAAGAAGGTGACTTCTCTGTTTGCTATAACACAAGATATAGTATTTTTTAAATAATAAAGTACGTAACTAATTATCATTATTGTAATTAGAGTGAAGTTAAAGATAACAGTTCTGCAACGTCTTACACACATTTGACTTCAGTCATTCCTAACACGATCTGTTCAAGAGCTAGCCAAGAAATGCCAAGCAAATTTTTTAAAATTTGACTTAAATTCCGTAGTGATAAGCAAAAATTACAAGAGGGATAGCAGTGACTGGTTCGAATTGCGTAAGAATATGTTGACAGATTGAAATTTTGTATAGTGGTAAAAAGAAGAGATAACAGCAGTAAAGCCAACTTAGTAAAAAATATTTTGTACAAATAAAATATTTGCAATTTAAAATCAGTTGCGCATGGAATCTAAAATGAACAACTGGCTTTGCAACAACTGGCTAAGCAAGAAAATGTAACAATCGAGCCTTGTGGATTATTCGATTATTGGTGCCACGCCAGATGGATTAATAGGTCCAAACACGATTATGGAAATTTAATGTTCTAAAGTTGACTATAAGAATGGCCTGGAGAATAGTATAAGAGCAAATAAAATACAAATATGGAAACATGATAAAAAGTGAACTGACTAGTCTAAACAAATATTTTAATTGTTATTACCAAATTCAGGGGCAACGCCACGTTACACGCAAACAAAAGTGTTTATTTGCTGTGTGGAGTGGCGAAAGTATACCACTAAAAATAGAAATTATAGAAAGAGATTATGTTTTCTGGGAGAAGCTTGTGGCGTTTTATATGAATTGGCAGTTGCCTGAAATTGTTGATTCTCGTCAAGCTCAAGGGATGGCATTGCGAGATCACGGAGAGGAAAATGTTTCATCAGTGCTTGAAATTTCTACAATACCAAGCCGTAAAAGGAAAGTAAATGAAACTGTGCCTCGTGAACAACAGAAAATAATAAGTATTGAAGCCTTATCACCTCACACACTGCCTTTAACATTCGATGAGAATAAAGAAAACCTGCCGGGTTTTAGCAGACAGCTAATTTTTGATGAGCTGTAAACTCTGTATTTCGTTAATAAATTATAAATGAATATAAATAAATATCTTTTAATATTTATTTTCTTTGAAACAACACATATTTGAAGCGAAAGAAATTTTTTATATTTTTCCATACAAACATGTATGACGAGAGCTAACGAAAAAGCAGTAACTCAAATTCTAATTCTATAATTTTCTAAGCGACATAGCAGTATCTCATGAATAAGGTATATCCACATATATTTTTGATGTTTCATCTATTTTGAAAAATAATAATGGGTTGGGTTTCGAAACGAGTCGCCTGAATTTGAGAGTATTGGTAGTGTAGGGGGCTTAAGGTAGTTCGTTTTAATCCCCTAAAAGTAATTTCGGCTGCCGGAGTTGCGTCTAAATATTTTCAAACAATTTCCAAAATTTCATAAATACTTCGGCAATTATGCAAAACGGAACATAGTTTTTATACTTTAGTACAGTTTTACAAATGTAATTTTTAGGTTTTATGTGAAAAACGTGAAACGAAACGCAAAACTACCATCTTGGAATGATCATATTGACAGCTAATGTCAAATTTGTGCGTCATTGCTTTCGAGTGCCTTGGGTTAGGTGCGACTGTAATAAGTAAATAAATAGGTTATGTTAGGTTCTCTTTTGACCCTTAATCCAAAAATAGGAGCCCTTCGCAGGGCTCCGACAACCTTAGTTTATTAAACTAGTGTGATGAATGTGGAAGTTGGCAGTGCCATACACACCGATGTTTGGAGATTTTTTTTTTCAGAGGAAACCAAGTATTTCCGGCAAGTGAAAATGGTGAGAGGGTTTTCAAGACCTCCCCTGCTCCCTCTCCAATTACTCACAACCCCTAAAAACGGCGACGTATTTCGAAACCTTTGCCATTATAATTATACCTATAATAACAATAAACATCCATAAATAAATAAAAGAAATCAACTTTTACTAAACTTCAATTATCTCGTAACTCGCTTTAGTTGAGATACGGCTTTTGCGCTTAGTAGAGCAATATTGTGTTTTTTAGGGTACCGTAGCCAAAAATTGTAAAAACGGAACCCTTATAGATTCGCAATGTCTGTCTGTCTGTCCGCCCGTATGTCACAGCAAAACAGATTTGAAAACTGGCAGGAATGGAATTAGATGTAGGTATTCTATGAACTGCTTCACTATTTTTATACAAAAACAAAACAAACATAATAATGGCCTCTCCATACATGGAACTGACTTAATTATTTTTATCATCTTACGGCACGTAGGTATTTACCTACTTTCGTCAACATTTAATACCTATAACGTCTAATGTTAACCAGTTTTGCTCATGGCTGCACTGAGAACAAAAATTGCGCTATGCCTATATTGTACAAACAGATTGATGTATATAATATAAATTTTAATATCAGTATCTCAATTCAATATGCTACAACGATTTGCTTGCGATTTTGAAATATTGGAATACGGATGTCGCCAGAATACGGCCGCACGCGACGAGAATGAAGGGGGGCGCCCCGCAGTAGACGGAGCTAAGCTCCCTTCACCTCCCCTGCTTCACCCCCTCATTTACCAAAACAGTCGCTTAGGACAGCGCCTTAAGGTGTTGGGGTCCGCCGCCAAAACACCCAGCGGCCGCAGAGGATAGGGAGGACGGTAACGCAACACCGCATCTCCTCTTCCTCTGTGGCCCCATCGCGATGCATCGAATGGTGCGCCCCCATTTGGTCGCGGGAGATAGGGCGCGCGGCAACGCAACACCGACACGCCTCTCCTCCCGCGACCGCACCCGACTGGGAGGGACAGACAGAAGTGTCCCCCGCACCCGCACCGTTGGACGCATCCTGCGCAGGCCAACCAAGCCCACGCGGAGCGTTCCCTCCTGGATCACTCTTAGCTTCACCGCAGGTGACCAATCCACGGTTACTGAGCCCCCCCACCAGGACAAGGTGGAGATCCCATGGGGGGGATATGAAGTAGCCCGTAGCTGTTTTACAGGAACGAAAAAAGGAATAACCTCTAAAATGGATACTCATGAATAACTTAAAACATCTTAGCTTGACCATAAACCAGTGTATCGTACGATCGCTATAGTATGCTCTAACTGATAGCGTATTTAGATTTCCTAAATTCACATAAAATCTCGAAGAAACGTCTCGATTTTCACAGGAACATTTTTTGATATTTTTTGTGTGCGTACACTTTTTTATCCAAAACTCAAAGACGCGACAAGATGGCGTCTTGAAAGTCCCGTGATATTTAGAAAAGTGTTGCTAGAGGATAATAAAAGTGCGAACTGGTAGTTTTTATTACTGGGTACAACTAAAACGCCGTTATCTGGAGTTATTCACAGGATCAATATTTATACTTTTATTTTAAGTAAGAATTTTATAATGGAATAAATGATAAATCACAATTTTATATAAAGAAAACATTTGTTGCGATATTGATTTACATTTTTATTAAAAAAACGAAGCATAAAACTGTATAATTTAGATCATTTTATATTTTTTAATTGGCAGAACGCGCGAGGATGCTTTCTATTTGTATAGACCAGAAATTCTTGACTTATGTTAAATATTATTTTTTCGGTTTTATTAGATTCGAACCTTTACAGAAATGATTTAATTATATAGAATATTAATGTACTTTAAATAAAAATTGGTAACTAGAAGCTTTTGATCTCTCTTGATCTTCAAATAGGCCATTAAAGATAGAGGACATGTGATTTTTTAACCCATGTACGATTATTTTGACTTCTACACTTCAATTTAATAACTCTACGCGTTCATGAGGCAAGAGGTAGTAACTTTAAAATTTAAAAAATGTTTTTATTATATGATGTAACAAAAAATTTACATTTATGGTTTTTTTCCTTAATCTGTGATTGATTGAAGTGGCCTTGTACCAAATTTAAAAATTCTAAGTTCACAGGAAGTACCCTGTAGGTTTTGATTCCGTTGTGAGTTTCGAAAATTTTTCGAGAATTTGCGGCATAAACAGCTGTATCTTTTGATTACGTTGGCTTAGAAGTTTGATACTGTTACAGCTTAAAAATATTATAGATTTGAATATTTGATATGAATTTTAAATTTAATATCTCTATGCGTTCATAAGGAAAGGGCTAGTAATCTTTATTTTTTTTATTATATGATGTAACTACTACTTTCTACTACTTTCGGGGAGATGGGCCTCGTTAGCCTTGGTTGGCAACCTGTCTAGGAGAAGGAAAACTCCGAAATTAAACCAACTTTCAGGGAGCATACCCGACACAAAACCCCGATCTAAGGTGTAAACCGACCCGTGCCGAGGGATTCGTGGCCAGAGGGCAAGCTGGTCACAAACGGAGGGTGCCTGTGTTGGTGGTCACAGGGCACAGCTAGGATTCCATCTTACCCCCGTACAGGGCTCTGCGGGGATGGACCTTTTAAATCCCTATTACTCGTGGGAACGCTATGAGGACAGACATTAATTATTCTTCAAATGGCGGCGACACGGTTCGCAACCTGTCACGTCTCGTTTCCCGCGAGGGCGAAAAGCGGCCTACGGAAAGCTGATTTGCAACATTGAATGTTGGCGGTGGAATGGACGGAAAATTGGATGAAGTATGCCAGATGATGGATGATAGTAAGATTGATGTTCTGTGTGTGAATGAAACGAAAAAGAAAGGATGTGACACTACAAAGCATGGCAGCTACACGGCGTATTGGTCCGGAGTAGATAGTACCACCAGAGCCTGCAAGGGAGTTGGCTTAATATTGTCTGCGCGAATAAATGAGTGCGAAAAAGAGTTTGAATGTGTAAATGCAAGGCTACTATGGATGAGAATGAAAGTAGGACTTACTCGTCTTCTTATTGTAGGGGTTTACGCCCCGGTCAATATAGTAACGGGTATGTCACAACAAGAAACAGACGAATGGCAGGAGTTTTGGGAGAGTTTAAGAGAGATTCTGAGGACCTGTAAGGATAACGAGAGATTGATTTTGTTAGGTGATTTCAATGGATGGGTGGGAGTAAAGCGAGATGGATTTGAAAGGGTTTTAGGTGGATTCGGTGAAAAGAGTGTGAACGAAAATGGGAAAGAACTGCTTGAGGTTTGTTTGGAGTGGAGCCTTTGTGTGACAAACACCATGTTTGATCACAAAAGGATACATTTGTATACACGTGAGGCGAAAAATGTTAGAAGAAGTATGATTGATTTTGTAATAGTAGATGAACGTCTGAGAAAGAATGTGTTGGATACGAGAGTTTTTCGAGGGATCGGCATCCATACAGACCACTTTTTGGTGTTAAGCCGGATAAGTGGGCTCTTTAGAGGATGGCGACACCGAGAAAATAATCAAGAGAGGGTCTTGGAAAGAATAAAAGTAGAAAATCTGCAAGAGAAAGATGTGAAAGATGAGTATAAACGAAGATTGATAGCAAGATTTGAGAGGTTCGATGGCATAAATGATATGGAAGAGTTATGGCATTCCTTTAAAAAAGAGGTAGTATGTGTAGCGTCTGAAATATGTGGTGTGATCAAGAGAAGGAAACTACGAAAGGTTAAGAATACATGGTGGGACAAGGATGTACAATCAGCAGTATCAGAGAAGAAGAAAGCGTGGTTAGATTGGTTGGCTGCCAGAGCAAATGAAAGAATGGGAAAGGCATCGAGTGATGACATAGATAAAGCAAGAAAGGAGTTTGTTAGGTGTAAAAGAATAGTGAAAGAAATGGTTAAAAGGAAAAAAGAGGAAAAGAAAGATGAGTTTAATAGTAGATTATCTGACGACTTTCGGAGAAACATTAAGTTTTTCTGGAAGTCCGTTCGTGCAGTTCGAGGAAAAACTCAATCCTCAGAATACACAGCAATCAGAGACAAGAATGGAAAGATACTGAATGGTGAATCGTGTGTGCTGAAGAGATGGAAAGAGTATTTTGAAGGATTATTTGAAAGAACGACGACAGAGACATCAACTGGTGAAATGAATGGTAATGATAGCAATGATGAAAGCAATATTGGCGTGGATGAAATTTTGAAGGCACTGGCCAGTATGAAATTAGGTAAGGCTGCAGGGTATGACAGGATTACAGTCGAAATGCTGAATGCTGGACAGGGCATCATAGTTAGTCAGCTGCAGCGTTTATTCAACTTGTGCTGGAGCACCGGCCGAGTACCTGATGACTGGGCCACAGCAGTAGTTGTGCCTCTTTATAAAGGAAAAGGCTTGCAACAAGACTGCAAAAACTATAGAGGCATTAGCCTTCTCAGCATTGTTGGCAAATTGTATGCGAAGGTACTGATTGAAAGAGTTATAAAAGTAACCGACAAGAAAATATGGGATGTACAAGCGGGATTCCGAGAGGGTATGGGGTGTACGGATCAAGTCTTTGCCTTGCGATGCATAGCCGAGAAATTTTTGGCCAAAGGTCGAAAGGTCTACTGCGCATTCGTGGATTTGGAAAAGGCTTACGATAAAGTGGTGAGGAATGAAATGTGGTCGGTACTGTCGATATATGGGGTGAACAGCAGCCTAATTCGAGCTCTGAAATCCCTTTATGAGGATTCTAGAGCTTGTGTGAGGATAAACGGGGCATACACTGACTGGTTTACCATCAACACAGGTGTTAGACAGGGATGTGTAGCGTCGCCGTGGCTGTTCAACCTCTTCATGGACAGTTGTTTGCAAGACTTGTAACATAGTGATTGTGGATTAAGGATGAATGAGTAACTTGTCAAATGCCTCCTTTATGCTGATGATCAGGTTATATTTGCGTCTTCAGTGGAGGAGTTGCAGGAGATGGTAACAATCATGCATGGTGCGTTAGAGAGGAAAGGAATGAAAGTGAATGTAAATAAAACGAAAGTTATGGTTTTTGAAAAGGAGGAATGCGTTACGGCTTATAATGTTATGATCGATGGACAGCAAGTGGAGCAAGTGAATGAGTTTGTATATTTAGGTACGCTGTTTACAAGAGATGGTAAGAATGTAGAAGATATTGAAAGAAGAGTCAATGCAGGTAATAGAGTGAATGGAGCTCTGAAGGCGTTTATGAATAGCCAAAACGTGTCCAAAAAGGTACGTTTGGCTGTGCATAGAGGGGTGTTAGTACCTACTCTTATGTATGGTAGTGATAGTTGGGTATGGCAGAAAAGTCATGAAAGTAGAATAAATGCTGTAGAAATGAGAGCACTGAGAAGTATGTGTGGTGTCTCTCTGACTGACAGAGTAAAGTATTGTGTGATAAGAGAGTGTTGTGGGGTAAAAGAAGATGTAGTGACAAGCATCGAGAAGGGTATGCTAAGATGGTTTGGGCACGTGGAGAGGATGGATGACGAAAGACTGACCAAGCAGATATATAAGCCAAGTGTGGAAGGGACAGGACGAAGGGGAAGACCTAGGCGGACGTGCTCTGATCAGATTGGAGACATTCTAAAAACAGGACAGGTGAGAAGTACCCTGAACAGAAGAGCATGCATGAGGAATCTGATGGGAGTGAATTAAGCAAGAGAAATACGTCTGGATCGTTGCAAATGGCGTTCCGTAGTCTCTGCCTACCCCTCCGGGAACAAGGCGTGAGTCTATGTATGTATGTATGTATGATGTAACAAAAAATTTACGATTTGCGCAATTTTTCCTTTATCTGTGCTATATGACGTTGGTTCGTACCAAATTTCAAGAATCTAAGTTTACGGGAAAGTACCCTGTAGGTTTTGATTCCCTTGTGAGGAATTGCGAGAAAATATGCGGCTTAAATTGCTGTTTCTTTTTATTGCGTTGACATAAAAGTTTGATTTTGTTACAGCCTTAAGGTATTATAGACCTGAATATTTGATATGAATTTCCATTTAATACCTTTACCTGTTCATGAGAAAGCAAAAGAAAGCACAGAAAGCAAAAGGCAGCGATAGTCGAGAGGATATACCAACAGACTGCCATGCAGAGGGTATCAGGTTCGAATCCACGGCGCGCACCAATGACTTTTCGGAGTTATGTGCGTATTGAATTGTTAATTATCGCTTGTCCCGTGCCTCGGAGAGCACGTTAAGCCGTCGGTCCCGGTTGTCATGAAGATCTTTGACAGTCGTTACAGGGCGTCAGTACCTTCTAAATAAACTGACACTAGTCTAAACCATGGAATATCGCTATCCCTTCGGGTTGCGGAGGTCAGACAGGCAGTCGCTCCGTGGCAAAGCTAATATTCAGCCAAATCCGGTAAGACTAGAAAGCAGACCCCAGACTGAAACTGGGATAACGCTCAGAGAAAGAGAAAGAAAGACGTGTTCATGAGAAAATGGTATAACTTTAAAATTATTAAAAATATTTTTATGATATGATTTAACTAAAAATTTACGGTTTTCGCAATGTTTCCTTTATTTGTGGTATATGACGTTGGTTCGTACCAAATTTCAAGAATCTAATTTAATTTCAAGAATTTAATTATAGCACATAGGAAAACATTTGAAAACCCAAAATGTTTAGTTACATCACACATTTTTTTAAATTATTATATATACCTACCTACAGGTTTGTGCGAAACCCTCGGTGCGCGAGTCTGACTCGCACTTGAGCGGTTTTATTTTTTCTATTAATATTTAATGTTCATTTATATATATCTATTTCTACAATTGAAACACAAAAATGGCTTTATTTTTGGACTGGGTTAAGATATAAGAATGTTTGTTAGACCAAAAGATGCGGCACATTTTGGGGTTCACGAAAATGGTAAAAGGTCAATAATCATAAGTATCTTAGGGAAGAGACTATCGACTTTGTGTATTTTCCTTAGGCCGGTGTTCACCGACACTTTATCTTGGTTATCTTTCCGTTATATTAATCTGGCAATGCGCGCGTAGTATTAGGTACGCATCGTATCCCATGTGAATAAACCTATACCACAAATAAAGGAACAATTGCGAAAACCGTAAATTTTTAGTTAAATCATATCATAAAAATATTTTTAATAATTTTAAAGTTATACCATTTTCTCATGAACACGTCTTTCTTTCTCTTTTTCTGAGCGTTATCCCAGTTTCAGTCTGGGGTCCGCTTTCTAGTCTAACCGGATTTGGCTGAATATTAGCTTTGCCACGGAGCGACTGCCTGTCTGACCTCCGCAACCCGAAGGGATAGCGATATTCCATGGTTTAGACTAGTGTCAGTTTATTTAGAAGGTACTGACGCCCTGTAACGACTGTCAAAGATCTTCATGACAACCGGGACCGACGGCTTAACGTGCTCTCCGAGGCACGGGACAAGCGATAATTAACAATTCATTACGCACATAACTCCGAAAAGTCATTGGTGCGCGCCGTGGATTCGAACCTGATACCCTCTGCATGGCAGTCTGTTTGTATATCCTCTCGGCTATCGCTGCCTTTTGCTTTCTGTGCTTTCTTTTGCTTTCTCATGACTACGTAAAGGTATTAAATTGAAATTCATATCAAATATTCAGGTCTATAATACCTTAAAGCTGTAACAAAATCAAACTTCTATGTCAACGCAATAAAAAGAAACAGCAATTTAAGCCGCATATTTTCTCGCAACTCCTCGCAAGAGAATCAAAACCTACAGGGTACTTTCCCGTAAACTTAGATTCTTGAAATTTGGTACGAACCAACGTCATATAGCACAGATAAAGGAAAAATTGCGCAAACCGTAAATTTTTAGTTACATCATACATACATACATAGACTCACGCCTTTTTCCCGGAGGGGTAGGCAGAGACTACGGAACGCCATTTGCAACGATCCAGACATATTTCTCTTGCTTCATTCACTCCCATCAGATTCCTCATGCATGCTCTTTTGTTCAGGGTACTTCTCACCTGTCCTGTTTTCAGGATGTCTCCAATCTGATCAGAGAACGTCCGCCTAGGTCTTCCCCTTCGTCCTGTCCCTTCCACACTTGCCTTATATATCTGCTTGGTCAGTCTTTCGTCATCCATCCTCTCCACGTGCCCAAACCATCTTAGCATACTTTTCTCGATGCTTGTCACTACATCTTCTTTTACCCCACAACACTCTCTTATCACACAATTCTTTACTCTGTCAGTCAGAGAGACACCACGCATACTTCTCAGTGCTCTCATTTCTACAGCATTTATTCTACTTTCATGACTTTTCTGCCATACCCAACTATCACTACCATACATAAAAGTAGGTACTAACACCCCTCTATGCACAGCCAAACGTGCCTTTTTGGACACGTTTTAGCTATTCATAAACGCCTTCAGAGCTCCATTCACTCTATTACCTGCATTAACTTTTCTTTCAATATCTTCTACATTCTTACCATCTCTTGTAAACAGCGTACCTAAATATACAAACTCATTCACTTGCTCCACTTGCTGTCCATCGATCATAACATTATAAGCCGTAACGCATTCCTCCTTTTCAAAAACCATAACTTTCGTTTTATTTACATTCACTTTCATTCCTTTCCTCTCTAACGCACCATGCATGATTGTTACCATCTCCTGCAACTCCTCCACTGAAGACGCAAGTATAACCTGATCATCAGCATAAAGGAGGCATTTGACAAGTAACTCATTCATCCTTAATCCACAATCACTATGTTACAAGTCTTGCAAACAACTGTCCATGAAGAGGTTGAACAGCCACGGCGACGCTACACATCCCTGTCTAACACCTGTGTTGATGGTAAACCAGTCAGTGTATGCCCCGTTTATCCTCACACAAGCTCTAGAATCCTCATAAAGGGATTTCAGAGCTCGAATTAGGCTGCTGTTCAACCCATACATCGACAGTACCGACCACATTTCATTCCTCACCACTTTATCGTAAGCCTTTTCCAAATCTACGAATGTGCAGTAGACCTTTCGACCTTTGGCCAAAAATTTATCGGCTATGCATCGCAATGCAAAGACTTGATCCGTACAACCCATACCCTTTCGGAATCCCGCTTGTACATCCCATATTTTCTTGTCGGTTACTTTCATAACTCTTTCAATCAGTACCTTCGCATACAATTTGCCAACAATGCTGAGAAGGCTAATGCCTCTATAGTTTTTGCAGTCTTGTTACGAGCCTTGGCCCAGTCATCAGGTACTCGGCCGGTTCTCCAGCACAAGTTGAACAAACGCTGCAGCTGACTCACTATGATGCCCTGTCCAGCCTTCAGCATTTCGATTGTAATCCTGTCATACCCTGCAGCCTTACCTAATTTCATACTGGCCAATGCCTTCAAAATTTCATCCACGCCAATATCGCTTTCATCATTGCTATCATTACCATTCATTTCACCTGTTGATGTCTCTGTCGTCGTTCTTTCAAATAATCCTTCAAAATACTCTTTCCATCTCTTCAGTACACACGATTCACCATTCAGTATCTTTCCATTCTTGTCTCTGATTGCTGTGTATTCTGAGGATTGAGTTTTTCCTCGAACTGCACGAACGGACTTCCAGAAAAACTTAATGTTTCGCCGAAAGTCGTCAGATAATCTACTATTAAACTCATCTTTCTTTTCCTCTTTTTTCCTTTTAACCATTTCTTTCACTATTCTCTTACACCTAACAAACTCCTTTCTTGCTTCATCTATGTCATCACTCGTTGCCTTTCCCATTCTTTCATTTGCTCTGGCAGCCAACCAATCTAACCACGCTTTCTGCTTCTCTGATACTGCTGATTGTACATCCTTGTCCCACCATGTATTCTTAACCGGCGATATAACCGGCGATCGAAAAACCAACTATTAACTTGCATATTTAGTTCTGCGCGCGCAATTCACATGGGATACGATGCGTACCTAGTACTGCGCGCGCATTGCCAGATTAATATAACGGAAAGATAACCAAGATAAAGTGTCGGTGAACACCGGCCTAAGGAAAATACACAAAGTCGATAGTATCTTAGGGAAGAGACTTTAAAGGTAGTAGAGCCTTGCTGATTTCAGCATTAATGGGTCGGCTCAACCGGGGATGTACTACCCTCTCACAGAAAATCGACGTTAAATAACAGTACTTAAACTGTTGCGTTTCGTTCGGTAATTGAGAGTGCCGGTGGCCCTATCTCCTACTCCTAATCCCTCATCCCACTCCCCATCCCCAAGGGTGACAACGCACTTGTGACTCCTATGGTGTTGCTTGTATCTATGGGCGACGGTAATTGCTTAACATCAGGCGATCCGTCTGCTCGTTTGCCGCCTATTACTATAAAAGTAAGACAGAAAGCTTGACATCAAACCCTATATGGATTTGGGGTTCTATACCACGCTTGCAAGACAAGTTGTGTCTTACCAGTGCGTCATAGCAAGCCAAATCCGGCTAAGTATTAACGCACGATACTGTTTTGGGGGCTTAGGACCAGCACTGGACTGCAAACCTTAAGGGAATGAATAACAATGTATTACTTGGTATGAACCTGAGGTTGTACTTTTTCATCATCATCAGCCCTTAATACTGTCCCACTGCTCGGCACGGGCCTGTTCTCACTCTGAGAATGGTAAGGCTATAGTCCACCACGCTGGCCAAGTGCGGGTTGGCAGACTTCAATTGTGTTTCGAAAACATTATGGAGAAGTCGCAGAAATGCAGGTTTCCTCACGTTGTTTTTACTTCACCGATAAGCAAGCGATAATTGACAATTAATCACACACTTAACTTCGAAAAGTCATTGGTGCGTGCCGTGGATTCGAACCCGAGACCCTCTGCGTAGCAGTTTGTCGTAGTCCAGTCATTTTAGGCCAAATTAGGTGAAAATCGACATACCCAGTATATTACTACGTAAAACCTTGTATTTTGGCATCCTAAAACTGTTCTCAAAAGTCACATATAATTGGATGGCCGCAAGTTTTAAATTCAGGGGTCAAAAGTCACAAGAATCGAAGTTTTTTATTTTTTTGCGAATATCTCGTTTTCTATGGGTTTTACGCTATTTGTATTTTTTACCAGTGATGTAGAGAATCAAATTCTCTATAACAATTCTATTTGTCATTTTTTATACCTTGAACTGTTTTCGAGATAGAGAGCTTAGAGCGTGCGGTCAGAGAATTATCGATAGTATCGATCATCTCCGTTATGCACTATTCGTCAAGTTAACAAAATCGAATAAACCTGTGCAGTTACCAAATATTTCACCAACGAGTGAAGCAGCTCACAACATCTCAATCACGTTTTTTATCAGATTCAAACTCGCTTAGGGCTTGATTTAGAACCCCAAGGATGGAGTTGGACTATGCGTAACGGATTCCTATCATGACTATTTTACCACTAGGGGTGGTCTGTAACAGGTAAAAGGCGAAACCTGTTCCACCTGTTCCTGTTCCACTCAACTAACAGGTCCAATAATCTGTTCCAAAATAACAGTCTGTTCCAATAGAATAACTTCAAAGTGAAGATGCAGTTTCGGCAGTGAAAAACAGCTGTGTGCCACAGATAAGAAACATTTAGGCAAATGGTGAGCCGCGTTCGGATACACACAGTAAAAAAATTGAAAATTGTAGGTTCTCATATAATAGGTAATCGGCAATCTCAGTTCCTCTACCTCATTTTTGTATATTTAAAATTTATTATTGAGATTTATTATTGTATAAATGTCAAATCGCAATAATATTTTTATCGCTTAATTTAATGTAATTTAAGCAACTTTTGCTTACAACGACATAGTCGTATTGGATGGATGTAAGTTGATGGAACAGTGACCCGCAGAAGACTCGTACTATCTCTATCTTTGTCCAACACCATAAGCTCAAATAGGAACGCAGATATCAAACTAGTAGTCTAGTACTACTAGTACGCATTGTACATAGTCTCTGTTGTTGGAACTGGAACAGGCGAAATAATTTTATGAGAACAGGTTTACACTGTTTCGTTCGGAAACCTGTTACATTTACCTATTCCGATATATACGACTTACTTCTATTTACCACCTGCTCCAGATGAAATACTTAATACAATCTTCTAACTGCAAAAGTGGCTGTGGCTCAAGATGTGGATGCAGGAAAGCGGGGTTACAGTGCTCTTTAGCTTGCGGCCAGTGTAATGGACAAGCTTGTCTCAATGCTGTACCACATCAGACCGGTATTAATGATGATGCAACCTTTGACCTAGAAATCATGAATGACTTGGAGACAAATGTCGTTGAAGACGGTAATTAAGAGGAAATTCTGCAGCAAAGGGACGAAAACGATGATGAAGAAGGAGAAGAAGAAGAAAAAGAAGAAGATGATGAAGAGAAAGATGAAGAAGAGAATTGAAATTAGAACCTAATCTCAAAATTTTATTAATTTTGACTAAAATAAATCTAGAAAATGACACGTGTGATAAATTAAAAATTTATTTATTTTCTTCTTTTTATTTATATAGAAAGTGATTAGTATAAATTAGATCAGAATTAAAATATAATTTACCAGGCCAATTTAAAGTTATGCTTCAGTGATATATTTCTCATTTTGTATAATTTTTCAATTCTATCAGCTTAACTACCTTAATACCTATTATTTTATTTCATAATGTTTTATAGACTCACGCCTGTATCCCCGAAGGGGTAGGCAGAGGTGTAATATTACACCCACAAATCGCCATAAATTTTTAGGTCCCACGTAATAGGGGGCGAGCCTATTGCCGTTACCGGGCACATCACCAGACTCCGTGCTGCTACTGAGAATTTGGAAAAACCCAGTAACAGTTTTGCCCGGCCCGGGAATCGAACCCGGCACCTCCGATCAGCAGTCGCATACACTATCCACTGGACCACGGAGGCAATCATTTCATAATGTAGGTAATTTAAATGGGACTAATGATGAACAGCTCACTGCCCATTTACAATAGTATTAACAACTTGAGAATAAAACCCACTGACTATCTTATGTCGCGGCACCATGAAACTTTCATCAGAATTTTTAAATATTACCTATTACAAGTAATATTACTATACACCTATTTATATCGTTTTCACCAAATCTGTCAAATTAAATTATAACACATTTAATCAAGAGCATAAATAACACAGAGTTTCCTTTGATGTTTCATAATAAACGAGACAATCTCGTTAAGTACCGAGAGTACATACATGTATAGCCTGCGTAATTAAGAATTTCCACGAAACCTTTTAACACTGTCGAAAAACGAGGACAGTGCAACGTAGTCTACCTTTAGCACTTAGCCATTAAAGGGTCGAAAATTTTAAGAATAGGTATAGCATTTAGCCAAACGCAAAAAAAGGCTATAATTCGACGCTCTTCGTAGAAAAACAAACGAATGTAGAACTAACAGTCTTATTCCTTGACTACCGAATGTTATTTGAATCAGCGCTTTATAGCTTGTTCATTCATTTAAATGAGACAATAAATAGCAGAAACGAATCCTTATTTGATTGAATTTTTCTTTACAAGCCTGATACGAGCACTCACTCGCGATTCACTCGAAGAATTTGAATTTTATTCCAATCATGGTACACCATTTCATTAAAATTGTCACGGTTTATGAAAATACGTTGAGACGTAAGCAAACGTAGCCAACACAATCATGTATTCATGTGCATTCATCAATTTGTGCCGGGATTACTGTTACTTCGCGTTTTGAATTTTATTCAATATGTACATACAGTGTTTCTGTCGGGGGACGTTGCGGGCGTTCCTGGTGCCAAGACGGGAAGCATTAGTTTTGTATGATGCCGCCAAGCAACGATTAGCAATGAGTATTATATATATATATTCCAAGATTCTACGAGATGGTGCTATGTACTGAAAAGGGTGAATACACCTTAAATATTTTTTTATTTACTGTATTATACTAGGATTATAAATATATCGAACCCATTCCACGTGATGTACGGATGTCCAAGAAGGATTTAGGATTCCTGATCAAGTCTACAAAATAATAAGAATAACAACACAAATTGATAACCATACTTAACTTGAAACAAGTTGCTTTTTCTTAAGTATTTTGAAGAAAGTATATTTTGTATCAATTTTAGATCAAACCTATTTAAGCAAACTTATTTCTAAAGTCTTTTGATGATTGTATCATAACATTGAGGTAAATTCTACTACAATATTCACGTAAAAAATTCGTTCAAAGTATCGGAAATCTGCTTGATTTTCAAGAGATATTTCTTGCACTTTGAAAGCTTCGCAATATAACTTGTGTGTTGAAAGCAAAATATTCAATTTGATTCAAATGTGTTGGGAGACAAAGGTGACGCCAGTGCTTAACATTTTCAGCGTCTACTGCTTGCAAATATGGTTCGTCATTTTCGAAAGAACAGATCTTGTAGTTATTTATAATCACGTATTGAAATTATACTCACCGTGACGACTAAACTAACAGCGAAAAATCGGGTATGAATAAAGTTTCACACCAAAGTAAGCATACGCTTATTAAAAAAAGATTGTTTACTTTTGAAAAAAAATTATACGCGTATCAATGTAGTGAAAAATACTCAAAGTTGATGGTAGACGAAAACAGAACTGGCCTAGTTCCAGATCTTCTATCCTCTACTAAATAAAATACATAAATCCATCTGTATTAAGGTAATAATCCTTATTTACTTTACGATACTATATACTTATACGCTTTCTTTTATTTAAAATTTTCATAGCTATCAATATTATTATGGTCGCATTGCACAGGGTTGCAAGACATATTATTTGGTCATAGATTGTGAAAAATCTTCATCCATAGACACATTTTCGTATAGATATAACTATTTTATAATAAGTCACCATGATTGTTGCATACCTTACCTACTTTTTAATATTTTCATCAACGAAATCGTACGCTGCTTTAGTTATTCCAAGGCATTACTGTACGCCGATGACACTAAAATATTTACTTTTATTAAGACCGTTGAAGATTGTTATCTATTTCAAAAGGAATTGAATAGTTTCTGTGAATTTTGCTCAGCTAATTATCTTAAATTAAACATCAATAAATGTCACATAATAACTTTTACATGTAAAAAAACTCCAATACATTTTGACTATAAACTTAATGATACTCTGATTGACAGAGAGACCGAGGTGAGGGATCTGAGAGTGTACCTTGATAGCGGGCTAGACTTTGCTTCTCATATTGACAAAATCTCAGCCAAAGCGTATAAAATGTTGGGTTTCATTTTTCGACAGTGTAAGGATTTTAAAGATAAAACTACGTATGTTATGCTATATAACTCATTAGTTAGAAGTCACTTGGAATATGCATCCACCGTATGGAATCCACAGTATGTTACGTATATAGAACAAATTGAAAAAATCAATATCGATTTTTGAAAAGGCTACAGTATAGATTTAATAACGTTAACATACCAACACAAACACTAAGGTTGAGGCGTGAGCACAAGGATCAAGTATTATTGTTTAAAATTATAAATAACTTAATCGATTCTCCTTTCCTTCTAAGTCGCATATTATTTAAATGTCTTAGGTCCAGTAGTCGCTCCAAAGCTGTATTTACCGTGCCTTCTTGCAGAACAAATTATTCAAGAAATAGATTTTTGGTAAAGGCTTGCAACACGCATAACGCTCGATATGCTCATATTGATATATTCAACAGCAAGCTTACCGGTTTTAATACTTCCATAAAACAAGATGTAAGTTCTGAATGATTGTTTTATGAAATTTGTAATATTGTTTGCTTTTTTGATGTCTGCGATGGCTGAGATAAATTTATTATTATCTCAGCCATCGAAGCCATTGCTTTAGATAGATAAGTACCTACATTAGTTTTTAAAACTCAGTATGCTCAAATGTAGTGTGTACTAGAATAATTTACTGCGTTTATACCTAACATTGTACAAAATTGTTCCTTTTCTATAGTCTTCGCTATGTAATTTTTATCGTTGGAGACTGTTTTGGCTAAAGTGCTATGTAAACACTCTTGTATATGTGTATTATCAAAGCTGTTAGTTTCCTTGAAATAAATAAATAAATACCTAGGACATGTCTAACTAGCTATGTAAGAAATATAATTAAAATCTTATAAATACGTTCCGCTGCATCGTCTTTGCTTTTAATTGAAATTCATTTCTACGTGCGATGTTGTTCACAACGTGCTGTCAGTTTGTCAGACAAGCGCCATTTATTTTTTTCACAAATCGAGACTTCATAAAATGCATTACGATTTGAAGCTTCAACATAAAAGTTGATGAAATTTTTTCACAACTCATTGTTTCCATTCAATTTACGTGGCGCAAAATACGTTCTTCTCTACGTGAGATTATTTGACAAATTTTATTCGGCACGTAGTTTTGGCAAGTGCAGAAGATATTTCTTACCGTGGCCCGCCCACTCGCCATCTTTCCCGGTGCTGTTGTAGTCATATAGCAGTAAATCTTAGTAGCTTCTCTTAAATTTAGTTGCTTTCTTCATCAAATATTCCCTTAGCTAAAGAGGATTTTCTAAGAAACCGTTACCCAGACAATTTTGCAGAATTCAATTTGGAAATAGAATTTATGATTTTGTATCAAATTAGAAGCCTAAAATAAACATCTAATTCCGAATTGACTGAGACTCTAGTATTAATTGTATTTTACTACCATATCCAACAAAATGGGTATTTCATTTGTGTTATGTTTTGAAGCTTTATATTTAACAGTTGCTTCAAAATAGTTTAGTTACAGATATTTATCTTTCACTCTATGAGCTGCTAGACAGGTTTTATAAACGTTGTTTCGATCTATAATACAGCCAGCTCGTATGAAAGGCATAAGTTTTTTATAAAATGTATTAAAAGCAACCCACTCTTGACAACTTTTCGTTAACCTTATTCTTTTCGGTATCGGATACACCGCGGCACGTGGAATAGCTATTGGTTTTGTAAAAAGATATTGCGATATATTCACTACTTTGACTAAGTTATAGACCAAGCAGTGCAGTGGACCACCAATCTCAGAGACCATCCTGCCTCTCTATATGAACGCGACAAGCTCAAAAACAGCCTAACGGATTTTAGTACAGTTTTCAAAAAAAAATAGTGGGATTCCTGAGAAAGGTCATGTTGTATAATTCACGCGACCGAAACCACGGGCAAATGCCAGTGATCAATAAAATTAACTTCACAGACTTTACTAGTCACGGCGGATTTCCATTGTTAAAAGTTTCTATGTAATACGATACGAACGATCAAAGCAGATTTAGTCTATTGTTTCAGATTCTACAATAATATAAAAAACTTTGCGGTATTCGTTTTTTGCAAACTAAAGGCTGAGTTCTCGGAGACTAAATGAAATTCCAAATGTTATACAAAATCTAAATTAACTTTTCGTACTACAACTATGATAACGTTGCGTACCCCGAAAATAAACATATATTAGTTTATTATATGTATTTAAACATCCATTATTATACATGAGAAAATGTGTTTGTTTGTTTCCCCTTCTACGCTCAATGGAGGGATTTTTTGGTGTGATAATCGTGTGTGCTAATAAAAAAAAGATAATATCCATTAAGTATGTATTAAAATGACTTCTTAGCATATTTAATTTGCAAACCTTTGCTTTGAGAATGAAAGTAAACAAATAAAAACGCTTTTATTTGAATGAAATTGTAAGCTCGTTGTTGTTATAAAAAGGCGTCTTTGAAAAGTCCATCATATTAAAACAATAAAAGGTATATACTGAGCACAGCACCTTATAATTATTAACTATTTTTAGGGTTCCGTACCTCGAAATGAAAAAACGGAACCCTTATAGGATCACATTGTTGTCCGTCCGTCTGTCAAGACCCTTTTTCTCAGAAACACGTGGAGGTATCAAACTGATTTTTTTATCAAATAGTCAAATCTGCTGTTCCTTGAAGCTGTGAAAAAATCTAACTTCTAAGCCAACGCAATCAAAAGATACAGCCGTTTATGCTGCAAATTTCCGCAAATATTCGAAACTCAAAACCTACAGAGTACTTCCCGTGAACTCAGAATCTTGAAATTTGGTACGAAGCAGTGTCTTATAGCACATGTTAGTATAATATATATATAGGATGTCATACTTATAGTTATATAATGCAATCAATTCCGTAATTATAAATATTAAAATAAGTATTTTACATCGTTGTAAAAGAGTTGCCAGATTAACAATTAAATTATGTAACAAATTCTACAGTTATCATTTCAAATATCGTTTAAATATGTTCTTATTTACACAATGTAATAAATACTATAATGGTTAATTAGTTATAAACATTTTGTATCATTTTAATATATTTAAAGACTACTCCAATTCTGTAACATTATATTGAAATAATAAAACGAGGAAATCAATTGACATCCTGTGATCGCCGAACAGTGGGGGTATTTTCCTATATAAACCAGTGCCGCACTACAACTGACACATTTCGTTGGGCGACCACAGGACTGTACACGCCGCACGGTCCAGCTGTAATACCGGAGATAAGTATATTTATTGTATACAGTAATAATACTTGTAATTGAAAGCTCAATTCACGTACGGTATATAATATAGTACAATTCCAATTTTAGTATATATTATAGTGTAATATTATGTGCAGTAATTATTATTTTCTATGAATAAATCTATGTAATGTATAACTCGACAAGATATGTTTCATTTCAGTCTAATTGATAATTGATTAATTAGTGTTTATACCCTACAAACTATCTATTATTTAGAACTACCTCGCTTTTACATAAACATCTTAAGTTTCAAAAAGTAATCCGTAGTATGAAACATTCAAGAATATATATATTTACATATACATATGTAGTGTTTTTGACACACGCATAAAGGAAAATTGCGAAAACCGTAAATTTTTAGTTACATCATATCATAAAAATATTTTTAATAATTTTAAAGTTATACCATTTTATCATGAACACGTTAAGGTATTAAATTGAAATTCATATCAAATATTCAGGTCTATAATACCTTCCCCCCCGTGGGATCTCCACCTTGTCGTGGTGGGGGGGCTCAGTAACCGTGGATTGGTGACCCGCGGTGAAGCTAAGAGGGATCCAGGAGGGGACGCTGCGCGTGGGCTTGACGGAGGCCTGCGCAGGATGCGTCCAAAGGGGCGGGTGCGAGGGACAGTTCTTCTGTCCCTCGCAGTCGGGTGCGGTCGCGGGAGGAGAGGCGTGTCGGTGTTGCGTTGCCGCGCGCCCTATCTCCCGCGACCAAATGGGGGCGCACCATCGTTGCGTCGCGGTGGGGCCGCAGAGGAAGAGGAGATGCGGTGTTGCGTTGCCGTCCTCCCTATCCTCTGCGGCCGCTGAGTGTTTTGGCGGCGGAGCCCAACACCTTTATCCGCCGCCAAGGGGGTTTGTTCGGGGCCCGCCTGACCATCCGGCGGGCCAATACCCGTCGGGGGGTAGCGAGGAATGCTTATGCGAATCCCTACCCTCCGACACACGGGTACATGAGGAACACGGGTTGGTTTTTAGTCAGTAAGAGTCTGACAGTCCCCTTCGTCCTTCCCCCAGGGCGGAGGGACTCCATGAGGATTTTCCAACCCGAAACCAAAATAAAAGGTCTATAATACCTTAAAGCTGTAACAAAATCAAACTTCTATGTCAACGCAATAAAAAGAAACAGCAATTTAAGCCGCATATTTTCAAAACCTACAGGGTACTTTCCGTAAACTTAGATTCTTGACATTTGGTACGAACCAACGTCATATAGCACAGATAAAGGAAAAATTGCGAAAACCATAAATTTTTAGTTACATCATATAATAAAAAAATAAAGATTACTAGCCCTTTCCTTATGAATGCGTAGAGGTATTAAATTGAAATTCATATCAAATATTCAAATGTATAATATCTTTTATAGATTTGAATATTTGATTATTATCATTATTATACTTTTTATATATTTTATAAAGTATATATTTATGTATGTTGTAATATTAGTATGTAAGTACATAGTATTCTTATTAGTTTAGTTTTGTTGAGCTCTTTAGGATACACTATTCCTCTAAGTACATACCTACCCATTCTATCAGTCACTCAATTATGTATTCCATTTGGTTGTCTGGAAGAAATCGCATTTTGCGATAAGACCGCCCTTGTACCTAGTTTTAAGTTGTTTATAATTTGATCACTGTATTCTTGTATATTTTTGTTTTTCTGGTGTACAATAAAGAGTTTTCAATCAATCAATCTTTAAGCTGTAACAGAATCAAACTTCTAAGTCAACGCAATCAAAAGATACAGCTGTTTATGCCGCAAATTCTCGAAAAATTTTCGAAACTCACATGGGAATCAAAACCTACAGGGTACTTCCTGTGAACTTAGAATCTTGAAATTTGGTACAAGGCCAATTTTTATAACACAGATTAAGGAAAAAAACCATAAATGTAAGTTTTTTGTTACATCATACAATAAAAACATTTTTAAAATTTTAAAGTTACTACCTCTTTCCTCATGAACGCGTAGAGTTATTAAATTGGAGGGTAGGAGTCAATATAATCATACATGGGTTAAAAAATAACATGTCCTCTATCTCTTTAATGGCCTATTTGAAAATCAAGAGAGATCCAAACCTTCTATTAACCAATTTTTATTTAAAGTTCATTAATCTTAATATATAAAATCCTTGCGTTACTGACTGACTGACAGACACGCTACAGCCGAAACTATTGGGCGCAGGAAGCTGATATGGCATGTATGTTCCTTGGAGACCGTAGGGGTGCACTAAGAAGGGATTTCCCGAAATTCCCACGGGATCGGCCAAAACGGGTAAATTAAAAAAAATGCAGGCGTAGCTGCTGGCGTCCTCTAGTATTCTATATAATTAAATCATTTCTGTAATGGTTCGAATCTAATTAAACCGAAAAAAATATATTTAACATAAGTCAAGAATTTCTGGTCCATACAAATAGAAAGTGTCCTCGCGCGTTCTGCCAATTAAAAAAATATAAAATGATCTTAATTATAGAGTTTTATGTTTCGTTTTTTTTAATAAAAATGTAAATCAATATCGCAACAAATGTTTTCTTTATATAAAATTGTGATTTATCATTTATTGCATTATAAAATTCTTACTTAAAATAAAAGTATAAATATTGATCCTGTGAATAACTCCAGATAACGGCGTTTTATTTGTGCCCAGTAATAAAAACTACCAGTTCGCACTTTTATTATCCTCTAGCAACACTTTTCTAAATATTACGGGACTTTCAAGACGCCATCTTGTCGCGTCTTTGAGTTTTGAATGAAAAACTGTACGCACACAAAAAATATCAAAAAATATTCCTGTGAAAAACGAGACGTTTCTTCGAAATTTTATATGAATTTAGGAAATCTAAATACACTATCAGTTAGAGCATACTATAGTGATTGTACGATACACTGGTTAATAGTCAAGCTTAGATGTTTTAAGTTATTCATGAGTATCTATTTTAGAGGTTATTCCTTTTTTCGTTCCTGTAGATAACGTAACACAACTAAGGGCTACTTCATATCGTATAATATAAATAGTAAATTATTATTTATATTTATTATTTTTATATCCATATGACTTTAGTTTAGTTCTTAAGATTTCCCATTCATATTAGGCAGTACAATATTTGGTAACTTATATTTTTTAGATCTCAGATTGTTAAATAGTTGATAGGTTATTATTTTGAAAAATCATTTTAAAACGGTGAAACCGCGCAAGTAAGAAGCTGGTTTTTATAAAAATAAATATATGTCATATTATTAGGTTACCTATGCGTAAAATTCCCCGATTATGTTACTGATAAGTATATTATATAAAAATAGGTCTTATTAATTAGCATACTATAAAAAATGAACCTCAAGCTGATTAAAAATACGTTAAAATAAATATTATAGTATGATAAATAATACTAATTATAATGTTCAGGAGCAAAAAACGTTCAGTTATTAGACTCATTTATATACTCAACAGGCATATATTCTTTAATAAAAGTTATTCTTTGTAAAGTATTTTGTTTCGGTCTGAATGTTTCCTAATTTTTCCGTGAGTTACATTTTTGTATATGTGAGTAACTTTACCAACTGGATTTTACGTGAGTTGCGGTTGATTATTTTGACTTCTAAACTGAAATTCATATCAAATATTTAGGTCTATAACACCGTCAAGCTGTAATAGAATCAAACTTCTGTCAATGCAATCAACAGAAACAGCAATTTAAACATATTTTCAAACTCGCAACTACTCGCAAGGGAATCAAAACCTACAGGGTACTTCCCGTGATCTCAGAATCTTAAAATTTGGCACGAAGCAAACTCTTATAGCACAGATAAAGGAAAAATGACGAAAACCATACATTTTTAGTTACATCATACAATTAAAATATTTTAATAATTTTAAAGGTGCTACCCCTTTCTTTATGAACCCGTAGGGGTATAAAATTGAAATTCATATTAAATGCTCAAGTCAAAACTAAAGGGTACTTCCAGTCGATCTAGAATCTTGAAATTTGGCATAAAGCAACGTTTTATAGCACATAGGAAAACATTTGAAAACCCAAAATTTTTAGTTACATCACATATTTTTTTAAATTATTATATATACCTACCTACAGGTTTGCACGGAACCCTCGGTGCGCGAGTCTGACTCGCACTTGACCGGTTTTATTTTATATGGTAACTGCTATTCGCTTCGCCCCGCTACGGGATGTCAACGGACACCGCGGTAATTTCAGTGGGTAACCGGATTATGTTAGCGTAGTGTTGGTTTCTTTTAATGTTTATTAACTTACAAATAAATAATATAAGAAAACATATCAAAAATAATAAGAGATATTATGACATTCCTATACGTATTTATATTGAAGCCGCTGAAAAATATGTGTGGATTGTGAGGTGGTTCACCTACCATTGTGTCCTTATATATATTGTTAATGTACCTATAACATGATAAAGGTTTTTAATTGCTGCTTCTGTTCTTGTTACATATTAAAAGAGTCCTTTACGTATACATAATTGATTGCCCTAAATTTCATCGCTTATGTATGTGTGCGTTTATGCTTTTGAATTTGTTGACTATATTTGCGCATAGGACATAATTATGTTGTTTTGTTTTCGCTGCTATTACGCGCTTTTGTAACATATCCGGCAATGATTATACCCGCAATTAGCTTAAGAACCTACACAATATTAAATATACTTAGCTTTTGTACGTAGGCATTCCACGTTGTTAACCAGATCTTCTAGGATACGTGCCAAAAGCCTTCGTAATAAATGACGTCTAGACTATGGTAATAGGTAACGTTAATGTTTGTCCTTATAAAAATATATTCTCAGCGTTTTCACTTAGACCACATTTATTCACGGTTTACTAATGTTTGCCATAATTTAATATGCCATAATTTCATATGCCATACTGGTATTTGCCATAATTTCATTAGAAATAACGCTTCAGTTGAAATGACATAAAATGACTTTCACTAATTCCATTGGTCATAATCGATCAAGTGTCATAATAATTTAAATCCATAAATGTATTTGCTATAATTTTCGTTTTCAATAATCTAAGAAGAAAATAGAGAATAAACTGAAGTTGAACAACTTCAGTTTATTAAACTAGTGTGAAGAATGTGGACTAAGTTGACGGAGCCCTGCTTCGCAGGGCACCTATTTTTGGCTTAAGGGTCAAAAGCGAAACCTAACCTATCCGAGTCGGATTGCACTGAGTCGGGGTGTTAACGATAATTAATACAACTTCAGTTTATTAAACTTGTGTGAAGTATGTGGACTAAGTTGACGGAGCCCTGCTTCGCAGGGCTCCTATTTTTGGGTTAAGGGTCAAAAGAGAACCCTTACCTAACCTATCCGAGTCGAATTGCACTGAGTCGGGGATATTATGTATTATTTTCATAATTATATTAAATTTTGATTATGTCAAGAGTCGATTATGAGATGTGTTACTTATGGAAACTAATTATTATGATATATGTTGTTATAGAAAGTCATTTTATGGCAAATAAAAGTTATCACTCTTGAGTGGTTAACGCAAACGTTATTAGTATAAATAATAGTGCAAGTAAATATTATTATCGGGGATGATTAGGCAAACAAAATTAGTGCAAATTAATTTATGGAAAACGAGAGAATACCTTTATTCACTTTGAGTCTATTGTATATGTGTATTATTAAATTGCTTACATAATCTTCCGTACATAATAAATTTCTTTTCAACGCAATGGGATCTGACGTGGGTTAATTACATTCTATTGTTATAACTGTGTAATAATTGGGCGTGGGATAGATATTATGCTCTAGAATTATACTCTATTGGCTCCTTTATTTATATTAAGGCCAGAAAAGGGTATTTCTTGGTCGAAATAATATTTTTCATTAATGCGTTGTGCAAGTTCGCGGGTACGTCCTCGATTCTGTCATAGAGCCACCGCCGACTAGCTTCTTTTAGCATCGGCGACCGGTGATTTTGCAACTGTATCGATGCTGCATCGCGTTTTAGCGACTCCCTGCGTTCGGACGCGGCGACCGTAGTGCTGTAGTGTATTGTTGGTGATCGGCCGAGTCGAATATCGATAAATTAATTAATTTTTTCAACGTTGTAATACAATAATTGTACAATATCAGTAATATAGGTTTCTATAAAAAAAACATAAATATACCAGTATAATTAAATGATGTTCGTTACAATGATGTTAAATTATGTTCTATTATTAATAGACTTATACGAAATAATAATCGAAAACTGGCAAGTACCTAGTACTCTACATTTTATGCTCTAAACAATAGATGGCATGGACAGTACTGCACTCATTTCTTCGTATTAATATTAACGTATGAATTGATAGATGATGCTCACTGAAAGTAATACGAGAACTGGTTTTTGGATGTAGGTAAAAAATACTGACTTTAGCTTGCTTAATATTTTCATCGGTATAAAGAAAGCAGTAGGTAATGTAGCTTTATCATAGCCTTTGATAAGAATCGCGTCGTCAAAATCTAGTACATCACCCTAGGTCGTGTACTGCCTAAATGAAAACTTACATATTTATTATAAGCGCTGTCATATTTTTATCGTCATTTGTTCTGTTTGAGCCAGTCACTAGTCAAACCCTATAATAACATCCTTATTTTCGGTTACAGAATAATAAATAAACTTTGGGGTAAATTACCCCAAACGGCTATTAAAAGTTGTAGTGTACAAAATAAATTATTTTTGTAGTTTACATGGGGCTATTTTTAACAAAGCATCAAAAATTTTAAATAAAACTATAGTGCGTTACATTAAAAAACTTCATTCTTTTATTAAATTACTAATTGTACACCAAATTAACGATCGTTCTAGAAATATCATTTAATATGAAAAGTCTCGTCCGTTCCGGAAACTTATCCACTCAGAAAACTTAATAGGTTATCTTAGGTTTTCTTGTGACGCTGCACCCAAAAAAGGAGCTTTGCAGGGCTCTGTAAACTTAGTTTATCAAACATTTGACTGAATTGATGAGAAATTAATGCATGTGTAACTGACACCCTGGGGTAATTTTCACACATAGCTAAGCAGACTAGATGGAAGTTTTTTGTAACGCCACGTGACTGACAACTTTAGGAGATGATAATACCATGATGATACCATCGCAAAAAAAATACAAGTTGGCACAACTTGTATTTTTTTGAGGTGAAGAATTTTAATACCCCACGGTGTTATTTAAGGGTTAACAAATAAGTGACAACCTATAGTAAGGAGTCGTCCTTTAATCACGTGAGTCTTGATAGGTGGACAAATAAGTGTAGACAGATATCAAGTGTCCTTGTTTTTCATGAGCCAGAGATTTTTATCCTATACGCATCATAAAACAACGATCTTTCGTTCGATGGGCAGGGATTCAGAAAAGTCCTGTATTAAGATCTTTCGTTACTTTTGGATGCTCTAGGATGCTTTAATCAACCCACATCAAAAAGGAGGATGTCCTCAGTTTGGTCTGGATATTTTCTTTTTATGTAGGTACAGCGGTCTCTGAATTTTCTGATCCATTTCTGGAATTCTTTATGTGTGATATGCTTTTATATTTTGCAAGATCGAATTGCAATTATTGCGAGTTAAGACTTAAATGAGTCAGTATACTTTTTAAATAGCGTTCTTAAGACCTTTAAGAACGCTATTTTAAAAGTATGCATGATATATTTATAATTTTTTACCATGCCAAAAAAGAGAAAATACCTATCAAAGTAGTCTGCAAGTAGCGTCCATGGATGAAAAGATTTGCATTTTAGAAACATCTTATGAGAAGAGTGGATAATTATGTATTTAGGTAAACAAGTGGTAAATAGGAGGGTAGAGAGATAAAGGGAGGGGGCGACCAAATAAAAGATGGAATAACTGTGTGAGAATAGATAATATGTAAGAAAAGGGGGAAGTGATCGGATGACTGGTGACATAGAAGTATGGAAGAGAATGTATGTCCATACAGCGCCGACCCAAACAAATTGAAGTCAGGTAAGAGATGAAGAGAATAATGACTGTAATATTTTTTTGTATTTTAGCTTCAATTTTGACACCAGTAGCTCGCAATGTCTTTTTTGGATAAAATATTTTTTTATTTACTTTGTATAAAAATACTTTTCAAACTGACTTTTGAAAGAATGAGGACAGGTGGTAAAGCCTCAAACCTACCCAGGTATCATCATCACAGAGTAAGTTTAAAATTGAAAAGACATAAAATCACGTTATTAATGGACGATCCCTTCGTTATTATTTTAAGTGACAGTCGCCGCGATCGGCATCTTCCAGTGTGCGGTGTAAGAATTCGGACGCTGCATCTGGATGCTAAAAAGCGACTGAATCGCCGGTCGCCGATGCTAAAAGAAGCTAGTATGCGGAGGCCCGTAGCGAGGCCGAGTAGCGATAATTTTGCAAAAATGGCCGCCTTGTCGACAGCAATGCCTCTGCTACGAAATAATAACCACATTATGATTTTAGACAGACTACCGCTTAAAGTGGTTTAAGGTGACGCAAAGTGAGAGAGCGCCTTTGTGCCACAGTGAAAAATGTAATCAGGATATCCGCCTTTTCTTGTTTAGTTCACTTATTTACTCACTAAGAGAGAAAACTATGAACAAATAACGGTGAAGCGACTGTTATTTCTCAACAATGGTAAAGTTTTAATAATAATGTCACTCATGAAGTTGAAGTCCTTCATAGTTGTTATTGTATAATGTGAAACTTCTCCCTCTGCAATCAAACTTCTTTTCTTCACACCTAGTATTTTTAAACGTGCATTCAAACAAGAAATAATATCTTTAGAGTTCCTCGGTGTATTCTTAGTATCCGGATTATAAATAGATTTAAAGTCTAGTCTTTGAAGCCAATTTGTTATTCTATAAATAGCATAATTAATGTTACTTCTCAGATCACTTAATTATTTTAGACCGTTACCCAAGGCGATTTGAAGTTTATTAACGCGGAGATCTAAAGTGTATTGAAGCTTATTAATGGGGAGTAGTAATACTGATTTGGGCAAATAGATACTTGTTGTATCTAATTATAGAACATGACTAAATATTACTTTAGTAGATCAAACTTTTATCCTCTATTTAATCCCTTAGGGTTGGCATATTAAAAAGTCTTATCTTAATAGACGCCTACGCCGAAAGCGTAATTAGAGTTTATAACATGTGATGGCTGGTCATTCGTAATAATATGTCGGCAGCGTTAAGCAACGCATTGAACGCATGTTAACATTCTTGAAAATTCAGTAATGACTTGTAGATTTTTAAACCTCTTTAAATAATTTAATTTGAAAAATTTATTTCTTGAACAAACTAGAATCACGGCAACATCTTTCACCGTTCTTGATAACATATTTAGTAATGGTATTGTTTCAGATAGAGTAGTTATTTCTGAATTAACTTCGGAGCACTGTGGTCAATTGGCTAAGTTTCTATATTACAATGATAGCATCGTACAGAGAGGGTTGGTTAGGCCATTACCTAGGCATAAGTTTAATGAATTCCGGAATAAAATATTGATTGGAATGAATACTATGAATCCTGACTTAATAGACATAGATTCGCCAAATAAGAATTTTAACAATTTATTTAATGTAGTTAACAACACATTTCAGAATACTTTTAAGACTAAGGAGAAAGTAATTAAGGAATCTCGAGCTTTTAATGAGTGGGCTACTGCAGGTATTTACAAAAGCAGAGCAAAAATGTACGAGATGTATGGTATGAAAAAATACAATTCTGATTCTAACTTCACTGAGTATGTTAGGAATTATTCTGAATATTTAAAAGAGTGTGCAATACAGCTAAGGCTATATTCGTTAGGAACAAAATTCAACAATTTTCGAATAAAGTTAAGGCAACCTGGCGAGCTATTAATGAAGCAACAGGTAAGACAACATTAAGAAGTAATAGTTTTAGTCTTCTTGATAATGATCATTATTTCATAATGACGAAGTAGTCGCACACACATTTAATAACTTTTTGGCTAGCATCAATATATTTATTTGCAATCAAATTAAAACTAACTATAGCTAAGTGACTATTTACACATAAAATAAAACAATAATTTCTTTACTTAAATAACTTAAAAATAAAGGAGATACATTAAAAAAAAGAAAGGAAAAGAAAATTTAAAGGGCGTCATGGAAATCCTCCACATCGCCGTCAACTGGAAGCGCGCACAGATTACTGGCAGCATTGCCACTGTAATGTTGTTACTGGCAGCATTGCCACTGTTATGTTGTTACCGGCTACATCAAATTAAATAATAATATATAGTCCTTAGGTCGCATACTTGTTTCCACATGTGTCTGTCTTATGGCTACGATGGCGCCAACATTTTGCAATTAGTAAACTCATAAATTCCAAGAGTTTGACAACTTTATAAGAATTATGTGACAATGCGGTGTGGTTGACGGCATCGAATACAAGTGTCACCACCCTCTATCTTCCCGTGGGTGTCGTAAGAGGCGACTAAGGGATAACACGATACAAATACCATATTTGCGTACAGACGGAAAACTCGACATCAAACCCTATACGACTGCCTCGTTGGTCTCGCGGCATAAATGTGCGCGTGGGATCGGTCCATCGGTCCCGGGTTCAATTCCTGGGTCGGGCAGTGTTATTGGGTTTTTCTGTCACGAAATTCTCAGTAGCAGCACGGAGTCTGGAAATGTGCCTGGTACGGCAATAGGCTCGCCCCTTATTACGTGGGACTAAAGTATATCTGGCGAAAAGTGGGTGTAGAAATACACCTCTGCCTACCCCGTCGGGGATAAAAGGCGTGACGATATGTATGTATATGTATGTATGTGACAGTATGAAATACGAGATAAAATTTGCTCTAAACATGTGGAATCGCTAACACTCTTGAGAGCAAGAGTCATAAAAAAGGGGTCGCAATACGACTGAAAGAAAAGGGACTCTCAGGTAGTAAGTGGGCAGAGGCGTTGGGTTGGTGATGTTTGACGGGACAGTCGGTCTTAGGACGCGGAAGTTGGCAGATCTCGCGAAAGCGTGGCGTGGTAGTTTAGGAAATACGGGTTTGTGGTGTTTGGAGATGATCGATGTCAGGACGCGAAGCTAGGCGGATCCCGGCGGTTGACGTGGAGACGCGGCGTGTTAGGTTGGGAAGTATGCGTAGGGGTGGAGAACAGTCGGCCTTATGGCGCGAAACGGATCGGACCTGGGCCTAGCGCGGAAGGGGTGTCCGGAGTTGTTCGATAATTAGTGTTTAGTGATATCGAACAACAAGGCGAGCGGCTTCAAGAGAAGGTGGCCAGCACAGGGCAAGGGGTAAGTTTGGCAGTGACGCAGCTGAAAGTCGGGTGAGTGTCTGTTATTCACTTTACTATAATTTAACGCATGAACTGTATAATATTAATAACTCTGTTGTGTATCTATGTCTATATCACACCATATTTATCCCAGGCTGACTAAAATAAAATGTTCTCTATGAGATATTGTACATTGTTATAATATTAATAACCGCGTGTAACATTAGTAGTGGTTCGTACCTTGTTGATGATGAATGTGGAAGATGAGCGATGTAAGATGGGAGTCTCCGTATTCGCGATCAGGTGTTAGAGCGCAGGACCCTCACAATCGCTGTCTAAACCTGCGTACAGGCCAGCACAGAGCAGTCGTCAAGGTTTTAAAGAGCGAAAGAAGAGCCACCTGTAGATCACGCGGTGTCCCGTAAGTCCTGGCGGCTAACCAGGCGGCGATTGTAAAAAGAGCCTCCCTGCAATCTATGCGCGGTGGCCTAATACAATATAGCTGTTGTGACAAGCATTTGGGATAGGTATTTGGTGTTCTTATTATTATTTTTTCCCCATTATTGTTAAGTAGATTTTTTTTAATTTTATTTTTTTACATATTTAGCTTTGAATGTAAGTAATTCCATATTTAAATTATACGAATGTTTGCATGTTTTTGTGTATATAGGTATAAGAACGTTGATCTCTGTGATCGTCACTTGGGGTTACCAACTAATATCAGGGTTGGTTTGAGGCTTATACCTCAACCAACATAAGCCTGAATGGTAACCTCATTTTTATAATATACCTCTTGGCTATTAACTGTGTCACTAATTATTAATTTGTCATACTTACTGTTGTGTGTATATTATAAAAATAAATGCTTTTTCGTTTCGTTTCGTTTTTCGTAATACGTTTTAATTGACTATGTTTGTGTGGGCTTCAGTGTTGTGACTTGCGGCAAGGAGGCGTTTTGTCACATCAGTTCTGAGACTGTTACTGAATGTTTAATACTATACACTGGATATCGCTGGAATACTCGGCGCCGATAATACTATATGACTAATATACCTGGATCATGTTCTTCATCTCCCTGGAACTGCCGTCTCTGAGATGGATCTCTGATGCATATTGGTTCTTATGTACAAGGCGGCGTGCCTTGTACATAAGTACCAATATGCGAAGCATGAATATGTGGAGAGTGACTTTGTGATGACAAACCAATACTAATATATTGTCTTTAGTATTTTGATGTCCTTTTTTCATTCAATTATAAGCGTTTACCTTTGGTAAATGCTGTCAGCAGAGGAATATCCAGTAAGGGATGAGTTCCATGGGAAATGCGCGGGGAGGGCGCGGGACCCCTACCACCAAATTGCCTGGCAGGCTGAATTGGACATTTAAACTCCGTTATTAAGAAAACTAAATTGCGCCAAATACAGGCCAGCCTTCTGGTCACGCGAGGTGTCAACCAGTCTCTTTGAGAGATCTCTAAAAAGAGATCGCGCACTTGGACCCCATAGTCCCAACGTTTGGTCCAAACGGCTCAAATACAAAATCTCCTACTAGATTTATGTATTTGCGCCGTTTGAGAGTCTCCGCTGTAGCTGCAGCAGCGCCCACCCTATCCGCTGTGCTAGGAAGATGAGAATGGCGCAAGGGTGTCGACAGAAGTTGCGTCCCAGATCAAAGGCCTACCCAGCTTTCACGGCAGTAAAGACATACCGTCTGGTCTTTTGCCATCGTCGCGAGCCAAGCAATGAGGTTCAAGTTGGGTTGGAACACCAGTGGTGACAAGAGCCCGGCGAAGTATGTCATTAAGATTGGCGTGTCGTGGAATACGACCTGCGCTCCTACTGCATGACAGACCATGGTGATCAAGGCTGTCGACAGCCTCTCCACAGTGACAGCGATGTGTTTTGCTAGCATACCACTTACTACTACTAGAGAATTAAAATCATCAGCTATAGTCGCAGAAAACCTATTAGAGTCTAGTGTAGGAAAGTGTGAAGTAATATTTAAGTTCCATTGTATTAGTTTTACCGATATAATAAATACTTTTAAGTCTCTAGAATCTAAAAATACAGGTGATCTCAGGGGCATTTCTGTTAAGGTTTTGACAAGTATAATTGATGTAGTGGCTCCTTATTTAAGCAACTTATTCAATAAGTGTATTAAATATGGCAGTTTTCCAGATCTTATGAAACATAGTAGAATAAAACTTCTGTTCAAATCTGGCAGTAAGACTAAAATTTTTGAAAAGATCATACTCAAGCAACTACTTAGCCATTTTAATTAAAACAGCCTCCTTCATGGTGAGCAATATGGTTTTACTAAGGGTCTCTCGACAACAGATGCGGGAGTAGCGTTACTCAAACATATCTTATGTGCTAGGGAGAGTTCCCAAAATGCTGTTAGTGTGTTTTGCGACCTATCGAAAATATTCGATTGTGTCTGCCATGAGACGCTTTTGTGCAAGCTTAGACATTAGGTCGTACTTAAGTGACAGGATCCAATGTGTTGAAAAAAATGGCTCAAAATCCAGTGGCTTGCCTATTGATTTAGTAGTCCCACAGGGCAGTATCCTAGGGTCTTTCTTGTTTCATGTTTACATAAACTACATTGGCGAGCAAAAAAATTATCTCACTTCATACTTTCGCACTCAAAGTGCTCTAGTTTTAAAATTAAGACCTAAATCTTAATTTAGGTCTTAAATTCTTTAAGTTCTAGATGTTGGCTTTAAAATGAGTACAAATACTCTTAACTTGTACTCATTCTCTTGAACAATAAATGTTTTTAAACTTTGCGAGTACTAAAACTTGAAAAATTAAGGGTAAAAAATTTAAAATAAAAGACATCATAACATTTTAAATAAACTTTATTACATAATGATTACCACTTTAATAACGAATGTTACACCCTCTTGCTCTGATGACAGCTTCTAAACGGTTCCTCATTGACCCAACGAGGTGCTTCACTCTGTCTTGTGGTATACCCTCCCATTCCTCGGTCAGAGCCGCTTGCAGGTCAGCTCTGGTACCTGGTGCAGGATCTCTAGCCCGGATTCTTCTCTTTAAGTCATCCCATAAATCTTAATATATAAAATCCTTGCGTTACTGACTGACTGACAGACACGCTACAGCCGAAAATATTGGGCGCAGGAAGCTGAAATTCGGCATGTATGTTCCTTGGGGACCGTAGTGGTGCACTAAGAAGAGATTACCCGAAATTCCCATGGAATCGTCTAAAACGGGTAAATAAAAAAAATGCAGGCGTAGCTGCTGGCGTCCTCTAGTATTCAATAGGATTCAAGTCCGGACTACGAGCTGGCCAGTCCATAACAGCGATACCCACTTCTCGTAGGTACTGCCGCACGACATTTGCGCTGTGTGGACGGGCATTATCCTGGATCAGGATGAAGTTTTCTCCAATAAAACCAGCGTATGGGATGATGTGGTCTTCCAAGATATCTTCAATATACCGATGTTCGGTCAACCCCCCCACATGGCGGCCAGTTTCAATGAAAACCAGTTCAGTTTTTGCTTCCATTGATATGCCAGCCACCATGCAGGAACCTCCTCCGTACGCAAGAGTTTCTGCTATGCAGCATTGTGCGTATCGCTCCCCCGGCCTTTTGTACATCCTTCTCCTTCTGTCGCTACCATGTAGGCATACTCTGCTTTCATCCGAGAAGAGAACAGAGCGCCATTGATCCTCAGTCCAATCGAAGTGTTCTCTTGCAAAACGTAGCCGGGCTGCTCGATGACCTGCAGTCAATTTGGGACCCGTTGCTGGTCTTCTTGCCTGAGTCTTCTTCTCACTGTCCAAGAACTTACAGCTACTCCACGTGTTTCTCGGAGCTCCCGTTGAACTTGGACCCCAGTGAGAGAACGATTCCTCAGCGAAGTACGGACGATAAAGCGATCGTCTGCCTCCGAAGTGGACAGATTTCTACCGGAACCTCTTCGTCTCTTGGGGGAGGGGAGCGATGTTGACGAGGTGGGGGTGTTCTGAGCGGTCTGCACGCTCGAACATACCCCGGGTCAACCCGCTCAAAAATCCCTCGATCGGCTCCCACTTGAGGTCCCGATGGATGGTCGCGTTTCTGAGTTACCTGGGTGCGTCCACCGCCAGGCGAACAAAAAACACTTATTCTCCACCCGCTGCAGTCGTTGCCGCGTGGTCTCTGCTGTCAAGTTGTACCAGGCCGGCCCCGCGTATGTGAGGCGCGACCTGATATATGTTTTGTAGAGAGCCAGCTTGGCTCTCAGCGGCAGTCTGGAGGACAACAGCGGGCGAAGTTTCGCCCTCGCAGCCTGGGCCTTCGCGGTGGTGGTCTGGTCGTGGTGGGCCATCGTCAGATTCCTGTCGATGGTGACGCCCAGGTACTTGACCGTCGGCGACCAAGGGATTTCCTCCCCCATGAGCTTCAGGCATGGCAGGTACTGTACCCGTCCAGTCACCATAGCCTGGTTCTTGGACACGTTGCACTTAAGCCTCCACTTCTTCAGCCAGCCCGGGAGCGCTTCAAGTGTCGGGCTCAGCTTCCGTGCAGCGTGTCTGGCGTTCCGTGAGCTGGACAGGTACGCGGCGTCGTCCGCAAACAGCGCCAGCTTCAAGTCGCCCACTACTGGGATGTCGTCCGTGTAGTGGGCATACAAAACTGGGGAGAGACAGCTCCCCTATGGGACTCCGGCCTTGATGGTCCTCTCCTCTGACGTGACGTCCTCGACGGCCACGTGGAAGGTTCTCCCTCGGAGAAATGATGCAATGACCGTGATGAATTGTCGTGGGATAGTGGACGTCGACAGTTTGTAGATGAGGCCGTCATGCCACACCCTGTCGAACGCCTTCTCCATGTCGAGCATCACGGTCACCGTGTGGCCTCGCTTGTTCATCCACGTGGCCATCTCGCCCAGTACGCGAGTCAGCTGCAGCGTGGTGGAGTGTGCTTGGCGAAACCCGAATTGTTCGGGCCTCGGGCTGAGGTGCGGGGTGATTCTCGTCAGCAGCAGCTGCTCGAACACCTTGGACGTCGTCGAGAGGAGAGTGATGGGCCTGTAGTTCTCCGGCTTCCTGGGGTCCTTGCCGGGTTTGGGGAGTACAATAACCCGGCCACGCTTCCAGATGGTCGGGAAGTGGCCGGTCCTCAGGATGCCGTTAAATAGCTGGGTCGCTGCGATAAGCGGCCTCCAAGGAAGTCGCTGCAGTGCTGAGTTTGGAATGCCGTCCTCACCAGGCTCCTTCCTAGGGTTGGTCCTGCGGATCACCGCTGCAACCTCTTGGGGAGTCACCAGCAGTTCTTTTCCCGATGGGACGAGGGGCGTCGAGAGGTAGGTCCTGACTAGCTCCTCTACCTCTCGTGTGTGGGCTTCGTCCTGGACCTCATGTGGGGTGAACTGCTGCTGTTCAAGGCTGCTCGCGATGATCTCCGCTCGGTCCTCGGCCTTGTAGCGCAGAAGGCCGTCTTGTCCGAGCAAGGGGCGACTCGGGTTGGGGTCCGCCGACAACTGTCTGCAGAGACGCGACAGCGAGGCCTGATTGTCCTCGATTTGGGATAGGTGATTTTCCCACGGCCATCCCACGACGTGGCCTTGAGTGCGTTGGTGAGGCGGTTATATCGGGTCTTGTCCCGTGGATGCCGGGTTCTCTTCCAGATCTTCATGGCGTTACGCTTATCCTCGAGCAACTTCCGTATCGCGGCGGGAAGTGGTTCCCGTCGCTCGGATTGCGCCTTGGTTCTCGAGGATGCTCGGAGCGCAGCCTGGATGGTGCTGGAGAGTACCTCGGCGGCTGTTTCGACTTCCTCGGCGGAGTGGATAGTGGAGGGTCGATGGTAGATCTCCATTTCCGCTTGGAATAACTCCCAGTTGGTCTGGACGCGGGGTTTTGGGGGTTGGACCATACTTGCGGGTTCTCTGAACACCAGCAATACCGGTCGGTGGTCAGAGGGCAGGTCTGGCAGGACCTCTTGCGTGGGAGGTGCCCTCAGTCCTCGTGATATCAGGATGTCCAGCACGTTGTCATTGCGCCCCGAGGGATCCAGCCGGGTAGGCTCTCGGGGGCCGGCGACTTCGTAGTTTTAGGTGCTGGCATCCTGTAGGATGAGCTCCCCCGCTCGGTCACTGCTCGCGGAGTACCATGCCGGGTGCTTGGCGTTCAGGTCTCCCGCAATGATGGTGGGCGTGGTTGGAAAAAGAAGATTCCTCAGCTCAGCCACGTTGAAGGAACTAGTGGAGCCGGTCCCTGGTGGTCGATAGGCCGCGTAGAGGCGCATCTCCCGTCCGCCGACTTGGACATCAACACCGAGGGCGTAAATGGTGTTGTGTCTTTTCGGCTCGACGAGTTGATGCACCATTGTCCTCTTCACCAGGACAGCAAGTCCCCAGTAGGCTGTGCCAGCCGGCGAGACCTCATCCTGTCTGTACACAATGTACCCCGGGATCTTGAGTGGGGCGGTGGTCTTCAGGTGGGTCTCGCTTATCAGCATGATGTCGACTTGCTGCTCCTTGACGAAGAGGCGTAGGAGGCCCATCTTCCCAGACAGGAACTGGGCATTCCAATGGACCACCCTCAGCGGCTTATCCATAGGAGGGGATGGTCTGCAGCATTCCCGTTATATCTATGTCGCTAGCCCTGACCTTCTGGGCGAACAGTGAGAGTAGGGCGGCGAGCTGTTCCTTCTCATTGGTGGCGGTAGACTTGGCAGGTCCATCCCCTGCAGTGGCCGCAGGAGGTTGGTCCGGTGCAAGCTAAGGCTTCTTCTTTTTCTTTTTCTTTTTCGGCTGAGTGGCCGCTGTGGATCTTTTCTCAGCCGGAGCGTTGGCTTTGGCCATCAGGGTCGTCGCAGCTGATTCCCCGACGTGGTTGGGCTGGGCGACTAGCTTGGGAGGGCCGGTCCTGGCCACGAGTCCCACTTTGCGGCTGCGTAGGTGGGTGCGTGGTGGTGATGATGGTCAGGCCGGTAGTCACCGTGGTGGTGGTGGCGGCAGTCTCCGGTCCTGTAAATATGTCCGGAAACACGGCCTGGACCACTTGTATGGTTTTGAAGTCGTTGGGGGTGAGTTCCTCCTTCTTCCTATCCCCCAACAGGACGTTCATCGCCCGGAAGTAGGCCTCAACCCAGCGCTGCAGGCCCCGCGTGATGCCACCCTTCGCACGAAGGGCGCCGAAAGCACGCAGGTCTCCCTCGTGTTCCGCACGCCTGGTCTGCAGCTCCGGGGTGGTTTTAGCCCCCATTCCTGACGATCCTTGGTTCTGTTCCGCCATCTTGAGGTAGTGCCGTCACGCGGCGCCTAAGCGTGGTGGCTGGATGCCAGTCACCGCACGGTCGGGAATCGGGGCTTGGCGCTGGTGCCAGACCTACCCCTCCCACACGGCGAGGGCACCACCACGCCGGCAATCAAGTTGGCGGCACTCCCCGCACGATCCTGTTGCGACAGAACCGGGCGCAAACAGAGATAATTTTACTTATAAAATTATTGTGTTTCGCAATGGAATGTAAACAACGGCGCCCGAGCGTTGGCGAGCGAGCGAGCCGTGTCGAGCGGCACGTGCGATCGCCTCGACGTCCGCGGCGGCTGATAAGGGTAAAGGGTTATGTCACCTTTTATACGCCCTAAGGTCGCGCAATGCTAACTGAGTTAGTGCGGTTCAGATTAGCGTTTTATACGCGCGTATAAGCTCGTTTTTGGAAGCGCATGTAGGCGCGTATAGGCACGCTTTTTGGCACACGCGCAACTTGTACGAGCGTTGACGCGCTTCTAAGCTCGTACAACCACGAGCCGTCAAAATCCATGTTGACACTGACAAGACGTCACTACCGTTTCGAGCGAACACGCCCGTTTACGTGAGTCTGGTTTTTTGAAGCGCGTATTGTAGCGCGCGTATAAGCGCGTATGCTAAAACGACCGTATACGCGCAGAAAAATACGCTAATCTGAAACCGCCCTTAACGAGTACGAAATCATACAGTTACTGTTCCTCGACTGTTGTGACAATGTCTAAACGTGAACACTGTAGTAATTGTTATTTTTTTTAAGTTAACATCTAGAACTTAAAGAATTTAGGACCTAAATTAAGATTTAGGTCTAAATTTTAAAATTAGAACACTTTGAGTGCGAAAGTATGAAGTGAGTCGATTTTTTTGCTCGCCAGTGTATTTATCTTTTTACTTGACATTTGTGACATTGTACTGTTTGCTGACGATACTTCTTTGATATTTGGAGTAGATAGTAATAAGGAACACTTCAACGAAATAAACAGTGCACTCATTCAAGTGACTAAATGGTTTAATCTAAACAATCTAGTACTGAACCCCAAAAAAACAAAGTTAAGTTAAGTTTTAAGTTTAAACCTTGGTCCTAACATAGTTTTAAATGACGATGTACTCGAAACAACTGAATCCACATTATTTCTAGGATTAACACTTGATTCGAAGTTACAGTGGGGTGCGCACGTTACATATCTCTCAGGGAAACTTTACTCAGCTGCTTATGTCGTTAACAAGGTTCGTAGGTTGACCGATGTCGATACGGCTAGATTGGTTTATTTTAGTTATTTTCATAGTATTATGTCATATGGCATATTGTTATGGAGTAGAGCTGCTGGTATAGAAAATATATTTATATTGCAAAAACGGGCAGTTAGGGCCATTTACCAGTTAAAGACAAGAGTCTCATTCAAAGAAAAATTTAAAACTATTTGGTAGCGCCATCTACCTTCCTATCTATAACTAATCGCATCAACATCAATCGTTCCACGTACAAGTGTGAGCGATACCATATTTCCGTCTCCCTCTATCCCACTCCCTGGAAGAGGCACTGCCTTTCGCCTGATTGGTCGCCGCGATCGTCGACGTGAGTGACAGTCCAGAACATTCCGCTCGCTGAGAACGTGTCCGCTATATCGTATCGCGCCGCACCGCCGTATGTGATTATTACCGCTTCCACCAAGGAAAACCTGCTCGCGAGTGAAGTGAAAACAAGCAGCTGCATCACGAAACCACCAGGAGACGGCCCTTCGGAAACGAAGAAGATTACCGTATAAGGTGAGTGTCCTCCATCCTTGAAATATCCTATACCCACTCACAATCATCTCTTCCTACATCCTCTTCCTTTAAATACAGTTCATTTTTTTCAATACGCCTATAACCTACCTACGGTTTCGGTGTATCGCCGAACCATTTTTTTGATCCATACGACTCGGATTCATTTACGTTTTTATACGTTATATCGCTATACCTAGGCAGTTATAGCACCTAGCTATACTCCTAATATATTCACATAACCGTCACATGGTTATTTCCGCCCGCATCAGTAGGTAAACTTTTATGTAGCTACCTACTTATTAAATTATTAATTCTGGAACTATCATAGTTATCTTGTAAATCTCATATTTCGAGCAACTTTTAATTCCACAGCTCTCAAGTGTTGCCTACTTAGCCTACTTAGGTAAAATAATAGATACATTAGATATTCTTATTTTGTTTCGTTCTCATTAGCTTATACTTACGTAAGCATGTCACAACAAAAGAAGTCACGCGTGTCGGAAGACAAAGAGATGACAATCTTAGAAGCGAAACGCAATATTTTATTTGAGCGCATTCAAAACATCTATGAACGATCAAAAACCGCATCTATGCCTGACAGTAATAGCGAAGCATTTCTCAGTTATTGTATAACAGTAGATAGTATTCGAACAGATTTTCATAAGATGTTAGACGATTATAACGCAAGATTACTTTCTATCAATCCTGATGAAAAACCGAACTATCAGGCGTATACCTCATTCGAAGATCTTTATTGTATTATTAAGCGTATACAATCGCAATTGGAGGGTAAATGTTCAGCGATTGATAATATATATATATGATAATCTCGGTTTGCGGGCAACGGCCCGCAAACCGAGATTACCGCCAATCGAGATTATGTCGTATGACGGAGATATACGAAATTGGCCGTTATTCTATGCGAGTTTTAAGTCTACAGTGCACGATAATGGTTCTCTGACAGATGCTGACAGGTTGTACTATTTAATAGGTAAACTGTCACCGAAAGCCCAGTCCGTATTTGCAGGTGTCACACCCAGTGCTGAGAATTATCAGGTCATATTTCAGTCACTACTTGATAGATATCAGGACACGCGCGTCCTAGCGGCTACTTACTTTGACCAAGCTTTAAATCTCAAACTGTCCGGCAACGCATCTGTCGCGAATTTCCAGCTGTTTATTGATAACTTCGTAACCGCGGTTAATTCTCTTAGGAACTTAAAATTAGAAGATCTTTCCGACTTTATGTTGCTACAACTCGCTTTAAAAAAGTTTGACACTGATACAATTCGCGCATTCGAGATGACGGAACGCAATAATAAAATACCTACACTAGATAGTTTTATTTCGTTCATCAAAGATCAGTGTCGAATATTTCATAATACGCAGTCTGGTTCACCTGGCCCGTCTAACACTAACAGCAACAAACAAAGGTTGAATAAATCGCGAAATAGTAATAATAACTCGGTCCCTAATCCACAATCTTACGTTATATGTTCGGAATCTAATAGTAATAATTCACAGAAGTGTCTGTGCAGTAATATAGTGCACGACCATTTTGTATAAGTGTCCCGCCTTCGATAATCAGAATGCAACCGCTCGTTTTAAATGAGCAAAAGATAACAAAGCTTGCATTAATTGCTTAAGCATAAAACATAAAACAAGTAATTGTTCTAGTAGAACGAGATGTCGCTCATGTAATCAAAGACATCATACACTGTTACATTTCGATAAAGATAACCCGTTGTCAAGCCAAGCCGCTAACCTTGACACACTTACGCCGCAGGTGCAGACCACGGTAGCTGCGCCTTCCGCGTCTGAGGGCGAAGTATCGTTGTGTACGACATCCATTGCGCGGGCGACGCGCACGCGAGGACGGCACTCGCGAATCTATAATGATCCGCGCAGGGCCAAAACGCAGTGTACGGCGTCTAAGACGGTACTGTTAGCGACAGCGCAAGTTATCGTATATGATGTTAATGGGTCGCCGCACATGGTACGTTGTCTGCTAGATAGCGCATCTCAGACCAATCTAATAACATCGGAATGCTTCAAACGCCTCGGATTATGGAATAACTTTAAAAATACTAACTCAACCGTCAAAGGGATAGGCGGATCAGAAAAGCATTGCAGGGGTTCCGTAGATATTAAAATACATTCGCGTTTTGATAGGAATATTAATTTTAACATTTCTTCGCTTATCGTGGAGCGTATCACGGACGCATTGCCGAACGCTAATGTAGACGTAGCATCACTCACTCATCTCCAGTCATTGCCGCTAGCAGATGCGGAGTTTGCGAATCCGGCAGGCATTGATCTTTTGATCGGAGCTTCAATATTTCCGCACTTGCTACTAACTAAAATAGTACGTAGTGAGCGATATGATTTACCGCCCGCTATTGAGATGGTACTTGGGTATGTGATTATGGGTACCGTACCTACGTTACATACTTCTCATTGAATTACGTCTTGTTGTTGTTCTGCTCTTCAAGAGATCAAGGTGGGTGCTAAAACTGTGTGTAAGATAAAGCACTAATTAGCTATGCTATGCTATGCTACGCCATGCTATGCTACGCTATGCTATGCTATGCTATGCTACGCTATGCTATGCTAAGCTAAGCTACGCTACACTATACTATACTACACATCCGCTTTGTATATAGATGACATTGCCTGTAATGTCATACCCGCTCCGCTAGCGATTTCGCTTTGTGAAGAGCTTATTCAGCTTTTCAAGCGAGGCCAGTTTGATCTTGTCAAATGGACAAGCAACTCTAAGGAGGTTCTCGCATGCATACCAGATTCTCATATAGCTTCTTCAGACATTGAGTTTGAGAAGTCTGTACCGCATAAGGTTCTCGGTTTACGCTGGGACAAATCCTGTGATAGTTTTCGGTTTGACGTCTCACCACCAGATGATAAGTGCACCAAACACACTATGCTGTCCACAGTGGCTCGACTATGGGACATAATGGGTTTTGTGGCTCCCACAATTTTGTACGCCAAGCTCTTGATCAAAGAGCTTTGGCTATCAAAGTGTGAGTGGGATGAAACACCCCCTGACCATATTGTCGCCGTTTGGGGCCAGTTTTGTATTGAGCTTACCGCGTTCAATCAAATTACTATTCCGCGTCATCTTGGATTGGTAGATGGATGTACCATCAACTTAATAGGTTTCGCTGACGCCAGCGAGCGTGCTTACGGCGGAGTCGTATATCTGCAAGTTCGCATTGGTTCTAACTACTCGTTGCAGTTAGTTTGTGCCAAGTCTAAGGTCTCGCCTGTTAAAACCATTTCGGTTGCGAGACTGGAATTGTGCGCGGCTCTTCTGCTGTCTCAGTTGCTCCGCAAGGTTCAAGACACAGTTTTGCCCCACTACTCCATTAATAAATATACGCATTTTCCGACTCCAAAGTAGTGCTCGCTTGGATTTATTCTTCTCCTCACCGCTGGCAGACTTTGTCGCCAACCGCGTTAGTAAATTGATTGAACTTGTGCCCGCCACTTGTTTCAATCACGTCGCGAGTTATCGTACTCGTCTTCAGGAAGAACTCTCCATAAATCATATTGACTGGAAGTTTGTTCCGCCAGCATCACCACATTTCGGCGGATGTTGGGCAAGCATGGTCAAAGTAATTAAAACGCATCTCTTCAAAGTTATAGGTCAGCAGATCCTCTCTTACGAAGAGCCTTTAACTGTCCTTGCACAAGTCGAGGCACTGATCAACTCGCGTCCGCTTCCAACTCAGTGAGATCTAGTCTGAGGTTAGACCTACCTCTTAGTTTAAGTATTTAGTTAGTAGTTTTCGCTATTATTGCGTTTGTAGTTTTCGCTAAAGTTAATTTAGATTAATTCTATTGTCATATCGCTGTCTTAGCCTATTGAGGAGTTATGCGGTAGTACACCCAACATAGCTAAGTTCAATTCTATTTTTTGTAAAGGCAACCCTTTAGGGCCGGGGGGATATGGTAGCGCCATCTACCTTCCTATCTATAACTAATCGCATCAACATCAATCGTTCCACGTACAAGTGTGAGCGATACCATATTTCCGTCTCCCTTTATCCCACTCCCTGGAAGAGGCACTGCCTTTCGCCTGATTGGTCGCCGCGATCGTCGACGCGAGTGACAGTCCAGAACATTCCGCCCGCTGAGAACGTGTCCGCTTTATCGTATCGCGCCGCACCGCCGTATGTGATTATAACCGCTTCCGCCAATGAAAACCCGCTCGCGAGTGAAGTGAAAACAAGCAGCTGCATCACGAAACCACCAGGAGACGGCCCTTCGGAAACGAAGAAGATTACCGTATAAGGTGAGTGCCCTCCATCCTTGAAATATCCTATACCCACTCACAATCACCTCTTCCTACATCCTCTTCCTTTAAATACAGTCCATTTTTTCCAAATCGCCTATAACCTACCTACGGTTTCGGTGTATCGCCAAACCACTATTGTTATTCTTACTGTAGCGTCACAATATATTTATGCCTCTATGCATGTAAGACTAAATTTAAATTCTTATAAAATGAATAGTGACATACACAATGTCAATACTAGAAATAGACATAAATTATGTGTTCCGTATTTTCGTTTGCACAAAACGCATAGCTGTTTTATTGGGCTCAGTATACGCATATACAATAAAATACCTACTTATATTTTAGACTTGCCGTTAAGTTCGTTTCAGGCAGAAGTTAAAAATAATCTTATATATTTATAAAATAAAATATGCCTTAATAGTTTGAAGAATTATTTTGATGACAGGTGGGCTTGGAAGTAGTTGTTCGATTTTGACTAGGTAAATAATTAAGTCGTTTTATTTTATAGTGTAGTTAATTACCATATTATTCTCATTTCATACTATATTTTGCATTCATGTTCCACACTTTCATAATAACTTTGCGGATTTGTAAAATGTGGGTAACTCGTGGTCATGGGCTAACTAATAGGTTGTCAATTACTTTGGTTTCATATACCGTTATTTTCTGCTACATTCACTTCCACTCGCGAACATGGCAGAACTATGGTTCTGACCATGTTCGCGAGTTGCCTACATTAAAAGACGTAAGTGGATGCTCCTGTTTCACCATATTTACTTTGGGGTGCATAGGGTTCCCACCAAGAACTTAGGGTCCCAAGCCAACCTCACCTGCAAGTGGTGCACCTGCCGATCAACGGACGAGGCTCTGGCAAATAAAATATCCCGATAAGCAGCAATATGCTCGCCACCTATTACGTGGGATCAAAACACTGGCGAAAAGTGGGCGTTTAATATGCCTCTGCCTACCCCTTCGGGGAAACAGGCGTGAGTCTATGTATGTATTTACTTTGGGAGGCTTACCAAATAAACATCATTTACTGCTTGCTTGAGTGCTTGAGTATGATATCAATAGTTACTAAAAATTTTACTAGTAGATGTCTACAATGTGAAACAGTTACAGCTCCTTACAAAAATAAAATGCACAACCATTATATTTGATTTGCAGGATTTGGATATTTTTATGATTTGTTGAATGTAGTTTAACATTATTTATCCCTGATCATATCATTGTTCACTTGTCACCTTCACAAAATTCCTAAAACCTTTTTGTTGCTGATACATCTATACTACTGAGCTATAGTGTTTTATTATTGTAGTATTTGCATGTTTGTTTTTTTTTACTTATTTTCCAATCAGTGACGTCAAGTGTTTTGACTGTGTCAGCAATCATGGTACCACAAATTGTAAATTTAAGATTCTGTTTTTAAAAGAGTGGCATGTGTTTCCTCCAGGCTCTTCTCATAGCCCTACCATCATGAATCTGGTTGTAAAAAAAAAAAAAGGATTGACGTTCATAAGCGTTGCTTTTGTAACCTATATGAATAAATGACTGAATTTGAATTTCTTACATAGAAGTTTTCTTGACGCAGGACTCCAAAGCCTGGAGCATCGCCGTAGTGTCACCAGTCTATCGGTATTCTATCGGATACATTTTGGAGAGTGTGCAGAGGAACTACACAATCTGATTCCTTCTTCTCCTTTCTTCCATCGGACGATCAGACTAACGAGTCAGCGTCACTGTTACATGGTGGATATCCCGCTTATACGTACGAAGCGCTTTGCTTCTTCCTTTCTTATGTGTACCGCCAAGGTGTGGAACTCTTTACCCGAGTCTGTGTCTCCTGATGAGTACAACCTGGGTGTTTTCAAGTCGCGAGTGAATAGGTACCTTCTAGGTAAGCGTGCTTCATCTTAGACCATATCATCGCTTAACATCAGGTGAGATCATGGTCAAACGCTAGCCTATCAGTAATAAAAAAAATATTAAAAAAAAATTGTGCAAATCAATAGGAGGTTGTAGCCTACTACCACGCTGGCCAGACAGGTTGGCAGTGGGTTTGATGTCGGTTTCCGTCTTTATTACAAGATTTCCTTTGTGTATTTCTTAGTTTGCGACTTCTTAGGACATCTACGTAATGAAATAGGATAGTGAAATATTGTATTCTTAAAATATAATTACCATTCATTGACGTAGTTTAAAAAAAATACCTAGACATATTTCTCAAACTACCATAATTGAAACGTGTTGGTCTGGTCTCCAAAACATCCGTAGTCTTGCTGTACCAAAGTAAGTATAAGAGTAACGAAATTAATTAAGAGTTACTCAGCACTCTAGGATTTACAGGTTTCCTTTTTTACTTGGAGCCGATTAGGTTTTATTGACTTGAATGATTCCGACAGTAAAATATAAAAATCTCAGGATTGCAAACAGGGTAATATTCACGTTATCTCGTAATCGAATCAAACGTTTTCTTCATCGTTTTTCAAAAGCTTTTTTTGAAGCGACTATGCAGTTCCTTCTCACACTGTGGTATGCGATTAGAGGTAAGATATTAAAACTTTTCTTCTCTCATTTAAGTGCTCTACTTTAAGGATTTTAATGTCTAACATGAAAGTCTTATTATCATTCAGAATCTTCTAAGCGTCGTGTGTAGTGCTCTCGTCAATGCGTCATAATATAATTAAAGGACAATTTTGAAATTTTTGTTTAAGTAATTGGTTGACGGCATAGAATACAAGTGTCACCACCCCCTATCTTCCCGTGGGTGTCGTAAAAGGCGACTAAGGGATAACACGATGCAAATACCATCTTTGCGTAGAGACGGAAAACTCGACATCAAACCCTATACGACTGCCTCGTTGGTCTCGCGGCATATGTGCGCGTGGGATCGCGAGGTCCCGGGTTCGATTCCTGGGTCGGGCAGTGCTATTGGGTTTTTCTGTCACGAAATTCTCAGTAGCAGCACGGAGTCTGGAAATGTGCCCGGTACGGCAATAGGCTCGCCCCTTATTACGTGGGACTAAAGTATATCTGGCGAAAAGTGGGTGTAGAAATACACCTCTGCCTACCCCTTCGGGGATAAAAGGCGTGACGATATGTATGTGTATGTATGTTTAAATAATAATCATGAAATATGAATATCTGATCATAATCATGAAACAAATCGAAAGTGCAAAATTTGTCGATACGTTCACGGAAAAGTAAATTTACAAATTGCACGAGACACATTTTTATCCTCACATAGTGTCTCAACAGTAGGTCTAAGAGACTACTAGGCAAAGACAATATTTTGAAATACAAAAACCAATGATAAACAAATTAATGAAGTTTTGAAATACGTGCATAATAGCGCTAATTACATAACACGTCAGTATTGCCACATAAAATTGTACATTTAGGTTTTCTATTTTATCTTTACTTTTGTGTTTACATATATCAATTTAACGCCATTTTAAAAAATCACGTAATAAACACAACCACCACATCGATGTTATTAAAGTAACAAAGAAATTAATTTCCCCCGTCTCGGCTTTCACAAGTAATTATTTGAAAACAGATTGCGCCTGTCACAAGGGAAGACGCCATGTACCACAGAGCAGATATCTGCTCTGTGCCATGTACCTACCTACAGATTTGTGCCACTTTCTACTGACAATAATATAAGGATTTTAAGGCTTTTGAACTTAAATCTGTAGCGCCATTATAAAATCGAGCCGATTATGATAGAGGAATCTATTTCCTGAGTCGTCGGCTAAAACAAGGTCTTATAAATTTTTAAACAAATATTAATTAATACTCTCACGCCTTTTATCACCGAAGGAGTAGGCAGAGGTGCAATATTATACCCACATTTCGCCACGAATGTTTGCTATTGCCGTTACCGGGCACATCACTAGACTCCGTGCTGCTACTGAGAATTCGGAAAAACCCAGTAACACTTTTGCATGACCCGGGAATCGAACCCAGGGCCTCCGGTCAGCAGTCACATACACTATCCACTGCACCACGAAGGCAGTCAAATTTTAATTAAACTTGAAATATAACTACAGATAATGTAGTATTTCACTGATTCTTTATTTATCGTTTGCTACAAGAACAGCTTAATAGACCTACGTAAATAGGGAACTGGAGATTAATTTACACACGAGCTTATTCAGGGCAGGACTGATCAAAACCAGCTCTTTAACAAGTACCCATGAATAAATTTGCGCGTCACATTTGCATATTCAAGTAAAATAGATACGCGAAAAACTTTCTGGTAACAATTAAATTGAATATCAAGGGAAAGGAAGAGAACACCCAATTGTTGTATTGTCTTAGCGTTCCTCAGCACTTTGTGATGGTAAACCGGAACTCGTTGTCTGGCCGTCATGTCTCAGCTACTGTATTCATCTCGTTTACTTTTAATTCAAGTTGTTTATGAAAGATGAAAATGAGTTAAGTACTTTAGTAGATATAATTATATCGATGGTTAAGACGTTATTCTTTATTTTGAACTCAACTTACCGTTATGAAATTTAAACAACATTTCTAAAGGCATTTGGATTGAATTGTTCCCTAGCTGCAAAACAATTCAATGAAGAAATCGTTTTGACACGTAATATTTAATGATCGCGTCTGCCAATATGGCTCATCCAACAGAACTTCTCATCTCGAAGACAGCGTCCAGACACGACAGAGTTAAATTAAATGTCTGATAATTATCATCGTATTATACCTCCTAAAACACTTTTATTATAAAACTTGTGAGTGCATCGTTTTTCAAATTCATGTTAATATTACTTGCAAATTTCCGCCCATACCTAGTAAAGAAACGGCGAGCTAGTTCGATCGAAGCTCTCATTATCGGATATATTACGTAGCGTGAACTTATAACAAAGTTGTAAGCTCGCTCAGTATTCCTACGTAACAGAATAACTTGTTACACTGATATTGAAATAGAACAATAACAAGATTTCACACAAAAAGATCGGCATGTCGAAACGTACACGGACGCCGCCAGATTCACAACTTTTCTTTCTAACTCAAGTGCCATCGCTGAACGTAACCAACTGAGATTTTGTGTTAAATGAAAATTATGACATAATCATTATGTCGAATAAAAATTTTAATTTACAACTTATAGGGCCAGAAATATGATAAACTAATTATACTACGTCCCAAGAACAGCTTATAATTTTTTTAAAGAGCCGCTTTAATTACAAATGTTGTTTTTAACATACCGTCTCAACATCGTCTGCAATTTTTCTTTTTGTACACATCTGACGTTTACGATAAGATAAATTAGAAAAGTTGGAAAATGTAATATAAGGCAAAAACAAAAAAAAAACTGATACACTTGAGCATTCACCTGTAATGAGCATTCTCACGAATATTACAAAACAAATTAGTGTGTTTTAGCGAGCATTCTCACGAACATTCAGGCGAGCCTAAGAATATACATAATACATAGAATTCGCGCTACAGTGGCGGTTAAACCCTATATAATATATACTTCACTTTGACTTATGATTTTGATCTAGCCCAATTACAAGCGCGGGCACACCCGTTGTCCCGCTATTATTATTCGCTCGATACGCTCACCGATGCGCGGGCACACCGGTGTTCCCGCCGGTGCGATGCATTTAAAACCCAATTTTTTAATACATTGGGTTGATTTTTGTTCAACGATTTTTTTTCAGTGAGACCATAGATAAATTGTGCTTGTGTTTTAAAACGAATATAAGCACTGGCACCTTTCTAAGAGCCAAAAAAAAAAAACAAAATGTCACATTTCACTTGCGTACGAGGCGTGGCTGCGTCTAGTGCAGTGATGCAGTTATGATCATTACCGCTATGGCAATAAGGGTCATAATAGGGTGAACGTAGAAGAGCTTTGTAATTTGATCCATGGCTTAGTTTATTTATTTATTATACAAATTTCGTTCGTTTATTATCAAAGAAGGTATTTGAAATGAAAAAAGTAATATTTTACCTATTATTTCATAGCAATTCTGTATGTCGTAAGCCATGTAAAAAATATTTTCATGGCTTTTAACTTACAACGTGTACACAGCCGTCGCGTCGGCTTATCTCGGTATCGTATTTCAAGGTCTGTTTATAGTAACTGTGAGATTGAACGTACTTTATTGTTTTATTTATTGAAGAATAGTTCTTGTTCATGGTGTTATAATAAGTAGTTACGACATTTATGGATAAAACATTCATTTATATCGTCCTAACCTTTTAGAGACCTGAAAACACATTTACGAAATCTTATAAGATCTTATTAGAAACTTATGCCGATCCACTTGTCGTGTTATTAGTATTTCCAATTAGAAAAACTATTCATAAAAACAACACAGCTTACAGAACAACGATAAGTGGTATCGTTTGTTTTTTATGGATGTTTATCTGAAGTGAGTCATAAGTGTGCGATAACACGCGCCATGTTTACGACCAGAACATAAACACCATAAAGTGACGTAAGGAGTTTTGTCATTAAGGTTCAGAACCGGGAAATCCCGGTCTCGAAAGTACCGGGAATTCCCGGTTCTTTTGTCTTAAAATGGAACCGGGATATCAAATTTGATTCCCGGTTCTTTCGGTACTTTCGGGAATTTTATTTACATTAAGCGATTCACACTAGTTCACACTACTATTTAATTATTTACTCTTACTTTACTTTTCCACTTTTTCTACTATTCAAACATTCAAAACTAACTTGAATAATTCAGCGTTAAAAGAAATAACGCGCGAAATCAATTGTGCGGTCGCTATAACCAATATATAATAACCTACACTCGCTCGCTGTTGCTGGGATAGGAAGGAAAGGAGTAAGTAGGAACGCGACTGCGACGCGGTGTCGAGCTTCCCCGCGCCTGCCGTGCATGCCCCGCCCGCGCGCCGTGATCTCTCGTACACTCAGTTTTCGCCGAAACGCATCCAAGCCGCTCCTTCATAGGTGGCACCTATGAAGGAGCGGCTTAGATGTGTAGATTACACACATTACTTACCGCTGCTCTAACCTACGGTCTGGATCTTAGAGCAGCGGTAAGACTTGGGCACTTCAAGAACCTGAAGGAACCCTTAGCCCACGCTCTGGAGGTGGAAGCAGTACGACGCGACGAGCGAGGTCACCGTATCAGGGAAGTTGTATCGTCACCTTGGTGCTAAAACTGCGGGGAAAGAGGCCATATCCGCTTGAGCTGCCTGCAAAGCGTAAGCGGCCTCGTGGGTTTAAGGTTCCACCATTTGATGGCTCGTCATCATGGTCAGCATACAAGATCCAATTTGAGGCTATGATGCGATCAAATGGGTGGAATAAAGAACAGGCCTTAACCGCCCTAACCTAGGACCTTCGTGATCAGGCGTTGACGGTGTTGGGGGCACTCGGGCAAGACGTCTCCTACGAGAACCTTCTAGAGGTGCTGGAGGCCAGATACGGTGACGCCTACCTCGAACATGTGTATCATGCTCAGCTCAAGGACAGGACACAACGCACCGGAGAAACTCTGCTGCAGTGGGCTCTGGAGGTGGAAAAGCTGGTCAGGAAGTCATACCAGTCGTCGCCTGCGCTGATAGATGGGAACCTCGTAACATTTACGGATGGAATCCGCGACCTGGAGTGCTGGCACTCTGTCTCCCCCAAAGGGGACGCCTGCTGTGCCTGCCAGGCAACGAGAGCAGGAAAACGAGTAGAAGCCAGGACTGCGGGGCGGGTGCTGGCTGGTAATGGAAGAGCCCCAAATATCTCGATCTCGCAATCATGTGACGGGAACAGCCTTATCATCGAAGGCGACATTAATAAAACGGCATGCAAGCTGACATTGGACACAGGTGCTCCGCGGACAGTCGTCGGTTTCCATCTGGCGAGACGGGTTTTTCGGGGCTGTTTCTTAAGGAATAATGAATGTGTGAAACTGAGAACACTCGGTCAGCACATAACCGTCCAAGGTGAAATGGAGGTGGATCTGAAGCTAGGCAACAAAGTTTACCGTCACAAAGTCATCGTGGCCGATATGGCTATGTCTAGACTTCATGCGGGAGCATCGCTGCGAGATCGATGTTAACCAGGGAGTGTTTAAATGTGGCTTAGAAGACGTCTTCATGGAAGGTGCAACTTCAAGAAAAGTGTACTGCCTGAGGAATGTCATTCTTCACCCGCGGTCGGAAACTGTTGTACCAGTTTGTCTACCAGGGAATTCGGGTCAGGGGAACCGATGTGTACTTATCGAAGGTCTAGAGAAAGATGCGTCATGCAAGATTGCTCGAACTTTGGTAAGGGGTACCAAAGTTTCATCAGTACGCGCATTGAATGCAAGTGACAAAGGAGTGTTGTTCAAGAAAGGGACGGACTTACGGTCCTTTCCGTTTTCTTTAATAAAAACTAGCAAGAACCGAAAATACCGAAAGAACCGGGAAATCCCGGTTACGTTATACAAGAGTACCGAAATTCCTGGTTCTCGAAAAGAATACCGGTTCCGAAAACACTATTTGTAATCTGATGGGCTAGGGAAGAATCTTCGTAGTTTGTCACTAATTTTAACTTGACTAGTGATGGGCTTACTCAGAATAAATACATACATACGTAAACTCACGCCTTTTCCCCGTTGGGGTAGGCAGAGACAACGGAACGCCACTTGCATCTATCCTTACAAACCTCACGCGCTTCCTCTACATTCATTACTCTGTTCATACATGCTCGCCGGTTCCGGGTGCTTAGGACCTTCCCGTTTTTCAGAACGTCACCAATTTGGTCGACGAATGTCCTACGAGGTCGGCCGCGACCGGCTTGCCCATACACGTTAGCCTCATATATTTGGTGCGTCATTCTTTCTTCACTCATTCGCTCCACGTGCCCAAACCATTTCAGCATTCCTTTCTTAATCCTTGTCACGACATCTTCTTTCAGGCCACATCGCTCTCGTATTACTGCATTCGGAATTCTACCAATCAGTCTTACCCCACACATACTACGCAGTGACCGCATCTCAACTGCGTTAATTCTGCTTTGATGCTTTTTCTGCCACACCCAACACTCACTACCGTACATCAACGTGGGCACAAGCACTCCATTATGAACTGCCAGTCGCACCTGTTTTGGCACATTCTGGCCGTTCATAAAGGCATGCAGCGCTCCATTTACACAATTTCCCGCAGTCACTCTCCTTTCAATATCTCCTTCACATCTTCCATCTCTTGTAAACATCCTACCCAAATATACAAATTCTGTCACTTGTTCAATGTTTTCTGCTCCAATCGTAATATTACACTCAATCACATTTTCATCCTTCTCAAACACCATCACTTTCGTCTTTTTTGCATTCAATTTCATACCTTTCGATTCAAAGCTCTCATTCATGCAGTTCATCATTTGTTGTAACTCAGTCGCCGACGACGCCAGAATGACTTGATCATCGGCGTACAAGAGGCACTTAGCACGCAATCCTGCCATATCGATTCCGCATATATCTGAAGATTTCCGGAGAAACATAAAGTTTTTCTGGAAATCCGTTCGTGCAGTTCGAGGAAGAACTCAATCCTCAGAATACACGTCAATAAGAGACAAGAATGGAAAGATAGTGAATGGTGAATCATGCGTGCTGAAGAGATGGAAGGAGTATTTTGAAGGTCTATTTGAAAGAACGGCGATAGAGACATCGATCGACGAAATTAATGGTAATAATAGCAATGATGAAAGCGATATTGGCGTGGATGAAATTTTGAAGGCACTGGCCAGTATGAAATTAGGTAAGGCTGCAGGTTATGACAGGATTACAGTCGAAATGCTGAAGGCTGGACAGGACATCATAGTTGGTCAGCTGCAGCGCTCATTTAACTTGTGCTGGAGCAACGGCCGAGTACCTGATGACTGGACTACAGCGGTGGTTGTACCTCTTTGTTAGGGAAAAGGCTCGCAACAAGACTGCAAGAACTATAGAGGCATTAGCCTTCTCAGCATTGTTGGCAAATTGTATGCGAAGGTACTGATTGAAAGAGTTATGGAAGTAAGGATGTACAAGCAGGATTCCGAAAGGGTATGGGGTGCACGGATCAAGTCTTTTCCTTGCGGTGCGTAGCTGAAAAATTCTTGGCCAAAGGTCAAAAGGTCTATTGCGCATTCGTGGATTTGGAAAAGGCTTACGATAAAGTGGTGAGGAATGAAATGTGGTCGGTACTGTCGATGTATGGGGTGAACAGCAGCCTCATACGAGCTCTGAAATCCCTTTATGAAGATTTTAGAGCTTGTGTGAGGATAAATGGGTCGTACACGGATTGGTTTACCATCGAAACAGGTGTTAGACAGGGATGTGTAGCGTCGCCGTGGCTGTAACAACTGTCCATGAAGAGGTTGAACCCTCTTCATGGACAGTTGTTTGCAAGATTTGAAAAATAGTGACTGTGGATTAAGGATGAATGAGTTACTTGTCAAATGCCTCCTTTATGCTGATGATCAGGTTATACTTGCGTCTTCAGCGGAGGAGTTGCAGGAGATGGTAACAATCATGCATGGTGCGTTAGAGAGGAAAGGAATGAAAGTGAATGTAAGTAAAACGAAAGTTATGGTTTTTGAAAATGAGGAGTGCGTTACGGCTTGTAATGTTATGATCGATGGACAGCGAGTGGAGCAAGTGAATGAGTTTGTATATTTAGGTACGCTGTTTACAAGAGATGGTAAGGATGTAGATTGAAAGAAGAGTTAATGCAGGTAATAGAGTGAATGGAGCTCTGAAGGCGTTTATGAATAGCCAAAACGTGTCCAAAAAGGCACGTTTGGCTGTCCATAGAGGGGTGTTAGTACCTACTCTTATGTATGGTAGTGATAATTGGGTGTGGCAGAAGAGTCATGAAAGTAGAATAAATGCTGTAGAAATGAGAGCACTGCGAAGTATGTGTGGTGTTTCTTTGACTGACAGAGTAAAGAAATGTGTGATAAGAGAGTGTTGTGGGGTAAAAGAAGATGTAGTGACAAGCATCGAGAAAGGTATGCTAAGATGATTTGGACACGTGGAGAGGATGGATGACGAAAGACTGACCAAGCAGATATATAAGGCAAGTGTGGAAGGGACAGGACGAAGGGGAAGACCTAGGCGGACGTTCTCTAACCAGATTGGAGACATCCTAAAATCAGATCTTCTTTTAGACCACACTTTTCCCATATCACACTGTTACGCACTTTATCTATCATACTTACTCCGCACATACTCCTTAAAGCTCTCATCTCCACAGCATTGATTCTACTTTCATGCTTCTTCTGCCATTCCCATTATTCGCTACCATACATTATTTGGCGCCAAAACTCCCTGCAGTACAACAAGGCGAGCCTTACTTGGGATAATTTCGCTACTGATGATGGACCATAAGGCGCCATTCACACTATTTCCTGCTTTCACTCTCCTTTCAACATCTCCCTCACATTTTCCATCTCTCGTAAACAAAGAGCCTAAATACACAAACTCATGCACTTGTACCCACTTTTTCATCTCCTATCATTATGTTACATTCAGTTATACTGTTTTCCTTACATCTATTACGTCTTAGTCTTACTTACATTCACTTTTTCATGCCCTTCTTCTTATACGCCTCATTCATTACGGTGACCATATGCTGTAAATCAGACGCTGACGACGCAAAAAGAACCTGATCGTCAGCGTATAGCAGGGTCTTAAAAACAGATTCACCCATTCTTAATCCACATTCAGACCCTTTCAGATCGGTCAAACAACTGTCCATGAATAGATTGAACAGCCAAGGAGACGGTACACATCCCTGTCTAACACCACGATCAATGTTAAACCAGTCCGTGTAGGCCCCGTTTATTCTGATACAGGCACTTGAATCCCTATATAAGGATTCAAGTGCCCGTATCAGATTGCTGCTCACTCCATACACAAAAAGTGTTGACCAAAGTTCATCCCTCACCACTCGATCGTAAGCCTTTTCCAGGTCAATACAGGCGCACAAAACCTTCTGGTGTTTACTTAAGGTTTTTCTGAAATGCACCTTAAGGAAAAGACTTGATCCGTACATCCCATTCCCTTTCTGAATCCCGCTTGTATATTATATACCTAATATATATCTTAAGAGAATAGTTTCTTTATACACAACATTAACTGTTTTACCACCTTCACATAGAACATATATACATACATACATAGACTCACGCCTGTTTCCCGTAGGGGTAGGCAGAGACCATGGAACGCCATTTGCAACGATCCTGACATACCTCTCTTGCTTCAATCACTCCCATCAAGATTCTCATGCATGCTCTTCTGTTTAAGGTACTTCTGACCTGGCCTTTTTTAGGATATCTCCAATCTGATCAGAGAACGTCCGCCTAGGTCTTCCACTTGGTCCTGTCCCATTCACACTTGCCTTATATATCTTCTTTGTCAGTCTTTCATCTTTCATCTATCAGTGCTCTCATTTGTACAGCATTTATTCTACTTTCATGACTCTTCTGCCATACCCAACTTTCACTACCATACATAGAACATGTAAATTATTTTTACCGATCATGTGAAAAACAACATATTCGGATGTCGATTCCAGCTGTTTCAAGGGTCTGTCCCTGCGATTTATTTAGAAAATACACACAGGACTACAACTATCCAGCCCTGCCAAAAGTAAGATAGCCCCGTTGAGTAATTCAAGAGGTAGCTGAATTCAGGGCTCGGTCTCCCGCTCAGAGATTCCCACGTATGTGACGTGAGGAGTGGAAAATTGTATAAGAACAGAACACGAACGAAAGAAATCAAAGAAGCACGATAACATTCAACAATCATAAACTCATAAGTAACGTCAAATACCCAATCCAAGTATTCCAACGACAACAAAAGCAAATTATCCGGATCGACGAAAAAGATCCTGATCAATCCTTGGAGAATTTTAACACCGCCATTCAGAAAAGACGTCATTTGTCAACGCCATCTATGTTTACATATACAAACCGACCGAGATAGAAAATAATAATTATGGACTAATCGACAATTCATTGAAAAAGGATCTATAGTCATTGTATTTATCATTTAAAATAAATATTAATGAAATGATTATATAACTATTATATAAACATAATAATTTGAAATACATGAGATTGACTGTTTATTTAATAACAGAAAGATACCCGACACATAATTATTGTCTTTTTTGCAAGAAACATTTATTTTGCCAGGAAATTATTTGAAAATAGTGACATCTATCATCATAAAACACTTTGAAGGTACCTATTTAGACTAACTATACTTTTACCAACAAACTTATGATGATCATAGATGGCACCATATTTGTATATAACCAGTTTTGGATGATCCCTGTTTTGTTTGGGACTACGTACAAAGGAGAGGTCAAGCTGTACACCGAAAACCACTCAACCAATTGTGATGCAACATATACTATTTTATAGGTTTGAATATCCTTTGTACATGAGTGTAATTTTTATTGAAATCAATTTCGCCATTTTAGAGATCTTTAGCAACATAGGGAAAGACAGACACACATTAATTCTAAAAAACATCAAGTATTGCTTTTTAGCATTTTCCTAGATTTTTTAGCTAATTTTCGTCAAAATATCTTTAATGTACAGACTTTTTCACCTCTACAGTTTTATTATAGTATAGATTGTTTCGAGTCTAGTGTTCTTTATGTCCGATTTGTTAAGGCGCTACCTCGAAAATGTATGCCATATTTGTTTACCGATTTTTAAGCACTAAGACACACTAGCAAAATGAAACATAAGTATATAAAGACGCAGGAGGGCCTTCATCAGTATTATTTCTCTCCATATTTTAATCCGTGGGCGTGCTAGTGGGCGGGAAACTCAAACGACGGTAAACTTTACACAAATTATATTTTCTTCACAAATCAGAACGAAAAACAAAGGTCTTACAGTAATCAATCGTCGTAAACTTAACTAGTACTGAATTAACACTTAAATTACGATTATGCGCCTGGATCGCACGATATTGGCAATTTGTCGCAGGCGTGGTGCACTGACCGTTTATCGTTCAAAAGGTGTTGAACCAAGATGGCTGCCCCGCTACCACAGACACGACACTCCGCCTGATTGAGCGCCAAACGCCACTCAATGAGGTTTTGATCATGGAAGTTTTAATATTCGATACTGCTGACAGCGCTTCAAGCAGACTGACATACGACCATCCTCGGGCGTTACAAAGCTTGGAGATCTCATATTAGGTTATCTGAAACAAAAGTTTTTCATCACGAGGATATCCGCTCGATCATCCTGCCTCAACTAAGCATGAACCATGAGATAATAGCAAACAACTACGCTAAGTAGGTTTTCGTCGGTGAATTCAACACGGATAAACTATCATATCATTCGTTAGCAAAGCCTATAAGCAGGCATTTTGCAGAAGGGGTTGCCTTGAACTAAATTATATTAGTACACAACGATATTCATCTGGGCAAGACGAGTGCGATGTGGCACTGTCTCTTCCGCCAGGATCGACTCACATCTGGGCAAGACGAGTGCGATGTGACACTGTCTCTTCCGCCAGGATCAACTCACATCTGGGCAAGACGAGTGCGATGTAACACTGTCTCTTCCACCAGGATCGACTTACATCTGGACCAAGCAAGTGAGTCCCTTCAGCCAACCTTGGTAGGTGTGGCCCGGACGACACTGCCTAGCCAGGATCAACTCACATCTAGACCAAGCAAGTGAGTCCCTTCAGCCAACCTTGGTAGGTGTGGCCCGGACGACACTCCTTGGCCAGGATAAACGCTCATCTGGATCTGGGTAGGGCCTCCCTTCGTCTCCACCTAACCAGGATAGACCACTGGATCTTTACCTCTAACCGGCGTAGCGGATTCCGTCAGTGAAATCGCTACGTCGACCAGGATCGACCACTTTATAAGGTTATCAACACTCAAGAAGTGACATTAACATACCAATGATTACAGATTATCTTGTTCAGCTCAGTAAATCTCTACTTCATTTTGTACATCCCATGGTTCAGGATCAGAATAGGTACTGATCGTTTCGGAATCTGCTGTCATGGTACAGGAATTCACAGAAATAGTGTCCGAGCAAGCGGTTAAGGTATCAGAGCTGTTTGTAGATACCGCAACATTATCGTCGGCCAAAGTTATGTTATCTACATCTTCTGGCGCCGTCTCGGCCTCATCATAATTTAAAAGATTTGTCGTAATTTCTCGTAAGCCGTCGTGACCCTGAGGTATTGTGCGTAAATTCTCGTGGGAGTACTTATATATTCGATTATAACCATCTAATCGTTTTAATTCGTACCGATCGTTATCTAGCACCGAAGTTATAACAAATGGACCCTTAAACTTTCGGTCTAATTTAGTCTGACTCCGTTCACTATTTTTAAGGAACACAAATTCTCCTTTTGAGAACGGCTTTATTTTTGCGCGTCCCTGGTTAAAACGACCGGCTTCATCTTTAGCAGCTTTCTGTATATTAGACGATGCATCACTTCTAATAGTGTCGAGGTCTAAACGATCTTGTTGATCTTGGCCTTCAACATTTATTTTTGACAAGCCTAAAGATTGTGCACGTATTCCTAGCATAAGTTCAGTCGGTGAGTATTTCGTAACAGTAGATTTTGTGCTGTTAAGTGTGAGCAGGATGTGTCCTAGTTCATCACGCCAGGTTTTATTTGGATCGTTTTCTATTATAGTTAACAGGCTTTTGAGCGTACGCATAACTCTCTTTACTTGCCCATTAGCTCTACGCGAACCCGTGGCAATAAAATGAAGCTGCATATTATGTTCAGCGCAAAAGATTTTGAAATCAGAGCTAATATAACACCGACCTTGATCTGCAATGATTCGTTTTGGGGCTCCAAATAAGCAGACTGCCTTTTGGAGCGCATGTACAGCACTCTTTGCATCAAGGGAGGTGGTATGTTCTAATAAAACAAATTTAGTAAAGCCATCAATGATTACTGAGCAGTATTCTTTTAAGTCACTTTTGCCGCTAAGCTTTCCTGTAAAGTCTATATGTATAGTGTGCTATGGCACAGGGACTTTTGGTATCGGGTGTAGCTGTACGGGTTGAGATCCTGATGGACCCTTGGAGGCTTTGCAAACTATACATGAGTCAATAAATTTTCGTACACATTTTGACATATCTGGGAACCAATATTGCTCATATAATTTGTCAAAAGTTTTATCTTTACCTAAATGATGTATCTCATTGTGGGTGATTGATAAGCGTCCAGACCAAAGACCGTGGGACAACCGGCAACCAGGAAGTTGTTTTATTTCGATCGATTTTTCTATATAAGATACCATCTCTAACATCCTACGTTTGAGCGATTGTCTCCGGAAAGCCGTTATTATTACATTTTGCTATAAGGTCCTGTATTTCGCTGTCGCGTTTTTGCTCCACGGAAAGCCAATCTCGATGAAGTTCTATATACTGAACTTCCTTTGTATGTGTTCCACGGGAAGATGTGCATGCGACCTCAGTATTAGGAAGAGGGTTGCGCGAAAAGTAATCTGCGTGTTCCATTCCTCGACCTTCACGATAAACAATGTCAAAGTCGTAGGCTTGCAAGACAGCCCACCACCTATGCACACGAGGAGTAAGATCTTTTTTTTATATTGAAGCCTTAAGTGAGTTGCAATCGGTAAAAACTACAAAGCGCCGACCGTACAAATAGTGTCGAAAGTGTTCCACAGCTCGCACTATTGCTAGAGTTTCTAATTCGTACGAGTGGTAGCGTGACTCTGCATCCGACGTACGGCGGCTAAAATATTCTACGACATGGGGCATATTACTTTTTCTTTGAATGAGAATCGCCCCATATCCTTCGGCACTCGCGTCGGTATGCAACTCGACTGGCAGTTCCGGGTCAAAAATTGTAAGGACCGGTTCAGACGTAAGAATTTGTATAATAGAGTTACGAATTTCTTCGTGCTTTACCGTCCATGTTATGGGTCCTTTAAATTTCGTGAGCGGAAACAACGGTCCTACGACGCGCGTGAAATTGGGAATAAACTTGCGAAAATAGAAGGCAACGCCAAGAAACTGCCGCACCTGCGTAGCCGTTCTAGGTTGGGGGGAGTCTACCAAAGCTTGTATTTTCCGCGAGTTTGGTCTTATCTCGCCAGATTGAAGGGAGTACCCAGATAGTCTACTTTCTGTTTCAAAAATTTGCATTTCTGGAGATTTAGTGTAAAACCAGCCTTCGTTAAAGCACCCAATACGACGTCTAAGCGCTGCAGCCCCGTGACTAAATCGGGCGAAAAACATAATAGGTCATCCATAAAAATTAGCGGTATATCTGCCAGATGACTCAGGGCCCTAGTGATGCATCTTTGAAATACGGATGGGGCGTTCCGCAGCCCAAAAAGCATAGCGAGATACTCATATTGCCCCTCCGGGGTAACGAATGCTGTCTTCCCTATGGAATCCGGGTGCATCGTGATCTGGTGAAACCCTGACGCCATATCTAAAGACGAGAAATAATTCGCCCCTGAAAGCTGATCTATTTGCTCTTCAATCCTTGGCAAAGGATAATGCTCGGGCTGTGTATTGGAATTAAGTTCCCTATAATCTACACACATCCTCTATGACTTATCTTTTTTCTCGACTAATAATATCGGACTAGCAAAAGGAGAAGAACTTTCTTGAATTACCCCAGAGTCGAGCAATTCTTGGACTTTTTCTCGGACTATCTGTTTTTCCGCTGGAGCTAGTCTATAAGGACATCGTTGGACGATCTTGTGCGTGTCTATTAAACGTATCTCGCACTTCCCAGTATTTACGCGCCGGGTAGGAATGCCATCGGTGAAAAAGTCAGAATACTTATTTAATATCGATAGTAATGATTCCCTATCAGAACCCTGCAAATCCGTATCAATAATAGTTAAATCCGGTTTAGTCGACCTTAATCCGCAAAAATTACTTTGTTTCTTATAACTGAACATAAGTTTATCGTTATCAATTTTAACACGTAAGCCCTGGTCTAAAATATCTCGGCCAATAATTATAGGGTCTGAAATATGACTGTCAGGTACCACATGAAAAAGTAAACTCACTGTTAGGTCATCTACAATCACGTCGCTTTGAATTCTTACTTTGGACGTCATCACCGCCAATACCACTAAGATATACGACGCCATTACGCACAGTACCACCAAGTATGTCACAGTAGCTCTCTTTTAATAGTGAACACGATGAACCGCTATCGAACAAAAACGGAACTGACTCACCAGAAGATGTCCGCAGAATAGCCCTGGAAGGGCGGTGCTCGCATTGGTGGACTTCCTTGACCGCAGCTCCACTACCATTCTTCCTTTCCGGACAAGCAGTAGCTACGTGGCCAGGCTGACCACACACGTAGCATGTCACAGCAGTCTTCTTATCCGCAGCACGTAATGGATTCGCAGTGTCTTGAAGCTTCGTCCCAGCGTCGTCGCGTCGCTTCCTACACTCAGCAATACGATGTCCAGTGAATCCACAGAAGTGACATTTCCCAGAGAATTTTTCTGTAGTTCGAGCTCTCTTGGCTTCAGATTCCTGAGGTTCAGTATCCAAGCGTCGCTTGAGGGACACTCCACCAAGAATGCGTAATAGTTGAGCCCTGCTGGTGACGGTTTGTGAATTTAGCTCCCGACGTATCAAGTTGTCCCTCTGGCACAACACCGACGTAACAAATCCCGTAATGACCTCTTCAGGCATCGTACATTTGGGTATTTGTTCGATGAGATTCCACAATCGCATTGCTGATTCAGACGCCGAGTCTTTGGCACTTATTTGGAAACGTAAAACGTCATCGAAATAGTCTTGTATAAGTCTAGGTTTAGAGAACCTTGCGATTAAAATCTCCTTTACTGAACTCCACGTGATATCATTTAAGCTAAGTTTCATGAGACATTGGGCTGCACGACCTTTTAGTGCACTAGTCAATGCAACGAGTAAGTCAACTCCTTCCAGACATCGGCTTTGCACTATCACTTCAGTCACTCTATACCAACCTTCGATATCCGAATCTGTCTCATCAGGGTCGAATTTTAGAAAAGACAATTTATTGGTACTTACAGGCGCTGCCTGCTGAACTGATAAAACACGGTTAAGCAATTGTTCCATGTTTTTCAAAAGACTCTCAGCACATGTAGCACTCAATCGGTTTGTTTCGTTTTCCTTTCAACCCAACTCTGATAAAGACGCAGGAGGGCCTTCATCAGTATTATTTCTCTCCATATTTTAATCCGTGGGCGTGCTAGTGGGCGGGAAACTCAAACGACGGTAAACTTTACACAAATTATATTTTCTTCACTAATCAGAACGAAAAACAAAGGTCTTACAGTAATCAATCGTCTTAAACTTAACTAGTACTGAATTAACACTTAAATTACGATTATGCGCCTGGATCGCACGATATTGGCAATTTGTCGCAGGCGTGGTGCGCTGACCGCTTATCGTTCAAAAGGTGTTGAACCAAGATGGCTGCCCCGCTACCACAGACACGACACTCCGCCTGAGTGAGCGCCAAACGCCACTCAATGAGGTTTTGATCATGGAGGTTTTAATATTCGATACTGCCGACAGCGCTTCAAGCGCCGTCATATATTATTTATGAAGTATTGATCTAGTGAAACCAAATAAGGATACATGATTGGAAGATCTCCGCTCGATAGAATTTTATTTAAAAAAAACATGCTTTCACTAAATATTATTTTGGATATTTTAAATAAGTAATACTTAGCTTTTCGCCTTGAAATTACTACTTACCAAAAGAAGAGCTAGTTTATTTGAAAATTTATAGAAGAATTGTACCTTTTACGATTATTACTTGAGTTATTAACAAAATAATATTTCAGACTTGTTGGGCTTGCACGCAATGACAGAAATCACGCGATATTCAACTTCATAGCTAAGGTTTAAGGGATGACCACTGGACGATTTTTAGACTTTCGAGGTAGCCTCTTAAGCACATATCAAGCTCCTAAACAAGATTTATTTGTAGTTTTGTAGTACAATTAAAAACAACATAAAACCTTTAACTAGCCAAAATGTAATTTTTTATTTATATTTTGGCTAGGTAAAGGTTTTATATTAATATAAAATTTAATATAGCGATATAAAATCCGCAATATGTGTAACAACAATGTGCTAAATATGAATATAGCATTATCTAGCCGCCGCATACGTTACTTATTACGTTGTCCGCGAAATTGGATAAATATTGCCAAATGCTATATTATATTAAATATCTATTGTGCATTTCCCGTTTTATACTAGCTAATAAGATTTCAGAATTCCATTTAAGAATATTCAATCATTTCAAATACCAAAAAGGTCTTTTGTAGTAAGTAGGTACATATGTATGTATCTATTCATAATTTTAGTTTGGAACATGACTAGGTGGAATCAAGACGACTTTCTCAATGATCACGACGATGAACAAAAATCAGTCAAAATAAGTAACAAGTTCGAAATGCTGAAGGCTGGACAGGGCATCATAGTTAGTCAGCTGCAGCGTTTATTTAACTTGTGCTGGAGCACCAGCCGAGTACCTGATGACTGGGCCACAGCAGTAGTTGTGCCTCTTTATAAAGGAAAAGGCTCGCAGCAAGACTGTAAAAACTATAGAGGCATTAGCCTTCTCAGCATTGTTGGCAAATTGTATGCGAAGGTACTGATTGAAAGAGTTATAAAAGTAACCGATAAGAAAATATGGCATGTACAAGCGGGATTCCGAAAGAGCATGGGGTGTACGGATCAAGTCTTTTCCTTGCGATGCATAGCCGAGAAATTTTTGGCTAAAGGTCAAAAGGTCTACTGCGCATTCGTGGATTTGAAAAAGGCTTATGATAAAGTGGTGAGGAATGAAATGTGGTCGGTACTGTCGATGTATGGGGCGAACAACAGCTTCATTCGAGCTCTGAAATACCTTTATGAGGATTCTAGAGCTTGTGTGAGGATAAACGGGGCATACACTGACTGGTTTACCATCAACACAGGTGTCAGACAGGGATGTGTAGCGTCGCCGTGGCTGTTCAACCTTTTCATGGACAGTTGTTTGCAAGATTTGAAACATAGTGATTATGGATTAAGGATGAATGAGTTACTTGTCAAATGCCTCCTTTATGCTGATGATCAGGTTATTTTTGCGTCTTCAGCGGAGGAGTTGCAGGAGATTGGTAACAATCATGCATGGTGCGTTAGAGAGGAAAGGAATGAAAGTGAATGTAAGTAAAACGAAAGTTATGGTTTTTGAAAAGGAGGAATGCGTTACGGCTTGTAATGTTATGATCGATGGACAGCGAGTGGAGCAAGTGAATGAGTTTGTATTTGTAGGTACGCTGTTTACAAGAGATGGTAAGAATGCAGAAGATATTGAAAGAAGAGTAAATGCAGGTAATAGAGTGAATGGAGCTCTGAAGGCGTTTATGAATAGCCAAAACGTGTCCAAAAAGGCAAGGCGTTTGGCTGTGCATAGAGGGGTGTTAGTACCTGCTCTTATGTATGGTAGTGATAGTTGGGTGTGGCAGAAGAGTCATGAAAGTAGAATAAATGCTGTAGAAATGAGAGCACTTAGAAGTATGTGTGGTGTCTCTCTGACTGACAGAGTAAAGAAATGTGTGATAAGAAAGTGTTGTGGGGTAAAAGAAGATATAGTGACAAGCATCGAGAAAGGTATGCTAAGATGGTTTGGGCACGTGGAGAGGATGGATGATGAAAGATTGACCAAGCAGATATATAAGGCAAGTGTGGAAGGGACAGGACGAAGAGGAAGACCTAGGCGGACGTTCTCTGACCAGATTGCAGACATCCTAAAAACAGGACAGGTGAGAAGTACCCTGAACAGAAGAGCATGCATGAGAAATCTGATGGGAGTGAATGAAGCAAGAGAGATATGTCAGGATCGTTGCAAATGGCGTTCCGTAGTCTCTGCCTACCCCTCCGGGAAACAGGCGTAAGTCTATGTATGTATGTATGTTATGCTACAGCTGATGAGAGCGATGAGCCGATTCCTTCAACTTAGCGAAGAGAAGATTCCGTATTTTCGTTTTAAGTGCATAACGGTTGGTGGCCATTCTGACTTCAGGAGGGAGCCTGTTCCATAGCAGAACAAATTGGACAACAAAAGAGTAGTATAGTTAGTAAGTACCACACTTAAAATAAAAATGCTCGAAAACATATTTGTAATGAAAACTGTTTTCTCACCTTGACATTGCCCAAATAAACGATTAATGACTCATAATAAACTTCATGTTTAAACACGCTGTAATAATTATATTATTCTGCCGCCAACCAACAAATGGAACTATGAAACCAAACAAAACATTGTAATAACACCAGCCTGTCATGCCTTAATAAGAAACGGTGTAATTAAAACCAACAGCATTTGTTTGTGCAGCAGAAAATACATAACGAGGTATAGAGATTACAATAAAAGACAATATAAATCAAAAGAGAACGTTATTAACGAAGTTGAATGTGACAATGTAGACTGAGTCAGGAAATAAAATATCCGCATGCACTGTTTCAAATCCCTGGCTTGTAGGAGTGTCGCTGTATCTCTACGGTATAATAATACGAGCGTGCAATCACGGTTCGTGTTTACTCAAGGACCGTAGTATTTATTTGCAAAACTCTTGAGAGTACGCTCGGCAACGTCGGCCTAATATCAAAACGAAAGCTGAATAAGCATTCGATCGCGAATTCAGTAAACAAAAATACAAATATAGTAATTTGTGTTAATATTAATTTACACATACGCTTTTATTTGGACATCAAACGCGTTAATCTTAAATTATATTTAGTCTCGATTGCAAAATTTACATCGTTTTCGCAGACAGAAATTAATATAATTTTGCAAATTTAAACGTGTGGCACAATATCTGTGTTCTGAAGTTTGTGTTTTTTTTATGAAATCAAAAATCTCAGTGTGCTTTGTTATAACGTAAGACAAATAGGTTATTCATGAACTTGGCGTGTGACTTTCAAACTGTCTGCGAGTATTGTCAAATTAGTACTGTCAATGTCAATTGATAATTGTCATCTTGACCTACCCGCACTGAATAATAAACAAACAAAGTAAGAATCTGTCGATAACCGAGTCACGCTAAAACAATTATTAAATGAAGGGCCTGTAGCACTTTTACTGTCTCTACAAACAGAATATACCTTTTATATATTAATTGTTCGATGTTTACCACTACTTAAACAATCTTTGGATTTATCATTAAGAATTAATTCAATCACTGTCATTCTTTTTAATGGCCGGGGTCAACTGCTTTGCAATTGAATGTCGGTTTTCAATTAGTATTGAAAACCAAATGAATGCCGTCTGATAGGTTAGTGGCGAGGCACCAAAGTAGTACTTATGCTGCTATTCAGATTGCCTCGTTGCACGGACGACAAAAGACTTGGCAATTAAATTTCAGAGCGTCAAAGCTGTTAAAGTTTAAATTTTCGGTCTCGTTCAAAGATCGAATTCGTAAATCTAAAAGCTCTTTCAACAAATACCTACTAGTTAGTATGTTTTAATCTTCTCGAACTGAGGATAATCTGCACGATGCTACGTCTGAGAGCTTTGTAGACATTGAGATAATGGACAAAAAGACCATCTACATGTTTTTGCACTGTATTGATTATAGTGGACCAATTAGTATTAAATCTCTGCGTTATCTGTGCCACCAAATTAAAACACGTATATTTTCCAGAGCAGATCATTATTTCAGTAATGATTCATCGACGAATTTCCTTTGTATTTACCTAGCGCTGTAGTTACACTCATACTTTACAAGGGAATATTCTCCGGGGCTTTATAATAAATTCATCGTAATCTAAAACATCCACGTCATAATTTACTTTATCTTGCTTATAACTCACGTATATTCGTGCATACCTACATGTATATTATTTCTTGTTGGTATGTATTTTGTGATCCAGATGACTTGGGAGCAGAATATCCTAAACTTTACCCAAAACCGGTTTGCAATATTAATGTATCGTACGTGGTAATCTTACTGATGTCGATACTAAACCGAACAACTGAAATTATAATAACTGGCTGCCTTACACGCTCCGTGTGTATTACGATATTCTATCTGCCGAGATAAACGAGTTAACAATGTGCTTGTGGATAACAAAAAATAAACTTTCATTTTGGAGGGTTTCTGTTTTGTTTATTTGTTTGTTGTTATATAAGAATTATTTATGATTGTGACAAGATGTTTTGCAAATATGTTTATGCAGGGTTATAATAAACCTTAAAAAAGGTATTCCATTAAATTGCTTTTCTTGTTTTTGTAATTTGAGATGCCATTTTTAAAGAATATTTTTGTGTATCGTGTAAAAAAGGTTGTACCTACTATAAAAGTAACATACATACATACATACATATCGTCACGCCTTTTATCCCCGAAGGGGTAGGCAGAGGTGTATTTCTACACCCACTTTTCGCCAGATATACTTTAGTCCCACGTAATAAGGGGCGAGCCTATTGCCGTACCGGGCACATTTCCAGACTCCGTGCTGCTACTGAGAATTTCGTGACAGAAAAACCCAATAACACTGCCCGACCCAGGAATTGAACCCGGGACCTCCCGCTGTAGTGGGCGCTGGAGGCAGTCGTAAGGGGTTTGATGTCGAGTTTTCCGTCTCTACGCAAAGATGGTATTTGCATCGTGTTATCCCTTAGTCGCCTCTTACGACACCCACGGGAAGATAGGGAGTGGTGACACTTGTATTCTATGCCGTCAACCACACGGCTTATAAAAGTAACTTGCTAAATATGACTAATATACTTGAAACATATTGGTTGCCTCTTCATCCAATCGGCAGTATAAGAGGCTGTGGATGATGGGATGGTCATCATCCCAGCGCGTCCTGATTACGATCCAAAGTCCTCGTCCTGGAGCCCGGCGTCCGCTTTTCTGTTACTTACGCCTTCTCCACTTTGCACTGATCAATGTTGATGAGTCTATTAGCACCAGGCAGGTCCATTAAGCCAGGCTAGGTATTATGATGAGACAGCGGATAATGAGAAACTTAAGTTAATTACCAGGTCGAGCCAAAAGAACAAAATCTGTCCAAAAGTAACTCGTAGTCAGTCAGTTTGGTGGTGCTTCTTTTCTGTGGGTCAGCAAATACGTAAAGCACATTTTCAATGCTTCTGCGCTCAATTACTTTAATGCAAGTGATAAGATGACAACATCATAATATATGCACCACTGTGGCTGTCATCTCGTAGTTATGGCCAAAATTGTTCTAGAATCCATTACTGTTATGTTAAAGTTTTGGATTTCAATTACTTAGATAGTGTATATTGTACTTGCGCCTTCACCACTTCCTTATACACATTTATAACACGGTATGTTTCCAAAACTGAGAAGCATCCACAATTTGCCAGCTGTACCACCCAAAGTCTATCTTTTCCTTTCTGCCTCCTGTTCAGTAGCGAATTCATATTTACGTAAATAAAATTGCCTCTCTCGAAAAAACCCAACATAATCGTGGCCCAAAACTCAAACTTGACTGTAAAAGTAAACGCACGCTCGTGTAAAAGAAATAACGAAACAGTTTCAATAAAAAGATTTTAGATTTTACATTACGAAATTTCTAGAATAAGCACAGGTTCTAGAATTGGTTTTGGCACATGGAAAATGTTCTTACGTCACACTTACAGTAACACAGTTTTATCAAACAATCATCAGTACCGTTTTTCAATAGAAAGTAACTTAGAAAACAGCAGCAAATTAATTCATAGTCACTCTTTAAGATGAGGCTTCTTAAATATTAGGATCATTGCAGCAACTAGAAATTTTATCAAAGATCCGTCTTTTTACTGTTCGAACGATGTACTATCCTCTGGTGCTTTAGTAATTAATAGGGAATCATATCTATTAGAATGATGGCTGTATCGACTATTCTCTACTATGTTTGTACTATCTATACGTTCTTATACGTTCGTACCTTTCTAAATTCAACGACATTGCTTAACATTCATAGCAGGAAACAACCAGTGACACTTGCTTTTTCTTACCTACCTGGACATCAAACCCAGCCCTTTGACTGACAGTTCACTCAGTCACGCTGACACCACTAGATAAATGAGAGTCTTCGGCAACTGGTTTTAATATAGTTAATTAACTGACAGCTACAGCTATTTCAAACAAAATCACAATATAAAACCGTTCGTATATACTTCCATCAAACAAAACTTTCCCTTTGTGATGTTAATATGATACTTGGCGTATGATAATAATTGCTTCGTAGTCTCACAGAAATTAGACAAAAATTAGGCGCTGAAAGAGTAATTTAGTGTTCACAGAGAGAAATTATATTTTAATATTGTTTGGCGGCAAATAAGCGAATAACTATTAAGCTAAGATAGGTTAATGATCAATAGCAGCGATTACCAGTGGAGATACAATAGCCTGCCATGAAGAGAGTATCGTACTTGAAATAACAGCCCACACTATCTACTTTTTGAAGTTATATACCAATTGGCGATTGCTGTAGCATCAGTCCGGGCAGTCATGATGATCTTTGAGTTGTAATGAAGAATTAGTACCTTTGAATATATTATATTGACACGAGTTTAAGTCATGGAATATATGTTTTCGAGTTGCGGGGGTCAGACTAGAATGCCGATGCCGGCGCCCGCGCCGAGTGCAAAGGCAAAATCTTTAATTTTACCAGGATAACGCTACGACGATAAGCCGCTAATTATGATAAGCAGTACTTTTGAAAATGAGATGAATTTTAACTCAAACATTATAGTAAGATCCCACCGTAAGATTGTACGTAGAGATGTTTTCTTATTCAAATTATATTGTTATAGTTTCTGGTCAATAAACTTATAAAAATTTGCAAGTTGTCAGTGAAATTTTGGCCTCATCTAAAGTATTGTATAAACCCAAACATTAGCTACTTTAAATACTTAGGTACTATTATTCTCTTGGCCGCAACCTTATGGAAGCCAGGTGTAAACAAGTAGAAAACTCGGTTTAACTTCTTATCATATCTTCATAAGCTATATTACCTATATTACGACCAAGTGTGGTATGGCAATTAATTTTTTTAAGAAATGTTTATACTCTTCCAAATTTGTAACATTTTATGAAAAATATCAAATAAATATTTTTTCTTGCGGCTAAAATTTCAAAGTTTTGTTACCACCAACTATACAAAAGTAATTTTAAATATAAACACATGAACGAAAAACCCTTGCGATGGGTTCTCGTTGTCAGATTTGAATAAAGCGTAATAGTAAGTAGGTATAACACAAATTTCTTTTAATATGGATATAACTATTACAAGTACTTCAAGCAAAGATTTCTCAAGAAAAACAACTCTTAAAGTGCCTATTACTAACACCAACTAGCGTTATGCCAAATCGTAGAATCCTCGTAATAAATTTTCCAAAGCACTGCACGAAAGCAATATTTCATTCATTTTAATCGGCGCACAGCAATAAAACATTAATTACATAGTCGGATGTCGCCCGTATACTGATTACTACGTAGAGCCTTTGCGCTCTCGTATAAGGCACGATTTCACCACGATTTTCCCTTAGTACGGCGATCGGCGCGGGGAAGGAAAAACGTGTGAACTTGTCCACAACACGTAATTACATACGACGCCGGCGGCGGACGTCTGGCACTATCGTAGTTAGATGCGGCTCGCTAGAGTTCCCTTAAATATGCATTATTAATCACAGTGTTATCTGACTACCAATTACAACACCAATGTAATGAAGAAATAAAAATCGTTTATTGCCAAAATAGTACAACAATGTATGGATATACGGTGCTCCTTTAGCAAGCCTGTCCTGCAAAATTCGATCATTTCATGCAATGGTTACAATATAGCTTCGATATAAATATACAACACGGCATATTGCTCTATGTGTCCATACCATAACCACGTACAAAAAATTAAAATTCTTGACTTACTTCCATTTTCAATCAATAATTCATAAACCATTATAATAAAAAACTTTTAAAGACTACACAACACTGGTGTCAATACGCACACAAACTACCCTATCTGTAGTCAACAACGGTTCAGAGCCCACCTTTGTTAGCTCCAGATATCAAACCATAATAGACGTTACACTGGCATCGGATGGGGCCGCGGAACTCATCACGAACTGGCATGTGTCCGCTGAACCATCCTTTGCCGACCACAGGCGTATCTGCTATGACATACAAGTGCAAGAGTCCTACAAACAAAGCGCAACCCACGCAATACCAAATTGCGAGATACAATACCCTGCTCGAACAAGAAATAGCCATGTCAAATTTCGATGACATGACAGACAGCAATGCACACATAGAACACAACACTAATTTACTAATGAAATGCATACAACGTAGCTACCAACAAGCCTGTCCCACCACACTACCGAAGACAGGTAGTAAAACACAATAGTGGGGATTAGAACTGGAGAAACTCAAGCGTAATCTGAGGAATCTCTTCAACCGGGCCAAAACACAAGGAAAGACACGGATTGGGACAAATATAAAGAAGCCCAGTCACACTACAAGAAACGCATACGATTCCGCAGGGGAGAGTCATGGCGAAATTTCTGCACCAACATTAACTCCACATGCGAGGCAGCCAGGGTAAAAAAAGATCCTATCCCAATATAGCAACAAGACCCTAGGCTCCATCAGGAAGCCTGAAGGCACCTACGCAATCACAGACATGGAAATAAGTCAAATGCTAATCGATACACACTTTCCAGGTTGCACTATGACCGACGACTGTGATTGGGAAGAATCAGAACACAGACCACCGACCCAAACAGACTGTACGATAGCCAACAAAATGGTTACCGTGGACCGGCTGAAATGGGCAATTAATAATTATAATAATAATCTTTATTTGCATAAAATGTAGGTACAAATGAGATGGAGCAAAATGGTACATAGAGCCAGTACATTTTGTCGCTTAGCGACATGCAAAACATCATACATATTATAGCATTTAATCAATTAAATAAAAAATTATAGCCAATGTCAAATATAAATAGAAGTCAATACAATCATAATTAATCATGAAAACACACATACATTATTAATAACAATATTCAATAGTCTATAGTCTTAATAGGAATTTAATTTCAAAGATGTCATATATTATTTTGTTTATTGCGATTCAAGAAATCAGTGACAGAATAAAAATTATTTTCTAACAACCATTGTTTAAATTTTTTGCAGAATTGATTAAGTGGTAGGTTTCTTATGTTAGAAGGTACAGCATTGTAAATTTTTCCACACATAGTATTACAATTTTTGAGATACATTGTCGTTCTTGGTACTCTTTTTAACACAATTCTGTCTGGATTTCTAGTGTTTCGAATGAATATGTTTTTAGCAGTTTCAAATCGGCTGGGGTATAATTTAACAAATTTAGCTGCTTTTAATATGTACATACAGGGTAGTGTAAGTATTTTAAACTTTTTAAATAATGTCTTACACGATTCCCAGGGCGGTATACCAGCAATGGCTCTAATACATTTTTTTTGAGCAAGAAATGCTCGTTGTATTTCTGTAGAGTTTCCCCATAAAATTAAACCGTAATTTAGAACAGAGGCAACACATCCGTGATAAGCTGCTAGGACCGTTTTTTCAGTTGAAGTCTTACGTAATTTATAAAGTACAAAAACAAAACTGTTTACTTTATTACACACTTTATGGATGTGAGACTTCCAGTTTAGATGTTCATCTAAATGTATACCCCAGAATTTTGTTTCTTTTACTTGAGCAATGTTTTGATTGTTATAATAAATTTTTATGTCTCTGATATTTGTGTTATATGTCCTAAATTGAATGAAATTTGTCTTGTCTAGATTTACCATTAAATTATTATCAGTGAGCCATTTTAATATAGATTGTATAGTATTATTTATGTCAGAAGAAAATTTATCCATGTCAGTATCGTTTTTACAAGTCATTATTAGGGAAACATCGTCAGAAAATAAAATAAAAGGATTAGGAGTAATGTCAGGAAGGTCATTAATATAAATTAAAAATAGTAATGGTCCAAGAACGCTTCCTTGTGGAACACCATAACTATTTACAAGATAGGTTGATCTATATTATTCAAGCTCTTTATTTCTATTAACATTATCTATTTGTACAGCTTGTCGCCTATCTTTTAGATACGTCCTAATCCAACTTAGTGCTGGTCCTCTGATACCATATTTATTTAACTTTTCTAAAAGCGTTTCATGACATACAAGATCGAACGCCTTGGACATGTCAAAAAATATCACAGTAACTACTCTATTATTGTCTATATTATAAATTATTTTACTCACCAAATCAAAACACGCCAATGTTGTCGATTTTCCCCTTTGGAAGACATATTGTTCTTGTCGTAACACATTATGTTTTTTAATGAAACTTGTAAGACGTTTATACATTGCCATTTCAAAGACTTTTGACAAAATTGGTATGAGAGATATTGGTCTGTAATTACTCATGCTTGTTTTTTTCTCTTTTTTATGCAATGGTTTCACAATTGAGTATTTGAGCACACTAGGGAAACACCCGTCTTTAAATGAGTGGTTAACTAAATGTGTAAGTATCGGACTAATTTCTATTGAACAGCTCTTGAGAATATTTTTCGCTATTTCGTCATAACCGACCGCATTACTATTATTCAATGACATAATTATAGAAAAAATTTCATAACATAAAAATGGTTGTAAGAAAATGCTATTGCACGAGCTAGCCTTACGTGTATTGTTTAAGGAACTAGTATTAATATGTGATAAGTTAGCAAAATGTGCATTGAACTCCTCGGCAATGTCGTTCGGATTATAAAGCAATACATTATCACGTTTACTATTAATGCTAGTAATGGTCTTTATTTGTTCATATGATGTCGATTCTTTTTTAATTAACCGCCATGACGTTTTGCTCATATTTTTTGATTTAAGCATCATGTCATGGTTAAAAATTTTAATGAATATTTTTTATATTGAATGATTGTTCTGCTACATTTATTATGGTAATATTTATATCGCAGTGAGCGTTTTCCTTTACAGCTAACTTTTAAGCCTTTAGTAATCCAGTTTTTTGTTTCGGGTATGTTTGATATTTTGACTTTGATAACTGGAAAACACAATTTGTATAGCAAGCAAAAAGTTTCATGAAATGATTGGAAGGCAGAGTCAAAAGTTTTTATTCATACACTTCGTTAAAACTTAATGTAGTCAAATGTTCCTTGAATTTAATTATGTATTGCTCATTATAATCTCTTTTAAATATGTAATATTCAGTAAGCGGTTTCTCTTTATTTGCTGTTGGGACATTAAGTAATTGATAGCTTCCAGCCGTATAAATCTGTAGGCTTGGACGAAATAACACCAGCACTTCTAAAATGGGGCTGCACAACGATTGTGACACAGCTACTCAGCATATACAGAGCATCTATAGCGCACAATTACATACCACGAAGGTGGAGGGAAGTAAAAGTCATCTTTCTCCCAAAACCGGGCAAAACGGATAACACACAAGCAAAATCGTTCAGACCCATCAGTCTAACCTCCTTCCTGCTGAAAACGCTGGAGAGGCTCGCTGGTCGCTGAGGCACCTACGGGAAGGCGCACTGCTACGCAGACCACTACACCCGCAACAACACGCCAACAGAAGTGGCAGATCAACGGAATCAGCGCTCCACTCCGTAGTGGGGACCATAGAGACAGCGCTATCTGACAAACTAATGACCTTAGGCGCCTTCATTGACATAGAAGGCGCCTTTGACAAAACTAAATTTACCAGCATTAGCCGAGCCCTTGACAAGTTTGGAGTTGAACAAACCGTCAGTGGCTGGCTCGATCAACTCCTGAAACAAAGGGCTATTCAATTCACGGTTAACACCACCACAAGGGGAATAGTAGCTAAAGGCTGCCCACAGGGAGGTGTCCTATCACCCCTGCTATAGAACATAGTGGTAGACGATCTGTTGAGAAGCCTGAATTACAAATGCTTCTACACGGTCGGCTACGCAGATGATATAACCATCCTAATCAAAGGAGACTCGGAAGACATGATCCAATATCGGATGCAAGCAGCCATCATAATCATGGAGCAATGGCGCAACCACCACGAACTGACGGTTAACCCAAATAAAACGGAGCTAGTACTTTTTACCAACAAATGGAACACCCGTATGACCAGAAAACCGAAACTTTTTGGCACGGAGCTCAACCTATCGAGTGAAGTCAAGTACCTGGGCGTAACACTCGACCATAAGCTCAACTGGAATAAACACATCACCACTAAAACCACAAAAGCATGCACAATCTTCTGGCAGTGTAGGAGAATAATAGGCAAGAAATGGGATCTCAAACCATTCATCACCCTCTGGATCTACACTGCCATAATACGCCCCATGCTCACATACGGTGCAGTAGTATGGTGGCCACGCACTCAACTAAGCACAGTCAAGAGCAAGCTACAGAGCATACAACGCCTCGCCTGTCTGGCCACAACAGGCTGCATGAAAACTACTCCAACGGCGCCATTGGAGGTGCTTCTCGACCTACGACCACTGCACCTTATCATCCAGCAGGAAGCGGGTGCCACCGCGATCCGGTTCGATAAGGTCGGGCTCTAGAGAAGAGATGGCCGAATAACCCATGCACGCCTGAAAAGGACACTAACTAGCGAAATCCCGATGCTAGATCAAACGTGCGACCTCATACCCAAAACCTTTGTCTTTGACAAAAAATACCGCATAAAACTGCAAGAAGAGCACAAGGATAGCTCTGGTATACACGAGGTTAGAGTATACACAGACGGCTCAAAAACGATGTATGGGACGGGTGCTGGAGTATTCTCCCATGACTTGAACATCAATCTCTCAACATCGCTTGGTAAACTCAACACCATCTTCCAAGCTGAATGCGTTGGGATTATAAGGGCGGCGACGGCGATCGCGGCCAGAAATGTGAGTGACCTGTCTATACGCATCGTCACAGACAGTGCCTCAGTACTACAAGCTGTCGGCGGCAACTGCTTAAACAGCGGCCTAATCATGGAGTGCTACCAAGAGCTGCAGAAAATTGCAGCGAGGAACCGGGTCACGCTTCAGTGGATTCGAGGACACAGCGACTTCATGGGCAATGACGCAGCAGACCAACTGGCAAGAAAAGGATCAGACACAACAACTCTGGGACCCGAACCAATTGTTCCGATACCGTTCAGCCAACTAAAAATGTGGTTACGCGAGAGAACCCTACAACAGCATGAAAAAGAGTGGGCAGAACTGAAAGAGTGTAGGCAATCCAAAGATGCCATCCCCCAACCGAACAAACGACTCTCGTCAAAAACTGCTGCACTCCAGCAGGAAACAAGTACTTCTACAATATTGGCGTCACGGACAGCCCACTATGCAAGGGGCTGCATGGAGACCGAAGAAACATCCGCTAATGTGATTCTAAGTTGCACCAGCGTGAGTGACCAACGGACAAGGTTCCTGAACAATCCCAGAACCATAAGCGAAGCCATACGTAACATTGGTCAACTTATGACATTCTGGAAGGAGCCCAATTTAGTGGCTAAGTGCGGAAAACACCTGTCCAACTAACTAACTAACTAACGCATACAAACGTACAGCAAAGCGGTTCATTTACAGCGACGGTGCTACGCCGTAGCAATCCGGCAGCAATCTTCCATAGTAATGTATACACCTCGATTAACGGTAAATTCACCGTGATTTCCACAACGTGTAGACCATGCCCTTATGACGGGCTCACCGTACGGGTTGAATATAAAGTTTCCACTCTCTCAATATTTGATCGTATTCCGCCGATTGTATTTAAAAGTTTAGTGGGAATCTTTGACTGCTAATTGAGCTTCCCGATCCGGAATCTTCATGAAATTAAGATATTATATTACTTTCGTTAAAACCAAATTGAAATTATTTTACTCTCTTGAGAATCATTATTACTTTGTGAGCAGATGCTTTTCACATATAAATTGCAAGGTAGCTGAGCATGGGGGACTTTAAACAAAGTAATTTTGTTTCAAAGATAATGCAACTTTCACATAATGCGAAGAAATTTAGATCTATATACGTAATATAGGTACGTAATATAAAATGAAGAGTGAGTCCTGAGGAAAGTTAAGGTGGAGCCGCGGACGAAGTGTAGTACTATATAAAAGTGTATTTCTGAAAGCATTTCAAAGCCTAGCCATAATTATTTTCACTACTTTTATTAAATAAATTGTTCTTATAGTACTTCATTCATCACGAAAAGCTGGTTCTGTCTTATGTATAAATCACCGTAATATTAACTTCACCGGTGATACCGTGTGTTAAATAATAAGCAAATATTGATAAAATCGATTCCAAAGAAATATTTACTTATTAACAAATAATAACGCTTGGTTTGTAACACATTTATACAGTAAATACATATCACAGCCTACGTTTAATTTATCCACTGAAAAACTACAGTATCAGTTATTTTGAGGTCACCGTTCTCGACTACCTAACGCCAAACTATTTAGGCACGTCGCCTCTCTTGTGGCATGAGAGAACTGAATATAACATTAATTTTTATTCCTAGAAAATTATATCAAATACACTCATTATTAGCGAGAAAGAAACCCTATATTTTTTATTAGAAATCATCTCCTTTGTGTATTTTCATCTTTCTACCCTGTATTAGTTAACCACGTCGGCAATCCTCAGTCGTTCCACTAACACCGACGATGAGAATCGTTCCAAATTCGGACATTCAGTCTAAATTATCGTGAAGCTTTGACGACGTGCCCTCTCTTAAGCCTTTATACGACTTTAGCCTGCAATACACGCGAATACATTGGGTTACATTTACAGCACTCCGTTCGCAGTGACACTCAAAATGCATTTGGTGGACATTGTACGAGTACTAAAGTCAAACTTATGTTAGGCATCAGCCAACCTTGTGGGCCCCAACTGCCTCGTTGGCCTTGTGGCATAACTTTTTGCTTTCTGTCAGTAGTGATTTTAGTGTTTGATTATTGGGTTTTCCATCGAAACAATCTCAGCAGAAAAGAACAGTGGAATATTCCTGTCTTTAAAACCTAAACCAATTGGTGTAGTGTGACTACATTACACGCTTAGCTTCTCTTAGGGCACACATACCTAATTGGTTATTGGTAATTAGCGAAGCTATTTAGTGCACTCATCTGAATACTGAGCTATAATTTATGCCTGTATAAACCGTCTATGAACCAATCACTACATTTGTCGGCTATAAATCAAGCAGTTTTAATAAACTTTTGGATTGGTACTTCATTCCAACCAAAATAGATCTAAAACTATACCTTTCGGACTAGTACAATCTTTATACATGTATGATTCAGGCTGTATATCAGGCATATCTATTTTATACGTGTCATTATATATTTAATTTTTACCGTTAGCGTAACATAATAGTTCATAAGTTTTCAATATAAGTCTTGAAATTTGTTTGAGCGCCTGTCCACGATATCTATTGAAATTCACCCGGGCATACCGTGTCAACTTTATTGCAAAAATACCTGGCGCATGTTGAATTGCATCATATTATGAGGTTTATGAACTCCGTCTATCGTATTGTGTTCCGCTATTACTGGAACCTTCTATAAATAAATAGTTACCTGTTCGGTCGCCGGCAACGTACACGCATCGAAGACTCTTATTCCACTTGGTCTAATACTAATGCCGGTGTGCCACAGGGTGGCGTGCTTTCTCCTCTACTCTTCGCAATATTTATAAATACCATCTCAAACCAATTACTTTCATCCTACCACCTTTACGCAGACGATTTGCAGATATATACGCAAGCTCCGTTGAATAAGCTGGCAGAAGCTTGTACTACTATTAACGCAGACCTGACCAGAATCTGCGAGTGGACCAAGAAATACGGGCTTATAATAAATGCCGCCAAAACTCAGTTAATAATTATAGGCAGCCCTAAACTGGTGTCTAAAATCAGTTGGTCCGATCTGCCACAAATCAGGTTTGATGGCCAATTTGTCCCTTCAGTAAAACTGTGAAAAATCTAGGGATCACTATGGATGTAAACATGTCCTGGAAATCTCGAGTGCAAGAAACAAGTCGCAAGCTTTTTGCATCGGCAGGTTCGTTGCGTAGGTTACGCAACTTCCTTCCAACTGCCACTAAAATTGCGCTCACTCAATCTTTGCTTCTCCCCATAATTGACTATGCTGATGTCAGCTATCTCGACCCCACAGAGGAGCAGCTGGATAAACTTGAGCGTCTCCAAAACTTTTGCATAAGATTTATATTTGGACTGCGCAAATATGATCACGTTTCAGATTTTCGCAACAAACTCAAGTGGCTCCCAATTCGTCTTCGCAGGAATACTCTCATTCTCACATTATTATATAATGTTGCCCAAAAAGCAGAGTGAGACGAAAGAAGATCTGGTTATAAATATTAAAAACATTGGAGAGGCCGTGAAAATGCCCATAGAAAAACAAGAAATAAAGGATATCTATCGGCTGACAAGCAGAAAACCGGAGGCCAGAGGTTCTGTTATTGTGGAGTTTAGTAGCGTATTTAAAAAGGACGACCTCATCACCAATGTTAAAAACTTCAACAAGGCAAACCCGAACAACAAATTGAACACTTCCCACATAAAAATTGAAGGAAAATCTCCCATTTATATAGCAGAATGCCTTACATCAAAAACTAAAAGTCTGTTCTATCAGGCCCGTGAATTCGCCAAAGCAAATAACTACGCCTTCTGCTGGTCATCGCATGGTAACATATACATCCGAAGAAAAGAAGGCAAGCCGGCTAGAAGAATCAATAACGAACTGGACCTGAAACTACCCGCCTGACTAGCACCTAAATCATTTTTAGTCGCAGTATATAATCCAAATACATGTCCTAAAACAGGTTTTATTTTTTATATCAATATTAGTTCTTATTTTAAAATTATTTTAATGTACCAACCAAACTATCATGAACACAACATACACATAAACACACACAAACAATCTAATACTTAATACACCCTCCCCACCTACACTTCACAGACACACAAAATCTGGTATGCTGCCAGCCAAATAATAGTTGACAACGCCTCATACTCGGATAGACGAGTTCAACGATACCATATTAATGAAAAGTTTGTTAGGCCAACCAAACCTGAGCAATGCCCAACACTGAGTAACAACACCTGTTATTTTTATATTATATCCCTACTTAATATAGTCTTGGTCCCTTTTACACTTAGCCCCTATCATCAAAACATTAAAATTCGATAGCACCACTGAATTTATTATGAACGAATTAGAGAAATCTGGATCGGTTGACTGCATTGCGATAAGCGATTCAAAGATGTGTCCAAAAGTTCTCAATTACGACGAAAATGTTAAGGATTGCCTGACAATACTAACAATTAATATCCGAAGCATTAATTGTAATCTCGACCTTTTACTTGCCTTTATATCCGCTTTAAATATGTCGTTGGACGTCTTAGTACTAACGGAATGCTGGACAAATGCAAACAACCCCCCGCCTCTAATTTGCAATTACAATGTTTATTGGACTCAAAATACTATTAACCAAAATGATGGCGTAGTGGTGTATGTTAAGACTAACCTTTGTGCTTCTGCTAGTGAGCCTGACTTTATGGAAGGCAACTGTCTTACAATAACCATCAACACAATATATACTATAATATGCACATATCGCCCACCATGTTTTAAAAACACTTACAACTATTTAAATTCCCTTGAGCAAGTGTTACGCAATATCTCAACGCAAAATGTTATTCTCACGGGTGATATGAATATAGACACCCTAGATGAGTCTGCAACAGGATCCACGCAAGACTACCTTAACCTATTGGCCATGTTTGGGCTTAGGCAAGGTATCACCAAACCAACAAGAATAAGCACCTGTTTAGACCACTTCATGGTTAAATGTCACAAAGAGTGGAAAACAATAGTATTCGAACAAGAGGTTACAGATCATTCGCCTATTTTGCTATACATATATAATGCCAAACTTAAGAGAAATGCTGCCGTGAACCACCGATCTATAATAAATTACAACGAGATCAGAGAAAATCTTCGTATGGAAAAATGGGATGACGTCTTTAGTACTGATGATCCAAATATTGCATGCGAACTGCTAACCACTACTATATTATCAATATTATCAAAAAATACATATGTTAATGTCACCTCTAATCGTTATCGGCCCCTAAAACCTTGGATCACATATGGTGTGGTGCGATGTATACGTAAGTGAGACCAACTGCACAAAAATTTAAAACTTCTACCTGATGATACTCAATTAATGTACAAATATAAAAACTATAGAAACTGGTGCAATAAAATCATCAAAGATCTTAAAAAGAAATACTACCAAACAAAACTTAACGAAAATAGAGGTAACCCAAAAGAGATAGGAAAACCATAAAGGAAATTTGCAACATGAACTCAAATAAAAGCAATGCGGAGGAACTTCTTCAGCTTAGTGTGAAACCTATCGAGTCCCTGAATAGAGTCAACTCTTATTTTACCTCCATAGGAGAATCATTAGCGGATCGCATTCTAAAGAATTTGGGTGCTCACGAAGAGGAACTAGCAACAGAAGCCAGGACTACACTCTCACCGGTTAACTCAATTTCAATTACACCAACGGATCCCATTGAGGTAAAAAACACCATATTAGGACTCAAGACACACAGTGCTCCAGGATGGGACCAAATACCAACCAACATTCTTAAACAAAACATAGAATCTCTCGCGGCCCCTATAGCTCATTTGTGTAATTTAAGTATAGAAACGGGTATATTTCCGCAAATGTTGAAGAGAGCTGTAATATGTCCAATTCACAAGTCCGGTGACAAAGATAAGCCCCAAAACTACAGACCCATATCACTACTGTCAAATCTGTCGAAAATACTTGAAAAACTTATGAACAAAAGGCTGATCAGCTACCTTGAAAGTAACAACCTGTTACACGAAAGCCAATATGGGTTCAGAGCAAAAAAGTCTACTGAGGATGCGGTCTTGTCACTTACAACTACACTGACCTCCCATCTGGATAAAGGAGACAGATGTCTGGGCGTGTTTCTTGACCTTCAGAAGGCTTTTGATACCGTGTCCGTGCCTATATTACTAACAAGGCTCGAGAACATAGGTATCACAGGTGTAGTTCTGAAATGGTTTAAGGACTTTTTATCCGACAGATCACAGCGTGTGCGAGTCAATAAATATGAAAGTGACGATGCTACGTATAGCTACGGTGTTCCACAGGGTAGTACTATTGCACCAACTCTATTTCTTATATACGTCAACAATCTATGTAGTACCACCTTGCCGGGCATGGAAATTCTTATGTTTGCTGATTATACGGTTTTGCTCTTCCATGGTAAGAATTGGGAGAGAGTCTTCAAACAAGCAGAGGATGGTTTAGCTAAAGTAACGAAATGGCTAGAAAATAGCCTACTTTCTTTAAACAGTAACAAAACCAAGTACATCTGCTTTAGTAAATCCATGACATCAAACCCCGATTCTGAACAGACGCTTCGAATCCATACATATCCGTGTAACCGCTCAAGTGATCGTAGCGAGTGCGAATGCACGGTTCTTTCTCGCACCACCCACATCAAATACCTGGGTGTTATACTGGATGAGAAGCTCACCTGGACATTCCATATTGCGTCACTCGCAGGCAAAATAAGAAAGCTGATATACGTATTTAAAAATCTACGTACTGTTGCTGATCAGAATCTTCTAATCAAAACGTACAGGTCCCTATGTGAATGTTTGATAAGATACTGCATATGTGCATGGGGTGGGGCTGGTAAAACCCTTTTTATTTCAGCGGAACGAGCCCAACGAACAGTTCTTAAAGTACTTATGTACCTACCCTTTTGACATCCAACATCCCTTCTATATGCAAAATCCAAAGTTTTATCAGTAAGAAAAATATACATTTACGAAAGCGCTAGAAGGTACCACAGGAAGACTGCGCCGACAATACTTGAAATAACCAAATATTAGTAATTCGTAAGCTGAATAACAATGAAATTAAAGAGCCACTAATTTCATGGCTGAACGCAGTAGATTATGAGTCAACAGAAAATCTGCTGAAAATACCACAATAAAAATCGCTTAATACTCTAAATACTTACTACCCTAGCTCACGCACACACACACACACACACACATACACCACATACACCACATACACACACACACACACACACACACACACACACACACACACACACACACACACACACACACACACACACACACCAACACACACACACACACAAACACACAAGCATTTCTTTCATTTTCTCTTTTTTTTTTTAGTTTGTATAATTTAGTTTCTTGTATATTGGCATTATTGTAAACAACTGATTGCGGGGCACTGACTCCTGTAATACAGTACTTAACTAGCTCAGGAGTCAGGGATACAAAATTATTGTAAACGAAATTAATGTCAATGTCAATAAAGTTATTTAAAGTTATTTATTTTATTTAAGTCTTTATTATTGCGTATCCATCCTATTAACACCACCATCGTCTCATAAAACTGCTAACATCATTCCTGTCCATCCAAAGGTTGCCTGGAAGAAATCGCACTTAGCGATAAGGCCGCCGATTGTACATTATACTCGTAGTTTTTAAGCCTAATGTATTGTAAACATTTCTTTTGGTGTGCAATAAACTATAATCTAATCTAATCTAATCTAAATACGAACGGCATAGAGGCACACCAATGAAAACACGACCATTGCGTTTAGATCATTTAATAAATATTCAATTTGATATTACAATGTCAATCCGCGTAGTTGTTATACATTATGAAATATTTAGACCAGGATTATATTTTAAGAGAAATGACTTATTTGCAGGTCGGTATAATTTCTTGAGTAGTATTCCTAAAATAGACAAAAGCTTGCTCGCTTTGTAGAGTTCTATTTATGTCTTTATACATACAAGCTAGAACCGTTCCCCGAATTTAATCAAAGTCGAGAAACAAAACAGAGGCCAAATTCTCCTAACTAAAATTGTTCAAAATGCAGTTTCGCTCTAATGTCAGTGTCGTTCTTATTCTCCTTAATCAAGTGATATTTGAATATTATCGTGTCTAAATCGTACATTGAACAATGTGTCAACGTCGAACCATAACAGTCAAATTAGACAAAATGACATTAAATTAGCAGAATACCGATTCTGAGTCAATTCAAAATATAATCTCATTTCGTTCAAAATATAGTTTTAATGTCATATAAAATACGAGAATTGGCCTCCAGATCGAACTAAACAGGTTATTTGAGCGAGAGACTTGATTTGTAACCGCTGGGCACCGCGCAAAAGCGCTTCAACTTGATCAATTTCGCGCGTGTAATTAATCCCACATTATCTCTGCATTTGCATGCAATTTAAATTCACGCGTGATAAACCTACACGTAAATACCTATTGCTTCTAATTTAATATCGCAGTCTTTTGACGACGCAGTTACCCTCAGAAACTTTTAAATTAACGTTTAAATTCATGACAGCAGGTGTAAGAAATGTCAGTACAAATAAAGTGGGCAATTCAGGCGTAGCAGGAGCTCTCAACTTGCTTACTGCCTGCATTAACGTGAAGTTAAACGGAACTCATAATGTGTTCTTGTAAACAAAACACCAATAACATTATCATGCAATAAAACAAATCCATGTAGGTATTTTTATTGTTTTAACAAGCCTCTATTCTTTGTATTGTAAAATTATATTTAAAACATAAATACAAACGTCAAAGAGTACAATTATTTAGACGTCTCAACTCGGCTTGAAATTGAATTTACTTATTTGAAACTTGTTTGTCGTCGTTTCTTAAGTAATTCGAAAGCTTGGGCGTGAGTTGTCTTCAGTGTACAGCTTTTTATTAGAAAACCGAGCATGTACTTGTATACGTAGGTTTCTAAATTAGAGGGTTTAAGGCAGATCTAGCCAGTGATTACATTATCAAACAGCAGAGCGTACGGTTATTAGAGCGGTGTAATTTGCTCGAGCACTATAAACCAGTATGGCGGTTTATGTACTCACTTTGCGGACTTCAATTAACATGGTCTGGTTCATTACGAGCACCACAGGACCGATAATTGCGCACTTGTTATCTTATTGACCAGTTGATCGTCACAATCAATATATTTGTCAATCAACGGACTTTATTTCAATGTGAAATGGAATTGCAATTTACTTGGTACCATTATGCGTAATTAAAGTACATAATTGCGTGTGATATTTATAACTCGTTAGCCATGTACAGTTAACAGGAAAACAACTATTAAAGAGCAGATTTTGAATTTTAGTTAGTCCTGTAATGGTTAAAATTATCAATATTTTAAAATCTCTTGGTCTCATTCATAGTACACTGATTGAAGAAATAAATAAACCAAAATGGATCACGGTACTAAATTAATACTAAAATGAATAAGCTAACATATCTTAGTCAAGCTTCTCACTTAATATTTACTTTTAAATTTTCTTGAAGAGTCTATATCATATTTCATTTATTTAATCAGTATAATAATATTCTTCCTATATTTGTATAAGACCCATCACCAAGCCGCAGTATACTCGTTTTGGACATCATGCATAGTCAAACTAACCAAAAATTATACCAGGAAAACGATTATTTTTAAGTAGAAACTTTTTTTAAACTGCGTTTAAAATTGGGCGCGTGCAATTCTCGAAATACCTACTTATCCATGGGTGCATAGGACATCTATAGAACAAATTGGCGGGTTATTCGCATCGATTTTGTGCCTAATGAGAAAAATCGTATAGTGACTTTGATACTCAATATCTCCTGAATTAGTAATTTTCCAGGTATGTTGCCGAAGTGAAAAAAAACCAGTCAAGTGCGAGTCGGACTTGCGCACCGAGGGTTCCGAACAAACCGTATATATAATTATTTAAAAAAATATGTGATGTAACAAAAAATTTAAGGTCTTCGAATTTATTTTTATGTGCTATAAATCGTTGCTTTATGCTAAATGACAAGATTCTAGATCAACTGGAAGTACCTTTTAGTTCTGACTTGAGCATTTGATATGAATTTCAATTTTATAGCTCTGCGGGTTCATCAGGAAATGGTAATAAATTAAAAATTATTAAAAGTATTTTTATGATATGTAAATAAAAATTTACGGTTTTCGCACTTTTTTCTTCATTTGTGCTATAAGAAGTTGTCTCGTACCAAATTTTAAGATTCTAAGTATAAGGGAAGTACCCTGTAGGGTTTGATTCCCTTGCGAGATTCGAAAATTTGCAGCATAAACGGCTGTATCTTTTTATTGCGTTGGCTTAGAAGATTAATTTTTCACAGCTTCAAGGGACAGTAAATTTCACTATTTGATATAAATGTCAGTTTGATACTTCCACGCGTTTCTGAGAAAAAGCGTCTTGACAGACGGATGAACAACAAAGTGAACCTACAAGGGTTCCATTTTTTAGTTTCGAGGAATAGAACCCTAAAAATGACCGTAATAATTGGTACAATATGGGATTACAGTTTTCGTTAAGGGTCTTTTTACACTCTGTATAATAATTGAACTAGTTCGTCGACACCTACAAATACTAACGTGGGTTATTACAACGTTACGTACATAACTTTTGACGGCGCTGGTAAACCAGTAAACTTATTGGTGCTACTATGGTTACTGACTTAACGTGTACATAATTATGTGCATAGTGGAGCCTCGCAGTTTCAGCACGAATAGGTCGACACGATCAAAGAACATGAGTGCAAAGTACACAATTTACTACACGAGGCTCGAGTCACACCTAACGCTACGTCACTCGGTTGCCACCCATTTATCTGCGCATCCTCACAAGGATCGCCAAGTCCCTCCTGGACTTTATGGTTTCCTACGAAGCCCATTTATCTGCGCATCCTCACAAAGATCGCCAAGTCCCTTTTGGACTTTTTGGTTTCCTACGAAACCCATTTATCTGCGCATCCTGACAAGGTTCGCCAAATCCTTCCTGGACTTTATGGTTTCCTACGAAACCCCAACACCAGAGTTGTCTGCCTACTGCGAACTGCCTTCACAGTTGGTTGATACCGAGTTGTACTGATGTAAGGCTACAAATCAACCTCTGACATTGAATCACACAACCAATCAACATGTAAGCCTAGTTTTCTACTGTCTCGTCAGTATTAGGGTTCACACTTTGCTCTCTTCAAGATCGTTAGTTATGCTCGGATCCTCTGGCACAAAGTTTCAGTATCAAAATCAATAATCAGGAAAGTCAAAGTAAAACTGACATTTCACTATCGCGGTATCTCTCAAGATATTATTTCAAACCAAGTAAACCAAAACATTTAAGCTCTACATGTGATCATGGCTACGCATAGCCCAGTAACCTCCAGTTACTTTACTTGCTGCGAACCCCACACGGGAACGCCGAGTCTCTACAGGACTCTATGGTTTCCGCTGAAATCCGACCTCCGCCAGAGCTGACTGCAATACCACCTATTCACGGACTACTAATTTAGTAGGCGCCGATTTCTATCGAGCTACGTCAGCCTCTGGACTTTGGAGGTTCTCGCACGCATACCAGATTCTCATGAAGCTTCTCCAGACATTGAGTTTGAGAAGTGTGTACCGCATAAAGTTCTCGGTTTACGCTGGGACAAATCCTGCGATAGTTATTGGTTTGACGTCTCACCACGAGATGATAGGTGCACCAGGCGCACTATGCTGTCCACAGTGGCTCGGCTATTGGACATAATGGATTTTGTGGTTCCCACAATTTTGTACGCCAAGCTCTTGATCAAAGAGCTTTGGCTATCAAAGTGTGAGTGGGATGAAACACCACCTGACCATATTGTCGCCGCTTGGGGCCAGTATTGTATTGAGCTTACCGCGCTCAATCAAATTACTATTCCGCAACATCTTGGGTTGGTAGATGGATGTACCATCAACTTAATAGGTTTCGCTGACGCCAGCGAGCGTGCTTACGGCGGAGTCGTATATCTGCAAGTCCGCATTGGTTCTAACTATTCGGTGCAGTTAGTTTGTGCCAGGTCTAAGGTCTCGCCTGTTAAAACCATTTCGGTTGCGAGACTGGAGTTGTGCGCGGCCCTTTTGCTGTCTCAGTTGCTCCACAAGGTTCCAGAGACAGTTTTGCCCCACTACCCTATTAATAAAATATACGCATTTTTTGACTCCAAAGTAGTGCTCGCTTGGATTTATTCATCTCCTCACCGCTGGCAGACTTTTGTCGCCAACGGCGTTAGTAAATTGATTGAACTTGTTCCCGCTACTTGTTTCAATCACGTCGCGGGTTATCGTACTCGTCTTCAGGAATAACTTTCCATAGATCATATTGACTGGAAGTTTATTCCGCCAGCATCTCCACATTTCGGTGGATGTTGGGAAAGCATGGTCAAAGCAATTAAAACGCATCTCTTCAAAGTTATAGGTCAACAGATCCTCTCTTACGAAGAGCTTTTAACTGTCCTTGCACAAGTCGAGGCACTGATCAACTCGCGTCCGCTCACGGCATTGAGTAGTGACCCTGCAGAACCATCCGCGTTAAGCCCTGCACATTTTCTGAACACAGTGCCATTATCGTCATTTCCAGCTCCTGAAGCAGACTCTTCAAGCTTGCTCCAGAGACATACTCTGCTAGATAAACTCGTGCAGTCATTCTGGCGGTGCTGGCGTGCGGAATATCTACACCAGCTTCAGTCTACGAGTAGATCCAAGTGAAATAGTCCTGCATCCCCTATACAGGAGGGTACGTTGGTCGTCATAATGCATGATAATGCTCCGCCGCTTTCATGGCCGTTAGCCATCGTAGAGAAACTGCATACTTCCAAGGACGGTACAACCCGCGTTGTTACCGTAAAAACCGCGAAGGGGAGCTACGTGCGCCCTGTTGTACGTCTCTGTCCGCTTCCAACTCAGTGAGCCTGAGATCTAGCCTGAAGTTGGATCTACCTCTTAGTTTAAGTATTTAGTTTGTAGTTTTCGCTGAAGTTAATTTAGATTACTTTTATTGTCATATCGCTGTCTTAGCCTATTGATGGGTTATGCGGTAGTATACCCAACATAGCTAAGTTCAATTTTATTTATTTTTTAAAGGCAACCCTTTAGGGCCGGGGGGATATGGTAGCGCCATCTCTCCTTTCCATTGCTAGTTCATTATGTCAACGTCAATGGTTCGTCGTTGCTCGGCCAATCCGAGCGATCCTTTTCATGAATCCTCTCCCAAAACGCCTCGCTATTGGCCACCCTGCTCAACGGCGACGAAGAAATAATGGGAGATTCGAGACGCTTGAAAACTCATGTCCGCCGCAATCCGCAATCCGCACCGCTATAAATAATTATTACCGCTTATACCAAAAAACCTAACAAACCCGCTCGCGAGTGAAAGTGATTTGTGTAGTGGAGTGATTCAAGCAGCTTCAGAATTCCGGAAGAAACCAAGCGGCCGCCATTTGCAAGGAAAAGGACTGCCGAGCAAGGTAAGAGGCTCCTAACCACAACACCTTTTCACTTCCTCATTTCCTAGTCAATAAGAACCGCCATCCTACAGTCCACAATATTAATAGTTTTCCCAAATCGACTAGGAACATTCGGTTCGCCGAAACAGGTACTCTGATCAAAATCATTACAGGTTTTATTAAAAATCACAACTAACTCTTTCTCTCGAAGCTGACATGTTTAACCACACGAGTATGCTCGTTGAAATAATAGTAAACTCATTAAAATATTGCATTGCTCATACTCTGACATCTATCGGGTCTTCAACATCACGCTATGCAACCTCCATCCGGTTACACATCACCACCCGGATAATCATTTCGAGCGTTTAACAACGTAATCTTAAACTAGCTATGTTCAAAATGTTGCTTTGGTTTTGTTTATCACATAGCAGACTATAAGAAAATCATACTAGGCTGATACTCTAGATGCTAAGTTTACTACCAAGTATCCAACGAGTCTTTTCAGCGTTATAATTTTGTCATGGATAGTCTAAATACGAAGCTTATCCTAACCTAATCATTAGCAATACAGCAACGGACCTTTCGCGTTCAAGACGATGGACAACGTTTGTGATACTATGATAAATTAATCTCAACTGGATCATCAAACCAGGCGTCAAACAGTTGACTATATTGCTGGTCTTCCCCGTCCTAATATTGAAGCTTTTCATTTTTCTCCAGTTGCATTGGGTGAGGTCAAGAAGATTATCCAGTCTATTAAATCCAACGCTGTGGGGTTTGATTCTATCAGCCACCGCATGATAATCCCTATCCTTGATCATCTTATCCTTCCTATATCCCACATTGTAATTTTTTCAATTGACAGTGGTTTTTTCCCCTCCCTGTGGCGTAAAGCCTTTGTTATTCCACTCCCTAAGATTACGAACACTTCTCTCCCTAACCATTTCCGTCCTATCTCTATTCTGCCCTTCCTATCCAAAGTGCTTGAAGCCTGTGTTCATAATCAGTTGTCTGAATTCGTATATCAAAATAATTTGCTTAGTCCTTTGCAATTCGGATTCAGGCCAGGTCACAGCACGACTTCTGCACTCCTCGAATTGACTGGCAATATCAGGGCAGCCATGCAGGACACCAAAGTAACTGTGCTGACTTTGGTTGACTTCTCGAACGCCTTTAACACTGTCAGTCACGATGTCCTCTTATCTATCCTCTCCTACATCATGATCTTTCCTGCTGCACTGGAATGGTACTTATCGTATCTTCAGGAACGCCAACAGTCTGTTCGCTGTGATAAAATGTCATCTAGTTGGCGAGACATAAGTTATGGTGTTCCTCAGGGTGGCATTCTTTATCCCTTACTATCCTCTATTTTTATTAACTCCTAATCTTCGATGTTCGTATCATTTTTATGCTGATGACTTGCAGTTGTACTCCCAAGCGAGAGTGGAAGATGTAACGGTGGCCATTGCTGACATGAATAGGGACCTTGAGTCTATGATGAACTGGTGTAATAAATTTGGTTTAGCCGTTAACCCAGCAAAATGCCAGGCCATTATTGTAGGCAGTCGCCGCTTAGTACCAAGGATAAACCTAAATACGTTACCATCTATTATGTTTAATGGTTTGTTTATTTCATACTGTACAACCGAAAAAAATCTAGGCCTGTACATGGATTCCACACTCAATTGGCAAGCGCAGGTGACTAAAGTTAAAGAGTCAGAGGGTCACTGGAACTCTTAGAGCTCTTGACCGGTTCAAGAATTTCCTTCCTTCCAAGACCAAGACAATGCTTGTGCAGGCTTTAATATTTCTCACAATGGACTATGGTGACCTGCCCTGACTATGTGCTATTATGACCTGAATGCAGAATATATCAATAAGTACGACCGACTTCTCAATAACTGCATTCGTTTCATCTATAATCTTCGTAAGTATGACCACGTCTCTGCTTATCGTTCCGAACTTAGATGGTTACCACTTCGTCAGCGCCGGTGTTTGCGTGCTCTTCTCTATTCACAAGTCTCCTTCCCCTCCGACTTATCTCACCCCATACTTCAAATAACTATCTTCAACACATGTGAGAGATCTTTCTTCTCACAATATTCTTCTTTCTTGTCCCAGTTACTCTACTGGGTTTGTCAAGTCTTCTTTTGTGGTACAGTCTGTTCTTTTATGGAATACACTCCCTCCTGAAATCAGATTGTCCACCAACCGTTGTGCATTTAAAACGAAGATACGAGAGCTTTTTTTGATGAGATTGACGGAATCAGCTCATCACTCTCATCCATTCCTATAAGTATTTATGTATTTGTTATGTATGTATAATATACATGTATGTGTCATGTTCTATGTATATTTGGATGTATATTCTTTATGTATGTGTTCTATCCCTTTATTGTACTACATATTAATTATTACTGGATTTTATTTAGAAACCATTAATAATTACTCAATGTTATCGGTAAAATGCATCTACCACTTTTATCTCTGCTCCACCTTAAGGTTGACAGGTAGAAAATGCTTTATGGCATTATGCCCAACCATGTACACCTTGTTAGTGCAAAATTTAAATAAATAAATAAATGCACTAATGACTGTCTTGTTTGTGCACCAACGGAGACTATGACTAACACAAAAGCTTCAGGGTAAACTAAGCTAACCGGAAAGGCACTTTGCTGGTCCAACTAACGACAACGCATGGCTAAAAATGCAGCCGCACAAACGGCTTATCAAGTTTATGCAAATCTACACCAACGGAAACGTGGGTACCACAAAATTATCACAACAACGACTAACAAAGTACCCATTTAATGAGAATAAGGTTAAGCATACAACGATCTAACGATCACTAACCTAGTTCCACCTACAATGAAAATTATAATCTCTGAAACTGATATTAACGTAATGCACTACTATGATAGCTCAATAATTTTCTTCTACGTCTGATAATCGAGTTCAACAGCTTCTACTAGAAAAACTATCTCCTAAACGTCCAAAGGCATAGCTTGGAATTGGCCAGAGAGCTCGGGGCACTTGATAAAAATTCCCAGCGTATCACATGAGTTTAAAAAACGAAAATGAGTTTTAAAAACACACAGTGAGTAATTTTCACAGGTAAAATCTTAAAATTGAATTTAATTTTACTAGTGGTGCCATCTAATAATCATGAGTAAGAAACATTTCAGTGCGCCATGTTAAAAATGTATGCACTCAAAAAAGCAGGTGTAATTGCAACACCGAGATCATCTGAGAGTATTTGACTAAAAAAAGCGAAGTAGTCCGTCAGTTAGATTATCAAAAAATATTGGATACGTATTTTTTGTTTTATCAAATCAGTAAATAATTACGAAGATAAAACGCATCAAAGATGGAGAAACGCCTAAGAGTGGGGGCTTGTAACGTCACTTGCCAGTAAAAAGTGTACTGGCAAGTGACGTCACACGAGTTTTCAGCGAAGTTTGTCGTCTTCATTTTTTGTTTACGTAACTAAAGAAAATATACGTGTCCAATATTTTTTGGAAATCTATCTGACGGACTTATTCGATTCTTTTAGTCAAATACCCTATTAGGGTATTTGACTAAAAGAATCGAATTACTTATAACACATTAGAGAATTACTTATAACGAGTTACAGTGCCACGTTTTATTTAGGCTCTGATCACGTTTAACGAAAACCGTTAGGTATTATCAATACCACGAGTCGCTAAAATAATGGCGCTAGTAATATTTTTCGACTATGGTCAGGTTACAATACGCACTCGTCTATACAGCACTGCAGTTTGTGAACTTAAGGTTGACGTCTATTTAAGAAATAAAAGCTACAAGCTGTTCTACACAAAGCTAGTCTAGTCTAGTCTAGCACAGTCTTACACTATGAACTTAGTATGTACGATTCGAATAGTTTACTAACTTTAGCGCCACTGCCCTGCAAAGGACAGTCTAGACTGGTTCTAGATTTAGCAGAAAACCAACCGAAGCTGGGTGTTGGTTATAAAACCAATATTACAACTGCACTAGAACAATAACTAGCACGTTTCACTCAAAGGCACTTGCTTGGAATAATGCAAGTCGGCCTGTACGCTCACTCTTGTTACTATTTCAGTCCATAATGTAAGACCGAGACAAGATTATCTATTTGCAAGCAAGCATAATATGATCACAAGATTTATGAGTGCGAGCCACCCTGGCATGGATATATAAAAGCAGGACTCGAACCCACATATCGATGTGATGGCGATAGCACCACAATGATTATGACATTTCCAAGGTTGAACGCGTAATGTTTTACAACTACCGTCACTAAATAAAATTAGCAGTACCAATAAAAAAAAATCTCTCGCTCACCACGGTTGCAGTTGAAAGCTCAGCTGATTCACCAACATAGCAGCGTTAGCAGTCGCCTTCGCTCGCGCCTTGTGATCGCGCTGGTCCATGCCACTTCTGAAGACGACGGGTTGCTTGATTTTTGGCCGGTATCAACGCTTTACAGTTTGTTATAAGTTCACACCAAATCAAATGAACAAAACTGACTATAATTATTTTGAATTATTGAACACGAAACGAGTGACGGTTTCTAGGTACTTGTTGTCTGCCCGGAGTTTCCAAGAGAAGTGAGAGTTGTATTGCTCCGTTGAACGTCAACCGTCACCCCCCTCTTCAACTGTAGCGCACGTCACGCTAGACTCTTGTCCCGTACTCATTACCAGACTCAGATATATAATATATTTTAGTATGAGTGTTTTAATCTCAATTAACATAAAGCAATAAAAAATAATGACAGGGTTATTTAGAGCATATAAGAACAAGTCTCTATAAACTTCAAATACAAATCAGAAAAAATCTACATTGGTGCTCATGGTTTCAAATAAAATAGTTTTTCTGCGAATAGCGTTTGCTTTTGTAAAGTTTGATGCAAATGTATCATGAGATTGACAATGTCTGAACTCCGTCCACTTGCCTTTCTATAAAACTGTAAATTACAATGTATGTTAATATCCCTAACCAGCACATGTTAGACGTCAGCTCCCTATGCAAGCTAAAAAATACGATTGGTTTGTGAACGTTGAATGGTGGGAATTCCGTAAGAACCGGGGAACCAAGATTTGGTTATTTAAAAAACGTTTTAAGGTATTTTCTAGGAATAAGTAGTTTCACATAATATTTAAATGATCTTGAGCCGCCCGCATCCAAAAGCCGAACCCCACACTTACTCATATTAAAATATGTTCTCAACTCTATTTTAATCAACTCGTAAAACCATATTTCATAAATGTACTGATTTCTAGCTGTAAACGGGAATAAAATCGTGTAAAATTAAATAGTTCTTGAAACCGTAATTAATGAAAGATCCGTGTTCAGGTATTCAGGCGCGGGTGGCCTATAAATTTTGTATAGAAGCATTTTAGAACCTTATTAGTAGAGTGCTCTTTACTTTGCTAGTTAAGTTTGAGTGCGAGTGTGTCTCAGTATTTCACGTATGTGCAACTATTTAGACGAAGTGCAAAGTAGCATATTTAAATTTCTATGATACACATACTTTGAAAAACATTAAAAAATTGCTTTAAATTATTGGTCTCATCATCAGCCTTTCATGGACCACTGCTGAATATAGGCTCCTCCAATGGCACGCCACTGAGCCGCAGGGCGTTCTTCACTACGTTTACCAAGGCGCGCTCTGCACTCTGTAACACGACTACTCCAACGATATAATCGATTTTTCGACAAATGTGAAGCTTACTGCCACTTTAGCTTACTAATTCTTTGAGCTATCCCGATTACCTTGGTTCTCTGTCGGGTCACTAAGGAGAAACTTCGAGCATAGTCCTCTCCATAACTCGCTGAGTAACCTTAAATTGGTGGACTAGACAAACCATCAGTGTCCACGTTTCGGCTCCGTAAGTCATAACGGGTAGGACTCACGCATTAAGCCCTTTGTCTTAAAGATTTACGGTAGAGGTAACGAGAAGACTTGACGATGTTTCCTGTACGCTGCCTAGCCGAGCTGTATTCTTCTGCAAGCCTCGCTCTCGAAGTTGTTTTTACCCAACTGCCAGGTTTGCCCAAGGTAGACGTACTCCTGAGCAACTTTGAGAGGGGCACCATTTAGGATAATCAGTAACTTTATTAGCATCATATTATAGGTAAACTGAAGCGTTTCATAACGTTCAATTAACTCAGAGCTTTTCAGGTTCTTCTGGGCTACTATCTATCCCAATGTAGAACTAAAATAAGTTTTGACATGTTTGACATTCTTGCGTGCTACTCTGTGACCTATATTGATAAATTAATTTTCTTAAGTGCTCCGCAGACCTATAGTTACTGCCACTTACCTAAAAATAGGAAGGAAATTATTTGGTTTTATGGTATTATTTTGTACGTAAATAATTAGTTGGTGAATAATTTTTAACAAAAGATGACTTTGCAAACTATAACCTTTCACTTATATGTCAAAAACACGAGTTTTAGTTTTAAGTTCTAAAAACCGTTTCCAGAAAATCATCATTTTCTGACAACCTTTTCCCTACATATTTGCTAAATTCAGAATTTGATATCGTGAAGCGTCGAATTAATATGAACCAATTTCTACGCGTGCCGATCATTGGCCTTATCTAAACGAAATCCTGTCGAGCCAGCTTCAAACTCAGCCTGCAAGAGTCGCCACTGGCGCATTATTTTAATTTGATACTTTTACCCAATCTCAACTCACAAACGTTCGATCACTTCCGAATTGCTCTTTCACATAAATAACTTTTAAATAACGGTCCATCACGCTACAGCACGCTATATCATTTAAGGGTTATTGCACTTTATGTTGTTCAAAGGGATTAATAATCTCTGAAGTCGTCGAAGTAGTCGTTCTTAAAAGCATTTTAAACATATACCTAACATTCTAGACATTAGCAATAACTTCAGTTTTATATTGAACAGAAACTATCGCACTACATATACAACGAAGCTCTTTCACTTCGCGGTGATTAAAAAGATTTTATATAAACCAAGTACCTACGTTCAGAAAACGTTCGAACTTAAAATTCACTTTACGACCGAATTGAAAATCAAATTCACAATCGTTAGCCACTTCTGCAGTACATACGTATTAAAAGACTTCCATAATCAGTTTTTTATCATCCAGCGGGATATCATTCTGCATTTAGGCAATAAAACCAAGGCAACGCGCCCCTGCGCCTTATCTCTACGAACCAGCCACGAAAATATAGATCTAAAAAAAATTGATAGCAATTTATATGTTAAACGTCGGCTTGAATTAGATATTTCGCATCTTGTACGTCCCGTGCATGATATAATATGGACTTAAAGATGAGCGTTATTCAAAATTGGCTTCTTCTAGCTTTTGATCTATGGTCTATATGTATTAAGAAAAAACATAAAATGTATCCACTCTCGCCGACTTGGAAATGCTTTTTAAGGGAAATGAGTTTGAACAATACTTTTGGCATTGTACGCAGTACACGTAACTTGTCGCTATTAATATGTTCGCAAGATATTGGCATCTGTCTTCTCGCAGTGTGCGAGAGCGTAAGCGAAGTGCTCACGTTGTTGTTGAAATTTTGATAAGCTAGATAAGTGAGACTCACTTGATGTTGTATACTAGTTTCCTTTAGGTATAATTAAATTATGTCGATTCAAATATTATATCGACTCTTTCATTAATTTTATGTGCTTAGTTTTTTTTATCACCGTTTCGGACTTAGATTTAAAACTACTTATTTAACTTAGTTGTATTTATAATATTAATGCACATTAGTTTTAAAGGTTTAAATGTGTCAAATAGTAATAGAAGGCTATGAGTACTTAGGACCACAACTGGGACGGGACTACTGCGAAAAATTCTTAAGCACTTAAGACAGTAAAGCATACAGAACATAAAAATTTACCACATATAGAGGCAATACTGTTATAACCTTAATTTAGCCTCGTCTTGAGGTGAACGGTTCTTAGCCACACTTGCTCGGTTTCTGCAGGTAAATCATGTACATGAGTAGTTTAGATTTCCATAAACTTCTCTCTTGTTTTATACCTCTTTTAGAGTGCTCTTTTTCATTTATATCTCAATACCGTTTGCTGTAAAATTTACTATATAGCTTTTTGTGTAAATGAAATGGATATAGTGAAATGAGTTTGAGACTCACTCCTTAAGATTTTTCCTTGCTTTTCTTGTGCAAGAAAAATCGAAATCGAATAGTTATTATGTTCAGTTGAATAATATATTATATTTTAATCATATTTTACTAATCCTATCCTATTCTGTTATCTGAAAGATCTCTATCAATTCCCTTAGCTACTAGCATAGAATAGTAAAAAATATCTAGAAATATGAACCTAGTAAACGATAAAAAACCGGGAAATGGTTGTAAAACTCGAAGAAGTTTATTAAACTCTCATTTTATAAGCGCCAGAGCGAAATATGAAAAATGGAAAAATACTGACATGAAATATGACGGCGGCTACACGGGGTTGGCACTGGCTTTAGTGCCACAGTACTCGTCTGTATATCATCGTTAAGGTACTCCGTATACAGTTGCAATACACAAAGATATCAAGCATTCACAATGATATGCGTACATATTATTCCTCCTTCCTTAAATGTTATTTATATAGTGCGTTGAGCTTAATTTTATTTACAAGAATGACTTAGCAGGTATTTTACAAATGTAGTGAAAAGACACAAAGAGACCAGAGTATTAATATCTATTAAATTCTAGCAGTAAATCACTCGGATTCATTTAAATAGCTGGTATTAAACAATAGACTATTCAAAATTAAGCTTCTTCCTAAATCCGGAATGCTAGATTCCAGTTTAGGTACGTAATTTATGCGTTACAAAAAAGGCCTTTGTATGCCTAAAACGATACGTCTTTTAGAAGTATTTTTTTATAAATCTGAGCAATATGATGTAGTCTTGAGGTAATGCATTACCGATAACGCGAGTTTTTAAATCTCCGTCTAAGCACTGTAATAAAAAAATTGTTGTTTAAAAGCCTCACTTTGTAAGAGCCGTATTTATCGTGTAGGTTACGACAAGACAAGCGACGGAATTATGTCAATTGATTTCCACGTCCTTGCATGTTGCCCCTTGTACCTTCTCTTTCGCAAAACCACTTGTGCGTGGAAAATTGTGAAGTTTACTTTTATACGAAGACGACGAGTATTATTTAAATATTGTACATACGAGCGAGCTTACTTTATCTCGATTTATTGAAAAATACTTTATAGAAGAGAGTTCTAAAAATATCATACTGAGAAATATATTCAGTGCTGCTATTGCCGCTCATACATATTTGCAATGCAAAAAGTAATATCTTATTGGTACACATTGGAATTCTCTATTTTATAAGCTAATATTAGACTACTAGGCAGATCCCGGTCTCTAAAGTATAAGTCCTGGATGTAATTTTCTAACGCTAAGACCATGATGGTTGGATGACTTTATTTTAATGATTCCAAATAACTTACAGTTATTTGGGATTTAACTACAATACTATGTCATAGCTGAAGCCATAAAGAACAATGGCAAGTTCCCATACAACACTTTATTTGAAATCGATCCGAAGCGTCTATGTATGAAAAAATGTTAAAAACAAAGGGGTTCTATTACTTAAATATAATCATCAAGAGTTTTTATTTTAGGAGGCCGTAAAAAAAAGATATGAACATTGTATATATTTTAAGGTTATGTTAATAGAAACAACTTTGTAACTACACAAATGCATTAAATACATTTAGATAAGGGGTGGTGATGTGCAAAAAGCATTAATAGGATATACCTAGACTGATTCAAGATCAGTGTCTAGACTTGATAAGTACCTAATATTAAAAAATCAAAGTTCCATCACGAAATTGGGATGTAGACTATATAGGATTTATGTAATCCTTTATCTTTCACAATTATATTGAGTATTAAAGCCCCACCTCATTATGAGGCCATGGCGACGTCGCCAGCTACCGTACAATTTATATTGAAATGTATGGTACCTAACTCACTTGGCCACGGTTTGGCAGCCATAGGTACATTTCAATATAAACTGTTTGGATACGCAGCCGGCGACGTCGCCATGGCGTACAAGTGAGGCAGAGCTCTTAAGATTAGACGTCATGGCATGATGTTACATCAATCTAATAATAAGGTACAAGTCACTTGATTTTATAAGGAACTAGCTTTTGCCCGCGTGGAAGTCGAAAATTATCCCACAGGAACTCAATACCTATCAGGATAAAAAGTATACAATATCCTATTCCAGGTTTTGGTCTGTCTGTGCGCCTAGTTTCATTCTAATTGGTTCAGTAGTTTTTTCGTGCGTAACAAACAGACAAACAAATAAACATCGCATTTATAATATTCGTAAGGATAAGGATATGGGATCTCTCTTAGTGCGCCACCAACAGGCATGACAAACCTTATCTGAAGGTGACCGCTGCAAATGAAATAAAGGAATGTTTTTGTAATCAAATACTTAAGCCGCGTATCGACTTCGCGCTCCAAAAGGACGAACATTGGCGCGCGTTCCAGCCGCGCGAAATTGTTACCATTTTGGAGCGCGCGCCAATGTGTTTGTTGGTTGGTTCAATCTAGAGTCGGTTTTTTACCGCGCATCAAAGGCAACTCAATTGTGGCGCGCGCGCCAGTTGAGACGGAAGTGATATTATTTTGTGTGTTCGTTACGTTCCAAGCGATGGATAATCAAAGTTGCCTCTCAGAGAAGACGCTTGGGGGGAAATAAGTTGTGAAACAACTCTTTCATCCACTAACGCACTTTACGTTTATGTTTTTTCTTGTGTATAATACTGTGAATATTTAAAACACAAACGTAGCTGCTGCTCGTGCACGACGGGCCTGCATGTTGAACGACCGAACTCTGGAACAGCTGCCGCGCGCGCCATGGCGCGCGGAGTTGATATAATTTAAATATTCGGAGCGCGTTCCGTGAACGCGCTCTCGGCGCGGGCGTTCATGGCGCGCGCGCCAGGAGCGCATAATTGATACGCAGCTTTACTCCATAATTGATAAAAAACAGACGATTTGTATTAGATTGCTTTAAAAGAGACACCAATAGACTGATAAAACTCTTTAGTAATAAAACACTGCAAAAGGATTTAATATTTAATAAATACTAATTATTAAACATGAATGGACCTGACGTGGTTCTATTTTCATTTGGATAATATTTATCATGTTCTGTTGTAGTTCGGTCGGGCTATCTTTTAATATTTTGTCACTTTGCCTTCGTACTAGGACACGGTCCAGCTTGTTCACCTTCATTAGCATCTTGCTGCAAACCCTGATTTGCTCAATCCATAGCGAGTTCCCAACATGCTTCACAAACATAATCATCATCAGTAATCTAAAAATTAAGAAAAGCAATTATTACTACAGGCAAAGAAAACGCATCACACTACATCTAGATAGACTAATGTTACCGAATTTTGTAATTTTGAAACTGCTTTGAAAATTCACTGAAACTTACTAACGCTAAATTGGTAAGTAAGTACAGTAATTTTTTAAAACTTACGATTTGTGGATAAACCCCGTTGCAGAGCAAAGTACAAACTCTTGTGCTCTGATTTAAGATGCGATATCGCTGGAGAGTAGCTATTGACGCAGATGTTACGATTCACGCACAATATGCGTGTAGGCCTGCTACCTCGCATCATAACAAAATCTGAAGGCACAATCGAAGTCCGTGTAGAAAAAGCTATAGGTCCAGATGTTTTGAGCGCAGATAGTCCGTAAGAAAGCACAAGTCGTCGTATTGGGCAGCGAATCAAGTCCAGGGGGTAAGCAAGAATTAAAAATAAGGATAATTCAACAAAAATTGCGAAAACAACGAGAACACAACCAAACAAGCTTTTCGGAAAGAAAAGAACGTTGAAAATGTCACAGACTATAGTTGGTGCCACGAGAAGATAGACTTTTTGCAAACACACATTCAGGGTTTGACAACCTTTGTTTCTAACAGTTGTTTTTGAGATTTTATGCCTTAGTGAACTTTTATGCTTTTTGAACAGTAGTTTTTAGGGTTCCGTACCTAAAAGGTAAAAAACGGAACCCTATTACTAAGCCTCCGCTGTCTGTCTGTCTGTCTGTCTGTCCGTCTGTCTGTCACCAGGCTGTATCTCATAAACCGTAATAGCTAGAAAACTGAAATTTTCACAAATTACGTATTTGGTTGCTGCTATAGCAACAAATACTAAAAATAAAAAAATGGAATTATTAACGGGAGGTCCCATACAAAAAACGTGTTTTTTTCGTATTTTTTGCTCAAAATTACTAACTGTAACAGGTAGACGCTTTAAATTTTCACAGAATATGTTGTTGTATATTACATTTCAAAATAAATAATTAAATAAAAAAAGTAAATCATAAAGGGATAATCCCATACAACAAACGTAATTTTTAAGCTATTTGTTACTTGATCTTAATAAACAGGTAGAAACTTAAAAAGTATTTAAGTATACATACAACGAACGTGATTTTCTTTTAGAAATGATGGTGCTCATGGTACGGAACCCTTCGTGCGCGAGTCAGACTCGCATTTGCCCAATTTTATTTTGTTTCAATGCTCAATTAAGCTACTAAGTATTCGAATTTATATTTTATTATCTATGACTTCTTGTCGTGACTCAGATTTTTCTAATTTTACAAAAATAAACATATTTTATTTTGTGTTTGAGTATTCGAATTTCCCGGAAGTATTTTCATGAATTTGCCGATTTTTTTTTTAGTTTTTACACGTAAGTAATTCTGTAAATGCAAGACAACAAAAGAGAGCCATTATGTCAATAATAGAGTACAAACATGGTACTAGATCGTATAGTCAATAGCTAAGCTATCGTAAAATATAAAAAATACCACTAATGAATAATATTACAGACCACTTGCTAGTAAATTGCATTAAAATGTCTAGGCATAGAGATTTTACATTGTGTATGAATGAAAACGCCACAATGAACTTAAACAAAATCGTTATATAATAGTTTGCCATCTGCAATTCTGCACCCGCTTTTCCGAGATGCCTACCGTAGAACGAGCATTGCGACACCAAAAATATTCTTAACATCCAAAAAATATGTTTTGTCCTCTGATAAATGCCTAAGAATAAAAAAAATTAATGGATTAACGCAAAATGTTGACATTCCAGGCGTCTGACATATTCCAGTACCACAAAACACTGTTGGCAGCGCTTAAATCGATAAAAACCCGATCAATTGACATATTACTTTGCAATGACACATATTTGTGTACCGTTGCGCTCTAGGATGATGTATCTCTATGGATTTAACAAGCAAATAATAATACCGTGACAGACCGAGATAATGACATACAGAAATACATAAGAGTAAAAGAGACAAAGATAGCATTTTTTGTCTTTGTCAGAGTTTTCGTTTTTATTGTTGGTCACAACTGAATATTGTGACCAACAAACTGTTGAGCTCTCGATAATATCCGCGAAATATTGTGTTATTATTGTTATTATTTGTGAATGCTTAGTGAAAATATCATTGGATCAGATTTATTATGGTAATTTGTTACATTTTAGGCTGTAAAAGCCATAGTGAGCGGAAATGTGAGAACCTAACCTTTCATTCGTAAGTACGATATTTTAGTTATAATATCTATTTATACATGCAAATATTGATAGAATGATACAAATAGCGTATTATTACACAAGGAAACATGTGTAAATTACATCAATAAACGAAAAAAAGGCTATTTTATTATCACCGCCATGTTAGTATTACACAATCGAATTCAATAGGTCGTTGAATGATGAGCTAACCAAACGTCATCGATACTTTTTAATTTTACAGCGTTAAATGTTTTTTAGGGATACCACAGAAGCGTTTGGGAAATTACCCAAATTTTGGGTAATTTGCTGTTATTTAGTTTCATATGAACCTAAGATTAATTATTTATTTTGATGTGTTTTCCGATTCTTTGTAGTAATGAAATTATTTGTTTATAGATTCCCAAAGGACTGCACTATCCGACAATTGTGGATACGTGCAACAGGACGAGAAAACTGGGATCCGAATAAATATTCAAGAGTATGCTCTAAACACTTTGAACAAAAGTGTTTTAGGAAAACCAACCATTTTAACCATTATTCGCTTTTCATTAAAGCTGTTTGTAAAAAGTATTTGAATGTGCGTATTCATTATGCCACAAAATCTTTGTGTGATAAAGGAGAGAAAATAAGAAAAAACAATGGCCACTTCTCATACATTGAATGACCTGATAATGAATTATTGCGTATATAGATAAAATGTACGAAAACAAGTAGCTCTATGATCAAGAAATTATACTGTAAAGACAGGTTTTCTTATAAAGGTCTAGGAATTACATAATACACCGAAATTAGTTCGTATTAATTTGACAGATTCTCCCATGTCCAATGTCACCGGCGGCGTCTTTACATCAAAAATGTTCCGTTGCATCCTTATCAAATGTTTCCAGCGGCAGAAATACATTTATGCTTATCTTTTTATATCTTTCATCATAAAAAAATAAATTAATTTATGATCAGCTTTTAACAACTTGATTCAATTTATATATAAAATTAAGTTTTCTCGAGGTTTTGACAAAACCAGTTGCTAAAGATACGGTATAAGTGAAATGGAACGTAGCTAAACAAGGAAGTATTATCGGGCACAGATAATAAAACAATGCAGCGAATAAAAAATATTTTGAATAAGGATGCGTTCACGAGTTCTAGAACATCTTTACAACCCAAAACTTTTATTTTTACCTAGACTTCTATAAAATATAATTGTTAGTGAAATCATAACACTAAAAAATAACCTTAATTTTAAAATAAGTTTTATCTCTATACATGTTTAGGTCCAAAATGGCCATTCTTCTTTGTACACAAAATTAATTTTGTTCAAAGGACAGTAAATTTGAGTGTGAAATAATATAATAAAAGATATATAACTCTGAGCCTCGTGTTTATTTGGCGAGTGAAGCCAGTCCCTCCTATTCGACATTTTTGGTTTACATAATAATATTAAGTATAAAAAATACTTATCGCACACCTTATGGATGGAATTCTATTCAACTCAAATCAGGTTTGATACAATGTTACTTAAAAGTTAATATGTACTTCGTAGAATTGTAGGGTAAACATTTACAACATCTGGTAACACCAACTCGGGATGTACTCTATATCCGTCCTTTACGGCTGTACGCACATGTCGAGTCCATTTGATTCTTGGTCCTAGGTTGCGCTCATTGGATTTGACATTATTTGTTTTTGACAGATATGTCGCTAAGTTACTTAGTAGAAATTCTTTGTTTTAAAAAGTCTACCTATGTTCTCGTGGCACGGTCTATAGGGATCATAGACAAGGGCAAGGAGTAAGGATACTGACAATGTATAGTGCGTTCATTCTTACCTGGCAAAAATGGTAAACAAATATGGCGGACAGATAAGTACGTCCGTAAGACTAGTGATGGGAAACAATGCATGAACTAAATCAAGTTTCACTTAAAATTCATTCAGTGAATGAAATAAAACATATTAGAGATTGAGATTTTTAACTTTTAATGTTTTCGACGAGGGTAGAAATAAAAATGGTATTTTGGTTCATGTAAAAGTTTTAATTGTTTTAAATGTAGGTACAAATATTATGTCAGATCGTCAGCGTCGAGAGACGTTGTGGTTGCATAAGAACTTGTTTCTGATGTGACGTTAATTATGAATCTGGGGGTTACTCCACCCGTCACATCATCAATAAAGCCATCGAGCATCATTTTATTTTCCTGTATGATAACATGTTCGATGCATTTTTTCCACGATTCAGCATCAAGTTTGGCAATGCTCTCTTTTGTTAAATCTTTTATTTCTCCCATCTTAAAAGTTTTATTATTGCAGCCAACATGCGATTTTATTTCTATATATATATATATCATATTAATTCTATTAGGTTTAGTTCGCAATGATAAGGCGGAAGGCGAACAACAATAATATTTTTCTTGGCTGCCATTTCATCAACCACTTTTATATTGAAATCTTATCTGAATTTAAGGCAAAATGCGTTTTATAACTTAATACTGGTAAGTGAATGTAAACACTATTTGTCATTATAATGACTTCAACAATTGGCGTTAACGGCATCTATTTGCCCGCCCCCATATATCATGTAATCGTGGTTACGATTTCTGACTGCAATCAGAGAATGGATACTTTTTCGATTACTTTCGGTAAATGTTTGCATGATTGATGGTTACAAATTACATTTTTCCCATCTCTGACTAAAAAAAGTAGAGGACTTTGCCTGGCAAATGGGGCACAAAATACATATTTTTAAAAAGACTCTGTCAGTCAATTCTATCGGAGTAGTTCTATTTTTAAATTTCGCTGTTTTGTATGGAGATTTTTTAACCCATATTTTACTTTTCCATCCATTTTTCAATGTTTTTATTCATACAAACACAACAAAAATGAATTAGCTAAATCGGTGCAGCAGTTATGTCTATCTGAGTTTGATTTTAAATATTTATCTATAATTTAAGTAGTAATTTTCATATATAGTAATTATTATCCAATTCCAAATAATAACTTTCTTATAGTCACGCACCTACTATCTTCTATCTCTGCATCACCCTAGGTTGACTGGTAGAGAATGCCTAAGGCATTAAGTCCGCCTATGTACCACATGTTTTGTGCTGTGCAAAAAGTTAAATAAATAAATTAAAAAAAAAATATATTTATTAAGATTAATTGTCCTGATATAAAAACTATACATACTTACGCTTACTTTTGTCTCTCGGTTAGTTACAAGAGTCCAATTAGTTGCAATCTCAAAGTCCGTTGTACATGGCCCGGTTGTCGATCAAGAGAAATAATAGTCGGAATGAAAAAGCTAATACAAATGCACAAGCAAAGTCAAGGGCAAAGTCAGGTCGGTCGTAAGCAACTTCAAAATCGTTTGAAATAGAATACCCGAAATGTTTGACGCCAAACTCTTTTCATTATTGTTGCACTCAATGTTGCCAATTAATAAGGATTTTACAACAATAATGCCAAAATATATTATATTTATTGACTTATAGGTTTTTATCCATATTGTCTGCAGTGAAAAGCTTTTAATTTAGGGCCTTATGAAAATTTACCCCAGTTTAGTTAATAAAATCATTTTATACGAATTGAATGTTCTTTACGTTTACCATAAACGGATTACAATAAATAAATACTTTTTCTATGATCATTCAATTTTATCATTCACTTCATCCCATTTCTACAGTCAAAAGTCATATTGACAAGACATCGTAATAATCTGTGGTTTGAAGTATTATCACAATTACGATTTTCTTTAAATAAATATGTTTTAAAAGGGAAATATGAAGCTATTTTAGGTGGAAAATAATGTGTGGGTATTTGAACTACATTGTAAATATTTTCTAGTAGCATATATTACGTGATTCGGCCACAATTTTGTGATTTGTGATAAAGGTATGTTTGTTTACTAGTTGTGCCACGTAAAGATGAACGTATTTTAGACATTTTCACTTAGTGTTGTCATTAATTATCTTTCAATTGCCTACTGATACCTCCAATTAAATTATATCTCAGATCAAGTAAAAAAAATATATTTATTTATATTATAAATAAAATCTTCTTTTTATAAAATATAATAATTATACATAAAATATTTTTTTAACATTATCGTGAATTGTTTCTAGATGTAGGTTAAAAAGATTACTTACCTTTTCTATTAAACAAATACTATTGTTTTGTAAATGGTAACTCTGAAAATCACATTAAACAAGCAGCGGAAATGAATGTATTCAATAAATAGTTTATCAATTTAGATAATTTAACGGACGCTTTTATAGTTGAAACTAAAAACGTACAAAATACGAAATAATTATAGTAATAAGTTTTTCATAAGTTACGTTTATAGACGCTTCTAACACTTGACAGGTATAATCCTGTCATTGTTCTTTAATAAAGTAAGCATTCAAAACGAATGCAAGAAAAAACACTGATTCCTTGTATTCGTTTTGTTAGGTAAACCCACAGCAAAAAAGCAATACTGTGCAAAAGCAAAAAAGCAATACTGTGCAAAAGCAAATAAGCAATACTGTGCAAAAGCAAAAAAGAAAGGAGATTTTACTCGTCAGATTTCTCACTAACTGCACTCTGTGCAACAGTATAAATACTTTACATCGATAAACAAGTGCGACGAAGGTAGGTACTCCTCCGACCTTTCACCTAAAAGCTACTTCTTAAATTCTATACTACTTTCTGTATGTGATAATTCTTTACACAATTATTACTATCGTTGTACTAGACATTGTCACGTTATATTTAACTATTTAATCAATTATTTCAACGTGGTATCAATTATAATATAACATTCTAGGAAGAATCACACACGGTTATGTGATCCCAAAACAAAGCAGAGCTTGTACTATGACAACCATACGTCAGATAAACATACTTATATATATTTCTAAATAGATACATCATCATCTCAGCCAAAAGACGTCTACTGCTGGACATGGACTGATGGACATGTCCACCATGACTTTCCACCTAGACCGCTCTTGAGCCTCCCAGTCCTGTCCGCTTCCCGCGATTTCAGTGAGATCGTCGGCAGGCCTATTTTTGCTGCGACTGCGACGTAGATGCATCTATGTATATTATAGATAAACTAGCTGATCCGGCAAACCTTGCTTTGCCATATAGTCTTTCAGATTACAGGTAGGTAACCTTAAAGACGAGTAAGTATATTTTATATGCCAAATTAAAATAAATGTCCAAAACTTAAAAAGAAATGGTTATGACCAATCCTCAGACCTACCAATACACAAAAAAGCGTTATTCCTCTACATTCATTACTCTCTTCATACATGCTCGCCAGTTCCGGGTGCTTCGGACCTTGCCATTTTTTTAAGATGTCCCAATCTGATCGACGAATGTCCGACGAGGTCTACCGCGACCGACTTGCCCACACACGTTAGCCTCATAAATTTGCTGCTTCACTCTTTCGCTAAGGTATTAAGAATAAAAAAATATTAAGTTTACTAAAACATAGTGCATATCGAATTCACATTATGAATAGGACTCAAACATATCTGTTCAAATGAAGCAGCGGCTCTATTAAAGAACGTGAGGTGCAAATTGTTGTTCAACAAAACAGACGGCGACAGGAATGCATGCGTTGTATTTGACCGATATGTTTGCAACGTCACGTCCTCATCCGACAACTTTCATGAAAACCGACACGCAAATACCTTCGTAATGAAATGCTTTCATAGATTACTACAACTAAAATTAAATTAAAATATTAAAGTACAATACAAATAAATAAGAAAATGCATATTCAAAGGGCGTCGTGAAAGTCCTCCACATCGCCGTCTATTGGGAATGCGCCCAGAAGACTGGCAGCATTGCCACGCTGTATGGCAATGCTAATTTTTTGTGCTAGATACATGCCAGCCTTCTGGTCACGCGAGGCGTCGACAAGTCTCTTCGCAAGCTCTCTATAGAGAGATCTAGCACTTGGACCCCATGACCCCAACGTTTCGACTCCAAACGGCTCAAATACATAATCCCCTACGAGATTGACGTATTTGCGCCGTTTCAGAGTCTCCGCTGTGGCAGCAGCAGCGCCCGCACAACCCGCTGTGCTAGAAAGATGAGATGGCGCAAGGGTATCGACACACGTTGCGTCCCATACCAAAGGCCTACCCAACTTCCAAGGCAGTAGAGACATTCCATCTGGTCTTTTACCATCGTTGCGTGCCAAACCCTGAGGTTCAAGTTGGGCTGGAACGCTAGCGGTGACAAGAGCCCGACGGAGAATGTCATTCAGGTTGCTATGTCGTGAAATACGACCTGCGCTCCTGCTGCATGATAAGCCATGGTGACCAAGGCTGTCGACCGCCTCCCCACAGTGACAACGATGTGGAGCGACACACGGCGCACCTAAACGGAGGCAATAAGCGAGGCGGAAGGTCGTATCGTCCAACATGGTACCTATGTTGGACGATGGCAGTGCTTGAAGCCAGAGCCCCGACTCCCACTCTCCCACAGCCAGCAAACGAGCACGCTCTGCAGCATTGTACGATGTGCTAAGGAGATTTTCTCGTACTGCGCTGCAAAGCGGCCCGTCCCACTGCCTCTGAGAGGATAAATTTCGGGGCAACTCAGTGCTTGGACAAGCCATTTTCCAAGCATTAATGGCATCGATCTTACACGACACCTCAGAATCGACCAGTGTGGGTGCTAAGATTTTCCTGGTCAATTCTGCAGTGCTGTGGACCGATGACAGAAATGCTGGTAAGCTCACGTCGGAAATTTTGCGTACGCCAAGCCCACCCAGGCGAACAGGTAATGTCGCCTGTAGCCATGCTCGGTCGTTCAGAGCCACATTTAAAATGTTGCTTAGGGTGTTTTGTAAAATTTTGTCAATATTGACTAGTGGGCTTGGGTTTTTCCAAAAAGGCGATGAACGTAAAGCGGGTGTGAACTTAGGCACAAAAGGACAGTATCGAATAATAGTGAAAGCCGAATGTATATTAATTTTGAGCAGGCGGTCTGAAATTTCACTAAAATTTTGATTTTTTTCAGGAATAAAAGAATCAAAACCTTCTTCAAATATTGGGGACCCAAGAAGGCGAAGAGTACTTTTTTTAATATGCGTTATACTGGGTGCCAGGGTTTGAAAATTGGAAAGTATTGCGGATTGGTCTAAAGTATCGTTGATAAAAATTTCACACTTACTTGGATTAAGGTCTAGACCGATGGATGAAAATTTGGTCTTCAGAAGTGCCAGGTCCTGATAGACAGTGTGTACGTCGCCTCCTAGGGTTCCGTCATCTAGGTACCAGATGTTTAATTTAGAATTTAGCTGGCTAATAACTGGATGAATGGCTAAGATTATATTAAAAACCTTAGTAATAGTACGCTATACCGAGAATTGAGATTAGATTAAAAGATTGTTGTGTGATAATACGGAAGAGGATGCTTTAAGAATAAGACTGAAATAACACAGAAAAGATCGACGATTAATAGCAAGCTTGAAATAACTGATACATAAGTCCATATGGCAAGTAGATCGTGTATTTAAGTACACCCTTACTCTCATTTTAAATGCCATGCTGTAGAAGACTAGAGTCTGCACAAAAGTGGCTACATTACACGATTTAGCACACTCCTGTTTGTTCAAGTTCGGGTATTTTTAACTACGCAGAACGAAGCCCAAAGAATATTCTCATATGCATCTAGTTGAACATCACAACGATTGAAAAGTAAATAATTTGAATACGAATACAAAGTGCAAATGTATTCCACAAGGGTCCCTAGTTCAATAATCCGCCTTCTCAATTATTTTCGCCCAAGGTAGTCCATTGACTTGAAATATTGAAACCATAATATGTTTCAATACGAGTTTATGTCTAAATTCCTAAATATTATTATGCATTGTTAAGGGCTGCTGCTCCGCACCCTAGGCTCATAGCATGATTTTATATAGTCTGACTCGATTAATGAGCTATTCAACTCAAAAAAATTATTCAAATACTATGCTTGATTGCCAAAATTTTTGAAAAAGTAGTACATTCGCAGTTGTATGCCACATTATGTAGTTCCTTTAACGAATTTCAACATGGTTTTGTAAAGGTGAGATCAACTGTCTCGAATCTGACACTCTTCCATGATTACTTAACGGACAGCATGAGCCAGGGTAAGCAGGTCGATGTCGTTTACACTGATTACAGCAAATGTTTTGATAAAATCGACCATTCAACGTTAATTTATAAGTTAGGAGCAGCGGGTATAAGAGGCGATCTGCTGAGATGGTTTAAATCTTATATGTCTAACAGATCTCAGGCTGTAGCAATAAATAATTATGTTTCTAGTTAGGTAAATGTGCCCAGTGGCGTTCCTCAGGGTTCTTTGCTGGGCCCTTTGTTGTTTGTAATCTTTGTAAACGACATCGGCAATTGCTTTCATAACTCTAAGTTACTCTGTTTTGCAGATGACATGAAAATATTCAAGACTATTGCATCTTAAACAGACGCTCATGCTCTCCAGTTGGATTTATTGCGACTCGGTGATTACTGCGTCAGGAACAAATTAGACCTTAACCCATCTAAGTGCGCTGTTGTCACCTTTACCAGAAAAAAAAAGGTAAAGTGCCATACTATTCGTGATCTCGGTATAACTTATGACTCTAAGTTATTGTTTGATACACACATTGACAATATTATAAAGAAAGCTTCTCAAGCATTGGGCTTCATAGTACCAGCTTCGTCATGTTTACGGGAAGCAAAAACATATAAAATACTTTACTGCACATATATTAGAAGTATTCTTGAATATGGCTCTCAAATTTGGAACCCTAGGTATGACAAGTACATAATTAGATTGGAAAATATACAAAGAAAATTTAGGAAATACTTTTGCTATAGAATTAAGAACAAATACAATTCAGATAATTATCCAAAAAAATTTCATCTTCTTCCTCTGTCCAAGCGGCGAGACATAGCTGATATAACGTATTTACTTAAAATCCTAAATAATTCTATAAATAGCTCTGAACTTTTGTCTAAATTTAATATAAATGTACCAACAAAATTACGGCATTATGCTCTAATCAACTTATTCCTAGCGCCCACCAACTACCGACAGGATAGCTTTATGTGGCGAATTGGCTGTATGTCACATGTCATGTAAATGAATATCGTCCATTGTAAAAGCTGTTGGTCTTCCAATAATTAATAAATAAAATAAAAAAATAATCGGACGGTAGTAGTAGTAGTTCCTGAGATTACCGTGTTCAACCAAACATACAACCAACTATAATCCTAAGCTGCACAAGTTGCAACTGAAGCATACCAGCTATATCGATAAGTATCAAACATTCTCAAACATGAACACCTAATCCGGGATACGATATTAATCAAATGAGGAAGCTAAAATGTTTACGTGGTTAACTTTACTAGGAACTGATGTTAGTACATGACTAGTGAGCTGCGAGTACGTCATTAGTTGAAAATTATGGCCAAAAATGCACTGTAACTCAAAACTCCGGTTGCCACTCTCAAACAGATAACCATATTAGCTGACACGTCACATGTACTAGCTAATTATGTTTAGAAGTTGCACTTGTCAATATATGATTGTACATGCGGTGTGGTGGTTGAGGTTAGATTAGCCCCTTTGTCTTGTATATAGTTTAGCACGCGGTTCATTATGGTATCTGTAACAATACTTCTAAGTGAACAGTGAACTCATTGCGCAGTTCCGCTTACTACCGTGAATTTAATACTCACTTTAACCTTGAATAACTCCGCAGCAGTGCATCGGAAATACGAGTACATTGGTGAAATGATCGCTGAAAGCGTATTCTGCTGGACGAAACCGTTTACATATGAATCGGATGAACTATGCTGCGGTGTCAAGTGCCAGCTTGGTTCTAAGCTCTTTGTATAACAGTGTATTGATCAGATCAAGCCAGTAATTTTGATGGGAAGTGACTTCTCCAAATGTTCACATAATTCATTGGTAAATACATAATCTAATTAGTTGCAGTATTGGTTCAACAACATCAATTTCATATTAGCTAAATGTCTGGTTTTATATTAATCAGCATAATTTAGTACATTTCACATTATTATAATTGCAGCAAAATTAAACTGTATTTACCAGTACAATTAGTCAAAACTAACCCTTTTACTTTATTTCGTCAACATATTGTGTTAAATATGAAAATCCCGGTCAGGTAATGCTACAGCAAGTCTTTTAATTACAAAATTAATATAAATGAAATAGAAATAGGCAAGGCGAGATCTCCTTTTCATGGACTAGGATAAATGTTCAAATTTCTGTTCAGTTTCAGTTCCCGTACGTAAAATTATCGCAGGCTTGGAAATAAAAGTATACGCATACGTAGTCCCGCCGCCGCCTCTGACAACTCTATTACCGGCTACGGTCTGCCAGGCCTGGTAAATACGGGTAATATTTGCTACATTCAGACTAATACAAAATAATAGTCATAACGACACCGTACTACAATGAAACGCATCCTCTTGTGAATAAATCGACAAAGAACAATACCGTTAAACGAGTAGGTTATTGACTGAATCGTCAGCGATATCCGAACACGTATTGTTTTCTTGGGCCATTATTGGCGAAAACAATATGTCATCATCTTCTAGCCCTGGTCCCAATTTATTTGGGGTCGGCGCAGTACGTCCTTCGCTTCCATTCTTTTCTGTCACCCGTCATCTGATCATTTACCCCTTTCTCTTTCATATCCATCCTCACACAGTCCATCCATCTTTTCCTTGGCCTCCCTCTGCCTTTCCATCCCTACATATTCATCACTTGCTTACCTACATACATATCATCTCTTCGCATAATATGTCCATACCAAGCCAAACGACTTCCTTTCACTTTCTCGTCTATAGGCACCACTTTCAGACTACCTCTCACGTATTCATTCCTAATCTTATATATTCTTGTAACTCCTTGGCGAAAACAATATGTAATAGGTAGTAAACGGTGTTTCCATTCTAGTGAGATATCATTACATCGGTAGCCGGCGAGACGCATAACTGCAAATACGGGGACGCGTCTACAGGAAGGTATTTGTCGTGCAGCCTTGTGGCTCCTTCCTTTCATCGTTATTATTAATGACAAGTTATTTTTCATTGAAACAGCTGCTGCGTATTTTTTCTACTTTCAAGTCTTCTGTTCCATGACGGTTAATGCCCATGCCTAATTCGATGTGGGTTTTAAACATGTTTTTTTCCTCTATCTTCCACATTTGAACGCACCGCGCCGGTTTGGCTTTGACTTTTAAGAGCGGCCCTTCATTATTGTGCTTACCTTTTTTAATTAAGAGGTAGAACTTTTCACACATTCTCAATGTAACTAACTACACGTTTTAGGTAAATGCCTAGCATTAAATTTGATATTTATAAAAGTGCTATAAATCCAAATGTACCTACGCACATAACACACTTTGTACATTTTCACCGTAGGAACTTGAAAAATTCCCGGTTGGACTTTAAGATTAATGTGCTCAAATATGGCTAAACGAGTTCGTTGGAGGATACATATGGATGAAGCGGTACACTCCACCCTTAATGTTCAGTTATCGCGTAATACAATTCTTTATACTTAACTTATTTACTTTTTGACAGTATTTTTAGCAAAATGTAGCTGTATCACAATTTTAAAAAGTATAAATTCTTTATGTTACCAGATATTATTATTTCGGTGGCATAAAATCTCCGGCTCAAGAACTATGATTTGTACAAATAATTCGCATCTCACGGTAATTGAGTCGTCAGCACGCGGCAGAAACCACAGTACACTCATAATAATATAATTTGGATGTGTGGATTCATATTTTGTGTATAATGGCCATTCTCCATTTACTTTGTATATTCATATTAACGAACTCTTTTTGTAACTCGGTAATGCGGCGAAAGGAAGCGGTTTTCCTGGTAATTTAGTAACATTTTTATTTGAGTACGGGTACGTTTTTACAGCACTCAACCCATACGTTGTGGAGGTAATGAAATTATCTAGTTACATCATTTTATCGTTCACGAGTCGTCGACTTCGAAAAAATGTTTAAACGGATTATATAAAACGTAATAATGTATAAACTGTGCCTGAAGGGTGGCAGGTTGCCTGGTGGACGCGGGCGCTAGCGACTGGCGCAGGGCAGGGCCCTACATAGGTACGTGCCGGCCGGCGACGCCAGTTTCTTTCATTTCCGTTTTTCGTCAAAGTTTTCGTCTGTTCCTGTCTGTAATGAACTCAACTCGACATAATTTTATCCACTTTGCAGAAAAATATATCAAGTACGAACAGCGCTCAATCAAATCACTGTCTCGACGACAAATAGATAACACGAACAGTATAAAATTTGTACATTTGAATCACTTTTGTGATGAAACTGAATGTAATTATAATACCGCATAACAACAGTAGTTACATGTTTGCTGGTGTGCCATATGTGTTCGTAATACATGATTTAATATTACGCTCACAATTTCCACTACATAACTCTCGCCGACCTCAAACATTTTTATGGGAGCATCGTCGAATGCTCATGTAAGCCTAAGGATTAAAAAGGTTGACGATGATGTGGTAGGCCAACAGAATCAGTGTGGAATATTTAAGGACAAAGAAACACTTAATAAATTTTAATTTTGTTAGAATAACTATCATAAAGTAAATATTGGATTCCATTCACCCTAATAAGAACATTCTTCGGATGACCAGAAAGTTAATAACACAGAATTCTCTCGGCTACATCTGACGGCAGTAGGCACGGGTAGGCAAACAGTCCCTTAGCTCGAATTTCACAAATTCGCCGCCACAAACGCGTCCTAAATATATTGAGTGAGACTTTGGCCAACTGTAAAAAGGGCTCACGGGAATCTCTCGACACCTAGTACCTAATTGTAGGTACGTACTTAATACGTCTCGTGGATTCTGCCTCTGCTAACCTTTGGGGTGACAGTTCCGCTTCTAAGTATCCAGCAATTACGGAGCTAATTTAATAGAATAGATAAAATGTACTGCAATGTTTTGTACTGCAGTCTCCGTTTTACTACAAAAGTTTTAGTGACTGTAAACCGAAATCCGTAGTTTATTCTTAGCTATTTTCCGAGTAAAACGATATTATTCGGTTATTAAATCAAGGCTGAAATTTTATAACTATACTAGCTGACCCAGCGAATTCCGTATCGCCTTTTTAAGGTTTTTTTTAGTTCCTTGTCTTTCCAACTACTTTTCCAGGAAATTCTTAACAAAGTTATCAAAGCCATCAGTGCTTAATCTAAAATTTCAGAGTTTATAGAGGAGTAAAAACATACGAACATTGATTTTTATATATTGTATAGAATTTTCCCATCCGCCACCTTTGATTTTCCATCCACCATCTTCTATTTCCCATTTGCCATTTTTCATCACGAAATAGATGTTGTATTTGCATTCCTCATAGCTTAAAACATCGGAGAGGATACCCATATGGCCTACAAATTTTTTTTCATCCGCCATCTGCCATCTTTGATTTCCTATCCGCCATGTTTGATCACGAAATAGGTGTTTGATTTGGATTCCCCATCCCTTTATATATTGGAGATGATACCCATATTGATTTAAAAAAACAATCCTATCCGCCATCTTTGATCACGAAATAGATGGTATCCCTTGGGGTGCCTGGTGGGTCTGATAGACCCATCACTTTAAAGAATCAACAATATTTTAGAAAATTCGTAACTACCGCCGTTGTGTGCCTGAGTAGCTTCGTGATATAGACTGGCGGCTAGATTGCCGCCCCTCCCGCAGTCCGCAACGCGCACGCGTTCGAGTAACACGTGTTTTATGTGCACTCGGGTCTGAGAAACCCGACCAGGCACGCGGCGTAACTTTTAACTGGTAATTTATTATTTTTGTTTTCATTATTTATTTTGCATTTTGTGGTAAGTTATTCATCTAAGAATATATATATAGACGGGAATTAACGCGAACATGCAAAATAGGTATTTACATACCTTATTTTGCTTACCTTATTAAGCAAAATAAGGTATGTAAATACCTATTTTGCATGTTCGCGTTAATTCCCGTCTATATATATATTCTTAAACATGCAACGCGAGTGTTTAAAAGTTTCTAAGTTATTTATCTGTATAATATTTTCGCAGTTAAATATGGCCGGGCGATTAACCAATACCGAAATAAGCCAAATTTTAGATTAAGATTTCCATGAAATTGAGGATGACGTGGTTTTTGATGAAAGTGGAGCCGAATCCGATCACGTGAGTATTCAACATGATTCAGATGATACTGAGGAAGAAGTACAAGGTCATAATGAACCAAGTAGTGACAGTGATGATGAGATGTCTCAGCCTTTGAGAAACTTTGCTCACAGATCAGTATATAAAGGAAAAGATAATACAATACCTATGGTTCCGTAATCCTCCGAGTGCTCGCGTTCGTACTAAAGCAGAGAAAGTTTTTACTGAAACACCTGGCGTGAAACCTCATGCAAGACATGCGCAGCAAGAACTTGATTGCTTTCATCTGTTTGTGACTGAAGACATGTTGAATGTAATTATGGAACATACTAATATGAAGATCCGCAATACGAGGCAGAGTAGCAATACTTCAAATGAATATGCCTATTCAGAGATCACAATGAACGAACTAAAAGCGGTTATTGGATTACTCTTCTTAGCCGGATTATTCAAATCTGGAAGACAAAACCTGAAAGATTTATGGGCAAGTGATGGAACCGGCATAGATATATTTCAAATGACAATGAGTTTGAGACGATTTGTGTTTGTTGTAAATTGTTTGAGATTCGATAACTTGGACACGCGTGAAGAAAGAGCAGCAACTGATAAATTGGCACCTATCAGAGATATTTTTGAAGACTTTGTAAGGAACTGCCAATCCGTCTATGTTCCATATGAAAATTTAACCATTGATGAAGAATTGGTAGCCTTTCGTGGTAGATGTGGGTTTCGCCAGTACTTACCCAGCAAACCAGCAAAGTATGGGATAAAGATTATAGCCCTCGTTGATGCTCATACCTATTATTCTTTGAATATGGAGATATACGCAGGAGAACAGCCGGAAGGTCCATATAAGGCGAGCAATAAGCCGCATGACCTAGTAGATCGTATAGTACAACCCATCTCTCAAACAGGAATAAATGTAACCATGGACAATTGGTTTACGAGCTATCCTACGTACGAACATCTACTGAAAAATCATAAATTGACTGCTGTGGGGACAATGAAAAGTAACAAAGCTTGTATCCCACCGAGTTTTTTGAAAAAACGTGACGTGAACACTATAGTGCAAAACTTCTGAAAAATTCGGAATAATTCCGGAATATTTCTGGGAAAGTTTCTTTAAATCAGAATTATTCAAATAAATTTAATTAAGATTTATTTATTTTGTTGCTGAAATATACGAGTCGTGCGTGCAGGCGATGGCGGTGCGGAGTGCGGTAAGAGGGGAGATGCTCCCCGGAGAAGTTTTCCCCCGCCGCGAGAAAGATTCGTACCCCGCAATCGAATGTTTCCGCCGAATATTTCGCCCGAATAATTCAGTGGGAATAAACGTGTTTGTTTGTGATGTGGTGGGTTTTTATATGTATTATAAATGGGGTTGAATATGTATATGTTGATGTTTTGATAGGTAGATATTGTTACGGACGGGGTAACGGGATTGGAAGGAAACACCGAGTAGCACTGATGACACTTTATTCGACTTGACACACGACACGCCGTTTAATTCCGACGCAGACAGCACCAACACTAGCGTCTTTTGCACTGCACTTTTCACTGCACTTCACTGCACTTTACTGCACTATACTTTCACTTCACTTTTTTTACTACTTCTTCTTTCTTCCTTTACTTCTTCCTTTTCTTCTTCACTTTACCACTTTTCAACTTAAACTGGCGCTTAGCGCGTCTACACCACCTTATATACCCCTAAGAATGTTCTAGATCTACTAATTTCGATTGTCTTTTCGTTATTCAATTGTTTTTCCATCTCCTGTCTCTTTTTAACCTTTCCATTCCTTCTTGAAGTTTCTAGAATTTTCTAATCTTTATTCGAAATATTTAAATTTGTGTTTCCATCTCCTGTCTCTTTTTAACCTTTCCATTCCTTAAGTTTCTAGAATTTTCTAATTTTTACTCGAAATATTTAAATAATCTTTTAAATATTTGCGAAATATTCATAAACATTTTTCAAATTTCATAAAAACCATAATCCACATAACAGTTATGACTGGGATTTGAACCCACGCCTTCAGAACGTGAACGGAATGTGTTATCCGCACGGCCATCGCCTTGTTGTCAATGACTGGTGAATTTGGCGAACACTTGACAGAGTGTATACGTCATCGAACTAAAAACTCATTTCCAAATAATAAAATAGTCTTCAAACCTCTTTGCTAATAAATTAATGTGTTTGATGACCGGATAGTTTGTCGTGTAGACGTCAGAAGACCTTGGCAACGGTAGTGATGACAGCTTGGCATGACGCCGGCCGTCACACTACCCCCTCTCTAAGACATGCTCGTCCCGAGCATTGTTGGATCCATGATATACCGCTATCCTATCCACATGAATGATCTTCAGTGGACTTCTAGGTGTCTTTCGAATTCTGTAGGTTACATCGTTAATTTTCTTTATTACAGTATATGGTCCTTCCCAGCTTGGCTGTTACTTGGGAGATTTTCCCTTACATCGGACCAGATTATGAAGCCACACCAAAGTTCCCTCTTCGAATTCTCTTGCATTTGCGCGTCTGTCATATCGGGTCTTCATTCTTACTCCCGCTTGTAAATTCTCTTGTCTAACGTGTTCATGAATTTCTTCGAGCTTTCTTCTTAATTCACATGCATAATCGGTAACACAGCTAGGTGTCCCCGGTGGACATCCAGCAAGAAGGTCTACTGGAAGTCGTAGCTCCCTTCCTAAATTTGTTCGCGCCGGGGTTGTTGCCGTACTCTCATGTACTGCAGCTCTGTAAGCCAGAAGAAATAGTGGGATATATTCGTCCCAGTTTCTCTGATGGCTATCGACTACTTTAGCAAGATGGCGCTCCAATGTCTGGTTAAATCTCTCTACCATTCCATCCGATTGAGGGTGATACGGAGTTGTTCTAGTTTTGTGGATCCCCATCATCTTGCAGATTTCTTGAAAGAGTTGAGATTCAAAGTTTCTCCCTTGGTCGCTGTGGATTTCCAACGGTAAACCATATCGACAAAATACTTCATTTACTAATTTTGTCGCAACTGTAATTGCTTCCTGATTGGGGACTGCAAAAGCTTCTGGCCATCTCGTGAAATAATCCATTACCACCAGAATGTAGCGATTACCACTTTCTGTCAAAGGAAATGGTCCAGCTATATCCACAGCAACACGTTCCCAAGGAGCTCCCACAGTGTACAGTTTTAGTGCTCCGCGGCTCCGAGTTTGCGGCCCTTTAACTGAAGAACATTTAACGCATTTCCTGCACCAGTCTTCAACGTCTTCCCTACAGTGCAGCCAATAAAAACGTTGACGAATCTTCAGTAAGGTTCTTCGCACTCCAAGATGTCCGCCAGATGGGCCGTCATGACAAACTTGCAAAACTTCAGGAATCATTGATTTTGGCACTATTGTTTGAAGATAACTGTCTCTTCCAGAAGCACTTTCCCATTTTCGACAAAGTAGTCCATCTTGTATTATTAGGCTGTTCCATTGCGCCCAATAGCTTTTCGTGACGGTACTAGTATCAGCTATCTCACTCCATTCTGGCCGAAGAGAGTTATTCTTTAGCCGCTCCAGTATCGGTTTCAAATCTTTATCTTCTTCCTGCGATTTAATAATGAACTCCTTGTTCCATCGCCCGTCGATAGTATCCGTTCTAATAACCTTGAAGGCAGCTTCTTCTTTTCCTTCTTGCCGCACGCAATGCTTGCAATTCTTATCACAGGGACGTCTTGATAAGGCATCAGCATTACCGTGAGATTTTATGCTCAACTTCGAAATCGTACTCTTGAAGTTGTTCTATCCATCGAGCTACCTGACCCTCACAATTTTTAAACTGTAAAAGCCATTTAAGCGCTGCGTGGTCCGTCCGGATCCGGAATTTTCTTCCGATCAAGTACTTTTTAAAATGCTGGAGAGTTTTTACTACTGCTAGAAGCTCTTTTCGTGTGGTACAGTAGTTCCTTTCAGGTTTAGACAACGATTTGCTAAAGTAGGCAATAACAGCCTCCTCCTGATCTCCTTGTCTCTGGGAAAGAGTTCCATCAATACCCACATTGCTTGCGTCTGTGTCAAGAATGAATTCTCCATTCACGTCGGGATATGCAAGAATTGGCGCTTCACATAAACGCTTCTTCAACTCTTCAAAAGCAGTTTGACATTTTTCATCCCAATTAAATGGTCGTTTTTGCCCCGTCAGCTCATGTAAGGGTTTTGCGATGCTCGAGAAATTCTTCACAAAACGTCTGTAATAAGAGCAAAGCCCCATAAATGAGCGCACCTGCTTCTTGTCCTTAGGCATGGGCCAATCTTTAACCGCCGAAATTTTGGCAGGGTCCTTCTCGATGCCATTTTCAGAGACGACATGACCCAAGTAGTTAACTTGTCGCTTGAAAAATGAAAATTTTTAAAGACTGAGTTTCAGATTTGCATTTTTCAATCTATTGAGTACACTTTCTAGATGATCATCGAAGTCTCGGCCCATTACAATTATGTCATCGAGATACACCAGACAAGCTTCCCCTAAAAGCCCGGCAAGGATGTGTTCCATTAACCTTTCGAAAGTAGCTGGTGCGTTGCACAATCCGAAGGGCATAACATTAAAACGCCAAAGCCCTCTGCCCATTGAAAAAGCTGTCTTTTCTTTGTCTTTTGGGTCCATTTCCACTTGCCAGTAACCACTTTTTAAGTCTATTGTTGTAAACCATTTCATTCCGCATAACGTCTCTAACGTGTCGTCTATTCTAGGCAAAGGATAACTGTCTTTCTTGGTTATATCATTCAATCTTCGGTAGTCAATGCAGAATCTAGTCGATCCATCCTTTTTCTTTACCAATACCACCGGCAAACACCACGGGCTAATCGATGGCTCGATAACCCCGTTTTTCCTCATATCTTCGATCATATCCTCTACCTCTTTCTCCCTGGCAAAAGGTACACGTCGTGGGCGTTGACGGATCGGTTGTTCATTCCCCGTATTGATAGTGTGTTTTACTACTCCTGTCTTTCCGATGTCACCGTCGTTCTTTGAGAAAATGTCGACGTACTGTGTCAGCAATTTCTTTGCTTTTTCTGTTTCGATTTCCGTTAGATCGTCTTTGTAACCTTTTAATACACTATCCACGTTAATGTTAGTCTCAGCTAGACTCTTGGTTTTCTGGCAGTTTCGTAACCAAGCGACTTCCTCGGACTCTCCTATCTCAGAACCCTTTTTCAACACTTTTTCTTCATCACTTAAATTTAGGACAGGTATAACTACCCTTTGTGAAGAAGCAACAACTACACACGCCGGCAACCATGGATCGTCATCTCTATTGTCTTCTATCATTATGCAACGTCGCTGAGTCGAAGTGGCAGGTAATGTGACAGGAACAAAGGTCTGTGACCTAGGTGCCAGCTTGCTCTCCTTGAGGCACAAAACCTTTCCCGTGCCTCCACCTTTCATTGGAATCTCCACGTCTCTACACTTTAGGATACCACACTTAATATCCAATCTACATCGGTGATCTCTGAAGAAGTCTAGCCCAACAATGCAGTCGTCGACGATGTCTGCAATCAGTGCTTTTTGCCAATATAATTTGTCACCTACTTTGAAAGCCACTATTTGCTCTCCCCTGACTGGGATGTGCTGGCCGGTAGCCGTAGTCAGTCGAGGTCGAATTGACTGTTTAAGAATCTTCCCATTCTTCCTTATCAGGTGAGTCCCTATAACAGTTCGTGACGCACCGGTGGCCAAGGTCAGCGAACAGGTAACGCCATTGACCGCTCCATCAATGGTTAAGCTGTTCCCATCTGTGCTTTGTCGGATACAAACTTTAGGGGCTTTTCGTCTACCGGCCAGCGCTTGCCCCGCTGCCCGGGCTGGAATTAGTTTTCCTGGTCGTGTTCTGACGTTTGAACAATAGCGTCAGTCTTACGTTTACGTTTCGGACAGCTATTGCTTAAATGTCCTGGTTCCCTGCAGCTATAACATTTTGGGACAAATCTTCGGTCTGTTCGCTGCATTTCTGCGGCCACAACTCGGACTCGTCCACCCTTAATTTCTCGACGGACAGCCTCCACTTCTAGAGCATGCGCTAAAGCGTCCTTAACATTGTCGTGGTGCTTCAGACGAACGGCTGTCCTGACCTCATCGTCATAAATGCCATCAATGAACGCCTGGAGACGCATGCTTTGGACTTGTGCCGGGGGTGCAGACTGGTAAGCTTTTCCTACCATCTTCTCTACTTCTATAGACCACTGCTGCAATGACTCGTTAGGGCGCTGACAGCGGTTACGCAACTGAGCACGGAATACAAATTCCAAATGCGCCTCTCCATACCTGGACTCAAGAGCCTCGATGAGCTGTTCATATGTGGCGTCTTTCCCCATAGACTGTAGCACTGATAACGCACCATCGCGTAACGCCAGAGCGAGTGCATTCTTGGCCTGTTCAGTCTTCAAACCTCTTTGCTAATAAATTATTGTGTTTGATGACCGGATAGAAGACCTTGGCAACGGTAGTGATGACAGCTTGGCATGACACCGGCCGTCACAATATGTTAGCCTGCGATTAACTGGATTTTTATAGTTTTGTTTTTAGGTACCTACCTAGGTACCTTCTTATTTCGAAATCGAATGCTATTTTTATAAATGTTAGTTGTGGAATAAAAAACCAGGCCTAACATATTTGATTTGTTTTTTGAAAAAGCGTTACCTACCTATGTTTTGGTTAGTTTGTATGTAGCTCTGTACGCATCGCGAGTATTCGCGAGTCGCATAGGTAGGTATTAATCCTTCTACTTAACGCCTATAATAGCCCAGTCAATTAAAGGCAAACCTTGCAAGCAAACAAAGATAATATACAACTTCCAAGCGCGAAATAGTTAGGAAGGTCGATTTTCCTGTTCTTTTTTTGACAGTTGAAATATTCCCAAAGTTTCGGAATATTTCGGAATACTTCCGAAGTATTCGACGTGAATGATTCGGAATGTTTCTCGCCAGCATCTATAGTGAACACCACAATTTTTGGCTTTCAAAAGAATTTGACAATCCTCTCTTATATTCCAAAACGAAATAAGAATGTTTTCATGTTGTCATCACTTCACCACGATTGTGAAATAGATATTGAAACAGGTGATCAGCAAAAACCGGCAGTTATAACCTTCTATAACCAGACAAAAAGTGGTGTGGATAACGTAGACAAATTGATTCGTACATATGATGTGTCTCGAAATTCTAAAAGATGGCACCTAACATTTTTTTTCTGGATTCTCAATACCGCTGGTATTAATGCTAAAATTATTTACATTTTGAACAATACCGGTGCTAGCAATGTAACTAGAAGAGACTTTATAAAAAAAATAGGCATGGCATGGACGGCTACATATCAAGCTGAACGTCTTAACAATTTGCGTCTTCCGATTAACCTAAGGAAGAGAATTAGCTCTCATATAGGAAAACCCTCAGAGCCACCAGCTAAAAGACAAGATGCTGCTATAAAAAGACGTTGTTATATATGCCCTGCTAAAAAGGACCATAAGTCTAAGTACATTTGTATTTCTTGCACGAGTCATATTTGCTTGGAACACGCAAATTTTATATGCGAAAATTGTCGCACAAATACTTAGTAATTATTAATCTTACTTTAGTAACCAAAGTTTATAACTTTAAGTTAATTTATCTGTGCCTTATATTAATGTGAAGACAGATTTTAATCTCAATTAAAAAGAGTTTAATATTGTTGATTTAAAGATAAGTAAAATTATTGTTACCCAAGAATGAGAGGTTTTTTAATTGCTTAATAAAACTTTATAAAATATATTGTCGTATTTTTTTCCCTTTTTTCATTAAGATAAAATATTGAATATAAATTACAACCTGTTGTTATAGTTTGTAACATCAAAGTAAATAAAAATAACAATTTATGTTTACGGGTCTGTCAGACCCACCAGGCACGCCATGTGATTTTTACCTACCAGGCTCCCCAATGGGGAATTCAAAAATACCCCATTTTTGAATTCCCCATTCCTTAAAATATCGGAGACGATACCCACATCGACTTTAAAAAAAATCCCGTCCGCCATCTTTGATTTCCTATTCGCCATCTTTGATTTCCTATCCGCCATCTTTGATGACGAAATAGATGTTGTATTTGGATTCTTCATCGCTATATTCATCAGAGACGATACCCATATTGATTTTTTTAATTTGTCCCATCCACCATCTTTGACTTCCCATCCACCATCTTTGACTTCCCATCCACCATCTTGAATCACGAAACAGAAGTTGTATTTGGATTCTATCCCTTTTAACATCGCAGACGATACCAGTATTGAGTTTTTAAAATTTTCCCATCCGCCATCTTTGATTTCCCATCCGCGATCTTTGATCACGAAATACATAGATGTTGTATTTCGATTCCCCACCCCATAAAATATCGAAGGCGATAACCATATTGATTTATAAAATTTTCTCATCCGCCATCTTTGATTTCCCGTCCGCCATCTTGGATCACTAAATAAATTTCATATTATTAATCAGCGTACCGAAAATCTCGAAAACGATACCCATATAGATTGTATCCTATTCGTTTAGCCTTTTTTTTGCCTGTGACCCAACCCTTCCCCTTCTCGTATGACCATTTTATTATTTTTGTCTGGCCTCTAAAAGTTATGGCGTAATTTTATATAGCCTACGTAATTTTATATAGTCTTTCGGAATAATTGGGCTATCATAGGCAATAACAATTTTTAAAATCCGACTGCTAGTTCCTGAGATTAGCCGACATTATCTTTTAGCCTTTTTAGCCTTTTGCCCGGCCCCAACGGGTCGAAGCGTTATGTTATATAGCCTATAGCCTTTCAGAATAACTGGGCTATCGTATGCAAAAAGAATTTTTCAGATCCGACCGGTAGTTCCTGAGATTAGCGCGTTCAAACAAACAAACAAACTCTTCCGCTTTATTATATTAGTTTAGATAAATCAAAGAAATATAACCTAAGGCATAGAAGTAACACTAAATAACAACAGCGGTTGCTATGATTGATATCTTCTTTCTAATGGCACATGCAGTATGATAGAAAGAGCTGTCGATAGGTTTAGCAGCACGCTCTTATAGCAGCATCGTGGTAGGCAAACAGTAGACAAAACATAGAGTTAGGAAACCGAGTGTTGTTCGTAACAGTGATGATTTATCGATAAATATTTTTGGTCAAATGTCTAATTTTAGTATGTGTCGATATATTTAAGCCGTAGAAGTAAACAACTAAAATATTGAAATTATAGTTTTTGCTGTTGACGCCGGACAGTGCTTTGCAAAGACTTGCCAGACAGACAGTACTAAAAAAATCACGTGTTTAATTGTTTGCTTTAGCCATAAAATCTATTGACAAAAAGTATTCATAAACAAATGAGCGATGCGTTGCGATGCGATGCTAAGAAACTGTCACTTAGATTATGTATTGTACGAATTATACCAGGTTGGCTAATGCGGCACGGTAGGCTTTGGCAATTTGTTTGCATCGCATCATATCACGTTGCTTGCTATCGCTAACGTTGGACACTGCTCGATTTTTTTAGAGTTGTAGGTAATCCGATTTGTGATCCGCCAGCACAAATGATTCGCCTTTATGTAAATATTAGTACAGCAGTGAACTACTTTGACAACCCAGTTGGCGTGAGTGCAACTGACTGCCACGCCGAAGCTTGCGGGTACGATTCAGTTTTACATTCATGTCCGATAGTTTGTTTCCGTATTTATCCCTCATTCAAAAAACATCGATATCTCCTTTCACTTTCAAATCCCATCACTCCTTAATTCTAGGATTTGACAGCACGGCTATTTAGAGAATGTAGTCAAAGATATGAGTCTGTAAGGAGTCTATTCCTCTTTAAATGAGACGCGTAATTTGACGTTATGATTAACCAACTAAGACCAACTGACATTACATGTTGCACGTTCGGTATAAGGAAATATGGCGAGCATGTTCTCTCTAGTCTAAACGTCCAACCTCTCTGAGATAAATATTTTAATATTTTTTTTTATATTTGATACAAATCTCCTTTATTGGGCGGACACTTCCATAGTTGTCGTTTTAACTGTTTAAGAAATATAACAGCAAAAAATATTTACACATACAAACTACTTAGTAAAGACTGTGTTATCCGCTATCTGTGACGTTTCGCTAGATCGGCCAATATGGCGACTGTGATTTGTCTGTCAGAACCATTAAATTTTAACAAAATACTCGACAATCCAGATTTTGCGGATATATGTTGTCGACTCGATATCTTTATTTTTTAATGTTTTATTATTCAGGTAAGGTTTCGATGTATTCCTTGACGAAATAGTTATTATGAGATTTGACACTGCGATAGCAGCTCAGTCCGTCGGTTCCAATGTGAAACATTCCAAAATCCACAACTACTTACAAATTAAAAATTAAGTAAAAACCTTTTCCAGTGGACTAAATTGTGAATCTAAACCATTCTCAGGTCCCCTTGAACACACACAAAAAATTTCATTAAGATCGGTCCAGTCGTTTAGGAGGAGTTCAGTAACATACACACGCACACAAGAAATATATATATAAAGAATACGCAAGGATGTTTTTGGCAGGCGACGCTTTAACGTTTGTGTAAAATTTTTCAGGTAAAGATTTTACAGTTTGCGGATATTGGCGATTCTTTTAAAAAGGATTTTCTTCTTGAACGTAAGAGCCATGCTTGTAGAAAATAATATATTATAAGAGGAGTAGAATTACACTTAAGAGGAACAATACACTAACATCAACTATCAAAATATTTAATAGAAGTTTTTGACACCAAGGCATTTTTTTATATATGTTGGAGATTGGAAAACGGAACGTCAAATCTTAATAGATTTGGGCGTATTCGGATACGATGGTTGGCAACACTCAGGTCGGCAGTTTACAACTGTCAATGTCATTTGATGTTTTTATAAGCGAACGTGGAGCTGTCAACGGGCATTTTGGCGACAGACACAGCGGAGGAAACAAATGTGGCCTACCTACTTCCGACTTCGCTGCGTTTACACAAGTAATCCATTTTTATCCGAGCCACGTGTGCTTATTAAGTTTGTGAAGTGGACTAATTAGTTTGAGTAAAACCGATTGAGTGTATACCGAGTCTTATTTTCCTGAAATGTACGATGGAGGAAGACCTGAGAGACGAAGAACGCTCACATTCTCCTACGTTACCTACGCTATATATATAAACGGAGAGAAACCTGGGCTGCCTCGTGGCTGAGGTTCCGGGTTCGATTCCAGGGTCGGGCAAAAGTGCTATTGAGTTTTCCGAATTCTCAGTAGCATCACACGGAGTCTGCAATCTGCCCGGTAACGGCGATAAGCTCGCCCCCTTAACGTTGGACCTAAAATTCATAAAGTGAAATGTGGGTGTAATATAACACCCCTGCCTACCTCCGAAAGGGGATACAGGCGTGACACTATAAAAAAAATTACATTAATACATAACTATTTATAAAATAATTTTGTTTTTAAAGCTATACCTACTTATTCAAGCCTATATATTCAAGTTCATATTTTCCCATTTTCAAAAACATCATGTACAAATACCTCATAATACTCGCTAAAACACACTCATTTGTTTTGTAACATTCGCGAGAATGCGCATTACAGGTGAATTCTCAATTGTATCAGCGCCATTATATTAAATGTGAAAATCCGGGTCAGATAATGCTACACCAAGTCTTTTAATTACAAAATTAATATAATGGAAATAGAAATAGGCAAGGCAAGATCCTCTTTTCATAGACTAGGGTAAATGTTCAAATATTAAACATGTCCCGTACGTAAAATTATCGCAGGCTCGGAAATAAAATTACACGCATACGTAGTCCCGCCGCCGCCTCTGACAACTCTATTACCGGCTACGGTCTGCCAGGCCTGGTAATACGGGTAATATTTGCTACATTCAGACTAATACAAAATAATAGTCATAACGACACCATACTACAATGAAACGCATCCACTTGTGTATAAACCGACAAAGAACAATACCGTTAAACGAGTAAGATATTGATTGAATCGTCAGCGATATCCGAACACGTATTGTCTTCTTGGGCCATTGTTGGCGTAAACAATATGTAATAGGTAGTAAACGGTGTTTCCATTCCAGTGAGATATCATTACATCGGTAGCCGGCGAGACGCGTAAGTGCAAACACGGGGACGCGTCTACAGGAAGGTATTTGTCGTGCAGCCTTGTCGTGCAGCCTTTCATCGTTATGATTCATGACACGTTATTTTTCATTGAAACAGCTGCTGCGTATTTTTTTCTACTTTCAAGTCTTCTGTTCCATGACGTTCACCTATTAGTCATGCTCTGAAAAGCTTTCGATGTGGGTTTTTAAACATGTTTTTGTCCTCTGTCTTCGACATTTGAACGCACCGCGCCGGTTTGGCTTTGACTTTTAAGAGCGGCGCCTCACTATTGTTTTTACCATTTTTATTTAAGAACTTTTCACACATTCTCAATGTAACAACACGTTTTAGATAAATGCCTAGCATTAAATTTGCTATTTACAAAAGTGCTATAAATCCAAATGTTCCTACGCACATAACATACTTTGTACATTTTAACCGTAGGTAGTTGAAAAAATCCCGGTTGGACTTTAAGATGAATGTGCTCAAATTAGGCTAAACGAGTTAGTTGGTTGGAGGATACATATGGATGAAGCTGTACACTCCACCCTAATCGCGTAATACAATTCCTTATACTTAATTAACTTACTTTTTGACAGTGTTTTTAGCGGAATGTATCTCTATAAAAACATTTTAAAAAGTATCGCTGCATAAATTCTTTTTGTTACCAGATAATATAATTTTAGTGTCATAAAATCTCGGCTCAAGAGAACTATGAATTGTACAAATAATTCGCGTCTCACGGTAATTGAGTCGACAGCACGCGGCAGAAACCTCAGTACACTCATAATAATATAATTTGGATGGGTGGATCCATATTTTGTGTATAATGGCCATTCTCCATTTACTTTGTATATATGAATAAACATATTAAAGAACTCTTTTGTAACTCAGTAATGCGGCGAAGGGAAGCGGTTTTCCTGGTAATTTAATAACATTTTAATTTGAGTACGGGTACGTTTTTACAGCACTCGACCCATACGTTGTGGATTTATTAAATTATCTAGTTACATAATTTTCGTTGTGTAATCGTTCACGAGTCGTCGACTTCGAAACAATGTTTAAACGGATGATTTAAAACGTAATAATGTATAAACTGTGCCTGAAGGGTGGCAGGTTGCCTGGTGGACGCGGGCGCTGGCGACTGGCGCAGGGCAGGGCCCTACATAGGTACGTGCCGGCCGGCGACGCCAGTTTCTTTCATTTCCGTTTTTCGTCAAAGTTTTCGTCTGTTCCTGTCTGTAATGAACTTAACTCGACATAATTTTATCCAATTTGCAGAAAAATATATCAAGTACGATCAGCGCTCAATCAAATCACTGTCCCGACGACAAATAGATAACACGAACAGCATTAAATTTGTACATTTGAATCACTGTTATGATAAAACTGAATGTAATTAAAATATCGCATTATAACAGTACATGTTTGCTGGTGTGCCATATGTGTTCGCAATGCATAATGTCTGTATATAATATAATACATATGTATATGCGATATTACGCTCATAATTTCCACTACATAACTCTCGCCGACCTCGAACATTTTTATGGGAGCATCGTCGAATGCTCATGTAAGCCTAAGGATGGATTAAAAAGGTTGACGATGATGTGGTAGACCAACAGAATCAGTGCAGAATATTTAAGGACAATGAAACACTTAATAAATTTTAATTTTGTTAGAATAACTATCATAAAGTAAATTTTGGAGTCCATTCACCCTAATAAGAACATTCTTCGGATGACCACAAAGTTAATAACACAGAATTCTCTCGGCTACATCTGACGGCAGCGGGCACGGATAGGCAAAGAGTGCCTTAGCTCCAATTTCACAAATTACGCCGGCACAAACGCGCCTTAAATATATTGAGTGAGACTTTGACCAACTGTAAAAAGGGCTCACGGGAATCTCTCGAGACCTAGTACCTAATTGTAGGTACGTATTTAATACGTCTCGTGGATTCTGCCTCTGCTAACCTTTGGGTGACAATTCCGCTTCTAAGTATCCAGCAATTACGGAGCTAACTTAATAGAATAAACAAAATGTACTGCAATGTTTTGTACTGCAGTCTCCGTTTTACTACAAAAGTTTTAGTGGCTGTAAGCGGAAATCCGTAGTTTATTCTTAGCTATTTCCGAGTAAAACGATATTATTCGATTATTAAATCGAAGCTGAAATTTGTAACTATAAACGCAAGGTTGTTTTTGGCGGCATATTCGGTGGCAGTTTTTAGCTATCGGTCATTAAAGATTTCAAATATTTTGAGGTTAAGTATTGTGATAGTTACATGAATTATATCATATAAATAGTAGTAAATTAGTTAATTATCGCCCGTGCTTCAAAGAGTACTTACGTTAAGCCGTCGGTCCCAGTTGTCATGAAGTTCTTTCACCATCGCAAGTCGTTACGGGGAGTCAGTACCCTCCAATAAACCGATACTTACTGGTCTAAACCATACAATATCGCTTTCCCTTTGGGTTATGGCGGTCAGACTATGGAAAAGCTAATATTCTGTCATATCTGGTTAGATTAGTATGCGGACCCAGGGCTCCTAGGCGTTGAAGTCTTGGATGCAACCGACATAATTCTAGGACGGTGATGATATGATTTAATCATATTACCGGAATTTATTAGAAGCCTCTATGTATATTATACAATATAGAAAATAGTTGTAAAAAGAAATGGAGCCATGAATTAAACGCTTCTACATTATATTAGTTTGCGGTTTTTCCAGTCTATATATTTCTTACTGAGAATTCTCAATACCATGTGGTTCAATTAGTGAGAATTTCAGTGAGGCTAGTTCGCAAAAGATAAGCTCATTCCATTGGACCTTATTACAAAGTTGGCATTAAAACAACACTGTTTTATGCTTAATAGGTAAATGAAACACAGTTTTTATGTTATTCTTCATTTTATTTGTTATTATACCTAAATCTTCTTCAAATAAATCACCTCAAAATGAAGCAGGAGCTTGTATATCGTTTACCATAATGTGGTGCAGGTATGACCTCATAAGTTACAACAGCTTCAATTACTTAATGTGTAGCATTCTAAACATAAGACTCCGTTCAATTCCTGAAACAAACAATTAAAGTAGTTTGAATATTCGGCGAGGAGAGCACAAGAGAATTGTAGGAATTGAGAAGAGAAGAAAACAACACTAACACAGACTGGCGCTATCCATGATGACAAAATATTGAGCTCCAAATCAGATAGCTTGTCCAAAGAACGGACACGTGTTGCTGCCGAGGTACCGCAAAGAAAGAGTTAACATTACCGCAATCCTCACCACGGCTAGTTGTTCTAAGTCCAGACATACTAATGTTACTGGTTCGGCGTTACACCGAAACCGTAGGGTTCTAGGCGACTTGGAGAAGGAAATGGACTGTATACAGAGGATAGCGGTTCTTCGCCGCCTAGGAGATGGTTACGGGAAGGGGTGATTGAGTGGGTATAGGATATTTCAAGGATGGAGGGCACTTACCTTATACAACCTTCTTCGTTTCCGTAGGGCAGTCTCCTGGTGGTTTCGTGATGCAGCTGCTTGTTTTCACTTCAATACACCGTCACTCCCACTTGCGAGCGGTTTATATATGCGGTACTAAATCACATACAGCAATGCGGCGCGATACGGTATAGCGGGCACGTTCTCAGCGAGCGGAATGTTCTGGACTGTCACTCGCGTCGACCATCGCGGCGACGAAATCAGGCGAAAGGCAGTGCCTCTTCCAGGGAGTGGGATAGAGTGGGACGGAAATATGGTATCGCTCGCACTAGACTTGGAATGATTGATCTTGATGCGATTAGTTATATATAGGAAGGTAGATGGCGCTACCATATCCCCCCGGCCCTTAAGTGTTGCCTTTAAAAAAAATAGAATTGAACTTAGCTATGTTGGGTGTACTACCGCATAACCCATCAATAGGCTAAGACAGCGATATGACAATAAAATTAATCTAAATTAACTTTAGCGAAAACTACAAACGCAATAATAGCGAAAACTACTAATTAATACTTAAACTAGGAGGTAGGTCCAACCTCAGGCTAGATCTCACTGAGTTGGAAGCGGACGCGAGTTGATCAGTGCCTCGACTTGTGCAAGGACAGTTAAAGGCTATTCGTAAGAGAGGATCTGCTGACCTATAACTTTGAAGAGATGCGTTTTAATTACTTTGACCATGCTTGCCCAACATCCACCAAAATGTGGTGATGCTGGTGGAATAAACTTCCAGTCAATATGATCTATGGAGAGTTCTTCCTGAAGACGAGTACGATAACCCGCGACGTGATTGAAACAAGTAGCGGGAACAAGTTCAATCAATTTACTAACGCGGTTGGCGACAAAACTCTGCCAGCGATGAGGAGAAGAATGAATCCAAGCGAGCACTACTTTGGAGTCGGAAAATGCGTATATTTATTAATAGAGTAGTGGGGCAAAACTGTGTCTTGAACCTTGTGGAGCAACTGAGACAGCAGAAGGGCCGCGCACAACTCCAGTCTCGCAACCGAAATGGTTTTAACAGGCGAGACCTTAGACTTGGCACAAACTAACTGCACCGAGTAGTTAGAACCAATGCGGACTTGCAGATATACGACTCCGCCGTAAGCACGCTCGCTGGCGTCAGCAAAAACTATTAAGTTGATGGTACATCCATCTATCAACCCAAGATGACGCGGAATAGTAACTTGATTGAGCGCGGTAAGCTCAATACAAAACTGGCCCCAAGCGGCGACAATATGGTCAGGGGATGTTTCATCCCACTCACACTTTGATAGCCAAAGCTCCTTGATCAAGAGCTTGGCGTACAAAATTGTGGGAGCCACAAAACCCATTATGTCCCATAGTCGAGCCACTGTGGACAGCATAGTGCGTTTGGCGCACTTATCATCTGGCGGTGAGACGTCAAACCGAAAACTATCGCAGGATTTGTCCCAGCGTAAACCGAGAACCTTATGCGGTACAGACTTCTCAAACTCAATGTCTGGAGAAGCCTTATGAGAATCTGGTATGCGTGCGAGAACCTCCTTAGAGTTGCTTGTCCATTTGACAAGATCAAACTGGCCTCGCTTGAAAAGCTGAATAAGCTCTTCACAAAGCGAAATTGCTAGCGGAGCGGGTATGACATTACAGGCAATGTCATCTATATACAAAGCGGATGTGTAGTATAGTATAGTGTAGCGTAGCGTAGCTTAGCATAGCATAGCGTAGCATAGCGTAGCATAACGTAGCATAGCGTAGCATAGCATAGCATAGCATAGCATAGCTAATTAGTGCTTTATCTTACACACAGTTTTAGCACCCACCTTGATCTCTTGAAGAGCAGAACAACAACAAGACGTAATACAATGAGAAGTATGTAACGTAGGTACGGTACCCATAATCACATACCCAAGTACCGTCTCAATAGCGGGCGGTAAATCATATCGCTCACTACGTACTATGTTAGTTAGTAGCACGTGCGGAAATATTGAAGCTCCGATCAAAAGATCAATGCCTGCCGGATTCGCAAACTCCGCGTCGGCTAGCGGCAATGACTCGAGATGAGTGAGTGATGCTACGTCTACATTAGCGTTCGGCAATGCGTCCATGATACGCTCCACGATAAGCGAAGAAATGTTAAAATTAATATTCCTATCAAAACGCGAATGTATTTTAATATCTACGGAACCCCTGCAATGCTTTTCTGATCCGCCTATCCCTTTGACGGTTGAGTTAGTATTTTTAAAGTTATTCCATAATCCGAGGCGTTTGAAGCATTCCGATGTTATTAGATTGGTCTGAGATGCGCTATCTAGCAGACAACGTACCATGTGCGGTGACCCATTAACATCTTATACGATAATTTGCGCTGTCGCTAACAGTACCGTCTTAGACGCCGTACACTGCGTTTTGGCCCTGCGCGGATCATTATAGATGCGCGAGTGCCGTCCTCGCGTGCGCGTCGCTCGCGCAATGGATGTCGTACACAACGATATCTCATTGTGAGGCGTAAAAGGCGCAGCTACCTTGTTCTGCACTTGCTGCGTAAGTGTGTCAAGGTTAGCGGCTTGACTTGACAACCGGTTATTTTTATCGAAATGTAACAGTGTATGATGTTTTTGATTACATGATTGACACTTTGTCTTACTAGAACAATTACTTGTTTTATGTTTTATGCTTAAGCAGTTAATGCAAGCTTTGCTATCTTTTACGCATTTAAAACGAGTAGTTGGATTTAAATCATTAAAGGTAGGACACTTATAGTAATGGTCGTGCACTATATTACTGCACAGACACTTCTGTGAATTATTACTATTAGATTCCGAACATGTTACGTAAGATTGTGGATTAGGGACCGAGTTATTATTACTATTTCGCGATGTATTCAACCTTTGTTTGTTGCTGTTAGTGTTAGACGGGCCAGGTGAACCAGACTGCGTATTATGAAATATTCGACACTGATCTTTTATGAACGAAATAAAACTATCTAGTGTAGGTATTTTATTATTGCGTTCCGTCATCTCGAATGCGCGAATTGTATCAGTGTCAAACTTTTTTAAAGCGAGTTGAAGCAACATAAAGTCGGAAAGATCTTCTAATTTTAAATTCCTAAGAGAATTAACCGCGGTTACGAAGTTATCAATAAACAGCTGGAAATTCGAGACAGACGCGTTGCCGGACAGTTTGAGATTTAAAGCTTGGTCAAAGTAGGTAGACGCTAGGACGCGCGTGTCCTGATATCTGTCAAGTAGTGACTGAAATATGACCTGATAATTCTCAGCACTGGGTGTGACACCTGCAAATACGGACTGGGCTTTCGGTGACAGTTTACCTATTATATAGTACAACCTGTCAGCATCTGTCAGAGAACCATTATCATGCACTGTAGACTTAAAACTCGCATAGAATAACGGCCAATTTCGTATATCTCCGTCAAACGACATAATCTCGATTGGCGGTAATCTCGGTTTGCGGGCAACGGGCTCTGCTGAACATTTACCCTCCAATTGCGATTGTATACGCTTAATAATACAATAAAGATCTTCGAATGAGGTATACGCCTGATAGTTCGGTTTTTCATCAGGATTGATAGAAAGTAATCTTGCGTTATAATCGTCTAACAACTTATGAAAATCTGTTCGAATACTATCTACTGTCATACAATAACTGCGAAATGCTTCGCTATTACTGTCAGACATAGACGCGGTTTTTGAGCATTCATATATGTTTTGAATGCGCTCAAATAAAATATTGCGTTTCGCTTCTAAGATTGTCATCTCTTTGTCTTCCGACACGCGTGACTTCTTTTGTTGTGACATGCTTACGTAAGTATAAGCTAATGAGAACGAAACAAAATAAGAATATCTAATGTATCTATTATTTTACCTAAGTAGGCTACTTAGCCTACTTAGGTAAAATAATAAATTCCTCAGCGCTAAAGTGTTGCCTACTTAGGCAACACTTTAGCGCTGAGGAATTAAAAGTTGCTTGAAATATGAGATTTATAAGACAAATATGATAGTTCCAGAATTAATAATTTAATAAGTAGGTAGCTACATAAAAGTTTACCTACTGATGCGGGTGGAAATAACCATGTGACGGTTATGTGAATATATTAGTAGTATAGCTAGGTGCTATAACTGCCTAGGTATAGCGATATAACGTATAAAAACGTAAATGAATCCGACTCGTATGGATCAAAAAAATGGTTCGGCGTTACACCGAAACCGTAGGGTTCTAGGCGACTTGGAGAAGGAAATGGACTGTATACAGAGGATAACGGTTCTTCGCCGCCTAGGAGATGGTTACGGGAAGGGGTGATTGAGTGGGTATAGGATGTTTCAAGGATGGAGGGCACTTACCTTATACAACCTTCTTCGTTTCCGTAGGGCAGTCTCCTGGTGGTTTCGTGATGCAGCTGCTTGTTTTCACTTCAATTCACCGTCACTCCCACTTGCGAGCGGTTTATATATGCGGTACTTAATCACATACAGCGATGCGGCGCGATACGGTATAGCGGACACGTTCTCAGCGAGCGGAATGTTCTGGACTGTCACTCGCGTCGACCATCGCGGCGACGAAATCAGGCGAAAGGCAGTGCCTCTTCCAGGGAGTGGGATAGAGCGGGACGGAAATATGGTATCGCTAGCACTAGACGTGGAACGATTGATCTTGATGCGATTAGTTATATATAGGAAGGTAGATGGCGCTACTAGTTACCAATAAAGACTGTCTCATACTTTAGTCAACTCACGAGTCTTGATAACACGAAATAAACTTGTTTGGTCCACAAAGGATTGTTCAAGTCAATATAAACGACAGTAAATTACTTATTTTCCAATAAATAGATATGAGCATAGGTGAAAAAGCAATTTGACTGTTTTCATGTCAAAATAACTGACTACGTGACTACTCTGTGTAACTGACGTAAGACAAGAGAGGTTAGACTAGTAATAAGGTTATATTTCTTTGCGTAAGACATTACAGTTGCCAGTATAAAAAAAATATGTTCCCATATTTTCAATAAGTACAAAACATTATTTCGTAGGTAATATGTTGCAAAAAGGATAAACATATTATTTACTTATAGAAAATATTTTACCACAATACATTTTTCAAAATATCATAAGATTTTGGTGTTATTTTGCTTATTAGAACTTTTGTTATGTCACCCTGTTTTCACTATGAATGTAATTTTTCTCTATTCAAAGGGGTTTGCAAGAAACTGTAAACATTTGCCTAAATATGCAAAATGAGTTTTGAATATGAAATGGCGATGTCACGACCGGAACAACGCAGATACTATTAATTTTGAACTAAAAATCCCCGTTCTGCTTTAAATTAAAATTAATGTATATAAAATTATAAAATATAAGAAGATTTTCTAGATATGAATGGCTTAGAAGCAAACGTGCCACAAAATAGCCCAGTTTTGGTCATTCTCCTTTTGTCTCTAAATTACACCATGAACAGTTATGATTAAATACCGCAGTCGCTTACTAGTTTTGTTTTACTCTATAAAACTTTACAATGCAGTAACACATAGCAACTCATGTCTCACGATTCACAAAAGTTGTACAAGTGTCAGACTGTACATGACATAACTCACAAGTACACACCAGTTGTAATGTGTAAAAGCCCTGCATGCGCACACCAGTTATGTTACAGCTATACGTAAGTACGTTTAAAATAAACTTCCTCTAACTTACAGCATTTATCTTTCATCTCCAACTTTAAGAAAACAAAGTTTGTAACAAAGGCGTTTCTTGCTTAGAAACTACCAATTTTAACTAAATATTAAAACGACGGGTCCTATCCTATAACCTTAAACCTCTTAAACCTCGCCCTAAGGTTCTGCACATGCGTTGTTTTGGACGTATGGATAGCGAAGAGCTGCAAAAGGATGCTGCTGCACTGGATTGGTCTTATTTGTTAGCAGCTAACACCGTAGATGCAAAGGTTTCGATCTTCAACAATACTATAATCGGCCTCTTTGATAAACATGCTCCTATCAGGAGAATTAAATTAAAACGTTCCCCTGCTCCTTGGTTCACCAGGGGGTTCAAATGCCCAGATGCCGAGATCGAGCTTTCCGTAAGTTTAAAAAGGAGCGATCTGACGAGAACTGGAGTCTGTACAAAACTGCAAGGAATCGGTGTAATTAGATGATACGAAACGCTAAACGCCGCTATATTTTCGACAATATTCATTCTTCTTCCTCTACTAGTATCTGGAAGTTCCTTGGGACCCGTGGCATAGGCAAACAGCAACAGGCAACTTGTCAGATTACGATTTGTTTGGATGATTTAAAAAATCATTTCACATCGTCTTCTCAACTAGATCTTCAAACCAGAGGTAATACAGTTGACTATGTTGCTGGGCTTCTCCGTCCTAATGTTGAAGCATTTTATTTTTTTTTAAAGGTAGTAGAGCCTTGCTGACTTCAGCATGAATGGGCCGGCTCGACCGGGGAAGTACTATCCTCTCACAGAAAATCGACGTAAAGTAACAGTACCTAAACTTTTGCGTTTCGTTGGGTGAGTGAGAATGCGGGAGGCTCTATCCCCTATTCCTTCTCCCTCATCCCACTCCTCATCCTATCCCTTTTCTCCACCCCAAGGGGTAGCAACGCACTTGTGACTCCTGTGGTGTTGCTTGTGTCCATGGGCGGCGATAATTGCTTACCATCAGGCAATACGTCTGCTCGTTTGCCGCCTATCAACATAAAAAAGAAATATAAAAACCAGGCGTAATACAGTTGACCATGTTACTGGTCTTCCCTGTCCTAATGTTGAAGCATTTCATTTTTCTCCAGTTGCATTGGGTGACGTCTAGAAGATTATCCTGTCTATTAAATCCAATGCTGTGGGCTTTGATTCTATCAGCCGCCACATGATAATCCCGATCCTTGATCATCTCATCCTTCCTATATCCCACATTGTAAATTTTTCAATTGACAGTGGCTCTTTCCCCTCTCTCTGGCGTACAGCCTTTGTTATTCCACTGCCGAAGATTACGAACCCATCTCTCCCTAAACATTTCCGTCCCATCTCTATGCTGCCTTTCCTATCTAAAGTGCTTGAAGCCTGTGTACATAAGCAGTTATCTGAATCTCGTGTTTCAAAATAACTTGCTTAGTCCTCTGCAATCCGGATTCAGGCCAGGTCATAGCACTACTTCTGCACTCCACAAAGTGATGTTAGGGCAGGCATGGAGGATCTTAAAGTCACTGTACTGACTTTGGTTGACTTCTCGAACGCCTTTAACACTGTCAGTCACGATATCCTTCTATCTATCCTCTCCTATATCATGATCTCTCCTGGTGCGATGGAATGGTTCCCATCGTATCTTCAGGAACGCCAGCAGTCTGTTCGCTGTGATGAAATGTCATCTAGTTGGCGTGACATTAGCTCTGGTGTTCCTCAGGGTGTCATTATCTCTCCTTTACTATTCTCTATTTTTATTAATTTCTTAACTCCTAATCTTCGCTGTTCGTATCATCTTTATGCTGATGACTTGCAGTTGTACTCCCAAGTGAGAGTGGATGATGTAACAGTGGCCATCGCTGATATGAATAGGGAGTTTGAGTCATTGATGGCCTAGTGTAATAAATTTGGCTTAGCCGTTAACCCAGCAAAGTGCCAGGCCATTATTGTAGGCAGTCGCCGCTTAGTACCCAGCATAGACTTAAAAACTTTACCTATCATCATGTTTAATGGCTTGGTTATTCCATACTTTTCAGAGGTAAAAAACCTGGGTATATACATGGATAATACTCTCAATTGGCAAGCAAAGGTGACTAAAGTTAGTCAGAGGGTCACTGGAACTCTTAGAGCACTTTACCGTTTCAAGAATTTCCTTCCTTCCAAGACCAAGACAATGCTTGTGCAGACCTTAATATTTCCCATAATCGACTATGGTGATATGTGCTGTTATGACCTGAATGCAGAACATCTCAATAAGTACGACCGACTTCTCAATAACTGCATTCGATTCATTTACCATCTTCGTAAGTATGACCACGTCTCTACTTATCGTTCCGAACTTAAATGTCTACCAATTTGCCAGCGCCGGTGTTTGCGTGGTCTTACTACTCTCTTCTCTATTCTCAAGTCTCCTTCCCCTCCAACTTATCTCACGCCATACTTCCAATATCTATATTCTATAAATGATAGATATCTCCGTTCTTCTCATAATCTTCTTCTTTCTTGCCCAGTCACACTACTGGGTTCATAGACTCTTCCTTTGTTGTGCTGTCTATTCTCTTATAGAATACACTCCCTCCTGAAATCAGATTGTCCACCAAGCGTTTTGCATTCAAAATCAAAGTACGAGAGCGTCTTTTCAAGAGATTAAAGGAATCAGCACATCACTCTCATCCATTATTATAAGTATTTATGTATATGTAGTATATATATATATATATATATATATATATATTGTGTATGTATTATATCCCTATTACGTATAAAATAATTACTATTCAAGTTCACAGTTCAATTGCACCTACCAATTTATCTCTGCACCACCTTAAGGTTGACAGGTAGAGAACATCAGACAGAGTGCCTTATGGCATTATGTTCACCTTTGTACATTGTTTGTGCATAAACAATAAATAAATAAAACACGGCTAAAATTTAAAAACATGATATAAATCTTAAAGCTTAAAACATAAGTAAATAAATTGATCTTTGACCTAAAAAATAAACATAATACATTTGAATAATTAATTTATTTATTGTTTTTTTAATTGTAGATGATTTAGTGCGCAGGGTGACGACACGAGTGACATTATCATCACCTGTATGTTTCTTTACTACGCGACCTAGGAGCCAACGACTCGGTGGCAAATCGTCTTCTTTTGTTTACACGATGTCGCCTAATTTGGGCTCGGCTATTTTGGTAGACCATTTGTACTGTTCATGAGACCAACTAAGTATTCCTGGGACCATCGTTTTCAGAAAGTTTGTACCATTTTTTAGACAAATTGCCATCTTGTTAAAGAATTAATATTCGAATTAGAAAGTAGTGAAATCTGAGTCCGGTATAATAAGCAACGGTTCGCCGATTAAAAAATGTCCTGGAGTCAAAGGCATTGGTTCACCAGGCTCATCCGAGTGAATGACACTCATCGGCTGAGAGTTCAAGCATGCCTTGACTTGGGTAAGTAGGGTACTCAATTCCTCATACGTGAGTGTCGAGTCACCAATAACCCCTTTTGAGGTGAAACTTGGTGGATTTCACTTCAGCTTCCCACAAACCACCGAAATTGGGTGCGTATGGAGGAATGAAATGCCATTCGGTGCATCCAGATGCTCCATAATAGATGGCTGTGAATTTGCCAATTGCTGTAGTGCTCGTGAAGCTCCGACAAATGTGGTGCTATTGTCGCTCCACAGCTTAGAGCAATGAACTCGTCTGGATACGAACAGTCGAAAAGCGGCTAAGAACGCTTGGGTGCGCATGTCACTTACGATCTCGAGATGTATGGCTTGCGTGGACATACAAATGAAAAGGCATATGTACCCTTTGTAGGCGTGATGCCCACGACCTCTTGTTGTCCTTACACTAATAGGGACAGCATAGTCTACTCCACTATGAAGGGGTGGCCTTGCTGGAGAATATGTCACTGTTGGGAGAGAACCCATAAATGGATGTCTAACAGTAGCTCTCTGTTTGGCAAACGTGACACATTGCCGTACATGCTCTTTGACCAAACCCCTAACACCAATGATCCAGTAAGCAGTTCTCAAGTTAGTAAGATGAGATATAATTATGCGGTAAAACTATCGGATGCTTGATTTGTTCTTCTAATTGAGCCTTTTCTAGCGTTCCTTGAACTCTAATTATACCCTTGTATATTGCTTGATTTCGTTTGTACATAACCTTTGGTTTTTAATTGTAAATATTCTTCTGTAAATAATTTTCTTTGCGTGACCTTAATACAACTTTCTAATGCCATTTCTTATTCTATTTATCTGTATTATTTATACTTTATTTAAGAATCGACGACAATAAACAGTTACCCTTACGAGTCTTTGTAAACTCGAGAATCGTTCGAATATGTCATCACAGTCAAACACAGCAGATACGTGTGCCTTTACGCATTGTTCTAGATCTACATCTAAATAATTTGGCCTTTTATTTATCACAACACTTTCTTTCAAAAATTGGGGACCAGTGAACTAAAGCTTATTTTCCCTGAGCAAACTTGGCGATGTTCCTCTTGATGCGCAAACAGCTGGATTGTCGTTGGTGGCGACGTGATACCATTGAGAGGGTTTTGTATGTGTTAAGATCTCTGAAGTGTGATTAACGACGAATGTCTTCCACTTGCTTGCATGACTGTTCAGCCATGCTAGAACGATGGTGGAGTATGCCCAAGCCCTTATATTATCGCTTGATATCTTTAACACTTCGGCTGTTTCTACCAATAATTTTGACAATAGTACTCGAGAAAGGCATGTTAGGATGGTTTGGGCACACGGAGATGATGGATGACGAAAGACTGACAAACAAGATATATAAGGCAAGCGTGAATGGGACAGGACAAAGGGGAAGACCTAGGCGGACGTTCTCTGACTAGATTGGAGACATCCTAAAAAAAGGACAGGTCAGAAGTACTCTAAACAGAAGAGCATGCATGAGAAACTTGGTGGGAGTGAATGAAGCAAGAGAGGTATGTCAGGATCGTTGCAAAGGGCGTTCCGTAGTCTCTGCCTACCCATCCGGGAAACAGGCGCGTATGTATGTATGTATAAGCGAAGCGTAATAATATGTAAGTTATAATTTCAACGGTCTAATATGTCATTCACCAAACAATTTATGTATGTAGATATGTACCTATGTATAAACGTAATATGTAGGTAATAAATTCAACGGTCTAATATCTCATTCACCAAACAATTTATGCTTCATACTTACAGGCGTAATTATATATTGGTTGCGAAGCGTATGGAATAAAGCTTCCATATTATTTATGTTAATCGCTGTGATCTGGATTTGTTATGAAAAGCATTACAAATCTGGATCACAATAATTTGTGCTGGATACTATATCAGTTAAAAATATGTGCATTATTTGCCAATAAAACATACATATACTCACGCCTTTTTCCCATCGGGGTAGGCAGAGACAACAGAACGCCACTTGCTCCTATCCTTACAAACCTCACGCGCTTCCTCTACACTCATTACTCTTTTCATACATGCTCGCCGGTTTCGGGTACTTCGCCAATAATAATCTATACTAATCTATAATAATATAAATGCGGCAGTTGTTTGTTCGTCTTTCACGTCACAACGAAACGATGATATAGCATGATTTTTGTGTGGAGGTAGTTAGAAGGCTGTTGAGTGACGTAGACTAGGTTTTTGTTGCGATAACCGGCTCCTACAACGACGGCGCCGCGGGCAATATCTAGTGAAATTAAAGTTATAGAAGTAATCTAAATAAAAAAGTGAAAGTCACCTGATTGCATTTATCAAATATAGTGTGTCTAGGGGCCGTAGGTGTACCAAGGTATCCTCTAATGATTTGATTTAAAGTAGTAAGGAGCCTTTAGGAAAGCATCAGGTTTTCATCTTAATTGGAGTATAAGAACGTCTATGTTTCACAAGTTGGTAGTTGATAATAATATCTAATAATCGCAGAAGAACATATTTAATTAATATTGGCCCAATAGCTGGCATATTAAAGCGGAAAATAACTACTCATATTGAATCCCTAATCAAAATCGGAGTTCCTAATAATAAATTGTTATGTTCAATTTGAACAGCCGCAAAACCTTCGTGAATAAGGAAAGTTCCCATTTTCAATTAAAAATATTGTTCGGTTATTGGCGTTATTGAGTAATTATTTTGTGAATCGAAGTGCTAAATTATATTATTATTGCGGTAACGTTATGAACAAAACTACGTGAATTCTAACAGGAAGTCGTTAATTTATTACCAGAAATGTCGACAAAACGTCCGTATTTCTCATTAACTGACTGCTAAATTTATTACCAATTATTGATACGTAATGAAAACAGCATTATTGTATTTTTATTAATAGGTGAGTATCACGATATATTGCCAGAAAATTATTGAAGCTGTCGTCGGGTATATCAATACTGCCGTCAAACAGGGACATTAATAAATAATACAAACTCGTTTCTCGTGATCTTACTAGTTGTACCTGCGGCTTTGCCTGCGTAGAATTCTATGCCTGTTGACCCAATCTATTAGTCTAGTCTATACTAGTCAGTAGGTACCTACTACGAACGTACATAAAGGTACAGTTTATGTGTGAACGTCACAAAAATTCATTATTTTCACAAGCACCTTGCGGATCTGTAGGTAGTTAATACTTTAAAAGGAATAAGAAAGTATTATAATTAAATTAAACTGCAAGATTTCTCAGTTCGTATGAAATTAAAAATATTACAGTGGGGTTTTAGACAACTATGAAGATTATTGTAGAGTTTTTTATTTTATTTTAGAAGGCAAACGAGCGGACGGCTGGAAAGTCATCACAGCTGCCTATGGACGCATTTTACAAGAGGAGCGGATTGAAGGAAAAGGAGAAGGCTTCCGACACTCTCACTGGTCGAATGATAAGCTACAATATTGATACTTTACGTCCGGGGAAGTACTATGCTCTAACAGAGTATGTTAGAGCATAGAACTTTCCCGGTCAAGTCCACTTTCATGATAAAATCAGCAAGGCTTCTGCTCCGTATAAAAGCATCTATCAAAAGGAATCAACCTTGAAGCTTTCATGATAGGAGGACTGGGCTATTATTGACACAAAAAGTCTATTGAAAAGTTTTATAATGCCTTTTATTTTAATGCTTTATTTATTTATAAATATACTAGAGGAGGACTGCCGCTGCGCTGCAGAAATTCAGAAAATCCTTTCTTAGTGTACCCCTACGATCCTCAAGAAATATAATACATGACAAAATTTAGCTTCTTGCGTTATAATAATTTTCTTTTTTTTCTTTCTTTTTAATACGACAATTTCCGTACTAGGAATTAATCCTGTGTCGCGGGGGACTTTACAAACATACAACCAACGGACACAATGAACACCCAGACTAGAAACAACAATTTATGGATCACACAAAGTGTTGTCTCGTGTGGGAATCGAACCCACAATACTCGGCGCAGTGTCAATCGGCGAGGTGGCAGTCACCATTTTTGGCTGTAGCTTGTCTGTTAGTCAGTCAGTAAGGCAAGAATGTTAAATTTATATACAGATCATTCTATTCAAACATAAGTTAATAAAATTACAATTCTCTAAAACGGATAAAGCGTGTTCCCTTCTTTAAAATACTCATTACCATGAAGCTTTATTTCAGAAATGTTAGGTCATGTATGAAATCCTTATACAATGAACAGATTATCGGTAAATCTTAACAATTTAAGGAAGGTGAAAATAAATTCTGGGTCGGAAGCATTCTTGCGCATCACTTGAGGCTTTGGACATGTGCAGCCGTAAGTGGGTGCTTACAATGAATAGGGAATCTGTGCTACATTTTTTATGTTACTAAGAGTTTCACTTACCCATTTCGTAGGCATTGGATTTCGATCGACTATAATATAGTTGGTATTAATGTTGATGGGCTTAAAATATAAACATTAAAGGAAATAATAGACGACATCTCATATCATTTTATGACATCATGGCGTTGAACAGTAAAGAAAAAGTACCGTTATTCAGAACGTCAGACCAAACATAAGATTGGAACATCGCTTACCCTCATTTGTTAGCAAAATGGTACCGATTTATTTTCCCTTTGAGATCTCGTTTATGAATAGTTTCATCTATTGAGAATATGAAACACAAGGACAATACGAATGTTGTCAACTTGTTATGAAGTATTGGAGGAGTCGGACCGTGTTAGGACAATGACCACAGAATTGATGTACTTTTCGTGTCAAACAGCGTACATAAGGTACCTAGGTAAAACAGCGCGAGTAAAAGTAGGTACAATATCAAAATAGGCAGGTATAAAATATAGCAAACAAAAATTTACATAATTAATAAAACAATGCTTCCCAGAGAAAAGCAAGAAGATTAATTATGATCCCGATTCTCTTGAACGGGACCAAAACTGAATTTTGTTTCTTAAACTTGCCTACAGTAAAGCTCTGGATTAAAATCTTTTAAACTCTTCAAGCTGGTTGCACCAAACTTAATACAGTTACAAGCACTGGCTTTAAAATAGTTAGCGCTAAACGAAAATATTTAAACAGATAATTGCAGCATTTAAATAACCTTTGCAAATTGTTTTAAAATTAATTAAACTTTTTGTTAGCATTTTGTTAATAGCCCCTAAAGTAGTTTTTAATTTGGTGCTATCCACCCAGCAGATTTATCAAGGAGGAATAAAATAAACTCGCCACTTATTACTTAAGTACTTAACTTAATTAAAAACTAAAATTTTATATCTCCCTAAAATTTAATTTAACACGGCTTTTGTGATTTAACGACACGAGTTTTATTAGAAATTTTTCAAAATATTTTATGTTTGCAATAATAGACCTCAACCATTGCTCGTTTATTTTGAGATTGTCCGTTCTGAGATAAACTAGTTAAAAATACAATGGTGAACCTTGGCGACTTATTCCTGATTACTTCAATCCCTAAGCAGTTCTACGAAAGTCTGCTTTATCCTTTGCCTAAAATCGATAGCGGGGCTCTTATTCCGTAAGTTTTATACCTACGATAATTTGTGTGAAACTTGAGACCCCATGCTTACGAACTGCATATGAACTTGAAAAATTGCCGTATGTTCCGTGTTCTTGTCGTAAAATAAGTTAAAGATTCCAAAATTAATTTTACTTTACTCAGGGCACACGAAGGAAAACAGAAAAGTTTAATTGCCACCAATAAGAATGTTATTTGAACATTATAAAATATTGTTATCAATCAATCACCTAATTGAGTACGCTTTAGCTTAGTAACATTTTACTTTTTGATACAGAATACAGACTACAAAAGCCGCAGAATAGTAAAGGAATCTAATCTCGAGTAATGAAATTCTTATCTCCATGTGTCGCCGAGCAATATCTACCAGTCACAATACATCTTTTTTGTATTGCAATAAAGGTACAATAAAGGATGTTATGGGTAGTTTTGTTTCAGTGGACAGCTTATATAAATAACTGGTTGCTTTTGTGTGGGCGTACAAAAGGGACTGATAGAAATTAATATTTTTTACTAACGTTCTCCATTCGCATGTGAGAGGACTTTTTAAAACTATGGAGCTATTTTATCATGTGTTGTGAAAAAAGAGTGTTAAAAGATTTTGAATCTAAGTACGCGCCCATATTATCAGAATCTCACAGGACAGACGCAGGTTGGCAGTTCACGGACTATCTACTCAACGCATTCAAAGTTTGTAATGGTGCGAACGGCGAATGGGTACTCTTTCCTTGCTTAGAAGTTTTCTTCACAAATGCTGGTACTGAGCGATAAAAGCACTACTGAGTAGCAGGTAATTTTATATCAACTGTATCGTTATTTATGTTTAAGAATCAATAAACTAGCAACACTCGCGTTTGTTTGTGTTTGTAACCCGCAACATACGTACGTTGCGCATTTAAACATTAGCCGGTGTTAGCCACAGTTACACAGGCTTTGTTATAAATGACGCCAATGTTAGCGGATTATTGATTTATGTCCTATGTCCCCAAATATAACATGTTTCCCCATTAAACGTATCGTTACCTGAACAACGAAACTAACAATTAGAGTACATATAATCTGAGGTCCTAGTTAGTCCAACCGAAGCGGTTTACTTAACATTTAAAAGCTATGTATTTCAGTGGAAATTATTACAATTTGGTATGTAGTGGTGTATAATTCGCAATCAGGATCGCTTTAACTGGACCTCGCTTGAATGGGGCAGCCAACGAGCGTGATTTTGTGCCTTCATAAACTGTGTTAGTTAGTTAGGGATGTGGCATGTATCATTATTTAGTATGTCACTGGCGTAATATGTATAATTTAAGTTACACTTTTGAGGTAAGGTAGAGCAACAACTTGATACTTTGCTTCACTTCGAATTTTCTTCGACGGAAATGAAAACGAAAAATGGTCATTGATTCTGAAATTTCTATGATATTGGAATTCGCATCACGATACCTATCAGAACGAAGTAGATTCCAGCTATAAGCATAACAGTTATGCTTAAGACAATGCTCTCGCCATGATTACGATATTATTAAAAAGTTTTTCGTTTCCTCGGTTAGACTGCATTCGTACCATTAGTATTGCTAACACGGTGATTAGTGCTTTTAAAGTAGAATACTTTTGAATCTTTTTACGATCGTTGAATATTTTACTATTTGCAAATAGTTATAGAGCATAAAGGAGTAATAAGAGTACCTAGTTGTCGAAACTATGTATGTTGTAAAATATGCAAGCAAATAAAGATTATATATCTGTAAATTTTAATAATTCTTTTATTTATTATTCCACAACAATGTGTCCGAACAAAGCTGAATAGTTAACTAACTACGTCAGAGTTTGTTTGATATTAGTCGTACATAGTTAATCGATGATAACTATCTATTTTTTAGGGTCACTGGTCATCGCACGTGTCTAAAATTATGAGAAATACATAGAAAGCTTTCATTTAATTTGTTTTACTGTAGTGTATAAACAGTTGAATAAAATTTTAATATTTTTTGCGAGAACGGATGAAATATTATTTAGTATTTTCTTTCCTTGTTTTTTCGGTAGGTAGATAGCATGATTTCGGTTATCAAATATATTTTTCACCAAAGATATCGTGAAATTCACATAAAATTAAATACTGTTATTTAAAGTACCTTACATAATGCTCTAAGTACTGACACTGATTTAAAGTACCCTACATAATGCTCCCTTACATATGTGAACTTTAAAATATGTACGTATAGACTATCGTTTCATTAAAGGCAAATAAGTGAGCTTTTCTATGTGTCTTAAATAAATTAGCTTGGATGTTAAACTGATAAGCGAAGACGTTGTTCCGGGTCGATCCAAATTAAATTACAGTGCCTATCGCGGTAAAACCTATTTCCGACATGTTTACAATCAGCTTCTTTACGTCAGTTATGAAACTCAACTGTGTGTCTAACCGAGTTGCGAAGTTACCGGAAGCGAGCGTCATGAACAAAATCTAAGTGAATTTGTCAAACGCGACTATATAATAAGCTTTCAGCAAAGTTGTTTAGTAATTTGCGACGTAGGTAAGTACCTAGGTATACGCATACCGTTGTATATTAATCTTGGATGTTTTTTATTGCCTTGTTGGTGTTGTTTTGCTTGGTGGTTTCTATATTAAAATGTCACTGCGAATGAATGCTTGTGAGAAATATTATGATGATGTGTACAGTTAAATCAATTAGTAAGAATCTGATGTAACTATATATGCCCGCCGATGGATGGCGGATGCATTCTAACTAAAACCATGATTAAATTAATACCTTGATAATCGTTTAATTTTGTGCTCTATTTCAATCACACGCTATCGACAGGTTCAGTTGATTACGATCTTGTAGGAAATCACTTAGTGAGGTCACTTTCGCGCTTAATTTTATTTGCCGAAATGAGCAAATGGAAATGATCAGTTAGAGCGTGTTCACGACATGCTGAGAGCCTAAATCGCGTCACTCAGGGGAAGATTCAGAAACACGACATCAATTTATAAATAGAGAGCAAAATTTTCGCGGAAAGCCGCTATCCGATTACCTTGGGGATGTATTCTAAACGCGTCGAGTAATACTACATTCAAGATATATACTAAAAGCGGGTTGGGTACATTTTTGCTTTATTTCTCAAGAAGCCAATTATTTTTTGAGGCCGTCTCTCGCCGTATCTTGAGACCGTCACGTTATTAAAGCTGAGAGCCGTTTAAAGAACTAAACGTATTGATACCAATATTTATGAAACGGGTCTTTATAGCGTAAACATATTGTATTGTAATTTGAAACGTTTAATAGATGAAACTTTACCTTAATTGTTGTTTTTACAGAAATAGCCTCAATATAGACTATATAAGAAGAAGCGTGCATAAGGTTCCCACCAAGAACTAAGGGTCTTGGGACCCTAAGTTCTTGGTGGGAACCCTATGCACCCAAACCAAGCCAACCTCACCTGCAAGTGGTGCACCTGCCGATCAACGGGCCTCGTCCGTCTGGCAAACAAAATATCCCAATAAGCGACAATAGGCTCGCCACCTATTACGTGGGATCAAAACACTGGCGAAAAGTGGGCGTTTAATTTGCCTCTGCCTACCCCTTCGGGGAAACAACCGTGAGTCTATGTATGAAGGTATGTATGTATAAGAAGAAGTAGGTAGAAGTAAAATAAATCCAATGGAGTCTGTAAAGATAGAGTAATGCTACCCCGAGCTTGTACAGTTTCCATAGCACGATAATATCGATACCGAAGCGTGTTTACAAAAAATCGTCGTGTGCGGCCTCCTTGAGGGACTTAATACAATTTGGGAACATAGGGATAGTTGATTATCTCTAGACGTGTACGTTCTTGTATCGTATTGTAGATTGAGGTTTGATGGTTGACTTGATAAGAATAATACTATCTTCATATAAAGTAACTACAACATCTAGTACTTAGGCACTTTTGTCCGTATTCCACTTGAAATGTACCTATACAGAAGGATGCTCTGCACCTTGAAGTACTTTGCTTGTTTATCCTTCTTTCGCGTCACAACAGATCGATGTATGTATGATTTTTATGTGTTGAGTTTTTAAGAGTTGTTGTCGACATTGGTGGCTGGCGGGTGAGTTCGGCTACTTTTTATTGCGATAACAGACTTCCACGTGGGTGAGGCCACGGGCGAAGACGGGTATATTTATATTCTAATACTGTTAGCGAAAGTAAGACGAAGATTCGGTGGACAAACAGTTACGTGCGTCGTAACACCTGTTTATTTGGGTTGGTTATGTTTCATAGGCAGCAGCGATAGCCTAGTGCAGAGACCGACAGACTGCTACGCAGAGGGCCCGAGTTCGAATCCACGGCACACACTAATGACTTTTCGGAGTTATGTGCGTGTTAAATTGTTAATTATTGCTTGCTAAACGGTAAAGGAAAACATCGTGAGGCAACCTGCATGTCTGAGAGTTCTCCATAATGTTCTCGAAAGACATGTGAAGTCTGCCAACCCGCACAAGGCCAGCGTGGTGGACTATGGCCTTACCCTTCTCATAGTGAGAAGAGGCCCGTGCCCAGCAGTGGGACAGTTTGTATACAGGGCTGATGATGATGATGTTTCATAGAGATGTGCCGTCCTTTTTATAGAAATTTTGTGCAATATTTTTGTTAACATTTCTTACTGTAAAAGGTCAGTAATCAAAACTTGAAGAAATCAATACCTATTCCAGAAAATCATAGCCTAATTTTTAAGATTATAACTTAATACTAATTGTTATTCAAGGATATGGGCGATATTGGAGCGTGTAACATTTTTTGATATCATTTCAGCCGTTCAATTTTCTTCGATCGCTATCTTTCGCAATTTGGGTTCGCGTTCAGCGAAATCGCTTCCATCATGATAATCGACAGGCGACAGTGAGACACGGAGCGACTCTGATTTATGACGCTATATTTAAGAAGGGAGACGATGCGCATCGCCCTCGGCGTTAAAACAAACGCTTTGTGATAATCTTTTTAAACGACGACTTATAGGGAAAATCAGCATGTCAGGGTTTACTGATTGACAAATGATTTCTGTGATATCTGTGCTGATTAGCGTTTAGTCGACAATGGACGTTGCCAGTGGTATAGAAAGAGATATATTTAGTAGATTGCGGTAATTGTACTGACTTTTTAATAATCATAGGGTGCATAGGCTTCCCCCCAAGAACTTAGGGTCCCAAGCCAACCTCACCTGCAAGTTTAGTGGTGTACCTGGCGATCAACGGACGAGGCTCTGGCAAACAAAATAACCCGATAAGCGGCAATAGGCTCGCCACCTATTACGTGGGATCAAAACACTGGCGAAAAGTGGGCGTTTAATATGCCTCTGCCTACCCCTTTGAGGAAACAGGCGTGAGTCTATGTATGTATGTTAAATAATCTTGTACGGATTAGACGTATGCAACGTTTGAATAAAGCATGGATGAGTAGGTATTTCCCTGTCCAAGTACCTTTGGACTTTCGTTCATAGGACAGATTCTACAAAACACTTATACATTTTTTGCAAGGTCTAAACAATGCGACCTAGTTAAAGTTGAAAGCTACCAGTAATAAGGCAGTCGAACAAAAAAAAACGAAATAAGAAAAAAAATATAATCAATATGGAAGGTTTCGTAACTACATATTATTATCATCATTTGCGATTCTCCGAACGAATATCTCGGTATAAATAAATATTACTGGAGTTACTGTACCGAGAAATCCTTCAACTTTACTACGAATATATTGAAATTATTATCTGAAACTAGTTTAAGTAGGTATTGGATTAATAAAGTTTCTCTTTCACGATTTAATTTAGACTCAACATTCCTATTTCTAATTAATTGGTATTTACGCTGTCTGATGGAAAGATATCAGAGAAAGCTTCCATCAGGAGGCTTAGAAGTTGGCCGTGTCCTCTCAAAATACCGAGATCAGAGCCGCCTACACCAAGCAGCAGACCAGTCCGAGGTTGTGTTGGGATGCCACTGTGGTGGCTTTTGTGAATAGGCTCCGAATGGACTTAGGGGATAGTATCACACATCTCTTTCGCCTGACACAAACTCGAGCCGTACTGTTGTGAAGAGGTAAGGCGAGCCCAATAGAGGATTTCCACTGCGAGTCCATAAAAATAAAAACCACTATCTTAACAACAATACAGAATTATAGCCCACATAGAAATCAAACTACGGTTTACAGATTCTATCGCGATATATTAGTTATACTGTACTTACATTCCATTTATACGGAATGATCTAAAAACTTGATTATTTCATATAATCCGATGTTTCGGCTACTTTACAGGAGCCGTGGTCCTAAAAAACGGAGATGGCATCTTGTTAGCTTTTTTTAGTCTATACCCTGGAATATCTTTATCCCTTCGGGTTGCGAAGGTTACACAAGCAGTCGCTCTGTGGAGAAGTTAATATTCAACCAAATCTGATAAGACCGGGTTGAAACTGGGATAACTTTAGGAGGATGAAGAACTATTGTTTAAAGGCAAATAGTTTATTATTACGTGGTATTTAGGAGGAGGCTGGAGTTCCAAGTACAATTTCTGATTATTATTATTAACGTTTTAGAGTTCCTTTTTGTGCAACAGCACATACATATATTATGTCATTGATACCAAGATTAAATACGGCCCGGTTTAATATTTTTTAAATAAATTTTTGTCACAACTGTGTTGACTTGACTCTCGACTATGATTGCAACATTGCACTTCACTTTAGCCATAAATATTTTTGCTATCAGTAATAAGCTGTAGGTACATGCAATCGATACACAGCGGCAACGGCTAGCGATAATAAATAAATCTAGTATTAATAAATTAATTATACGTTCATGTGCGATGCCAAATGTTCTGTTATTTATCCTGCACACTACACAGTACACATAGATAATGTTATTCACGATGATATTGTGATGAATACTAAATGCGTATCATTTACTAGCCAGACTTGCGGCTTTGTCCGTTTGGAATAAGGTTTAGACCTCAGAGGATAATTTAAAAAGAAAAGTTAGGTCAAAATCTTGTAATCACTTAAACGAAAAATTTTGTTACTTAAATACTCAATGAATCTACATTAAAATTTAGTGCCACGTTCGCAATGCATGCATTTAAAATGGGTTACCTTATTACGTATATTGTTCCTTGAAGATCAAGCTTACTTTTTCCAAATTGGTGGACAGATTTAATCGCTAAATAAGTTTTCTATTGCAAAATTGACAATATGCTAATTTGTGAGTTATCTACAACGGTCGGAAAGATTGCTTGGCCAGCGTGGTGGACCATAGACCCTTATTGAGAAGAGGACACTTTAAGTTCTCGAGTTTATATACCTATAATATTACTAGCTGACCCAGCGAACTCCGTATCGCCTTTTTAAGAATTTTTATTTAATTCGCTTTTTTCCATGCCCCTTTTCCAAAGTTACCATTGACTAAGCGCTTAATCTCTTAGCATTTCAGAGTCTATAAATGATGAACAACCAAACATAGATTTTTAGAATTTCCCATTCCTTAAAATATCGGAGACGATACCCATATCGACTTTAAAAAATAAATCCCGTCCGCCATCTTTGATTTCCTATCCGCCATCTTTGATGACGAAATAGATATTGTATTTGGATTCACCATTCCTTAAATCATCAGAGACGATACCCATATTGATTTTTTAAATTGTTCCCATCCGCCATCTTTGATTTCCCATCCGCCATCTTGAATCACGAAATTGATGTTGTATTTGGATTCTCCATCCCTTTAAACACCGGAGACCATACCTACCCATATTGATTTAAAAAAAGAATTCCATCCGCCATCTTTGATCACGAAAGAGATGGTGTTTTTGAATTCCCCATTCCTTAAAATATCGGAGACGATACCCATAAAGACTTTAAAAAAAATCCCGTCCGCCATCTTTGATTTCCTATCCGCCATCTTTGATCACGAAATAGATGTTTTATTTGGATTCTCCATCCCTTAAATCATCAGAGACGATACTCATATTGATTTTTTTAATTTTTCCCATCCTACATCTTTGATTTCCCATCCACCATCTTGAATCACGAAACAGATGTTGTATTTGAATTCCACATCCCTTTTAACATCGCAGACGATACCAATATTGATTATTTAAAATTTTCCAATCTGCCATCTTTGATTTCCCATCCAATATCTTTGATCATGAAATAGATATTGTATTTCGATTCCCCACCCCTTAAAATCTCGAAGGCGATACCCATATTGACTTTTAAAATTTCTTCATCCGCCATCTTTAATTTCCCGTCCGCCATCTTGGATCACTAAATAAATTTCATATTATTAATCAGCGTCCCGAAAATCTCGAAACCGATACCCATATAGATTGTATCCTATCCGTTTAGCCTTTCTTTGCCTTTGACCCAACCCTCCCCCTTCTCCTTTGACCATTTTTTTTGTCTGGCCCCTAAAAGTTGTGGCGGAATAATTGGGCTGTCATAGGCAAAAATATTTTTTAAAATCCGACTGCTAGTTCCTGAGATTAGCCGACATTATCTTTTAGCCTTTTGAGCCTTTTGCCCGGCCCCAAAGGGTCGAAGCGTTATGTTATTATAGCCTTTAAGCCTTTCGAAATACCTGGGCTATATATACAAAAATATTTTTTCAGATCCGACTGGTAGTTCTTGAGATTAGCGCGTTCAAACAAACAAACAAACTCTTCCGCTTTATTATATAGTATAGATGTCGTTTTAACTGTTTAAGAAATATAACTGCAAAAAGTATTTACACATACAAACTACTTAGTACTAAGACATAGTAGTAGGTACTCAAAATGCTTTATGTCAAAATGTTATCCGGTGACTTTTCGCTACAGAGTGGCCAATATGGCGACTGCGATTTGTCTGTCAGAACCATTAGAATTTAACAAAATACTCGACAATCCGAATTTTGCGGATATATGTTGTCGACTCGAAATCTTTATTTTTTAATGTTTTATTATTCAGGTAAGGTTTCGATGTACCCCTGAAATTATTAATATAAGATTTGACACTGCGATAGCAGCGCCGTCGGTTCCAATATGAAACATTCCAAAATCCACAACTACTTACAAATTAAACATTAAGTAAAAAAAGCATTTTCCAGTGGACTAAATTGTGAATCTAAACCATTCTCAAGTCCCCTTGAACACACATCAAACAAAAATTTCATCAAGATCAGTCCACTCGTTTAGGAGGAGTTCAGTGACATACACACGCACACTAGAAATATATATATTAAGATTACCATTTTTGTATATTAAATTTAAAGTACCTACTTTTAAATTGTGACAATTCACTTGTTTCTCCTTTGGATTTGCTTGTGTTTTTTTGTATTTACTATCCTTGTGTGTATTTCCGGTAGTCATTACTGGCAGTACGTGGCCACTTTGCTGTGTAAATTAGTGGTTTAAATTCATACTTATCATAATATAGCATATTGACTTATTTAATTAATTGGCTATTCATATTCATCGTTGCATCGTTAATATTGATTATGTTACGTTCAACATTTAGTAGTTGCGCAATCTAATGAGTTTTATAGTTTTCTAAAAGTTTAATTTAATTTCGACAATATTTCATAACTTCATATTGTATTGTAGGCATGGGTTTAAGGGAACACTTTTATTTCTTTGATAAATATTATTGTTTCGTTACACTCGCAGGAGTACGACCAATAGTGCGGCACTGAGCTGGATTCAAGGCTGCAGGTTTCAAAACTGTACCCCCGTTTTTCCGCTGAGTAAGCAGCTCGAAAGATTGCAGTCGTGGCAGGCTCGTAACTCAGTGGGTAGGCGCTGGATTGGTGGTTTGCCCACGAGTTGGGGTAGGTTCAGACTGGTTGGAGGTGCAGTAGCCGTAGTCGCAGTTACTGGCAGGCGAAGTCAGGTAAAACCAAGAAGATAGCGTAGAGTAGAAGTCGCTGGGAAGCGTAGTCTTCAATCGTAGGGTGAACCTGGAACCCACAGCCAGAGGGATTTTTAAGACTCGACAAACGAGAAATCTATCGAATTATAGGGTGACTAAATTTTTTTTAGATTATTGCATTGCAGTGTCATATTCTTTATCAAATTGCTGCGCCTAATATATATGTAAGCGATATGTAATTTAGATCATCCTCTTAGCGTTATCCCAGTTTCAATCTGGGGTCCGCTTACTAGACTAACCGGATTTGGCTGAATATAAGCTTTTCCACAGAGCGACTGCCTGTCTCACCGCCGCAACCCTAAGGGATAGCGATATTCCATGTTTTAGACTAGTGTCAGTTTATTTAGAAGGTACTGACGCCCTGTAACGACTGTCAAAGATCTTTATGACAACCGGACACGACGGCTTAACGTGCTCTCCGAGGCACGGGACAAACGATAATTAACAATTCAATACGCACATAACTCCGAAAAGTAATTGGTGCGCGCCGTGGATTCAAACCCGATACCCTCTGCATGGCAGTCTGTTGCTATATCCACTCGGCTATCGCTGCCTAAGTGCCTATGTCAGTGATATGCGAGCATTTCGTGTCATGACAGCACAAGCTATAGTCTAGTGATGTTATGTTTACTTTCACTCTGTCATCTCGCTAGTTTGGAGAATCCTGCAAGTTAAGCATGAGCAAGTATGAGCGTCCCAGCACTGCAGCGATACCTACTACCATATCACAGAATATCCCTACGTTATGAAAATCGTAATGTCGGGATTGAACCGTGAATTGTACCCTAAATGTACTTCGAATTTGATTGGTGAGAAATATTTTCTACATTAAGCAATGAAACTATAATACACAGTGATGTGGTCAAGGTATGATGTTGATCTAAGCTTAGAAGGTTTATTTTTTTATAGTCTCACGCTTGTATCCCCGAAGGAGTAGGCAGAGGAAGTACACCCACATGAAATATTATACACCCACACTTCGCCATTAATTTTTTAGGTTCCATGTAATTGGGGCGAGCCTATTGCCGTTACCGGGCACATCACCAGACTCCGGGCTATTGTCCGACTTTTGCCCGACCCGAGAATCAAACCCGGGACCGCCGATCAGCAGTCGCATGCGCTATTCACTGGACCACGGAGGCAGTCTTTAGAAGTTTCCTGCGAAACTTTATTTGAGTTTTTTTAGAAACATACTAACGGTGCAAGATAGTAATGTGACGTAGTAGCGGTCGCGCTGCCCCCACTACTACTGATTGGCCGCCTCGCTGACCAGCGGCACATAAATACCGCGGCGAGACAGCGATCACTCTATCTTGGATCCTGGATGTCGTCAAGATAAGTTCTACTTCTCTGCTGGAGCACCGAAGCCTCGTCAGCCTGCCTGTCTACCCTGCCCTGAGTCTAGCTCTTACCTCTAGTTACCGGGTTTATTTTGTGTAACGCTTTTAAGTAAAATTATTTTGTAACGAACAATATACTTATTTAATTTCTCTCCAGTACACATACCTGCTACGTAACTCATTAGGCATTTAGGTACCCACACCTAATAAACGTTACAGTAAAAAAGAAATAAGTCACTGTGACGTCGACCCATTATCCAGTGAAGCCAATTATCTGAGCTGATACCTCAGTTAATGTAAACTATATTTCTCCGTACTATGAAATGAATGCACAATCATTTATTTTACAGTAAGGAGACATAGTGTAAATGTTGACAATGCTTTTTATTAAACTTTGCGACAGGGCTACAAATTAACGAATATTGATTATTAGATTCATTAAAAACACTTTATTTATATTTAACACTTTATTTAATAGCTATATTTCTTATCTACCGTTCTATTCAATACTCCTAAAACACGTACCAGAAATACTAGACTATTTTCGGTACCTCATCATCGCACTAATTATGGCAGCAATTCAATTGTACCGCGATTACTTCGAACTTACAACAATAAATTCAGTGATATCGATATATTACTTCTATCTAAAAACAATTTTAAAAGTAGAATTGTTCTTGAACTCACCGCAGGTTCCTGTTACTGATTCCTGTTACTATGTTACTGTTACCACGTAACGTTCCTGTTACTGTTGCTGCGTGGCGTGGCGTTGTCTGTCACTGATAACGTTACGTTACGTAACGTAACGTAACGCCAGTTTTGTTAATGTTCTTCCCTTTATATATGTACCCATACCGCTGTTTCGCCGTGTGAAGCAGCGTGATTGGTGTATGTATATGTGTTCGAATTAGCTTTGTAATTATAATGTACCCATACCACTGTTTCGCCAGGTGAAGCAGCGTGATTGGTGAATGTATATGTGTTTGAATTAGCTTTGTAATTATAATGTAGCATTAAAAACATTAAAAGTAGAATTGTTTTTGAACTCACCGCAGGTTCCTGTTATGGATTCCTGTTACTATGTTACTGTTACTACGTAGCGTTCCTGTTACTGTTGCTGCGTGGCGTGGTGTTGTCAGTGACAGATTCTTACCTAACGCCAGTTTTGCTCATTTTCTTTCCTATTTATTTCCTTTTTATTTCTACCCATACCGCTGTTTCGCCGGGTGTAGCAGCGTGATTGGTGTATGTATATATATGTGTAAATTAGCCTTGTAATTGTAATTATAATATACTCATACCACTGTTTCACCTGGTGAAGCAGCGTGATTGGAGTATGTATATGTGTCTGAATTAGCTTTGTAATTATAATTGTAGCATTACAAGTAGAATTGTTCTTGAACTCACCGCAGGTTCCTGTTACTTATTCCTGTTACTATGCTACTATGTTGCTGTTACTATGTAACGTTCCTGTTACTATTGCTGCGTAGTGTAACGTTAGCAGTGACAGATTCCTGTCACCGATAACGTTACGTTGCGTAGCGTAACGCCAGTTTCTGTTCATTTTCTTTCCTTTTTATATGTACCCATACCGCTGTTTCGCCGGGTGTAGCAGCGTGATTGGTGTATGTATATTGTGTTTGAATTAGCTTTATAATTATAATGTACCCATACCAATGTATCGCCATGTGAAGCAGCGTGATTGGTGTATGTATATGTATTGAATTAGATTTGTAATTATAATGTACCCATACCACTGTTTTTCCAGTTGAAGCAGCGTGATTGGTGTATGTATAAGTGTCTAAATTAGCTTTGTTATTATAATGTAGCATTAAAAACACAACTTTCTACCTCCTATTGAAATGTTGTGGAGCTCTGTAATTGGTTTAAAGTTAGTGTAAGGCAACTTGTAATGTATTTGTCTTAAAGCTGTTGAGTTTCCTTAAAATAAATAAATAAATAAAATAAATAAATAATAAATATGAAACTAAATGTCCGTTCTTTCATAGTACTAGCTTCAAGAAAACTTTTAACTAGTTGCTGAAAGTTTAAAAGAACAACATTAAAAGGAAGGAAATGTGAATGGAATATTGGTCAACGAACATGCGAAACGACTTTTTTATCCATCAAAAAGAATTTCTACATTTAGGGAATTTAAGCGGCCTTTTTCGGTTCGGTATACAATTTCGTCCTAAGCTTAACTTAATCCTCTAGTCATAGTAACAGAAAATGTTATAGTAATTTGGACTAAATCTTATTTCTCTGTTCGATCAGAAATATTGAGATCTGAATATCTTCTTTCTATTTTCAAATCTATCTTTTTAGTGTTAAAGCTCAGAGGCCTAAAATATACCCAGTGGATAGAGCGGCTATTTTCACACTTTTCTATCATATACGTACCTATTCATTCCTAATCCTGTCTATTCTTGTGACCCTCATTTCAGCTGAGTGGAGATATTTTTCATCGACGTATATCATCGGCGAGCATTGTGAACCGGACAATACCATAGGTCTTTACAATAGTCTTAGATGAAGGAGTATTATTAAACTCAATTTTAGAACATGACTCAGCCTCATATTGTGATATTTCGTTGGCTTAGAGGATTTTTAATGTTAAATAGTCTAAGATCCTAAGCACATAATCCTAAATGACATTGCTCAAGTTGAAGCTCTCCTTACTTTGCTTTCAGTTATTTTTATGAAGTTAAAGGAACTTGGATTGATGGTATAATTTCATTATTTCAAGTTCCTTTACTTTCGTTGTTTGCGTCGCATAATAACTATTTACTTAAGTGAAGGTTTCGTTTTTCGTTATTTTATTTATAAATAGTGTAACTAGTTTGCATATTTTCTAAGCAGAATAAAAAGAAGTGTATAAATGTCGGCCATACAATGAAATAAACCTACTTAAAGTACGATATGTTTGGATAGGCATAGGTATTACAGTTCGTACTACACTTTAAAATAATTGCTACGTTGTTCAGAAAATTATAATATGTTCTTTTAGAGACCGTTGTTGTATTTTTGTTATAGGTATCATAGCAAAGAAAATAAAATGTTAGAACAAACCGTCTACGGAACAAACACAATCTTTACATTTACGACTAAGAGATTTATTTTCCCAATGCTTATTAAAAATAGAAGACCCGTGACCCGATTGATGTATGGTCTCGTCTTCAATTTGTTATTTGCAGGTTTGCAAAGCCTTTGTACTTACAAAAGTAGGTATCTGATGCTATGCGAGTTCCGGGTACAAATTTTTTTTTTTTTGGTCTCGGTTCGGACAATCCTAATGGAGTCCCTCTGCCCTGGGGGAAGGGCGAAGGGGACTGTCAGACTCTTGCTGACTAAAAACAAACCCGTGTTCCTCATGTGCCCGTGTGTCGTCCTCGCTACCCCCAGACGGGTATTGGCCCGCCAGATAGTCAGGCGGGCCCCGAACAAAACCCCCTTGGCGGCGGATGAAGGTATTGGGCTCCGCTGCCAAAACGCCCAGCGGCCGCAGAGGATAGGGATGACGGCAACGCAACACCGCATCTGTGCGCCCCCATTGGTCGCGGGAGATAGTTCGCGCGGCAATGCAACACCGACACGCCTCTCCTCTCGCGACCGCGCCCGACTGTGTGGATAAAAATAAATTTGGTGTGTCCCTGTGGTGCGAGGGACAGTTCTTCTGTCCCTCGCACCTTTGGACGCATCCTGTACAGGCTTCCGTCAAGCCCACGCGGAGCGTCTCACTTAGCTCTCGGGGCTCTCTCCCGGGATCTCACTTAGCTTAACCGTGGGTGACCTAACTACGGTTACTGAGCTCCCCCCACCACGACAAGGTGGAGATCTCACGGGGGGGGAGGGAGTTCCAGGTACCTATTAAATATTACGTATTATTACTTCCATTAATTTGTGATTTAGTCGAAATTATACACAGGACAGAAATTGGCATTTCATAAAAATAATATACCTCATGTCTATCAAATCTTTCATTACCATAAACGGAGAGTGCTTATATGTAATGGTGTGACGTTATTTGATTTCATGTCTATAATAATCATGGAATGGTATATCGAAGCATATAATCGTATCATACGGAACTGACAGCTGTCATCGCAAAGTAAACATTGTTCTCGTAATTCTTATTTCAATTTATTAATAACTGCTAATCAAATCAATTCTAAGTTAATCAGTTGGTGTAAGGTGTTTAAAACTATAAAATATATTATATTTGCAACAGTGTTAAACTGGAATAACCACCTCCCATAGAACGAACGGAGTAAGTTCAACACTGCAATCTGGTGAGGCTTTTGAGTGATTATCGGAGAAAACTGTGAGTACTTACGATATTACACACTAATATACACATTCCCATTATTAATTACGAAGAACTGATGCTTAAACAACGAAATCATAATTAAAACCGTTAGAGGAAAAAATGTTGTTTTGAATTCTATGATGACTAATACAGAATAACAGAACTGTCATCTGACATTTCCAACAGAGCCATTAGTGTTGTGACACATGAACGAATGATAACTAGGAGGCAGAAAATATAAAGCCGACCATTCATATCGATATTGATTAATTGTATTGCCAGCGAGAAGAAAATTCCCCGAATCAGCCGCAGGATGGCAGCACTTGTAACATGCCATAAATGTAAAAAAATAGTTAATATAAAAAAACACTGCGCTATGCTCAATTTGTGATAACAGATTCGAATTGAGCTGCGATGGCTACCCAGAACAAACGTACCGAATTATGAGCCAAGAATCTAAAAAGAATTGGAGATGCAAGACCTGTATTAAAAGTAAGAAAGACATTGGCACCGGCGCCAGTGGTACAGCATCAAATGTCACCCTGAAAAGAAAACAGAAACCTCTAAAAACACCTTCTCCAAAGGATCATGATCACAATGCAATGAAAACACCAACGCCACGTCAAAAATCCAAAAATACGATATCTCGAGGATCCAGTATTCACATGTACTTACAGACTGCGCAACATCCGACGAGTCATATATCACCCCTAACAAACTCTCAAGGAGCATAGACGGAACAGTATCTGAGTTAGTAATAAACTCCGAACTTAAGGAGACAATATCACAGCTTACCAGGCAACTAGAAAGTACTGAAAATGAATTAGAAAATACACTACTAGAAAACACTGATTTACATAAACAGATAAAAAAGTTAAACGCTGAAATTAAAGTGTTAAAATTGCTATGTAATTCCTCCTCCATATCAGAAAGTCCTAGTATAATAGTAAAAAATAAAAGTAAATCTTCCCTGCATAAAAACAGTGTATCTTCTACACCATCCACGCCTCTATCATCCAAGCCGAATGAAAAGGCCAATGACAACGAAAAATTAATATTACACCTGCAACATTTTCTCAACGAAATTTTAGTAAAACAATTTAATTTAGGTAATTATAACATGGCGGCTTATAACACTAGGCTCAAAAAGAAAAGGGGAGGTTCTTTGATTTTGGCAAGTCAGGATAGAAAAGTAGAGGAACTAGAAATATGTAAGCAATTGTATAAAACGGATTGTTTTGAAGTCTGTGGAGTCAAAGATTTAGAAACAAATCTGTGTATCATTTGTTGTTATAGAACAACTGCAAATAATAATTTTGACAACTTCATGGACAGGCTTGAAAAACTATTACAGTATTTTCTAAATAAAAAATGTATAATCTGTGGTGATTATAATATTAATATACTTCATGATGACACGAGACGGAATTCTTTCATATCGCTACTAATTTGCTATAATTTTAGGTACTTAATACACTCACCCACATTTAGACGAAATAAATCAGAATCATGCATAGATAATATATTAACAAACTTACCAGAAAACAGTATTGATGGTTTAAATGTTGATCACAATGGGCTATCTGACGGACACGCAGGGCTATTTTGTGAAATACACTTAGATATTGTTGAGCAAAAAAAATCTGCCGAATTATGTGCTACTACGTAGAAGAAGTTATAATGATAAAAACAAAAAACTTTTCAGGGACACAATATTGCAGACTAACTGGAACACTGGTGTAAATACTTTTCTTTGCAAATTCAAATATATTCATTCAACAATTTTTAAAAAGCGTATAAGAAAATTTAATATTAGAAGATATAGTGGATCTAAATGGATAACGAATGGTATAAGAATAGCTAGTAAAGTGAAACGTTTTCTTAACAGTATCGATAAGAAGCAGTATCAAAATTCAGTTCTGGAATATCGAAATAGGTATATCAGACTGTACAGAAAAGTTGTTAACACTGCAAAGCGTAACTTTGTTAGGAAGCAAATAGAAAAAGCATCAGATTCCAGTAAGGAAATATGGAAAATAGTAAATCTAAGGCGCAACACTACTAAGCCAACTAGCGATGAACGTATTTTGCTCAAAGTTAATAACACAGTTATTAGTAATGCTTTAGATGTAGCTAATATTTTTTCGAAAACATTTGACAGCTCTGTGCGCTTAAGTTCATGCAACATAATGTTAGCTATGACGTATTTAAAAAAAAGTGTTGAGAGAGTAGATACAAACATAAGTTTAGATCAAGTTACGCCCTCAGAGATATACAAAATGGTAAAAAATATGGATAATAAAGCATCGGTTGGCTTTGACGAAATACCTCTGACTATTATTAAAGAAAATATAGACCTGTTAGTAGCCCCGTTGGCATCTCTTTATAATGAATGTCTTGAAGTAGGTCTCTTTCCAGATCAATTCAAAATTGCTAGAGTTCTCCCAATTTTTAAGAAGGGTAATAAGACAGACCCTTTGAATTATAGACCGATTTCCTTGTTACCGGTTTTGTCAAAATTGCTAAAACGAGTAATGAAGGATAGACTGATGAAGCACATAAGATCACACAGTTTGCTATACAACGAGCAATATGGGTATCAAAAGTCAGTTGGTACTACCGATGCCATAGAGGCTTTAATTGATGAGGTCGTCTGTAATTTAAACGTCAAGCGTAAAGTTGCAGGTATTTTCCTTGATCTCAGCTCTGCGTTTGATACAGTTGATCACGATATCCTGCTGGCCAAATTGGAACACTACGGTGTAAGAAAAAATGTGTTAAACTTATTTACCTCTTATTTACATAACAGACGACAATACGTAGAAGTCAGGTCTGTGGATAAGGGAGAAAAAAAGATTTTCAAATCCAATTTGACCACAGTATCCGGTGGTGTTCCCCAGGGATCTGTCTTGGGTTCGATTTTCTTTATTGTCTTCCTAAACGACATGATTGGGTATATAAAAAGCCGTACATCGGACACGAAACTAATAATCTTCGCTGACGATACAAACGCGATAATATCTGCAGATAGCACGACCGATTTGGAATCGAAGGTAAATGCGGCATTAAGTGTTTTCGAGAAATGGTTTAGCATCATAATCTAAAACTAAACATTAAAAAAACAAAATGTTTGTTGTTTAAGTCTACGATAAGAAATCAAAGCAGTATTGAAGTAGTGTCCGCCGGTAATAAAGTAGAAGTGGTAGATAGTGTAAAATTTTTAGGGGTTAATATAGATTTTTTGTTAAACTGGAAACTGGAGACACTAGCTATAACAAAATCTATTAGTGACTTATGACTTATGACGTATGAACATAAAATGACAAGCCTGCAACTGCAACTGAAAGCCGCTGAACACGACGTCATTGATCTAACCAATCGTCTTCAGGCAATGACTCAACCAGGTATCAGTAAACATAACATCCAAAGTCAGGCACCTAGCCTATTGCATGAACAAGATACTCTGCGTAACACACGTATGATACATAAAGAACTAACAGTAACAAACCGAAGGAAATTTGATATCCGGAAAAATATTTTTATTTTTGGTACACAGCAGTGCGTCGGGCTTGCGGCAGCTATATCGCACTCCAGGACAAATACACAGTACGAGCAATACAAAGTTATCGCTGAAACGAAGCCAAATGCACCATGTACCGAAGTCATTAGGAATAGTTGTAATATACGATTAAAGTCTAACGATAAGCTCATTATATGTGTTGGTGAAAATGACAATAACTTGGGACTGATTCTATCTCGACTGCGAATGTTATTACAGACTTTTAGGAATAATAGTATAATTGTTTTAAAAGTAATGGAAAACACGTATCTAGATACTGTAGGCTTAAACAATTCTTTAAAAAATCTGTGTAAAAAATACAAACATTGTCAATTCCTGGATTATAAAGTAAACGCCTTTTCTAAAGTTAATGAACATTATACACTTATGACAATGTGATGGACCAATATGATAAGGGGGCGAACCATTACAAGGAAACAACTCCAATATCAGAAACGCAATATCTTCGATCGATATCTATAATTACTTATGTTTAATATCAACAGTAACTGGCATAAATATTGGAAAAATATGAGTCTTGTCTTGTCCAGCCATCTTTGTCAAATATATGAATGGCATCATTGGCAAATGTGACTTGATAACGTGTCATTTTTGTCTTATAAATAGTTATCCTATTAAAAAATAACAGTAAAATATATCGTAAAACATTTTGCTTACACTGAACTTATAGACGAAGTAATGTCTTCGTTAATTACCTACTGAATTATATTCTTAATTTAGAATGAGCTGTTGGACCTCTTTTAAATAAATAAAAGTTACCACAAGATTATATTAAAATATTATTCAACTAATAAATATCATGGCTTTGTTTTGCATGAACTAGCAAAAAGTTAGTTAGTAGTTAGAGTTACTGAAACAGGCGCAGGAAGGCGTTTGAAGCAGATCATGATTGCAAAGAATCCTCACATTAATAAAAGTATCACGTGTGTAACGTGCGGCCAACTGCTATAGATACCGAGTAGTAGTGCCGTAAGTAATACGAATATTCGTGAATATTCACCGATACTTGCTCGCCGGGAACTTGCTACTTATTATAATGTTGGAATATGTTTAACTAGATTTACTAGCAGCAATTGAAAGTAACGCCATTTTTTTACAAAACAATAGAAATCTCTTCGCACTCATTTTAATGCATATTCAATTGTTAATTGCAAAAACCTAACATTTAGATTTTGCATGGAATTTGAATATAAAGTAGGTATACTCAAATTCCTAACGGAATAGTTATACCTAAAACAAACTCCACTCTCTAATTTATTTCAACCCACTATGTCGGGCTAATACAGATTATATATGGTCATACGTGAGTTACAAAAATGTTATAAAACAAACATGTTTGCCTCGTAAAAGTAACAGAGCGCCCTCACAGTTTGATGTTAAATACTTTTTAGTTAATAACGACACCCGTAACGGTTGAGTGAGCAATTTGGTGGGCGCCGCGCACCGTCGTTACGTCATGGCTCCTCTGTTTATCCGGGATCAAACTCTACATTACGACGAAATGCCTTCACTCGTATAAGGTCACATATCGACGAGTACACCCGATCAAAAGCTTTAACATTCAAATCCATCCATATACGCTACGCTTCTTTGCATTACCTTTGATTTTCTCCAAATTGAATGTGCTTATTAAACACAAGTAAGAACAATGTAAATTTCTATGCTCAAAACGTTTTACAGAACCACTTTTCTTTGTCAGAATAAGCTTTATACATTACCGAGCAATTGCGAAAATGAAATTCATGTTTGTATGAAAATTACTTGACAGTTTAGCTATCATCTTAACACGAACACACCTGAGATTTGCACAAACCCAGCAGTTACGAAAAATTCTTCGTCCGGTTTTAATGTTGTCATTTGGACAGGCGAAAGGTCCAATTTTTGCATTAGGGTTTTTTGTGCAAAATAATGTGACATTAAGTCTCACCTCCCTTAAAGGGACACGTCACGTATGTATTTGGGTCAGCTCTTACATTCATGTCACTTTGATAAATAATTAGGGTTCTGTTACAAAAAACTACGTTGACCTCATGCATCTCAGACGTCGGACAGTTCATTAAGCATAATATTCTTGAAAGTGATGTAATTTATCGTGGGGAATTATCGTTTTTGTGTAATTAACTTTGGTTAGCACAGTCCCAAAAAGGAGCGAGTGTAGAACTCGTGGTCCGCGAATATGTGTCGCACTTGACCGCTTTTTATTTAAATTGGGAGCGTACTGGTTACCCGTAGTAAACGTGACCCATTTATAATTCATGTACATTTAAGACTAACCAACTTACAGAGTAATCCAGTAAAATAATTTCGTCAGAACATGTTTGTACAGAATTGAATTTTCTGCTAGTGTGAATGAACACTCATAAATCACGAGATAATGAATCATATCAAATAATAAATTATACATTTAAAGGCACCTTTTGTGTGAGTTCAACGAGGTAAGACCGTAATTCTCACCTGTCATACAACCCGCATCTTAACTCTTGAATATAATAATTGTGAAGAAATCATATCGTGTTGTGAATCACGTCGTGCATGAGCAAAATCAAAACGAAAAATAAGTAAAGTGTGTATACGGTGAAATCGAAATGTTCACGGGAACATTTTCTTCCGAACATACGAACAGCCTTTATTTGAATTGGAGCGAAAACATTAAATCAGGCGTATAATCTTAGCGTTCCGTACGCTTTTGTGGTTTAAATGTACCCAACAAGGCTCGGCTCGGCATGCGTGTTCGCTCTGCGCACTGAACGCTAGACTCTTTGACGACCGCCGCCGTCTATTCTTTATTTTTATCCACATGTGTTTGTTTGTGCAAAAACAGGAATTCTTTGTAGTCATAGGTGTTATAAGTACACAACTTTATGCAAGCACATGCCTTTACAAAGACAGGGAAAATATGTGTGCTATTTTGACAGCGTAAAGAGTATGTAGGTATAATTTATAAAAATCATCGTCATTAATATAAAACGACCTGTCCTGAGTGATATATCATTGCAGTACCCAATGCTTTTATGACGCGGGCAACCTTTAAGGAAGGATTTTTAATACATTGTATGATATTCCGCAGTTTTGCTACTAAGTGTATCAAAATTCCAGCAAAAGCTGGTTGTATACCATTTTACTAATGTAAATATGTAGGTATATTGTACTCGTGCAAAGAACTAAGATTCCTTTTTGCATGAAAATACTCAAAGGCAGCGAACGAAATCACGAAGGTCTTCTCGCCCGTTATCTATTCAATTGTCAGATGATTTGGATAGTTTGTGCCCACTAAGAAGGTAGCATAACCATCAGGTACCTCCACGGCTGCTAGGGTATTCAACGTAGCTCATTGCCATACATTATGTGAATATTTCTACCTTTAGAATAAAAAGCTCAATATTACTCTAGGACTAAAACGTTTGTATAAATTGAGATAGTCTGACCCCTGTCACTCTAGGTTCTAATTTTGTTATCGGCGAGCTGTAGATTTACGATGGTTCTCGTTTCTAAGGATCGTGATTGTATGTGTATTGCTGTATGTAGCTTAAGGCTCTCGTAAGATGTTTTAGTTAAACGGATTCGGACTTGGAGCGCTGAATAAATGAACATTCATCATCATCAGCCCTTTATACTGTCCCACTGCTGGGCACGGGCCTCTTCCCATTATGAGAAGGGTAAGGCCATAGTCAACCACGCTGGCCAAGTGCGGGTTGGCAGACTTCACATGTCTTTCAAGAACATTATGGTGAACTCTCAGACATGCAGGTTTCCTCACGATGTTTTCCTTCACCGTTTAGCAAGCGACAATTAACAATTTAATACGCACATAACTCCGAAAAGTCATTGGTGCATGCCGTGGATTCGAACCCGGACCGTCTGCGTAGCAGTCTGTCGGTCTCTCCGTAGTGGATCCACTAGGCTATCGCTGCTAATGAACACTAAGGTTCTCTATATTTTAAAAAATCGTAACGTAATGATCATGTAATGTTCGCAAATAAACGAACCACTTATAAGTTACATACTCGTTTTACTTAAGTATAACAACATTTTCATGATTTTGACATCACATACTTTGGAAACATATACTTTTACTCGTCTATAATACACTTAAAACAGGCTAACAGGCAATGTTCAATTACTACATATCTTACACAGATGAATGATAAAGCTGATTAATTGTAGAGCTTAAATACTTCACTGGTTAGTTCAAAACAAATAAAACTATAACACGATTCAGAAACGACGAGAATTTTAGTGTGAACAGTCGTAGTTTACCTTTTTTATTAAAATATGCGAAACTTAATTAAATGTACGCCACTAATGAATGAGTAGAGTCGCGTACACTGAATTAATGTTAATGACGTAAAACTCGAAGAGATAACACGTCGTAACACTTTGGGATCAGATTTAACATTAACAGTTATTGCCGATTCGGTTTGTAATACTCTGTGTTATCATGCTCAATGGGACTTTACTAGTTGGAAGTACTTAGTATTGATATACGATTATCATGTTGGAGGAGTTTGAAACTGTTGACCGATTAAGCGTAAGATACCGGCGTTTTTTTTTAACTCAAAATAACATTGATAAGCAAAACCGTATCTGAAAGTGAATATGAATTTTGTGGTCAATCAAAGGACACAACTGTGACATCTAGAAATGGTTGATTTTTGTTAATACTCTTCTTTTAAACAAGTTCAAGTTTTGTAATTATATTTATAGTTAGTAACTACCAACTAGAATCCTAAAGAAAACCAGCATTAGAAAAATCATCATCATATCAGCCAAACGACGTCCACTGCTGGACATAGGCCTCCCCCAAGGTTCTCCACACAGACCGGTCTTGAGCCGCCCGCATCCAACCTCCTCCCGCGATCTTGACAAGATCGTCGGTCCACCTTGCGGGGGGCCTACCTCTGCTGCGTCGTCCGGTACGTGGCCGCCACTCCAGAACCTTTCTGCCCCAACGGCCATCGGTTCTTCGAGCTATGTGCCCTGCCCACTGCCACTTCAGCTTGGCTATCCGGAGAGCTATGTCGGCGACTTTGGTTCTACTAAATAATAAACGGAAATTACTACCCAAAATGGCGCAAGGCCGCGCCTGTCATAAATAGTGTGACAAAGTATAAAGTGTAAAAGGTGTCAATCATTCGTACACTACAGTAGTCAGCGAGCAGTTTATGTTAGTTTTATTTCACAAAGAGCCTCGTAACACTAAAAAGAACTCCATCTTAGCGCTACACATTTGTTATGGGAAACGTCTTTGTTTTAGAGCAACTTACTCTACAATACTAAAATCCGGATTGCTCCGGTAAATATTGACGAGAAATACAAGAACGGAGTGGAACGCAACAAGAGAATAAATGTATTTATATAAATACATGCTTAGTTTATCAAACAAAGCTTTCTGCAGTTTCTATCATTATCATCATCATCAATCATTATAAACATTTCTTCGTTTACTGACTGACTGACAGACAATGCGCAGCCCAAGCTACTGGGCGCAAGAAGCTGAAATTCGGCATGTGAGTTCCTTAAGAAGCGTAAGAGTTTAATGCACCCATAAGGGATTGTCCAAAATTGCTACGGGATCAAGTAGAAACGGGTAAATTAAAAAGGTAATATTATGTGGTTGTAGCTGCGGGCATCCTCTAGTCCTCATATAATAAAGAGCAATAGCAGTTCGATCTCTCGGGATCAAACACGCATACTTTGTTATCATTGACTCGCGTGAGCTCGTTGCTACAGGACTTTGAGGACACCGCGGTGGTTTTAGTGAATAGGGCTCGAACGACTCTACGAGAGAGTTTCATACACCTCCTTAGCCAGCCCTAAAACTTAATAGAGGAGAATAAAGATATCCCTGTTATTATCCCGTGACAAAATCTAAATATTATTATGTTGTACACATTATTTATACCTAAACTAACGCAAACGCATGCAGACCATTGCATTGAAATCAGTCCAGTCGTATAGTTCAGCGACCAACACATCGAATATCGACGAAGTAAAAAAAATATTTTTCAATTTTCTTTTGGTACTTTATGACATGATGTTTTATACAAATAATAAAGCTAGTTAATTTCAGAGATAAATATTTCACTTGTTAGTTCAAAGCAAATAAAACTACAACACGATTCAGAACCGACTAGAATTTACGCACGTACTAAGTAATTCTACGTATTGTGGAATTATAATGACGATATATAGATGAAGCGATCGAATTCAAAAAAGGAAAACTAAATTCTGAAAGGCAAGATTGATTTAGATTTCCATGGAGCACGAAGGATTTATATGACGCCGGTTTTACCTAACGAAATACTGATCTATTTTAGATATAATAATTTTTTATATCATTTTTTATATTACTTTCAGCGTCTGTTTGCGGGCTCAGAAAGTTAGTGTCTATATGCGAATAATATGCGAAAACACATGGCTTGCAATACAATGTGAAAAAGTCTGAAGTCATGGTGTTTGAGGCTGGGGGTAAAACACCTCAAAATATTCCGTCTATCAGACTAAAGAATCAAGTGCTAAAAATAGTATCTGAATTTAAATACCTTGTCCACATATTAACCCCCAACCTCACCGAAGACCTTGACATTGAGCGAGAGCGGAGAGCGTTGTCCATACGAGCTAACATGCTGGCCCGCAGGTTTGCGCGTTGTTCACTGAATGTAAAGCTCACGCTTTTTAGAGCATACTGTACAACATTCTACACGTGCAGCCTGTGGGCTAGGTATACTCGTAAATCGTACAACACTCTCCGTGTTCAATATAATAATGCGTTTCAGGTGTTGGTGGGGCTGCCCCGCTTCTGTAGCGCATCGGGTATGTTCGCGGATGCAAAAGTTGCTTGCTTCTACGCAACCATGCGTAAGAGATGTGGATCCCTGGTGCGCAGGGTGTGGGCCAGCCCCAACAACATCCTAAGCATGATCGCCAGTAGACTCGATTGTACCTATGTGAATCGATGTTGTGATTATTGTTTACTAACCATAGTTCGTAAGTACTTACTAATCAAATATGTTAAACGAGTCATAGTCACTTGAATAAATAAAATTTATTAATATTATTATTATTTCTATCCCTTTGTGGGATAATGCGTAAAGATATCATCATTACCATGGCAACCTTCTTCGTATAAGCCTACGGTTTGGGCGGTGCTCTTCTCTTTCATTAGGGTCTCGAGCCGCGCCGTCTAGTATTTAGATTAATATAGTAAAGTAAGTATCACTTCGTGTACGTAGTAAGCTCCATACAAAACTCGAGTGCGCCTAATATATTATGCGTTATTCGGTTTCAATCTATCGATTTTACTTCGTCGTTGTTAGAAAGCGGGACTTTTGCGATTTTCCGCGCCATTAGTGATGTGACAACGGCGGTTTGTACTCACGATGTCGTTTTCGTCCATTACGACATTTCAAAGATCGAACATTCGTATTCGGTCTTTTAACTTCGATCAGATATCGCACTTATCTTCGCAATCTCAAAACTTTTGCGGATAATATCTGTGATAAATATGGCGATGACTGATCTGTACTTAATAAAGCGTCCGCCAGTAGAATATATTTCGCCAACGCGTAATTTAAATAAAACGAGCATCTGCCCGCCTCTGAAAAAAGTTTTATAAAAAACTTTTAGAACGAAGCTACTGCTTATTGAAGACGCAAATGTTATTATTAAATAATAGAAGGGTCGTAGAGTCAATAAGCCGTTTGATTTCAACAGACGTGATTTAATTTTATTTTGTAATTTATATTCAATGAATGTTCGTTATACTCATCATCATCATCATCATCATGTCAGCCTAGAGACGTCCACTGCTGGACATAGGCAAGGTTCTCCACACAGACCGATTTTGAGCCGCCCGCATCCAACCGCTTCCCGCGATCTTAACTAGATCGTCGGTCCACCTTTCGTGAGGCCTACCCCTGCAGCGTCGTCCGGTACGTGGTCGTTCTTTTAACTGTTTGCAATTTATCCAAAATAAACACATATTTATAAGTGATATACAAGAACACTAGCTGTTTCCCACGGTTTCACCCGCGTAATTTATAGCCTAAGTTACTCCTTGGTACATCAGCTATCCGTCAGTGAACATCCCGTCAAAATCGGTCCAGCCGTTCCAGAGATTAGCGAAAACAAACAGACAGACAGACAGACAAAAATTAAAAAAAAATGTAATTTCGCTAAATTTACCGTCATCCATATGCATTTAGTAAAAAGCGGTTATTTTAATGTTACAAACAGACACCCCAATTTTATTTATATGTATAGATTAAGCAAATACATTTATTCATTCATTTGATGTCTATCAGAAGATTTTCATTTTTATCAAAAAGGTTTTATAAAATCTATGTACCTCCTTCAATAATAATGCAGCATTATATAGGTAAGCTTGACATTTAAGCCTTAATTACATAAATATATTATATGTATGCATCATAAACCACGTATGAAATATTGGTTCGTTACCTATTCACGGTTGTAGGTAACAAGTAAATATTTCACTTGAACATCAAAGAATTCCAATATGTTTGGTTTGGTCGTTTAATATTGCCTCAACTCTAAGAGAGTCTCCACTAGAGAGATTTCAAACGTTTGGAGCGTTTGAAAATCTCTCTCCCCCTTGTAGCCATTCGGTAAAGTAGTTTAGACGATTTGACGCTTGACAGATGTTATAAACCGGCTCATGTCGAAACTAGTTCTGTTTCATTGCTTTTAGCGTTGCTCTATTAATATTATTAATTAAATATCAATCTCGTTTTCTAACGTTTATTTACATTAATAATATCAGCCGTATACATAAAATGTATTTTAACAAGACGACGTAAAGTAAACTGGCAGGAATTTATTCACAATAGCGAAAAATGGAGAGATCTCGTGTCGGAAACCAACACTAACTTTGGGTCGCTGCGATGTCATGAATTAATGATTGTACTTAAACTGTCCCACTGCTGAGTCTGTTCTCACTATGAGAACGGTCAGGCCATAGTCCACCACGCTGGCCAAGTGCGGGTTGGCAGACTGCACATGCCTTTCGAGAACTCCTCCTTTTTTCTTGTCGCTAAGCTAGCGATAATTAACAATTTAATAAAATATATACTAATTCTGAAAGTCAGCGATATGCTTTCTGGGTTTCCTCTGCGTGGTAGGCAGAGGCAGTTAGTTCTTGTCACTAGGCTATCGCTGCTTTTGTTTAATATTTGAATATTATTCTAATATCTTTTCTTACAAATTGCAATAATATTAGCAGACAAATTGTACACAATCTCCTTTCTGATAGTATGTTTAAGTCATTTAGCATTTTTATAAAACAGAGTCTTTGTTTTCAACAATATGAACTTACACTCGAAAGATTAAGCTTGCTAACCTTTCTGCTTCTGAAATATTGAACAACATACTTCCTTACATTACCTTCAGTATATTTCAGGCAATCATTAGAGTATTAGACCTTCTAAAATGCCAGTAATCCGTTAAAGTAACAAAATATATAATGTATGTATTGTACAAAGTGTTGTTACGTGTAGAGATCGAACTCACAATACTTGGCGAAGTGTTGCGTTGTTAGTGGCGTCGAGTTGGCCACTTAAACTACTACGTCATACATACAGTCAATATGTTGTATGAATATAATATCATTTTTTATAAAAAATAACGTGACTTTGTCTGTACGTTAGTTTATAGAAAATACGTGTGCCAGTTCATGGCATTGTCTGTGTGGGACTTGGATAAAGGCTATTTTATAAAACCTGCAGGATATTCAAATGAAATGCGTCTTTCTGAAACAAGTCCAGATTTTTTTGTTGTTTGCTCACGGTTTCGCCCGCGTGGGATCGGTTTTCGAGACAACCGTAGCCCATGTGTTGTTTTGATGGTGACTGAAGTTTTATAAAAATCCTTTCTGAAGTTTTATGGTGGAAGGCTGACAAACAGACATAAAACCACCCGTCCTAATAAACTTTCATGTTTATGTTCTAGTATTAACTGGTAAGTAGCTATAGTAAGATTAGTAGGAATAAGTGTAAAACAATTAATGTATAAAAAAGGTAAAAACAAAAGGATTATATTCGATTAACTTTTAGAATCAAAATTCTTTATCAAGTAACAGAACATTTTAGCTGGTATAATTTCTATTATCGCAGTTATTCGGCATTCATGGCGCCGGCTCTACAAATCGGAAGTGTCCCAAGCTCTAGCCAAAGAGCTTTTACAGAATTTCAGCATTAATGCGAGTACTGTCAGCACCAACATTATATTAATGAAGCAAAAATATGCAATTCTTTCATTTTCGTAGGTGGAGAGTTGGAATAAAAAGTGTTACTGCGTTAAGCCGTTTATTTCTCATGGTTAATATGGCGGAAAGAGGGGTTCTCATTAGTACACATATGAAAGCTCTGCAGACGTATAGTAATGTGAACCGCTCTTTCAACCTCAAATTTACTTTGACTAACATAATGTTAATTAAAACATACGATATTAACTAAGTTCTTTGATTCAAAAACATTCACATTTTCCAAGCTAGCAAGTTGCTGCACTTATAATATCGTCGATTTATGGAGTTATAGTTCGTTGTCTATGTGATCGACAAAGAAATGTCAATATGATTTCGTTCGTTTGTTAAATTTTTAAAGCTAATCATCATGTAATTAAGAATATTTTTTGTCTATAACATCTAGAAGGCTATCAAAGCCGGGAACACTTCTAGTTATGTAATGAAATCACGAAAACATGGCATAGAATTATAAATGAGCACGGATTACTCGTATGTCATAAATTACGTTTTAAAATAAATATCAATTTGTTCAGTCTAAAGTATGTAGTTAGTAAAAAATAAAAGCTGTCAATATCTGTTGGGATAACGCAACGTAGCGGTCTCTGGCAAAGGTCTTTGGATAAAGCGATCTGTTTTCACATCGGCGGTTTAAATTGCTTTAAAACGACCATAAGGACTTGTAGCTGAACTACTTCTTTATTTACGAAACCGAGATCTTTTCTAGGGTACGAGCTATGTGCATGACGTGTGCGAAGGAATATTGGCCACGAAAAGAAATCGAAAAACCAACAGGAAATCGTGAACACGGCAAATCGGTGTATTATGGCTTTATGGATAGTTATAAATAGCGTCCTGAAGTTTTGTTTTATTTTTAACACATTCAATATAGCACATTGATTGGTTTTTGTAGTATTTCTGCACAAAATTCCTATCAAATAGGAATGTTACGTATACTCGTATTATTTGAATCGTTCTCGGAATTCGAGATGACCTTTAACAAGTATATTCCTCGATTATTGTAGCTTGAATTAAGTGACTATAAAATATTTTGTAGATACTATTTATTGAGTTTTGAAAGCGATCTATTTTGATATTCTCCTAGACCACTAACCTGACCCCTTATTACTGCTATCATAAAACACCACAATAAAACTTTAAAGTGCTACTACCATCATTATAGAGCAAGTATACGGCATTAATAACGGAGTAAACCACTGTAAAGTACAACCCAAATCCAAGGCAAGTAGAGCCACTGAACTCGATAATATGTTGTTCGTATTAAAACCACTATCAATTATTCATTCATAAATAATGTGACCACATATTCGACACTGATAACTGTATTTATTCATTATCATGAATCAATTAAGTATAGATTCTGACCACATTACAAATAATAACGTTGAATAAAAGTGCTTAAATTTCACAATATTCAGAATATAAAATGCAATGACGATTTTACTTTTTATGTTCGGTACCTACTGCACGGGATAAAGAAAACTGTTTTGCTGCTTATTTATGAGTTAGGGAATCCTATACAGGGCAAGTCAAGTTCCGATGTTGTTGCGCAAGCATATTCCATGAACGTGATTCGTGACACTATAACACAATGGGCCATCGACTACACTGGAGTGGTTCTAGTAAGCAGCGACTGAATGCTTACAGAGTTCTCTTGATGCGATCGAAGCCTTCATTTAAATCACAAAATAATAACATTGACTCTCATACAACTCACCTCGAAAAATATTCGAGTAGTGTAAAAGACGGCTAAAGGTTTTTTTATGTAGTCCTTGCCTGCCACCCATTCAAAATATTTTTTTTATAAAATGTGGTTTGTGGTAGCAAATAGCATATGTCTCTAGTACGATTGTGGTTGCTTTTAACTCAACATCTAAAACGTTTTGGCATAAGACTCGTACGAATTCAGCAACTCACAATGGCCCTTTATATTACTTTTCTTTTTAATCGAAGTTAAATGACACAGTCTTTAACGTTTATGATCGTCGACTTTTATTACAATCTAAAAGCTCTGTTATGAATTCATGTCAAATGACAATTAGTTCTAAACAGCTGTAGTTAATCTAATAGCACTAACTTTCGTAATATTGCCTCGACGCTTGCGTTGATATTACGGCAACTTTTATAAGCTGACAATTGGTGCGTAATCTATTCTTTATAACATGTTTTAGTTCCATAGTAATAGTAATAATTTCGCCAGACATAAATTAATAATAATCAGCGCCATATCAATAAATGTAGCCAAACCCTAAAGTTCAAACTCTGAAATATATAATATTCAAGTGGTTTGAAATAATGATAGTTTTCAAACGGTACGTACGTGCAGCAATAATCAAATATCTAATCAAGTACTTCTAGCGTCGAGTGGCAACTGAGAAACTATTCACTCTCGTGTAATACCGACCGCCGAGCTCCGTTGAAATGATTGTTCTAACGTTTATTAGCAAAGTTCACCGATCAAATAGGTACATAGAAATGACTATTCGTAGGTGTACCGTGGGCGGTACACCTACGAATTAAAATTTAACCAACTAAGGCTTTTGAGAAAAGGTCATTTATTTATTAGATCTTTCACTACTATTATAAACACAAAAGCGGGATCAAATGATGGATGGATGCTTATTACTCTTTCACACAAAAACTTATGAATGGATTCTGATGAAACTTTGCAGTAATATAAAAGCTTATACATCTAACAAGTACGTGTGGCCTTTGTCTCTATAGCCGACCCCACGCGCGCAAAGCCGCCGGCGGAGGTTCGTAATATTATAATTTAAGACCTGTTATCAGTAAATTACGAATTCTGGTCTCGTATCACCTCTTTAAATGACTTTTTTTAAAGTTATGGGGAAAAATAATGTGAAAAGTTTCTAGAGGTAAAAAAGATTTAATTATCCGATTGTAACATTGGCTAATCCTTGGCAAGTTCGCGTTTACGGCAACGGTTACTGTAACACCTATTGAACGTTTTATGGCCGAAGCTAAATTTAAGTGCACACTTATTTTATTACGCCTAACTTCATATGACATCGCAGGTACATAACAACGAATTGGCACTAATGTTTACGTGACGTGAGTAACAATGTATTTGCCGACATTTTATCTGTCTACCAAGATAAATATAATGGCAATGGGTATGATATTGATAAAACAGAAAATATTTCTGCAAATTCTTTTATATTGCTCGTTATATATTTCTTAATAGATTTTTTGCAGTAAAGAAATATGTATTAGAATATATTGTAGCGCTGCCTGCCGATTACACATAAGTTAGCACGGAGTTCCCACGTGCAACTTCATACAAACCTTAATTTAATTAATACCGAAATAGACTGAATGTTTATTCATCACTGGGCTTATAAAATACAACGAAAAATGAAACGGTTTTTGATTTCAATAGCGCTACTATTTATATTAATATTCTACCACATACACACATCACCATCTAGTCCCAAGCTAAGCAGAGCTATGGGTACTAGATAATGGATAAACATACATATCTACTTTTTTTGTAAATACATACATATTATACATAGAAACACTCAGACCAAGACAAACATCCGTGTTCATGCACACAAATGTTTGACTTGAGCGGAAATCGAACCCGCGACCATCGGCGTAGCAGTCGCTTACACTCCCGCTGCGCCAACCGGTCGTCAAATTATATATTAATTTACGTTTAAAGCTTGATTAAAAGTATAATATTTTGGAGGTTTATTTTATTCGCTCTTTGTATTCGTGTTTTGTAACTAACGAGTGTTTCGAATATGTCAATACTGATTTACAATTTACGTTTCAATATGATTGCCCGTAGGTGTTAGATGTGAATTTGAGTTAATATTGTGTCTTTTGTCCAGTAACTGATGTCGATGACAAATTTCAAATGATGGTGTTTTTTGTCACATGTTTTTTTGTTCCACTAGATGCACCTGCATGGGTATCGGCTTTTGAAACAAAGGTAGTCCAAATATTTTGATGTACTTAAAAGCTATACTACTGCAAGGTTGCCTCAAAATCTTTATAGTAATCTTAGCGTGAAAGAAGAAGAAACTAACAGGCTACATCTTCATGTATAGTTAGCATAGTTTCTTATATTCAGAATACAAAAAACATATAATATTAAAAAGCCAATAACTTAACAAGCTAGTATTAAGGTTTGATAAACGGTGCGTGGTTCCTTCTGTCGAGATAATGTGTGGTTCATTAAATTGTATGCGAGCTCATATCGTTCGGTTCGACTTATCCGTTTTATACAGGCCGCCCTTTCCCTTTGTATTCGGCCTCATCAAAAGCATTATATGATTTTCAAGTAGCCGAATATCAGTAACTGCCAATTGCACAATGCATTTATTGAAAATTCGATTGCTGTCTTAATGCGTACGCGTACTAGTAAATGAGTAAGAATTGTAACGGCGAGTGGAGTCAAATTGAATAGAAACATATTGTGGATCACTCAAAGTGTTGTCCCGTGTGGCAGGAATCAAACTCGTGCTATCACTTAAACTGTTACGTCATAAGAACGATATAGTTATGTTTTTAGCATTGATTAATGAGTAATCGGGGATTGACTGTGAATTTTTGAACTGAATTGAAACTCTACAATAATCTAATTAGTAATTAAAATGTGTTCTATCTGTAAAAAGAGCTAGCTACCCCAGTTTGTCTCTCTGCCTATGCCATATATTTAAACTGGTCTGTCTACGACTTAACGACCGTCTGGGAAGCTCCAAAGAGCCTTTAATTTTATATTTTTTTTCGTTTGAATGATTTCTAAACTTCTTTCAAATGAGAACAAAGCAACGTATGTAAGGTTAATATTGATATTAATGGTAATTAGTATATTATAATCAACATCAACATACATTACAAGATTTATTGAATTATCTATTTGCTAGAAACCTATTAGTATCCAACAATTAAGCCTTACTATGCTTAATGCCGAATGTTCTAAACACCTGATTGCTATGTTTCTAAAATGACATCCAAAATGTCAGCATAAGAGGTAATAATAAAAATTTGCAAATGAAGTTTAAGTATTCACGATTGTAAAAAAGTGTTAAATGCATTCCTATTGTAAAATTAAACATATAATTTTAAAAAGAAACTAGAACATTCTCCAAGATAACCCTCAGCCAATCGTACAAATGCGCACTTTAATTTAAAATAACAAAAACATTGCTTAGTCGAGCCGGTCCGTACTGTACAATTGTCTTTGAGTAATTTTATTTAAATGAACTTAGAAGCTAATTCGCTATATGTTCTATTATAATTGCGTGGGTGTTACCCGAGTAGGGACGGGGGGGAAATTGCGGTGGCGGCTGAGACCGCTCGCCGCAACCAGACCACCCAGAATTATACCTATATATTTGTGGTGCCCGCACACAACTCCAATACTTACTCTTCAATCCCCGCACGGTGTGCATCCAAGTTGCTTCAACATATTCCCATAATTATCGCTCGCGTAGTTGATTAATCTGTTATTTATCATTTATCAACTTAAACGAGCAAGTCGTTAATAGGTACGGCCGGTAATTATAACGCCCGATGATCAACGAGATAGTTCATTATTTCATTATGTATTCAGCGTGGATATCGCAATTTGAAATAAGGCTAAATAAATCAATCAGGATTCACAGTTGAGGCGCAGTCATTTCAGAGGAAAACTCCGTAATGTCACGGAATATTAGAACAAAATTTTGGCAGGCTTAGCGACTGAGTCTATCGATCTTTATTATAGTCTGTTACTTGAAAAGCAAAACTAACGATAAATATGTATTTTGGGTAAATGTTCTAGGCATTATACAAACTATTTCTAGTTCTAGACTACTGTTGGTAGTAAGACTGATAATTATTAGTACCTAGATTAAAGACAAGTGTAGCGCCTCTTTGAGCTACATACAAACGAGATTATAGAGATTGTAAATTATAGGTATCAAATACGGCTTTATTTGGCAATTGAGCTCAACATGCTTTATATATAACAATTTGGCCGAGGGTAGGTATATCCCTATTTATTTGAACATGTGGCTGCAAAACTTTTGATGCTTTCACGCAACGCCATTCGATCAGTGGTGGTAAATCAAACGCGTGAGGCATTTGAGTATTAAGAGTAAGAATATTAAATCACATTGACACGGACGGCATGTGATTTAATACTATTCATCAAAAAAAGTTTACAACTTTTACACATACTTTAACACATTTATTGACGTAGTAGGAGTCGAGCGAAATGAAACGTACATCCCGTGTTATCACACGGGATGTACGTTTTGTAGAAGATACAAGAGCATGTTCACGGGTAATTTCAGCAAAATAGCGTAGTGTCTAAAAATAAAGTAGTGGTCTAAATCCGACAACGAAAAATTCATTTGATTTTTACAAGTTCAGATATTAGCTCGGTCCTTTTCTTAAAAGTTAAGCACCAATTTTTTCAGTATTAGATTATGTTTAGCATTTAGTCACTAGTTATTAGTAGTTCGTCAGTTAAGACATAGGTAAACTATAAACGTAATATTTTATTGAAACTTAAAATATTTTTGAAAATTATTTATGAAATACAAGTTTAGTGAACTTTGTTTTTTGATACGATTTATTTTCTCTTTATTTTCAACCAGACTACGCGTCGCGCTGCCCACAGCAATTATACACCTAAACATTCCTTGGAAACACCATTATCTAATTGGGGAAAAACATATAGACATCAGTGCAGTAGTTTTTGAGTTTATCGCGTTCATACAGGAAGACAGGAGGCAGGGAGGACTTAATTTAATAAATAATAATAATAATATTCTACCACATTTACACAACACCATCTTGTCCCAAACTAAGCAGAGCTTGTACTATCATCATCATCATATCAGCCAAACGAAGTCCACTGCTGGACATAGGCCTCCCCCAAGGTTCTCCACACAGACCGGTCTTGAGCAACCCGCATTCAACCGCCTCCCGCGATCTTGACGAGATCGTCGGTCCACCTTGCGGGGGCGTACCTCTGCTGCGCCGTCCAGTACGTGGCCGCCACTCCAGAATCTTTCTGCCCCAAGGGCCATCGGTTCTTCGAGCTATGTGCCCTGCCCACTACCACTTCAGCTTGGCTATCCGGAGAGCTATGTCGGCGACTTTGGTTCTACTGCGGATCTCTTCATTTCTGATTCGATCTTGTAGGAAAACTCCAAGCATAGCTCTCTCCATCGCCCACTGAGTGACCTTGAGCCTCGTGATAAGGCCCATAGTGAGAGACCACGTCTCTGATCCGTGTGTCATCACTGGCAACACACACTGGTCAAAGACTTTCGTCTTGAGATACTGCGGGATATCGGACGAGAAGATATGTCGTAGTTTCCCGAACGCTGCCCAACCGAGTTGGATTCAACGATTGACCTCCTTCTCGAAGTTGGACTTACCTAATTGGACTATGTGTCCATGGCTTGTTCTATGGGTACTAGATAATGGATAAACATACCCACATATATACTTTTTATTGTAAATACTTACATATTATAGGTACATAGACACACCCAGACCAAGACAAACATCCATGTTCATGCACACAAATGTTTGACTTGAGCGGGAACCGACCCCGCAACCCTCGACAAGCAGTCGCTTACACTCCCGTTGAGACAACCGGCCGTCAGAAAATATGTAAAGATTTATTACACGACATAGACCTGTTACATAAGTAGAAAGTAAAGTTTTCTGTTTTAGAATATTATTATCTAATATTGAAATCCTATTCGTTCAACAGAACATATTGAATAGAGCTCTGATGACGTTTATGAACAGTCAAAACGTGTCCAAAAGGCAAGTTTGGCTGTGCATAGAGGGATGTTATTGCCTATCCTTATGTACGGTAGTGAAGGTTGCGTATGGCAGAAGAGACTTGAAAGTAGAATAAATGCTGTAGAAATGAGAGCCCTGAGATTTATGTGTGGTGTATCTTTGATTGACAGAGTAAAGAACTGTGTGATAAGAGAGTGGTGTGGGGTAAAAGAAGATGTAGTGACAAGCATCGAGAAAGGCATGTTAAGATGGTTTGGGTACATGGAGCGGATGGATGACGAAAGACTGACAAAGAAGATATACTTATAAGGCAAGCGGTAGTGGGGCCAGGACAAAGGGAAATACCTAGGCGGACGTTCTCTGACACGATTGGAGATATCCTAAGGTCAGGGCAGGACAGGTCAGAAGTACCCTAAGCAGAAGAGCACGCATGAGAAACTTGATGGGAGTGAATGAAGCAAGAGAGGTATGTCAGGATCGGTGCAAATGGCGTTCCGCAGTCTCTGCCTACCCCTCCGGGAAAGAGGCCTGACTCTATGTATGTATGTATGCATAAGCGTAATATGTAGGTTATAAGTTCAACGGTCTAATATGTCATTCACCAAACACTTTATGCTTCATATTTACAGGCGTAATTATGTATTGGTTGCGAAGCGCATGAAATAAAGCTCTCATATTATTTATGTTACTCGCTGTGATCTAGATTTGTTATGAAAAGCATTACAAATCTGGATCACAATAATTTGTGCTGGATACTATATCAGTTAAAAATATGTGCATTTTCTGCCAATAATAATCTATACTAATCTATAATAATATAAATGCGGCAGTTGTTTGTTCGTCTTTTACATCACAACGAAACGATGATATAGTATGATTTTTGTGTGGAGATAGTTAGAAGGCTGGTGAGTGACGTAGACTAGGTTTTTGTCGCAATAACCGGCTCCTATAACGACGGCGCCGTGGGCAACGTATAGTGAAATAAAAGTTATCGAAATAATCTAAATAAAATAGTGAAAATCGCCTGATTGCATTTATCAAACATAGTGTATCTTGGGGCCGTAGGTATACCTCGGTATCCTCTAATGATTTGATTTAATAGTAAGGAGCCTTTAGAAAAGCATCAGGATTTCATCTTACTTGGAGTATAAGAAAGTCTATGTTTCACAAATTTGGTACTTGATAATAATATCTGATATTCGCAGAATAACATAACTAATCGATGTTGGCCCAGTAGTTAGCATATTGAGGCGGAAAATAACTATTCATATTGATCTCGTAATCAAAGTCGGAGTTCCTAATAATAAATTGTTATGAACTATAACTAAGTTATGTTCAATTTGAATAGCCGCATAACCTTCGTGATAAAGGAAAGTTCCTATTTTTGTTATTATTTTTAAAAATATTGTTTAGCTATTTGCGTTATTGAGTATTATTTTGTGAATCGCAATGTTAAATTATATTGCGGTAACGTTATGAACAAACCTACGCGAATTCTTACAGGAAGTCGTTGATTTATTAAGAGAAATGTCGACAAAACACCCGTATTTCTCATTAACTGACTTCTAAATTTATTACCAATTATTGATACGTAATGAAAACAGCATTATTGGATTTTTAATAGTAGGTGAGTATCACGATATATTGCCAGAAAATTATTGAAGCTGTCGTCGGGTATATCAATACTGCCGTCAATCAGGGACATTAATAAATAATAAAAACTCGTTCCTCGTGGTCTTACTAGTTGTACCTGCGGCTTTGCCCGCGTAGAATTCTATGCCTGTTGACCTAATCTAGTAGTGTAGTACTAGTCAGTACCTACTACGAAGGTACATAAAGGTACAGTTTATGTGTGAACGTCACAAAAATTCATTATTTTCACAAGCATCTTGCGGATCCGTAGGTAGTTAATACTATAATAAAACAAAAGGAATAAGAAAGTATTATAATTAAATTAAACTGCAAGATTTCTCAGTTCGTATGAAACGTAGAAATCTTACATTGGGGTTTTAGACAACTATGAAGATTATTGTGGAGTTCTTTTTTTATATTTTAGAAGGCAAACGAGCAGACGGCTGGAAAGTCATCACAGCTGCCTATGGACACATTTTACAAGAGGAGCGGATTGAAGGAAAAGGAGAAGGCTTCCGGCACTCTCACTGGTCGAATGAAAAGCTACAAAACCTACTTATTTATAATTTACGTCCATACTGTTACAGCATAGTACTTCCCCGGTCAAGCCCTCTTTCATGATAAAATTAGCAAGGCTTCTACTGCGTATAAAAGCATCTATCAAAAGGAATCAACCTTGACACCTTTCATGATAGGAGGACTGGGCTATTTTTGACACAAAAAGTCTATGGAAAAGTTTTATAATGCCTTTTATTTTAATGCTTCATTTATTTATAAATGTACTAGAGGAGGACTGCCGCTGCGCTGCAGAAGTTCAGATAATCCTTTCTTAGTACACCCCTACGGTCCTCAAGAAATATACATGCCAAAATTCAGCTTCTTGCGTTATAATAATTTTCTTTTTTTCTTTCTTTTTCAGAAGACAATTCCCGTACTAGGAATTAATCCTGTGTCGCGAGGGACTTTACAAACATACAACCAACAGACACAATGAACACCCAGACTAGGAACAACAATTTATGGATCACACAAAGTGTTGTCTCGTGTGGGAATCGAACAGACAAAATGGACAAAAAGACTTTACAACAACGTTACGAACTCAAGCAAAAGCTCACAATAGCTAGAAATAATGGAGATCATGCGGCAATAAGAGACAACAAACTATTCAACGTCACAACGGACAACACAGTCCTTACAACGGAGGTACTACGGAAATCAGAAACCAGTGAGAGTTATATAGACCATAGCATAGGAACACAAGAAATGGATATCTTACAGACAAGTTAAGTTTGCTTTGCCAAACGTCAGAAACCTTGGTACTAACATCGTTTTAAATGGTGATGTACTGGAAACAACTGAATCTACGTTGTTTCTAGGAATAACACTTGATTCAAAGTTGCAATGGGGCGCACACATTACATATCTGTCAGCGAAACTTAGTTCGGCTGCTTATGCCATTAAGAAGGTGCGTAGTTTAACAGATGTCGATACGGCTAGGCTGGTATATTTTGGCTATTTTCATAGTGTTATGTCATATAGCATATTACTATGGGGTAGAGCTGCTGATATCGAAAGTATTTTTATATTGCAAAAAAGAGCAGTTCGGGCCATTTACCAATTACGAACAAGGGTTTCGCTCAAGGAAAGATTTAAGGACATCGGTATTTTAACTGTAGCGTCTCAGTATATTTATGCCAGTGTTTTGCATGTGCGTAGGAATATAAATTCATATTCAAAGAATAGTGATATTCACTCTATTAATACAAGAAATAGATATAAATTATGTGTTCCGTATTTCCGTTTGTGTAAAACTCATAATTCTTTTATAGGACAAAGTTTACGCATCTACAACAAGATACCGATATGTATTTTAGACTTGCCGTTTAGCGCATTTAAGACAACGATTAAAAATAACCTAATGCAAAAGGCTTATTACAATTTAAATGATTACCTTAATGACAAATGCGCTTGGCAATAATCTGTTTTAGTATTCACATAATTATTGGGTAAGTAGGTAGATAATATTAAAATTTTCATGACATGTAATTAAATATGATTCTATTCCCAATAAAATTATATAAGTAAATGATGTTTTTTGGAATCGCCACCACATCATTAGATGTCTTTCATGTCGTTAGATACTATTTATTTATTATGTTTAATTTTATTGTCTTGTACTCAATCAGTTGGATCGGTGGTTGTATTTCAAAAGGTATCACGTCAATTAAATATGGGTACTACATTTGCATTTCTTCACACGTTTTCACAAATTTATGCTATAATTAATGATCTGGAAAATGGAGGTAATTCGCGTTCATGGTCAGTATACCAACAGATTGTTAATTTTATTACTGCCGGTTCGTATACCGTTGTCGTCATGCTCACTAAAATGTCATTTCTTGTGGTGGCGTCGTGTGTCGGGTCATCCCTGTCCCTCTGATATGGCGAGAGGGATGATGGCTGGCACATGCGTCATACTCGTGAACGGGTGCTACTTGCGATGACTGGTCGATGGCGGTCTTATGGGCTGGTATAATTTTTTATTTATGTTTAACTTCATCATTTCCATCATGGTTCTGAACATTTGCGCGGATTGCCTGCATTGTTAGGTGCATAATGTAAGTGGATGCTCCTGTTTCACCATGTCTATGTTCAGGAGGCTAACTAAATGAACATCAAAATTTAACTTGATTATGCTTGAGTACCATGTAAAGTAAATATATACAAGTAACATAGAAGGTATAACAGTTGCAGCACCTTACAAAAGTTTAATTGTTATGTATTATTAAAAACCTGGCGTTGAAAAAGAGTGACCGTGAGTTTTATTGCCCGTTCTTTCTCATGGTTCTACCTATTGCATTGCGAACGTGGCAGTAAATGTAAATGTAGAAGCATACAGTAATAATGTTTAAATTTGACGTTCATAAGTGTCACTTTGTGATCTAAATGAATAAAGGATTTTGAGTTTTGAGTTTGAGTTTGACACAACCAGCAACGCAAACATCACCCCCACCAGAAAAGTCTACACCAACACAAAACACAAAAAAATAGAACGACATTTCGATAATAACCTGACCATAGCTTTCCAAAATATTCAAAGCATAGGAAATAAGGTTGATTCACTTGAAGAACTACTCTTTGACTGTAAAATCGATATATTATCTCTATCGGAGCTTTGAAATAATGAAAACTTTTGTCATTCTATTGTACCTCAAGGCTATAAAATTGCATCCATCTTCTGTCGTAAGACTCGTGAAGGTGGAGGGGTCTGCATTATAGTTAGAAACAATCTAGAATATATTGAGAAAAAAGATATTGTAAATTCTTGAAAAGAATACATCGTAGAATTTAGTGCAATTGAAATTCCTAAGAGTAATTGTATATTTATAGGTGTGTATAGAGCAGATCGTCACATAGATATATTTAACAAACAAATGGAAAAAGTTTTACACAGATTGGATATTAAAAATTCACAAAAATATTTTTTGATCGGAGGCGATTTTAACATAAAACTACACAATAGCAATACACAAACTCGAGAAGTCAACAATTTTATGAAAACACACAACCTTAGACAAATAATACGTGACCCCACACGGGTAACAAAAACTACATCCACTTGCATCGATCTATTATTTACTAACTACACGAGCTTTATAAAAAAATCATCCATCCAAGGCTATGGCCTCTCAGATCATAGAGCGATAAAAATAGAATTAAACATCGAAAACTTAACAAATCCGATAAAGACGTGGTACCAAAAAAAAAGAATATTCAACCAAAATAAAATTGACTGCCTAAAAGCCCATTTAAAACAATTGGACTGGGATAGCATAATAATTTAAAATCACAACATAAATTCTAATTACGAAGCTTTTATCAATCGTATAACACAATTATTAAATAAATATGTACCCATACAAACGATTAAAATCAGGAATAAATGTAAAAAAGAATGGCTTACAACCAGTTTAAAAAAATCATGCCAACATAAAAGGATTTTAAGAACTATTTTAAATGAAACAAAGAGCAATATTATAAATAAAATTGGGCAAGTGCGAGTCGGACTCGCGCACGAAGGGTTCCGTACCATCATCTATAAAAAAATAAATACGTTTTTTGTATGTATACGTAAATATATTTTAAGTTTCTACCTGTTTATTAAAATCGAATAACAAATTGCTTAAAAATTACGTTTGTTGTATGGGAGCCCCCCTTTATTATTGACTTTTTTTAAATTTTATTATTTATTTTGAAAGGTTATATACAACTACATATTCTGTGAAAATTTTAAGCGTCTACCTGTTACCGTTAGTAATTTTGAGCAAAAAATACGAAAAAAAACACGTTTATTGTATGGGACCCCCCCTTAATATTTTATTTTTTTTTATTTTTAGTATTTGTTGTTATAGCGGCAACCGAAATACATAATTTGTGAAAATTTCAGCTGTCTAGCTATCACGGTTTATGAGATACAGCCTGGTGACAGACAGACAGACAGACAGACAGACAGACAGACAGACAGACAGACAGACAGCGGAGGCTTAGTAATAGGGTTCCGTTTTTTACCTTTTAGGTACGGAACCCTAAAAAGTACTACACAAAATTTACTAAAATCTTAAAAACTACGGTTAAAATAGCAAAAAAAGTTAGAATATAAGCGGCAAATGGAAAACTCAGACAATAAAGTGAAGACTATGTGGAAAATAATTAACACAAAAAACGGGAAAACTAAAATCTTCAAGCCGGAAAATATATCTTTAAAAATTAATAATAAGATTATTGAATGCCCAACGACTGTTGCCGACACATTTAACAACTTTTTCGCGACAGTAGGTAACAACCCTAATCACATGGACTCAAACAAACCGATTGGACAACATGTCGCAAATTTGCCTGTGTGTTCCTTGTACTTGCTACCAGTCAGCCAAAAAGAGGTCATAAATATTATAAATTCCACCAAAAACAAACAGTTGCGGCATAGATGACGTACCACCGATACTATTGAAACAGTGTGCAATGGAATTATCCACCCCTTTTACTCTTTTAATTAACCAAAGCTTTCAAGAAGGTCCATTTCCCGATTTACTTAAGATTTCACTAGTTAAACCCATACATAAGAAGAAAGGTGACACTCTAACCCCAAACAATTATAGGCCGATTGCTTTGCTCCCAACGTTTTCTAAAATCTTTGAAAAAGCAATGTACAACCGTTTTTACTCGTTTTTAGAACGATACCACATACTGGACGACAGTCAGAATGGATTTAGAAAATGTAGATCAACAACACTAGCTGTTTATAAGTATGTACAAAGAGCACTTTAATACATAAATGATAAAAAACCTGTTGTAGGATTGCTGCTAGACGTGACCAAAGCCTATGACAAGGTCCTCTACAACATCCTCCTAATGAAATTATACGGTTGCGGAGTTAGAGGACCCGCTTACTCATGATTTGAGTCGTATCTTAAAAATAGGACACAGATCGTTCAAATAGAATATTTTGACAAACACTCAAAACAATTAAAATCCGTGCGATCCCAAGTTATACACCAAACATGCTCAATCCCCCAGGGAAGCATCTTAGGTTGCATATTGTTCCTGATCTATATTAACGACCTTCCAAAATCCTTAGACCCAGAAACATCCACGCCAGTACTTTTCGCCGAGGATGTCTCAATACTGATAAAATGTGATAGTTTAAATTACAATAACCAGGTCCAAAACGCTCTCCAATCTGTTACACATTGGCTAAAATAACATAATTTAGAAATAAACTCAAAGAAAACAAAGATAATGCAATTTAGGACATACAAAAAACCACCACTCGCGCTACAAATAACGGATCAAAACACACCACTAGAAGAAGTCAACACTTTTAGTTTATTGGGAATAAATATAGACACGCACTTGAACTGGAAAACACATATAGAACACGTCAAATCCAAGCTGTCTAGATTCACATATGCTCTATTCCAAATAAAACATAGCACGGACACACAAACAGCATTTTCCGCGAATTACGCATATGCATATTCCTGGCTGAAGTATGGGGTCATGCTCTGGAGTAATAGCGCTAATGTAGACCATCTATTTATAATTCAAAAGAAATGTTTTAGAATTCGGGCACAAATTGACAATACACAAAGCTGCAAACCATACATCACGAAGTTTAATATATTAACATTGCCGTCAATATACATACTAGATATATGTATAATAGTGAAACGTTTAATAAAATTAAAGACATCCACAACATAAACACCCGACATAAAGATAGATTGCATTTACCCACTTCAAAAACAAAACTGCTTAATGAAAACCCCTATTACATGGCTGTTAAAATATATAACAAATTGCCTAAGATAATTAAAAATGAAAGGATAGAAACAAAATATAACAAACAGCTTAAAACTTTCCTGAACCAAAAATGTTACTATTCAGTTACAGAATATTTAAATGACAAAATATAACCTATTTAAAATATATCTTTAGTATGACGATGCTCATTATTTGCATAAATTCCCAAACTTAAGTTATTTATATTATATTTATTACTAGGCAAACAATTTAGGTATTTAAGTATTCATAAGCTTATACAATTTCCATGTGACATAATATATTTGTAATTTCATAATGTTCTTATTTAAAATGTTATCTTTAATCCGTATCTTGAATTCTAATAGTATTTTAATTTTTCTTTCTCATATAATTTTCAAAATTCAAATCTAATAATTCCATTAATTTAATATAATTCCTGCTTTCAAATGCTTACGTCTAACTTATAAAATGTCTTTCCTAAATATATGTAATGACTTCTATAAATATAATTTAGTATAGTTACATTTTGCTAATGCATGTGCCTGGTTTTTTTATGCTACTCAGCTTGTATGTATTGCTTGCTTGAAAAAGGCGCTAAGTCTAAAGCACTTATTAATGTATGTTGGTATTATTATTAGTGTATATTGCTAATTTTGCATGCTGCTGTGACAGCGGAATATGATGAGACAAATATCATTGTAAGAGCTTTTATACTTACTCATGTTCTGCAAAAATAAAGATTTGAATTTGATTTGAATTTGAAAACCATCTTAAATGTACACTTAGTTTGCAATAAACGATTTGATTTGATTTGATTTGAAAAAAAAACCCACAACACTCGGCGCAGTGTCAAGCGGCGAGCCGGCAGTCACCATTTCTGGCTGTAGCTTGTCTGTTAGTCAGTCAGTAAGGCAAGAATGTTAAATTTATATACAGATTATTCTATTCAAACATAAGTTAGTAAAATTACAATTCTCTAAAACGGATAAAGCGTGTTCCCTTCTTTAAAACAATATTCATTACGATGAAGCTTTATTTCAGAAATGTTAGGTCATGTATATTATGTATACTTATACAACGAACAGATTATCGGTAAATCTTAATAATTTAAGGAAGGTGAAAATAAATTCGGGAACGGAAGCATTCGTTCGCAGCACTTGAGGCTTTGCACATGTGCAGCCGTAAGTGGGTGCTTACAACGAATAGGGAATATGTGCTACATATTTTATGTTACTACGAGTTTCACTTACCTATTCCTAATAATGCGTGATGTTGTTATTGTTTACTTTGTGCACATTTTAAGTAGGTAAATATTGCTATGTATAATTATATTTGTCTAGTGTAGGTATCCACTGTTTTACGCCTTCGTGACTCACTAGCAGGGCCCCGTAGAATATCAGTGCCAGCGAGTCTGGTGTTATGCTGAACGGGGTCCCATTGCTGCCACGACCTGGCCTTAGCGTGTTTTAATGTTACTATGTAGCTGTTAACGATGTTTTTCTTTCTTTTACCACGTAATTTGTCTGGTTGTGGCAGAAATAAATCATTTTTCATTTCATTTCATTTTCATTTTCATTCCGTAGGCATTGGATTTCGATCGACTATAATATAGTTGGTATTAATGTAGATGGGCTTAAAATATAACCATTAAAGGAAATAATAGACGACATCTAATATAATTTTATGACATCATGGCGTTGAACAGTAAAGAAAAAGTACCGTTATTCAGAACGGTCTGACGTTCTAAACATAAGATTGGAACATCGCTTACCCTCATTTGTTAGCAGAATGGTACCGATTTATTTTCCCTTTGTGATCTCGTTTATGGATAGTTTCATCCATTGAGAATATGAAACACAAGTACAATACGAATGTTGTCTACTTGTTATGAAGTATTGGAGGAGTCGGACCGTGTAAGGACAATGACCACAGAATTGATGTACTTTTCGTGTCAAACAGCGTACATAAAGAGGTAAAACAGCGGGAGTAAAAGTAGGTACAATATCAAAATATGCTGGTATAAAATATAGCAAACACAAATTAACACAATAAATAAAACAATTTTGAACTCTTCAAGCTGGTTGCACCAAACTTAATACAGTTACAAGCGCTGGCTTAACAATAGTTAGCGCTAAACGAAAATATTTAAACAGATAATTGCAGCATTTAAATAATATTTGCAAATTGTTTTAAAATTAATTTAACGTTTTGTTAGCATTTCGTTAATAGCCCCTAAAGTAGTTTTTAATTTGGTGCCATCCACCCAGCAGATTTATCAAAGAGGGATATAGTAAACTCTCTACTTATTACTTAAGTACTTAACTTAATTAAAAACTAAATTTTTATTTCTCCCCCAAAAATTTAATTTAACTCGGCTTTCGTGATTTAACGACACGAGTTTTATTAGAAATGTTACAAAATATTTTATAAATCAGTTCTACGAAAGCCTGCTTTATCCCTTGCCAAAGACCCAAAAACCGCTATGCAAAATCAATAGCGGGGCTCTTATTCCATAAGTTTTATACGATAACTAGAGGACGCCAGCAGCTACGCCTGCATTTTTTTTTAATTTACCCGTTTTGCCCAATCCCGTGGGAATTTCGGGAAATCCCTTCTTAGTGCACTCCTACGGTCCCCAAGGAACATACCTGCCAAATTTCAGCTTCCTGCGCCCCATAGTTTTGGCTGTAGCGTGTCTGTCAGTCAGTCATTAACGCAAGGATTTTATATATTAAGATTTGCGTGAAACTTGACACCCAATGCTTACGAACTGCATACGAACTTGAAAAACTGCCGTTTGTTCGGCGTTCTTGTCGTAAAATAAGTTAAAGATTCCTAAATTAATTTTACTTTACTCAGGGCACACGAAGGAAAACAGAAAAGTTTAATTGCCACCAATTAGAATGTTATTTTAACATTATAAAATATTCTTATCAATCAATCACCTAATTGAGTACGCTTTAGCTTAGTAACATTTTTACTTTTTGATACAGAATACAGACTACAAAAGCCGCAGAATAGTAAAGGAATCTAATCTCGAGTAATGAAATTCTAATCTCCATGTGTCGCCGAGCAATATCTACCTGTCACAATACATATTTTTTGTATTGCAATAAAGGTACAATAGAGAATGTTATGGGTAGTTGTGTCAGTGAACAGCTTATATAAATAACTGGTTGCTTTTGTGTGGGCGTACAAAAGGGACTGATGGAAATTCAAATTCATTTTTTTACTAAAGTTCTCCGTTCGCATGTGAGAGGACTTTTAAAAACTATGGAGCTTTTTTGTCATGTGTTGTAAAAGTGTAGTGTTAAAAGCTTTTTAATCTAAGTACGCGCCATATTATCAGAATCTCAGACACGCAGGTGGGTTGGCAGTTCACGGACTATCTACTCAACGCATTTAAAGATCGTAATGGTGCGAACGGCGAATGGGGTGCTCGTTCCTTGCTTAGAAGTTATCTTCACAAATGCTGGTACTACGCGATAAAAGCACTACTGAGTAGCAGGTAATGTTATATCAAATGTATTGTTATTTATGTTTAAGAATCAATATACTAGCAACACTCGTGTTTGATTGTGTTTGTACAACCCGCAATATGCGTACGTTGCGCATTTAAATATAGCCGGTGTTAGCCACAGTTACACGAGCTTTGTTATAATGACGCCAATGTTTGCGGATTATTGATTAATGTCCTATGTCCCTAAATATAACATGTTTCCACATAAAACGTATCGTTACCTGAACAACAAAACTAACAATTAGAGTACATATAATCTGAGGTCTTAGTTAGTCCAACCGAAGCGGTTTACTTAACATTTAAAAGCTATGTATTTCAGTGGAAATTATTACAATTTGGTATGTAGTGGTGTATAATTCGCAATCAGGATCGCTTTAACTGGACCTCGCTTGAATGGGGCAGCAACGAGCGTGATTTTGTGCCTTCATAAACTGTGTTAGTTAGGGATGTGGCATGTATCATTATTTAGCGAACCTACTTATCTTATATATAATTACGTCGCTGGCGTACTATGTATAATTTATTACACTTTATGTAAATATGTTACACTTTTGAGGTAAGGTAGAGCATCAACTTGAAACTTTGCTTCACTTCGAATTTCTTCGACGAAATGAAATACGAAAAATGGTAATTGATTCTGAAAATTCTAAAGATATTGGAATTCGCATCACGATACCTATCAGAACCAACACCGCGTCGAAGTTTTGTTTACGCTTTGCAAAAAAAGAAAATTCTTATTGAAATGAAAGTACTTTCTTATCTCGACCGTGACTAGAGAGATTGTTTCTAGGGATGAATTTTTTGTAAGTTCGTGTTAGGTTCCTCAGTTTCCGTTCAAATGCACCCTCGATAGCGTCTCTGTTAGCTTTCACATCAGCCTTTCCAGAGTCGAGTGCTCCTTTACCTCCCATGGGGTCTCTCACCACAAGTAGGTCAACCTATACATTCCTTATTCACTCCTTTAGTTTGCGCTCACACACGTAGTACCTACTTCACTTTGTATTTCCTTTGATTAATGGCCAAGTAGATTCCAGCTATAAGCATAACAGTTATGCTCAAGATAATGCTCTCGCCTATGATTACGATATTATTAAAAGTTTATCGTTTCCTCGGTTAGACTGTAATAGTACCATTAGTATTGCTAACACATTGATCAGTGCTTTTAAAGTAGAATACTTTTGAATCTATTTACAATCGTTTAATATTTAACTCTTTGCAAATAGTTATAGATCGTAAAGGAGTAATAAGAGTACCTACTTGTCGAAACTATGTATGCTGTAAAAGATGCAAGCAAATTAAGATTATATATCTGTAAATTTTAATAATTCTTTTATTTATTATTACATAACAAAGTGTCCGGACAAAGCAGAATAGTTAACTAACTACGTCATAGTTTGTTTGATATTAGTCGTACATAGTTAATCGATGGCAACTATCAATTCTAAAGAATTTGACTGTAAAATCGATATATTATCTCTATCGGAGCTTTGAAATAATGAAAACTTTTGTCATTCTATTGTACCTCAAGGCTATAAAATTGCATCCCTCTTCTGTCGTAAGACTCGTGAAGGTGGAGGGGTATGCATTATAGTTAGAAACAATCTAGAATATATTGAGAAAAAAGATATTGTAAATTCTTGAAAAGAATACATCGTAGAATTTAGTGCAATTGAAATTCCTAAGAGTAATTGTATATTTATAGGTGTGTATAGAGCAGATCGTCACATAGATATATTTAACAAACAAATGGAAAAAGTTTTACACAGATTGGATATTAAAAATTCACAAAAATATTTTTTGATCGGAGGCGATTTTAACATAAAACTACACAATAGCAATACACAAACTCGAGAAGTCAACAATTTTATGAAAACACACAACCTTAGACAAATAATACGTGACCCCACACGGGTAACAAAAACTACATCCACTTGCATCGATCTATTATTTACTAACTACACGAGCTTTATAAAAAAATCATCCATCCAAGGCTATGGCCTCTCAGATCATAGAGCGATAAAAATAGAATTAAACATCGAAAACTTAACAAATCCGATAAAGACGTGGTACCAAAAAAAAAGAATATTCAACCAAAATAAAATTGACTGCCTAAAAGCCCATTTAAAACAATTGGACTGGGATAGCATAATAATTTAAAATCACAACATAAATTCTAATTACGAAGCTTTTATCAATCGTATAACACAATTATTAAATAAATATGTACCCATACAAACGATTAAAATCAGGAATAAATGTAAAAAAGAATGGCTTACAACCAGTTTAAAAAAATCATGCCAACATAAAAGGATTTTAAGAACTATTTTAAATGAAACAAAGAGCAATATTATAAAAAAGTACTACACAAAATTTACTAAAATCTTAAAAACTACGGTTAAAATAGCAAAAAAGTTAGAATATAAGCGGCAAATGGAAAACTCAGACAATAAAATGAAGACTATGTGGAAAATAATTAACACAAAAAACGGGAAAACTAAAATCTTCAAGCCGGAAAATATATCTTTAAAAATTAATAATAAGATTATTGAATGCCCAACGACTGTTGCCGACACATTTAACAACTTTTTCGCGACAGTAGGTAACAATCCTAATCACATGGACTCAAACAAACCGATTGGACAACATGTCGCAAATTTGCCTGTGTGTTCCTTGTACTTGCTACCAGTCAGCCAAAAAGAGGTCATAAATATTATAAATTCCACCAAAAACAAACAGTTGCGGCATAGATGACGTACCACCGATACTATTGAAACAGTGTGCAATGGAATTATCCACCCCTTTTACTCTTTTAATTAACCAAAGCTTTCAAGAAGGTCCATTTCCCGATTTACTTAAGATTTCACTAGTTAAACCCATACATAAGAAGAAAGTTGACACTCTAACCCCAAACAATTATAGGCCGATTGCTTTGCTCCCAACGTTTTCTAAAATCTTTGAAAAAGCAATGTACAACCGTTTTTACTCGTTTTTAGAACGATACCACATACTGGACGACAGTCAGAATGGATTTAGAAAATGTAGATCAACAACACTAGCTGTTTATAAGTATGTACAAAGAGCACTTTAATACATAAATGATAAAAAACCTGTTGTAGGATTGCTGCTAGACGTGACCAAAGCCTATGACAAGGTCCTCTACAACATCCTCCTAATGAAATTATACGGTTGCGGAGTTAGAGGACCCGCTTACTCATGATTTGAGTCGTATCTTAAAAATAGGACACAGATCGTTCAAATAGAATATTCTGACAAACACTCAAAACAATTAAAATCCGTGCGATCCCAAGTTATACACCAAACATGCTCAATCCCCCAGGGAAGCATCTTAGGTTGCATATTGTTCCTGATCTATATTAACGACCTTCCAAAATCCTTAGACCCAGAAACATCCACGCCAGTACTTTTCGCCGAGGATGTCTCAATACTGATAAAATGTGATAGTTTAAATTACAATAACCAGGTCCAAAACGCTCTCCAATCTGTTACACATTGGCTAAAATAACATAATTTAGAAATAAACTCAAAGAAAACAAAGATAATGCAATTTAGGACATACAAAAAACCACCACTTGCGCTACAAATAACGGATCAAAACACACCACTAGAAGAAGTCAACACTTTTAGTTTATTGGGAATAAATATAGACACGCACTTGAACTGGAAAACACATATAGAACACGTCAAATCCAAGCTGTCTAGATTCACATATGCTCTATTCCAAATAAAACATAGCACGGACACACAAACAGCATTTTCCGCGAATTACGCATATGCATATTCCTGGCTGAAGTATGGGGTCATGCTCTGGAGTAATAGCGCTAATGTAGACCATCTATTTATAATTCAAAAGAAATGTTTTAGAATTCGGGCACAAATTGACAATACACAAAGCTGCAAACCATACATCACGAAGTTTAATATATTAACATTGCCGTCAATATACATACTAGATATATGTATAATAGTGAAACGTTTAATAAAATTAAAGACATCCACAACATAAACACCCGACATAAAGATAGATTGCATTTACCCACTTCAAAAACAAAACTGCTTAATGAAAGCCCCTATTACATGGCTGTTAAAATATATAACAAATTGCCTAAGATAATTAAAAATGAAAGGATAGAAACAAAATATAACAAACAGCTTAAAACTTTCCTGAACCAAAAATGTTACTATTCAGTTACAGAATATTTAAATGACAAAATATAACCTATTTAAAATATATCTTTAGTATGACGATGCTCATTATTTGCATAAATTCCCAAACTTAAGTTATTTATATTATATTTATTACTAGGCAAACAATTTAGGTATTTAAGTATTCATAAGCTTATACAATTTCCATGTGACATAATATATTTGTAATTTCATAATGTTCTTATTTAAAATGTTATCTTTAATCCGTATCTTGAATTCTAATAGTATTTTAATTTTTCTTTCTCATATAATTTTCAAAATTCAAATCTAATAATTCCATTAATTTAATATAATTCCTGCTTTCAAATGCTTACGTCTAACTTATAAAATTTCTTTCCTAAATATATGTAATGACTTCTATAAATATAATTTAGTATAGTTACATTTTGCTAATGCATGTGCCTGGTTTTTTTATGCTACTCAGCTTGTATGTATTGCTTGCTTGAAAAAGGCGCTAAGTCTAAAGCACTTATTAATGTATGTTGGTATTATTATTAGTGTATATTGCTAATTTTGCATGCTGCTGTGACAGCGGAATATGATGAGACAAATATCATTGTAAGAGCTTTTATACTTACTCATGTTCTGCAAAAATAAAGATTTGAATTTGATTTGAATTTGAAAACCATCTTAAATGTACACTTAGTTTGCAATAAACGATTTGATTTGATTTGATTTGAAAAAAAAAACCACAACACTCGGCGCAGTGTCAAGCGGCGAGCCGGCAGTCACCATTTCTGGCTGTAGCTTGTCTGTTAGTCAGTCAGTAAGGCAAGAATGTTAAATTTATATACAGATTATTCTATTCAAACATAAGTTAGTAAAATTACAATTCTCTAAAACGGATAAAGCGTGTTCCCTTCTTTAAAACAAAATTCATTACGATGAAGCTTTATTTCAGAAATGTTAGGTCATGTATATTATGTATACTTATACAACGAACAGATTATCGGTAAATCTTAATAATTTAAGGAAGGTGAAAATAAATTCGGGAACGGAAGCATTCGTTCGCAGCACTTGAGGCTTTGCACATGTGCAGCCGTAAGTGGGTGCTTACAACGAATAGGGAATATGTGCTACATATTTTATGTTACTACGAGTTTCACTTACCTATTCCTAATAATGCGTGATGTTGTTATTGTTTACTTTGTGCACATTTTAAGTAGGTAAATATTGCTATGTATAATTATATTTGTCTAGTGTAGGTATCCACTGTTTTACGCCTTCGTGACTCACTAGCAGGGCCCCGTAGAATATCAGTGCCAGCGAGTCTGGTGTTATGCTGAACGGGGTCCCATTGCTGCCACGACCTGGCCTTAGCGTGTTTTAATGTTACTATGTAGCTGTTAACGATGTTTTTCTTTCTTTTACCACGTAATTTGTCTGGTTGTGGCAGAAATAAATCATTTTTCATTTCATTTCATTTTCATTTTCATTCCGTAGGCATTGGATTTCGATCGACTATAATATAGTTGGTATTAATGTAGATGGGCTTAAAATATAACCATTAAAGGAAATAATAGACGACATCTAATATAATTTTATGACATCATGGCGTTGAACAGTAAAGAAAAAGTACCGTTATTCAGAACGGTCTGACGTTCTAAACATAAGATTGGAACATCGCTTACCCTCATTTGTTAGCAGAATGGTACCGATTTATTTTCCCTTTGTGATCTCGTTTATGGATAGTTTCATCCATTGAGAATATGAAACACAAGTACAATACGAATGTTGTCTACTTGTTATGAAGTATTGGAGGAGTCGGACCGTGTAAGGACAATGACCACAGAATTGATGTACTTTTCGTGTCAAACAGCGTACATAAAGAGGTAAAACAGCGGGAGTAAAAGTAGGTACAATATCAAAATATGCTGGTATAAAATATAGCAAACACAAATTAACACAATAAATAAAACAATTTTGAACTCTTCAAGCTGGTTGCACCAAACTTAATACAGTTACAAGCGCTGGCTTAACAATAGTTAGCGCTAAACGAAAATATTTAAACAGATAATTGCAGCATTTAAATAATATTTGCAAATTGTTTTAAAATTAATTTAACGTTTTGTTAGCATTTCGTTAATAGCCCCTAAAGTAGTTTTTAATTTGGTGCCATCCACCCAGCAGATTTATCAAAGAGGGATATAGTAAACTCTCCACTTATTACTTAAGTACTTAACTTAATTAAAAACTAAATTTTTATTTCTCCCCCAAAAATTTAATTTAACTCGGCTTTCGTGATTTAACGACACGAGTTTTATTAGAAATGTTACAAAATATTTTATAAATCAGTTCTACGAAAGCCTGCTTTATCCCTTGCCAAAGACCCAAAAACCGCTATGCAAAATCAATAGCGGGGCTCTTATTCCATAAGTTTTATACGATAACTAGAGGACGCCAGCAGCTACGCCTGCATTTTTTTTTAATTTACCCGTTTTGCCCAATCCCGTGGGAATTTCGGGAAATCCCTTCTTAGTGCACTCCTACGGTCCCCAAGGAACATACCTGCCAAATTTCAGCTTCCTGCGCCCCATAGTTTCGGCTGTAGCGTGTCTGTCAGTCAGTCAGTAACGCAAGGATTTTATATATTAAGATTTGCGTGAAACTTGACACCCAATGCTTACGAACTGCATACGAACTTGAAAAACTGCCGTTTGTTCGGCGTTCTTGTCGTAAAATAAGTTAAAGATTCCAAAATTAATTTTACTTTACTCAGGGCACACGAAGGAAAACAGAAAAGTTTAATTGCCACCAATTAAAATGTTATTTTAACATTATAAAATATTCTTATCAATCAATCACCTAATTGAGTACGCTTTAGCTTAGTAACATTTTTACTTTTTGATACAGAATACAGACTACAAAAGCCGCAGAATAGTAAAGGAATCTAATCTCGAGTAATGAAATTCTAATCTCCATGTGTCGCCGAGCAATATCTACCTGTCACAATACATATTTTTTGTATTGCAATAAAGGTACAATAGAGAATGTTATGGGTAGTTGTGTCAGTGAACAGCTTATATAAATAACTGGTTGCTTTTGTGTGGGCGTACAAAAGGGACTGATGGAAATTCATTTTTTTACTAAAGTTCTCCGTTCGCATGTGAGAGGACTTTTTAAAACTATGGAGCTTTTTTGTCATGTGTTGTAAAAGTGTAGTGTTAAAAGCTTTTTAATCTAAGTACGCGCCCATATTATCAGAATCTCAGACACGCAGGTGGGTTGGCAGTTCACGGACTATCTACTCAACGCATTTAAAGATCGTAATGGTGCGAACGGCGAATGGGTGCTCGTTCCTTGCTTAGAAGTTTTCTTCACAAATGCTGGTACTACGCGATAAAAGCACTACTGAGTAGCAGGTAATGTTATATCAAATGTATTGTTATTTATGTTTAAGAATCAATATACTAGCAACACTCGTGTTTGATTGTGTTTGTACAACCCGCAAGATGCGTACGTTGCGTATTTAAATATTAGCCGGTGTTAGCCACAGTTACACGAGCTTTGTTATAAATGACGCCAATGTTTGCGGATTATTGATTAATGTCCTATGTCCCTAAATATAACATGTTTCTACATAAAACGTATCGTTACCTGAACAACAAAACTAACAATTAGAGTACATATAATCTGAGGTCTTAGTTAGTCCAACCGAAGCGGTTTACTTAACATTTAAAAGCTATGTATTTCAGTGGAAATTATTACAATTTGGTATGTAGTGGTGTATAATTCGCAATCAGGATCGCTTTAACTGGACCTCGCTTGAATGGGGCAGCCAACGAGCGTGATTTTGTGCCTTCATAAACTGTGTTAGTTAGGGATGTGGCATGTATCATTATTTAGCGAACCTACTTATCTTATATATAATTACGTCGCTGGCGTACTATGTATAATTTATTACACTTTATGTAAATATGTTACACTTTTGAGGTAAGGTAGAGCATCAACTTGAAACTTTGCTTCACTTCGAATTTTCTTCGACGGAAATGAAAACGAAAAATGGTAATTGATTCTGAAAATTCTAAAGATATTGGAATTCGCATCACGATACCTATCAGAACCAACACCGCGTCGAAGTTTTGTTTACGCTTTGCAAAAAAAGAAAATATTCTTATTGAAATTAAAGTACTTTCTTATCTCGACCGTGACTAGAGAGATTGTTTCTAGGGATGAATTTTTTGTAAGTTCGTGTTAGGTTCCTCAGTTTCCGTTCAAATGCACCCTCGATAGCGTCTCTGTTAGCTTTCACATCAGCCTTTCCAGAGTCGAGTGCTCCTTTACCTCCCATGGGGTCTCTCACCACAAGTAGGTCAACCTATACATTCCTTATTCACTCCTTTAGTTTGCGCTCACACACGTAGTACCTACTTCACTTTGTATTTCCTTTGATTAATGGCCAAGTAGATTCCAGCTATAAGCATAACAGTTATGCTCAAGATAATGCTCTCGCCATGATTACGATATTATTAAAAAGTTTATCGTTTCCTCGGTTAGACTGTAATAGTACCATTAGTATTGCTAACACATTGATCAGTGCTTTTAAAGTAGAATACTTTTGAATCTATTTACAATCGTTTAATATTTAACTATTTGCAAATAGTTATAGATCGTAAAGGAGTAATAAGAGTACCTACTTGTCGAAACTATGTATGCTGTAAAAGATGCAAGCAAATTAAGATTATATATCTGTAAATTTTAATAATTCTTTTATTTATTATTACATAACAAAGTGTCCGGACAAAGCAGAATAGTTAACTAACTACGTCATAGTTTGTTTGATATTAGTCGTACATAGTTAATCGATGGCAACTATCAATTCTAAAGAATTTGACTGTAAAATCGATATATTATCTCTATCGGAGCTTTGAAATAATGAAAACTTTTGTCATTCTATTGTACCTCAAGGCTATAAAATTGCATCCATCTTCTGTCGTAAGACTCGTGAAGGTGGAGGGGTATGCATTATAGTTAGAAACAATCTAGAATATATTGAGAAAAAAGATATTGTAAATTCTTGAAAAGAATACATCGTAGAATTTAGTGCAATTGAAATTCCTAAGAGTAATTGTATATTTATAGGTGTGTATAGAGCAGATCGTCACATAGATATATTTAACAAACAAATGGAAAAAGTTTTACACAGATTGGATATTAAAAATTCACAAAAATATTTTTTGATCGGAGGCGATTTTAACATAAAACTACACAATAGCAATACACAAACTCGAGAAGTCAACAATTTTATGAAAACACACAACCTTAGACAAATAATACGTGACCCCACACGGGTAACAAAAACTACATCCACTTGCATCGATCTATTATTTACTAACTACACGAGCTTTATAAAAAAATCATCCATCCAAGGCTATGGCCTCTCAGATCATAGAGCGATAAAAATAGAATTAAACATCGAAAACTTAACAAATCCGATAAAGACGTGGTACCAAAAAAAAAGAATATTCAACCAAAATAAAATTGACTGCCTAAAAGCCCATTTAAAACAATTGGACTGGGATAGCATAATAATTTAAAATCACAACATAAATTCTAATTACGAAGCTTTTATCAATCGTATAACACAATTATTAAATAAATATGTACCCATACAAACGATTAAAATCAGGAATAAATGTAAAAAAGAATGGCTTACAACCAGTTTAAAAAAATCATGCCAACATAAAAGGATTTTAAGAACTATTTTAAATGAAACAAAGAGCAATATTATAAAAAAGTACTACACAAAATTTACTAAAATCTTAAAAACTACGGTTAAAATAGCAAAAAAGTTAGAATATAAGCGGCAAATGGAAAACTCAGACAATAAAATGAAGACTATGTGGAAAATAATTAACACAAAAAACGGGAAAACTAAAATCTTCAAGCCGGAAAATATATCTTTAAAAATTAATAATAAGATTATTGAATGCCCAACGACTGTTGCCGACACATTTAACAACTTTTTCGCGACAGTAGGTAACAATCCTAATCACATGGACTCAAACAAACCGATTGGACAACATGTCGCAAATTTGCCTGTGTGTTCCTTGTACTTGCTACCAGTCAGCCAAAAAGAGGTCATAAATATTATAAATTCCACCAAAAACAAACAGTTGCGGCATAGATGACGTACCACCGATACTATTGAAACAGTGTGCAATGGAATTATCCACCCCTTTTACTCTTTTAATTAACCAAAGCTTTCAAGAAGGTCCATTTCCCGATTTACTTAAGATTTCACTAGTTAAACCCATACATAAGAAGAAAGGTGACACTCTAACCCCAAACAATTATAGGCCGATTGCTTTGCTCCCAATGTTTTCTAAAATCTTTGAAAAAGCAATGTACAACCGTTTTTACTCGTTTTTAGAACGATACCACATACTGGACGACAGTCAGAATGGATTTAGAAAATGTAGATCAACAACACTAGCTGTTTATAAGTATGTACAAAGAGCACTTTAATACATAAATGATAAAAAACCTGTTGTAGGATTGCTGCTAGACGTGACCAAAGCCTATGACAAGGTCCTCTACAACATCCTCCTAATGAAATTATACAGTTGCGGAGTTAGAGGACCCGCTTACTCATGATTTGAGTCGTATCTTAAAAATAGGACACAGATCGTTCAAATAGAATATTTTGACAAACACTCAAAACAATTAAAATCCGTGCGATCCCAAGTTATACATCAAACATGCTCAATCCCCCAGGGAAGCATCTTAGGTTGCATATTGTTCCTGATCTATATTATCGACCTTCCAAAATCCTTAGACCCAGAAACATCCACGCCAGTACTTTTCGCCGAGGATGTCTCAATACTGATAAAATGTGATAGTTTAAATTACAATAACCAGGTCCAAAACGCTCTCCAATCTGTTACACAATGGCTAAAATAACATAATTTAGAAATAAACTCAAAGAAAACAAAGATAATGCAATTTAGGACATACAAAAAACCACCACTTGCGCTACAAATAACGGATCAAAACACACCACTAGAAGAAGTCAACACTTTTAGTTTATTGGGAATAAATATAGACACGCACTTGAACTGGAAAACACATATAGAACACGTCAAATCCAAGCTGTCTAGATTCACATATGCTCTATTCCAAATAAAACATAGCACGGACACACAAACAGCATTTTCCGCGAATTACGCATATGCATATTCCTGGCTGAAGTATGGGGTCATGCTCTGGAGTAATAGCGCTAATGTAGACCATCTATTTATAATTCAAAAGAAATGTTTTAGAATTCGGGCACAAATTGACAATACACAAAGCTGCAAACCATACATCACGAAGTTTAATATATTAACATTGCCGTCAATATACATACTAGATATATGTATAATAGTGAAACGTTTAATAAAATTAAAGACATCCACAACATAAACACCCGACATAAAGATAGATTGCATTTACCCACTTCAAAAACAAAACTGCTTAATGAAAGCCCCTATTACATGGCTGTTAAAATATATAACAAATTGCCTAAGATAATTAAAAATGAAAGGATAGAAACAAAATATAACAAACAGCTTAAAACTTTCCTGAACCAAAAATGTTACTATTCAGTTACAGAATATTTAAATGACAAAATATAACCTATTTAAAATATATCTTTAGTATGACGATGCTCATTATTTGCATAAATTCCCAAACTTAAGTTATTTATATTATTTTTATTACTAGGCAAACAATTTAGGTATTTAAGTATTCATAAGCTTATACAATTTCCATGTGACATAATATATTTGTAATTTCATAATGTTCTTATTTAAAATGTTATCTTTAATCCGTATCTTGAATTCTAATAGTATTTTAATTTTTCTTTCTCATATAATTTTCAAAATTCAAATCTAATAATTCCATTAATTTAATATAATTCCTGCTTTCAAATGCTTACGTCTAACTTATATTTCTTTCCTAAATATATGTAATGACTTCTATAAATATAATTTAGTATAGTTACATTTTGCTAATGCATGTGCCTAGTTTTTTTATGCTACTCAGCTTGTAATTATTGCTTGCTTGAAAAAGGCGCTAAGTCTAAAGCACTTATTAATGTATGTTGGTATTATTATTAGTGTATATTGCTAATTTTGCATGCTGCTGTGACAGCGGAATATGATGAGACAAATATCATTGTAAGAGCTTTTATACTTACTCATGTTCTGCAAAAATAAAGATTTGAATTTGATTTGAATTTGAAAACCATCTTAAATGTACACTTAGTTTGCAATAAACGATTTGATTTAATTTGATTTGAAAAAAAAACCCACAACACTCGGCGCAGTGTCAAGCGGCGAGCCGGCAGTCACCATTTCTGGCTGTAGCTTGTCTGTTAGTCAGTCAGTAAGGCAAGAATGTTAAATTTATATACAGATTATTCCATTCAAACATAAGTTAGTAAAATTACAATTCTCTAAAACGGATAAAGCGTGTTCCCTTCTTTAAAACAATATTCATTACGATGAAGCTTTATTTCAGAAATGTTAGGTCATGTATATTATGTATACTTATACAACGAACAGATTATCGGTAAATCTTAATAATTTAAGGAAGGTGAAAATAAATTCGGGAACGGAAGCATTCGTTCGCAGCACTTGAGGCTTTGCACATTTGCAGCCGTAAGTGGGTGCTTACAACGAATAGGGAATATGTGCTACATATTTTATGTTACTACGAGTTTCACTTACCTATTCCTAATAATGCGTGATGTTGTTATTGTTTACTTTGTGCACATTTTAAGTAGGTAAATATTGCTATGTATAATTATATTTGTCTAGTGTAGGTATCCACTGTTTTACGCCTTCGTGACTCACTAGCAGGGCCCCGTAGAATATCAGTGCCAGCGAGTCTGGTGTTATGCTGAACGGGGTCCCATTGCTGCCACGACCTGGCCTTAGCGTGTTTTAATGTTACTATGTAGCTGTTAACGATGTTTTTCTTTCTTTTACCACGTAATTTGTCTGGTTGTGGCAGAAATAAATCATTTTTCATTTCATTTTCATTTTCATTCCGTAGGCATTGGATTTCGATCGACTATAATATAGTTGGTATTAATGTAGATGGGCTTAAAATATAACCATTAAAGGAAATAATAGACGACATCTAATATAATTTTATGACATCATGGCGTTGAACAGTAAAGAAAAAGTACCGTTATTCAGAACGGTCTGACGTTCTAAACATAAGATTGGGCGTCAGCCGTAGTGTCCAGCCCCTCGTATTCTGGGGGGGGCAAACCGCGCCAATACCCGAGTTCGGGTTCTATAGATGCGGGCCTGCACACGCCCAGTTTTGTGCGCCCCAAAACGCCTTGTTCGGCGTCGTCCCGTGTCCAGTCGGGCGAAAGGGACACAGATAGGAGTAGGCAGACTACTCCAAACGGAGGAAGAAGGCGACAGCGAAGGGTATCGGAGGACAGTGACAGTTCATTCATGTCTGTCTCCTCGCTGTCGTCCCAGACCCCTAAGGAGGGAAGGGGATACAAGAGAAAGCCAAACGGCCCGGCCGATGTAAATCTGCCCAATAAGTTGCCGCGGTCCAAACGGGTTCCTAAAAACACCAATATTGGGAGAAGCGGAACGGAAACAGGAACGGAGACAGAGCGCGAGGACGCGCTTGGCATAAAAATCCCCTCGGGCAGTGAACAGTCTCGCGCGGAAGAAGTTGCGGTCGAACTGCGGGACCAGCCGACCGCCGAGGTAGGCTCCAAAGTTTTGGAAACATTGTCGGTGGTGGAAAATGTTTTAGGAGGAACTAAAGGTTTCAGAGGCCAGAAGAAGGTATCCCTGAGAGAGGCAGTTGCGGTCGTCAAGCCCCGACAGCCCCGGCGTCCTTGACTGGGAGGTTAGAGAAGGAGAATCGCGAGCTCCGATCCCAGCTAGCCTCCTTAGGAAAGCAAGTGGCTGCCTTGACCAGGGAACTGGAGGAGCTCCGCCATGGAAGCCATGAAAGGCTCCCGTTGAAGCCTGCAGAAGGGACCAGCGCGGCTGCTTCATCCCTAAAAGGTGAAAGGCCAAAGACGCGACCCGGGTTGAGCCCCACATCTACCCGAAACCATGTATATCCCAGGTGGACCGCGTACTGGCTGAGGTCCGTGTAGAGGCCCTGGCAAGGGTTTTTTCCGACGGGGGCCTTCAGCCTTCTCAGAGCGCGGTCTCAAGTGGAGTGACCGATATAGTTACGCCGGCCGGGATAAAGGCACGCAAGCGAAAGAAAGGACGACGAGCGGTGAAGGAGCCGCCAGCGTCGGTGCCCAAAAGCCCTGCTCCAACACAACCACAGTCTGTCCCGCCAGCTACGGAGGTCTGGGCCACGGTCGTTGGCAGAAAGACGAAGACCAGGGATGCCAGAACAACGACTGCCCATCCACCGCCCAAAGAAAAGGTTGTACCGTGGGCTCCTTCGACTGCAGCCATCACGATTTCCTTACCCCCTGGCTCGGAGATTTCAATGGCTAAGGTAATGGAAACTGCCAAGGGAAATATTAAGCTAGACGATCTTGGCATTGTGGGTGGTGTACGCGTCAAGAGGGCTATCATCGGGGCTCTGATTTTACAGGTTTCTTGAGAAGGAAATGCCGCTAAGGCGGACGCGCTCGCGGAACGCCTGCGGTAAGTCCTCTCTGGCACGGGCGCGGTCATAGCACGTCCGTGCAAAACAGGCGAAGTACGGGTTATGGACTTAGATGAGTCCATCATCCCAGCCGAGGTTGCTGAAGCTGTGGCTGCGGTAGGTGCATCTTCCATCCGTGTCTTGCATCCGAGGTAAAGGTTGGAGCCCTTCGTATCTCCCGATCGCGGCTAGGTACGGCCTGGGTTCGCTGCCCACTTGCGGCGGTTCGCAAACTAGCAATCGCCAAGCGGGTTCAAGTGGGATGGGCTTCGGCTAGGGTAGAGGTGCTGGCAGCTCGACCGTTACAGTGTTACCGGTGCCTTGAAATGGGACACGTAAGGGCAACGTGCCCCAATGAGACAGATCGCGGCGCACGGTGTTACGTGTGCGGTAGCACAGGTCACGTGGCGCGTGCATGCACCGCTTCCGCGCCGAGGTGTCCTGTCTGCTCGGATCTTGGTCTGCCCGCGGACCATCGGCTGGGGAGTAAGAAATGCTCCCCACCTAAAAATAACAAAAAAAGAGGGCGAATAATTACTTCAGCCCCAGCCGCGGGCAGCTCAGACTCACCGCTGGCTGTAGGAACGTCTCAGCCGGCTACCCAACCGGCAGAGGAGGTAATGGAGGCCTAAAATTCGCGCCCCCCTACAGAATTTTACAGGGCAACCTAAATCACTGCCGCGCAGCACAAGATCTGCTGATGCAGACACTCGCGGAGTGGTCGGTTGCTTTAGCGGTGGTAGCAGAGCCATACTCCATCCCAGACCATCCCCGATGGTTTGGATCGGAGGATGGCACCGCTGCCGTTTACTGGGCAGGAGGGGAAAATGACCCCCATTGCACTCTCCTTCAGAGGGGGCTAGGGTTTGTGGCAGTAGAGTGGGGTCCACTGGTTATAGTGGGCTGCTACATATCCCCTAATTGCGGCCTCCCTACCTTCGAGGCGTATCTAGATGGTCTTAGAAGTTGCGTGTGCGGCTACCTGTCCCGTCCGGTACTCGTTCTAGGCGATTTTAATGCCCGTTCTACTGAGTGGGGCGATCGCCTAGACGATGTAAGAGGAGGTACACTTATCGAGTGGGCGGCGGGACTGGACCTCGGCATTTTAAATCGGGGTTCGATCAGTACCTGTGTACGGTGGCAGGGGGAGTCGATCGTCGACCTGACATGGGCCACTCCAGACGACATCAACCTGGTGACAGGATGGAAAGTGGCAATGGAGGTGATCACTCTGTCGGACCACCGCCACATCATGTTTGATGTGGCCATCCGCCGCCCTGGCGCTAACCAAAACCGCTGCAATACGCCGCAACCGCCGATAAAGACATGCTCGTCGCCGCAGCCACCGCCGCGGACTGGCAAGAGGAAGAGGTCTCGTCTGATCCCGAAGCACAGGCAGCCTGGTTCCGTCGCGTCATGACAGACGCGTGTGACGCATCGATGCCACGGGTTTGGCCAGGAGGGAAAAGGGGCTCGGTATATTGGTGGTCGCCCGAAATAGCGCAATTACGCACAGAGTGCGTCAGGGCCCGTCGCCGATATCAGAGAGCCCGACGAAGACGGCGAGTCACAGCCGAAGAGGTTGTCGATATGAGGCGGGAGTATGGAGTCGCTGCAAAGGCGCTCAGTTTTGCGATCGCGGATGCCAAGGCTCGATCCTGGAAAGACCTTATAGAGGGGCTGGACATGGACCCATGGGGACGTCCGTACAAATTTGTACTGGGCAAGCTCAGACCATGGGTCTCGCCGCTGACACAGACTCTGAACCCGCAACTCGTGGAAAGAGTGGTAGAAACCCTCTTTCCCAGAATCGATGATAATCTCCCAGACCTCCCGATATCGCTGGCGACCGTGAGGTGGTCCGACGACTTCGAGGTGACGGCGGCTGAGCTAGACCGAGCTGTGCGTCGACTCGCAGTCCGAAACACCGCTCCGGGTCCCGACAGGATCCCAGGCCTGGCATGGGTGTACACTGTGGAGGTCTTGGGGGACAGGTTGAGGCGACTGTTCACCAGCTGCCTCCGGTATAGCGTATTCCCCACTGGGTGGAAAGAAGCCAAGCTGGTCCTCATCAATAAACCTGGCAGAACTGCTGACTCTCCTTCGGCGTTCCTACCTATTTGCCTGTTGGATGAGGTGGCGAAACTCTTCGAGAGAGTTATCGCCGCCCGTATCACCGAGCATCTGTCACGTGTGGGTCCCGACTTATCTGATAGCCAATTCGGTTTCCGGCAGGGGCGTTCGACGCTGGACGCGATAGAACGCGTTCGGTCCCTGTTGGAGGAGATTGTTCGTCGGAAAGGAGTGGCTTTGGCTGTTAGTCTTGACATAGTCAACGCCTTCAACTCCCTTCCGTGGCAAGCCATTAAGGAGGCACTGTTACATCATAATGTGCCTCCATATCTACATAAAATCGTTGGGACGTATCTGCGCGACAGGTCCATTACGTATATGGATCGTCCCGACCCGGCTTTGAACACCGGAGGGAGGTCACGTGTGGGGTTCCCCAGGGGTCAGTGTTAGGACCGCTGCTATGGAACCTCGCATACGATGCGGTTCTGAGGACCAGCCTACCCCCCGGCGTGAGTGTCGTCTGCTATGCGGACGACACTCTGGTATTAGCAAGAGGGCATGGCTTCCCTGAGGTAATTCTGCTTGCGGAACTGGGAGTGGCTTGTGTCGTCCGACAGATAAACGGGCTAGGGCTACAGGTAGCACCTCATAAGACCGAGGCGCTGTGGTTCCACAGAAAACGTCAGAGTGTGGTTCCACCCAGCTCGTTTGTAAGAGTGGCTGGTGTGGAGGTTCAGGTAGGTCGGTACATTAAGTACCTCGGCCTTACCCTAGACAGTCGCTGGAGCTTTGAGGAGCATTTTGAGCGGATGATCCCCCGAGTTCGTAGGGCAGTAGGGGCCCTTCAAAGGCTGCTGTCGAACCTCGGGGGTCCCAGGGAAGAAGTTCGCCGCCTCTATTGTGCGGTCGTACGATCCATGGCCCTCTACGGAGCGCCTATATGGGCCACACGCCTAGCGGCGTCCTCCCGCTGCAGGGCTAAGCTCAATAGTGTGCAGCGGGTAGCGGCCATTCGGATCGTACGAGGATACCGCACAATTTCATCAGAGGCGGCGACAGTCCTGGCACGTTTTCCACCCTTTGACATCCTGGCGGATATGGACGCGAAGGTCTATAGCCAAACTCGCGCAGATCGTCGGGAAGCGAATGAGGACGGCCAGGACGTGCTCGAAATGCGGCGCAATGCTCACCAACAGGCTTTGCAGCAATGGCGCGCGCGGCTGGAATTGCCGCAGAATGCGCGCCAACACGCTGTCGGTGCCATTTTGCCAAGCCTTGAGGCGTGGGTTGGACGCAAACACGGCCGCGTCACCTACCGATTCACTCAGATACTCACCGGGCACGGGTGCTTCGGTGAGTATCTGAATCGAATCGGACGCGAACGGACGGCACAATGCCACCACTGTACAGGCGACCAGGATTCCGCCCAGCATACGCTGGAGGATTGCCCGGCATGGGCAACGGAACGTGAAGTTCTGGTCGACCAGATCGGACGAGATCTGTCGCCGCCAGCAGTTATTGCTGCCATACTGGCGAGTGAGGAGGGCTGGGACGCAGTGGCCTCTTTTGCGAGTTCGTAATGCTCTAAAAAGAGGCTGCTGAGCGGGATCGGGAGAGGGCTGATCCCGCCCGAAGACAAGGACGACTTCGCCGAGATCCGCCAACGGGGCCGCGGGCTGCCAGAGCATGTGGAGCTCTGGTCGGCGATTAAGATACGTTGCTCCGGGAAGAAGCACGGGAAGGTGAGGGCGTGTAGCCTTCCCTGAGAACGGGTTCCGTTGAACCTGGCGCCTTGGGAGGAAGACTGAACAGCATGATTTCGGTTATCAAATATATTTTTCACCAAAGATATCGTGAAATTCACATAAAATTAAATACTGTTATTTAAAGTACCTTACATAATGCTGTACATATGAACTTTAAAATATGTACGTATAAACTATCGTTACATTAAAGGCACATAAGTGAGGTTTTTTAAGTGCCTTAAATAAATTAGCTTGGATGTTAAACTGATAAGCGGAGACGTTGTTCCGGGTCGATCCCAATTAAATTACAGTGCCTATCTCGGTAAAACCTATTTCCGACATGTTTACAATCTTCTTTACGTTAGTTACGAAACTGAACTGTGTGACTAACCGAGTTGCGAAGTTACCGGAAGCGAGCGTCATGAACAAAATCTAAGTGAATTTGTCAAACGCGACTATATAATAAGCTTTCAGCAAAGTTGTTTAGTAATTTGCGACGTAGGTAAGTATCTACGTATACGCATACCGTTGTATATTAAGCTTGGATATTTTTATTGCGTTGTTGGTGTGGTTTTGCTTGGTTGTTTCTATATTGAAATGTCACAGCAAAAGCTTTTGAGACATAATATGATGATGTGTACAGTTAAATAAATTAGTAAGAAGCAGATGTTACTATCCCGCGGATGAAAGACTTTACATTCTATTTAAAACCATGATTAAATTTATAACTTGACAATCGTTATGATTTCGTTTTCTATGTCGTCAGATTCAGTTGACTACGATCTTGTAGGAAATCACTGTGGCGTAAACTAAGCGTGAAAGTGACGCGCTTAGGTTCATTTGCCGAAATAAGCAAATAGAGCATTTAGCATAACGATGGTTTAGCGAGAACGTCTCCATGTTTACGACAAATCGCGTCACTCAGGGGAAGATTCACAAACTCGACATCAATTTATAAATAGAGAGCAAAATTTTCGCGGAAAGCCGCTATCCGATTACCTTGGGGATGTATTCTAAACGCGTCGAGTAATACTACTTTTAAGTTATATACTAATAGCGGGTGGGAAGCAATTTCATCTTTTTAGTTTCCAAAATTGAAATAAAACCAAATATTTTTGGAGGATATCCTAAAGCTGTCACGTTAGTAAAGGCAACAGCCGTCGTTAGAACTAAACATATTGATACCAATTTATGTAACGGGTCTGTATCACGTAATAATAGTTACGCGTGACGTTAATATTTTGTATCGTAATTACAAACTATTAGTATTTGATAACTCTACCTTTATTGATGTTTTAGAGACACGACCTCAATGTTGACTATTTAAGAAGTAGAAGTAAAATAAAACCAATGGAGTTTGTAATGATAAAGTAGCGATGCTACCCCGAGCTTATACAGTTTTCCGACGCTCGTTGTCAACGCGGCCATCTCACGATAATATCGATACCGCAGAATGTTTACAAATATTCGTCATGTCGTCATGTGCGCCCTTCCTGAGGGACTCAATACAATTTGGGAACATAGGGATAGTTGATTATCTCTAGACGTGTTCTTGTATCGAGTCAAAAGGCGCAAGCTTTTAAAGCATTGTAGATAGAGGTTTGTTGGTTGGCTTGATAGGAATAACACTATCTTCATATAAAGTAACTACAACATCTAGTACTTAGGCACTTTTATCCGTATTCCACTTGAAAGGTACCTATACAGAAGGATGCTCTGCATCTTGAAGTACTTTGATTGTTTATCCTTCTTTCACGTCACTACAGATCGATGTATGTATGATTTTTATGTGATGAGTTTACATGTTCCGGGACATTCGACTTTTTGCGAATGTCATGATATGAGACTTAAAAATCCCATACATTTTCTCATGCCGTCTAGAGCCGTACTATCATAATATTCATAATACATATTTTTTTTTCTTTTTAGTGCGACAATTACGGCCACAGATGTTAAAGAAGAAGAAGAAGAGAATCACTGGATCGAAGTGGGCTTTCCGTAATCCTAGTAGAATGCAAATGCCTAACGTTTCTCGTACTGAATATTTCGTAATCTGATTCACTAGTTTCGCAATGATCGCCATTCGGATCGTAATTTGTATCAGAGCCGAACTCACCATCTAAATCACTGTACGGGTCATGGTGGCTTTCATTCACATCTCCTTCAGCAGCAAACAGACTTGGACGGTTATTTGATGCAGGCTTCTTCCGTTTAGATGCCATCTGCGAAACAATATAAAAACTATCACAATAAAAGCAGGTAGTACGAACCTTAAATTAGGTAAATAGCATTTGAACAACACTTTTATGTTTAGTAATTTCTTACTTCTACGTCATATTTTTATTATAACAAGTAATAAACGGCACTAACGTGTAATAAAAAACAAATATTAATCGATCTAATATATATTATAAGTATAAATAAGCTTTATTTACCTTGTTTTTACTGACAAAAATTACGCACACACAATGGCGCACACGCAGAGACACTAAATATCGACATGATTGAACTTGTATGGTCGAGACTACGGCTGTCGGCGGTGTTAATGATTTACTCTAGTGTATAAGCACTGCGTATGTGTGTGTTGAAAAATGACTCGTAAAAGAGCTTACCGTGGCACCTACGAACGAATAAAGCCGCGTGATGTGACACTAGATCACGTGCTTCCTAGAAATATTATGGGAAAGCTACGTCTATCGACGCTTCGCCAAATTACATGAACTAAAGTTCACCGTCTTTAGCCGTACTGTCACATACCGATATACCGAGATAACGTCAAGAGGCGGTCTGTCCCGGAAAGTGTTAAGAGTTATTGTCGACATTGGTGGCTGGCGGGTGAGTTCGGCTACATTTTATTGCGATAACAGACCTCCACGTGGGTGAGGCCGCGGGCGAAGACGGGTATATTTATATTCTAATACTGTTAGCGAAATCGAAAGTAAGACGAAGATTCGGTGGACAAACAGTCACGTGCGTCGTAACACCTGTTTATTTGGGTTAGTTATGTCTTATAGGCTGCGATAGCCTAGTGCAGAGACCGACAGACTGCTACGCAGAGGGCCCGAGTTCGAATCCACGGCGCGCACTAATGACTTTTCGGAGTTATGTGCGTGTTAAATTGTTAATTATCGATTGCTAAACGGTGAAGGAAAACATCGTGAGGAAACCTGCATATCTGAGAGTTCTCCATAATGTTCTCGAAAGACATGTGAAGTCTGCCAATCTGCACTAGGCCAACGTGGTGCACTATAGCCTTACCCTTCTCAGAGTGAGAAGAGGCCCGTGCCCAGAAGAATAGACAGGCTTAGGAATGAATAGGTACGTATATAATAGAAAAGTTTGAAAATGGCCGCTCTATCCACTGGATACTGAGTATTCGGCAAACCCAGTAATATTTTTGCCCGACCCGGAAATCAAACCCGGGACCTCCGATCAGCAGTCGCATACGCTATCGACTGGACCACGGAGGCAGTCTTTAGAAGTTTCCTGCGATACTTTATTTGAGTTTTTTAGAAACATACTAACGGTGCAAGATAGTAAATAACAGATAAGTCACTGTGACGGTGACCTATTATCCAGTGAAGCCAATTATCTGAGCTGATATCTCAGTTAATGTAAACTATATTTCTCCGTACTATGAAATGAATGCACAATCATTTATTTTACAGTAAGGAGAAATAGTGTAAATGTTGACAATGCATTTTTTTAACTTTGCGACAGGACTACAAATTAACGAATATCGATTATTAGATTCTTTAATGACCGTTCTTTCATAGTACTAGCTTCAAGAAAACTTTTAACTACTATATAATTCTACCCCCTTAGAGTAAAATTATATAGTTGTTGAAAGTTTAAAAGAACAACATTAAAAGGAAGGAAATGTTGGAATATTGGTCAACGAACATGCGAAACTACTTTTTTATCCATCAAAAAGAATTTCTACAGTTAGATAATTTAAGCGGCCTTTTTCGGTTCGGTTTACAATTTCGTCCTAAGCTTAACCTAATCCTCTAGCCATAGTAACAGAAAATGTTATAGTAGTTTGGACTATATCTTATTGTATTTCTCTGTTCGATCAGAAATATTGAGATCTGAATATCTTCTTTCTATTTTCAAATCTATCTCTTTAGTGTTAAAGCTCAGAGGCCTAAAATATATCCAGTGGATAGAGCGGCCATTTTCAAACTTTTCTATTATATACGTACCTATTCATTCCTAATCCTGTCCAGACTTGTGACCCTCATTTCAGCTGAGTGGAGATATTTTTCATCGACGTATATCATCGGCGAGCATTGTGAACCGGACAATACCATAGGTCTTTACAATAGTCTTAGATGAAGGAGTATTATTATACTCAATTTTAGAACATGACTCAGCCTCATATTGTGATATTTCGTTGGCTTAGAGGATTTTGAATGTTAAGTAGTCTAAGATCCTAAGCACATAATCCTAAATGACATTGCTCAAGTTGAAGCTCTCCTTACTATGCTTTCAGTTTTTATGAAGTTAAAGGGACTTGGATTGATGGTATAATTTCATTATTTCAAGTTCCTTTACTTTCGTTGTTTGCGTCGCATAATAACTATTTACGTAAGTGAAGGTTCCGTTAATAAACGCCCTTTACCAATCTATTTAATGGATGAAAGTTTTTAAATTAAATCTAGTCGAGTGTTTTATTATTTTATTTATAAATAGTGTAACTAGTTTGCATATTTTCTAAGCAGAATAAAAAAAGTGTATAAATATCGACCATACGATGAAATAAACCTATTTCAAGTACGATACGTTTGGATAGGCATAGGTATTACAGTTGTACAAACTGTTAAATACACAACACAATTAAATAATTGCTACGTTGTTCAGAAAATTATATGTTCTTTTAGAGACCGTTGTTGTATTTTTGTTATAAGTACTATAGCAGAGAAAATAAAATGTTAGAACAAACCGTCTATGGAACAAACACAATCTTTACATTTACGACTGAGAGATTTATTTTCCCAATGCTTATTAAAAATAGAACACCCGATTGATGTATCGTCTCGTCTTCAATGTGTTATTTGCAGGTTTGCAAAGCCTTTGTACTTACAAAAGTAGGTATCTGATGCTATGCGAGTTCCGGGTACTATATATATATTTCTTTGGTGTCTGGTTGGAAAATCCTAATGGAGTCCCTCCGCCCTGGGGGAAGGGCGAAGGGAACTGTCAGACTCTTACGGACTAAAAACCAACCCGTGTTCCTCATGTACCGGTGTGGCGGAGGGTCGGGTATTGGCCCGCCAGATGGTCAGGCGGGCCCAGAATAAAACCCCCTTGGCGGCGGATGAAGGTATTGGGCTCCGCTGCCAAAACACCCAGCGGCCGCAGAGGATAGATAGGGAGGACGGCGACGCAATTACGCAACACCGCATCTCCTCTTCCTCTGCGGCCCCACCGCGACGCAACGATGGTGCGCCCCCATTTGGTCGCGGGAGATAGGGCGCGCAGCAACGCAACACCGACACGCCTCTCCTCCCGCGACCGCGCCCGACTGCGAGGGACAGAAGAACTGTCCCTCGCACCCGCACCTTTGGACGCATCCTGCGCAGGCCTCCGTCAAGCCCACGCGGAGCGTCCACTCCCGGGATCTCACTTAGCTTTACCGTGGGTGACCACGGTTACTGAGCTCCCGCACCACGACAAGGTAGAGATCCCACTGTGAATTCCGGGTACCTACTAAATATTCCGTGACAGTAATGTGCAATGTGAGTAGGTAGTAAATCTTTGCCTAAATAAATTTTGCGCGTACTATTACTTCCATTAATTTGTGATTTAGTCGAAATTATACACAGGACAGAAATTGGCATTTCACAAAAATAATATACCTCATGTCTATCAAATCTTTGATTACCATAAACTGAGAGTGCTTATATGTAATGGTGTGACTTCATTTGATTTCATGTCTATAATAATCATGGAAGGGTAGATCGAAGCACATAATCGTATCATAACGATTCATAAATGACAATGTGATGGACCAATATGATAAGGGGCGAATCATTACTAGGAAACAACTCCAATCTCAGAAACGCAATATCTTCAATTACTTATGTTTAATATCAACAGTAACCGGCATAAATATTTAAAAAATACGAGTCTTTGTCTTGTCCTGCCATCTTTGTCAAATATATCAATGGCATCATTGGCAAATGTGACTTGACAACGTGTCATTTTTGTCTTATAAATAGTTATCCTAGTAAAAAAATAATAGTAAAATATATCGTAAAACAATTGCTTACACTGAACTTGTAGACGAAGTAATCTCTTCGTTAATTACCTACTGAATTATATTCTTAATTTAGAATGAGCTGTTGGACCTCTTTCAAATAAATAAAAGTTAACACAAGATTATATTAAAATATTATTCAACAAATAAATATCATGCCTTCGTTTGGCATGAACTAGCATAAAGGCATAACATTTATTTTTCTATAACTTTTATAGGAGTTACTGAAACAGGCGCAGGAAGGCGTTTGAAGCAGATCATGATTGCAAAGAATTCTCACATTAATAAAAGTATCACGTGTGTAACGTGCGGCCAACTGCTATAGATACCGAGTAGTAGTGCCGTAAGTAATACGAATATTCGTGAATATTTGCCGATACTTGCTCGCCGGGAACTTACTACTTATTATAATGTTGGAATATGTTTAACTAGATTTAATAGCAGCAACTGAAAGTAACGCCATTTTTTGTTTATGATATATTTGTTTTGTGTATGTTGTAAAATGCTTGCCTATAATTCTGCAAATTACATTTGCAGAAAGTGTAGCATCTAATCCGTGTTAGCACCTTCAGGATTTAATTGATGAACGAAACAAAACAAAAGAAATCTATTCGCACTCAATTTAATGCACATTCAATTGTTAGTTGCAACAACCTAACATGTAGATTTTGTATAGAATTTGAATATAAAGTAGGTATATTCAAATTCTTAACGGAATAGTTATACCTAAAACAAACTCCACTCTATAATTTATTTCAACCCACTATGTCGGCTAATACAGATTATATATGGCCGTACGTGAGTTACAAAAATGTTATAAAACAAACATATTTGCCTCGTAAAAGTAACAGTTTGATGATAAATACTTTTTAGTTAATTACGACACCCGTAACGGTTGAGTGAGCAATTTGGTGGGCGCCGTCGTTACGTCATGGCTCCTCTGTTTATCCGGGATCAAACTCTACATTACGACGAAATGCTTTCACTCGTATAAGGTCACATAACGACGAGTATACCCGATCGAAAGCTTTAACATTCAAATCCATCCATATAAAAATAGTGCTACGCTTCCTTGCTTTACCTTTGATTTTCCCCAAATTGAATGCGCTTATTAAACACAAGTAAGAACAATGTAAATTTCTATGCTCAAAACGTTTTACAGAACCACTTTTCTTCGTCAGAATAAGCTTTATACATTACCGAGCAATTGCGAAAATGAAACTCATTTTAGTATGAAAATTACTTGACAGTTTAGCTATCATCGTAACACGAACACACCTGAGATTTGCACAAACCCAACAGCTACGAAAAATTCTTCGTCCGGTTTTAATGTTGTCATTTGGACAGGCGGAAAGGTCCACTTTTTGCATTAGGAATTTTCGTGCAAAATAATGTGACATTAATAAGTCTCACCTCCCTTAAAGGGAGACGTCACGTATATATTTGGGTAGGCTCTTACATTCAATTCACTTTGATAAATAATTAGGGTTCTGTTACAAAAAACTACGGTGACCTCATGCAACTCAGACGTCGGACAGTTTATTAGGCATAATATTCTTGATAGTAATGTAATTTATCGTGGGGAATTATCGTTTTTGTGTAATTAACTTTGGTTATCACAGTCCCAAAAAGGAGCGAGTGTAGAACTCGTGGTCCGCGAATATGTGTCGCACTTGACCGCTTTTTATTTAAATTGGGAGCGTACTGGTTACCCGTACGAAACGTGACCCATTTATAATTCATGTAGATTTAAGACTAACCAACTCACAGAGTAAGCGAGTAAAACAATTTCGTCAGAACATGTTTGTACAGAATTGAATTTTCTGCTAGTGTGAATGAACAATCATAAAACACGAGATAATGTACCATATTAAATAATAAATTATACATTTAAAGGCACCTTTTGTGTGTGTTTAACGAGGTAAGAACGTAATTCTCACCTGTCATACAACCCGCCTTGACTCTTGAATATAATAATTTTAAAGAAATCATACCGTGTTGTGAATCACGTCGTGCATAAGCAAAATCAAAACGAGAAAACAAGTAAAGTGTGTATACGGTGAAATCGAAATGTTCACGGGAACATTTTCCTCCGAACATACGAACAGCCTTTATTTGCATTGGAGCTAAAATATTTAATCAGACGTATAATCTTAGCGTTCCGTACGCTTTTGTGGTTTAAATGTACCCATCAAGGCTCGGCTCGGCGTGCGTGTTCGCTCTGCGCACTGAACGCTCCAGCGTTCATTTTGTAGTTGCTTGAATAAAGTTGTGTACTTATAACACCTATGACTACAAAGAATTCCAGTTTTTGCACAAACAAACACATGTGGATAAAAATAAAGAATAGACGGCGGTGGTCGTCAAACATAGGTGTTATAAGTACACAACTTTATTCAAGCAACTTTATAAAGACAGGGAAAATATTATGTGTGCTATTTTGACAGCGTAAAGAGTATGTAGGTCATATGTAGGTATAATTTATAAAAATCATCGTCATTAATAATGGCCGGTGTCATGTCAAGCTGTCATCACTGCGGTTGTCAAGGACTACTGACGTCTACACCACAAACTAGCCGGTCGTCAAACACAATAAGGGCTCAACCAGACAGAGAGCGGTCACGCGGTCAAACGTTCAAGCGGTCAGTTTTGCGTTCTTTGTGTTATATTACGTTACATAGACCGCGTGACCGCTCTCTGTCTGATAGGACCCTATGTAACGTAATATAACACAAAGAACGCAAAACTGACTGCTTGAACGTTTGACCGCGTGACCGCTCTCTGTCTGATTGAGCCCTAATTAGCGAAGAGGTTTGAAGATTATTTTATTATTTGGAAATGACAGTTTTTAGTTCGATGACGTATACATTCTATCAAGTGATCGCCAAATCCACTAGTCATTGACAACAACGCGATGACCGTGCGGATAACACATACGCTGCACGTTCTGAGGGCGTGGGTTCAAATCCCAGTCATAACAATTATGTGGATTTTGGTTTTTATGAAATTTGGAAAATGTTTATAAATATTTGGCAAATATTGAATTTGGCATATTTTGAATAAAGATTAGAATATTGTAGAAACTTCAGGAAGGAATGGAAAGATTTAAAAGAGACAGGAGATGGAAAAACAATTGAATAATGAAATGACCATCGAAATTAGTGGATCTAGAACATTCCTAGGGTGGGTATATAAGGTGGTGTGGACGCGCTGAGCGCCAGTTTAAGTTGAGAAGTGTTAAAGTGGAGAAGAAAAGGAAGAAGTAAAAGGAAGAAAGAAGTAGTAGTGAAATACAGTGAAGTGAAAGTATAGTGCAGTGAAGTGCAGTGCAAAAGTCGCTAATGTTGGTGCTGTCCGCGTCGATATCTAACGACGCGTCGTGTGTGTGAAATTGAATAAAGTGTTATCAGTGCTACTCGGTGTTTCCTTCCAATCCCGTTACCCCGTCCGTAACAATTGGTGTCAGAAGTGGGATTGGAAGGATCAAAGATGCCAGTCATGCCGAAGGAAGGGCCTGCGACACGTGCAAGGGCTGCCGCTCAATAGCAAGGCGACTCTAACCAGGAAGTTGTGAGCAGGGATGCTCCTTCGCAAGGAAGCGTATCTGAAGGAGGGGTATCTACGTCCGCAAGCGCAGCTAGCCCGCTATCTCTCGCAGCACTATTCCAACAGTCACATACATACATACATACATAGACTCGCGCCTGTTTCTGTAGGCAGAGGCATATTAAACGCCCACTTTTCGCCAGTGTTTTGATCCCACGTAATAGGTGGCGAGCCTATTGCCGCTTATCGGGATATTTTGTTTGCCAGAGCCTCGTCCGTTGATCGGCAGGTGCACCACTTGCAGGTGAGGTTGGCTTGGGACCCTAAGTTCTTGGTGGGAACCCAACAGTCACTTAAGGAAAACTCGCAGCAGCTTAAATCCAAACTCCAGCAAAACTCGCAGCAGCTTAAATCAGAACTCCAGCAAAACTCGCAGCAGCTATCCGAACTCCAGCAAAATTCGCAGCAGCTCAAATCCAAGCTTAAATCTCAGCTTAGCGAGATAATGGAGAGCCAGGATGAGATTCGCCATTATATACCGGAGAACGCTCGTAAGATCGCTGAGATCGAGATGTGTATCGGTGAAGTGCAATCTCGCATGGCTACTATAGAGGAAGAGATACAGTCCTGCAAGGCGGCAGTATCGACAGAGGTGCAGTCCCGTATGGCGTCAGTATCGGAAGAGATACACACCCGCATAGCTACGGTGGAGGAGGGGTCCATATGAGCTCACCTAAAGTTCTTTACCCGAAATTGTTCTTCCTAACGATTTGTAATCCGAATGATCACTCTTCCTAAAAATGTTTCATCCTAAAGTTTTAATTCATACTATTTGTAGTGCAACCGGCGATGATCATAACACTCATGTTTCTGAAAATTGTAATTAATAATATCATTAATGTAAATATATTTAAACTCCTACTGTTTTTTATCATAACGCTTTTATCCCTAAACATAATTACCATAATATTTTCACTCATACTCAGAAAGAAACATTTACCAAGTGTACCTAATAAAAAATTTATGACATTTTTACCAAGACACTTTTAGCCTTATACTTCGGTGTTTTATACGATACATAATTCAAAAATTCAAAATTCAATATTCAAATATCCTTTATTCATTTGGGTCACAATGTGACGCTTATGAACGTCAAAATAATAAATTTATAAAATAATTACTTATACTCAAATTTAAAACATGATTACTGTATGCTTCTACATTTACATTTACTGCCACGTTCGTAAAGCAATAGGTAGAACCATGTGAAAGAACGGGCAATAAAACTCACTCTTTTTCATCGCCAGGTTTTGCATAATACACAATTTACATTTTGTAAGGTGCTGCAACTGTTACACCTTCTATATCACTTGTATATATTTACTGTACATAATAATACTCAAGCATAATACTTTTTTTTTCAGAATTTTTCCTCAGAATAGACATGGTGAAACAGGAGCATCCACTTACATTATATATACCTAATAATGCAGGCAATCCGCGGAAGTGATCATAACAATGATGGAAATGATGCAGTTAAATATTAAAATCTAATACCAGCCCGCAAGACCGTCATCGACCAGTCATCGCAAGTAGCACCCGTTCACGAGTATGACGCATGTGCCAGCCATCATCCCTCTCGCCATATTAGAGGGACAGGGATGACCCGACACACGACGCCACCACAAGAAATGACATTTTAGTGAGCGTAACGACAACGGTATACGAACCAGCAGTAAGAAACAATCTATTGGTATACTGACCATGACCGCCAATTACCGCCATTTTCCAGATCGTTATTATTAACATAAGTTAGTGGAACGCGTGAAGGAATGCAAATGTAGAAAGAATTTTGTGATGGTGACAAGTAAACAATGATATGATCAGGGATAAATAATGTTAAACTACATTCAACAAATCATAAAAATATCCAAATCCTGCTAAAATCATGTGTTCACGAGGCACCTCCACTTAACATGTAAATAAAATAATCGTGAGTTAAACAAGCCTAAGCCTATCCCCACGGTGTCTTATCATTTAAAAATTCCTTAATAGTGTAATAACCCCTTTGTAAAAGAAAGTTCCTAATTGTCCGTTTGTATTTGTGCATGGGTAAATTCATTATTTCAAGAGGCAATTTGTTGAAAAATCGTATACCAATCCCCGCAAATGAGTTCTGAACTTTATGAAGACGGTAGTTAGTTCCCACCAGTTTATGCTTATTCCTTGTGTTCACTTTGTGCAAATCACTATTTTTGCGGTATAGAATTAAGTTTTTCTTAATGTACATTAAGTTAGCATATATATATTGCGATGCAACTGTCAATATATCTACTTCTTTAAATTTATCACGTAAAGAATCTCTAGCACCTAACTTATAAATTGCACGTATAGCCCTCTTTTGAATGACAAAAATAGTCTGTATATCAGCAGCTGTACCCCATAACATTATTCCGTAAGACATTACGCTGTGAAAATAACTAAAGTAAACTAGTCTAGAAGTATCTATATCTGTGAATTCCCTAACTTTTCTAACTGGAAACGCTGCAGAACTAAGTTTTACTGCGAGACAGGATATTTGGGCGCCCCACTGAAGCTTACAATCTAAAGTTACACCTAAGAATACGGTTGATTCAACTAGTTGAATTGTTTCCTTATTTAAAATTATATTAGTAGGAACACTTTTAACATTAGGCAAAGAAAATTTAACACATTTGGTTTTGCTTGAGTTGAGTATCAAATTATTTGTCGAAAACCAATCTAATACTTGTGCAAGAGTGTTATTGACGGTATCAAAGTTACTTAAATTACGATCAACTTTAAAAATTAGTGACATATCGTCAGCAAACAAAACAATATCACATATTTTTTTTACAAAGAACGGCAAATCATTAATATATATTAAAAAAAGAAATGGACCAAAAATAGAGCCCTGTGGAACGCCCATTCCTACTGGCAAACCTAGAGACCTACTCCCATTAACATCTACATACTGAATTCTATCACTAAGATAGCTGGCAACAAGATTGAGTGCGGTATCTCTAATACCATAAAAATTCAATTTAAGTAAAAGTTTATTATGTTTCATACAGTCAAAGGCCTTTGATAGATCACAAAAAACACCAATGGCATCCTTCGAGTTTTCCCAAGCATTAAAAATATACTTTAACAAAGTTACACCGGCATCAACGGTGGAGCGACCCTTAGTAAAGCCATACTGTTCACTGTGAAATAAATTATTTGTGTGAAAATTGGCTCTCTAGTTGATGCAAAATAATCTCTTCAAAAATTTTACTAATAGCAGGCAAGATAGAATTTGGCCGAAAATTACTAGGGTCGCTGTTTGATCCCTTTTTGAATAATGGTATTACTTTACTGTTTTTCATTAGATCAGGAAATACTCCTGTATCTACGCATCTGTTGAATATTGCAGCTAAATATGGAGCTAAGCTAGAAATAATTTGTTGCACAAGTTTAACAGAAATGCCCCATAAGTCAACAGATTTTTTATTATTGAGCGTCTTGAATACCTTCAGTATGTCATTGGTGTCAATATATTTAAAATTAAAAAGCACATCACACTCATTCACATTGCTCCTAACCAACATTTCTGCTTTGCTTGGACATGAATCTAGACAGCTGGTTGTGTTCACTGGTATGTTTATGAAGAAATTGTTAAATGTTTGAGCAACATCAGTTTTCCTAGTAATAATTTCACCATTAAATTTTATTCGTAATTGTTATCTACCAATTTAGCTCGACCAGTCTCATTGTTAATAATGCTCCAAGTAGTTAGTAATTTTGTTCTTGGATTCTATGATTTTATTGCTTGAACATAAGGATTTGGCTAAAGCACATCTCCGCTTAAAAACCTTTGAATAATTTCTAACATATTGAATAAATTTAGGATTAAAATTGTATTTCTTCATACCATATAGACCATACAACCTAGCTCTACTTTTGTATATACCTACTGTTGCCCAGTCACAAAAATTTACTTTAATGCTCCTTGCAAACGTCTTCAGTTTAAAATTTTTATTGTACTCATCATTAACAATTTTAAATAAGCATTTATATAATTCATCAGGATCATCAACGGTTAAGTCAATACTGGCGATCTTGGCAGCAACATCATTACTAAAGTGTTTGAAGCGAGCAGAGGTCATTGGCCTACATGTAATTTCTTGTACTTTAGGGGTTGTATTAGTTGGAATTACAACCTTTTGCCCGCAGTGATCCGATGTCAAGTCAGTTAAAACAGCCTTACTTAAGTAAAGACAATTGCAAAAAACATTATCTAAGCATGTAGACGAATATGAGGTTATTCTGGTTGGTTCAGAGAACAAAACATTTAAATTAAATGACCTAAATAAGCTAACTAACCTAGTACAAATTGGTGATTTTTCTAACAAATTGACATTAAAATCGCCACATACGATTATAGACTTCCTACTAGAAATTATGTGTTTTAAGATATCTTCTATAATGCTTTCAAACTGAGTAAAGTCGCTTTGCGGTGGTCGATACACACACACTATAATATGTTGTTCAAGCTCAACACAAGAAATCTCAGCAGTGCGCTCGATAGAAAATTTAGCTATATCCTTACGTTCTTTACATTTCAAACTATTACATACATATATGAGAGAGCCACCACGAATAGCCTTCTTTCTTACGAATGCACTTATAACTGAGTAATGTTGATTGTTAAATATTAATTGGTCACCTCGCAACCAATGTTCCGTAATACATAAGATATCAATCTTATGTTTATTTCAAAATAAATCTATTTCTAATTCTTTGCCAGATAGGCCTTGTATGTTTTGATGAACTAAGTTTAAAACACATGAATGCCTATCTGTTGTCTCATCTAATAGTTTAAACTAATAGATGTGTCAATACTACTATTGGTATAACTATTATCTACCAAAATCCTAAGTACTCTAGTAGTACTCCTGTCAGTATATAAATTAAATGCTAATAATTTAGCAAGTTGTCGCCTATGTACATAAGAAAGATACATAGTATCTCTTGTTAAAAAGAAATTACTAATAAAAATATTAGTGTCAAAAAATAAAATACTGTCACTAAGACATGTCCTATTGTACAATAATAAATTTAATTTGCCTATCTGCCTGTTTTGGTCATCTGTGAGAGCATATGAATAAGGCAATGCACAAATAATAAAGCTACAGCCTACATACATACATAGACTCACGCCTGTTTCCCGGAAGGGTAGGCAGAAATACGATAGAATCGAGAAAATAAACGATTTGCAAAAATCACACTTTTTAGGCAAAATTTTTCTATGTCCTCGCGCCGTAGCGCCCCCAAGGCTACACTCCAACCGAAATTCATAAAACATGACTCATTTACGGTTATGTTTATGGTCTGCGAGTTTATACCGCAGTTAAAACCGTACCTAAGCCAATAACTATAGGACCGATTCGGTTCTGGCACTTCGCCGGCCGCTGCCGTGGTACGCTCGTTTCGCTCGGTCGGCTCGTGCGTTGTGGTCACAGTTCTAACTTAACCTAAACCAATAATTATTTATACGACCGATTCGTTTCTGGAACTTGACCATTGTACTATTGTGTATTTGTACAATGGTACTATTATTCTAATAGTTATGTTATACATGTTATGTGCAAATTAAGTTACTCAAAATAAAATTTATGTATTTTTATCACTCTAGCGGTGAATTAATTAAAAAAAAAACAATCAACAACACAATAGAAATGTATTTCCAAGTTAATTTTTACAAACTAAACACTTTATCAGGCGTAACTTATACTGATTTTAAACAATTAAGAATAATTAATCAGAGTAGGCAATTTGACTGTACAATCGGGCAGAAATTCCCCTTAACAAGTTGACACTGCGGCGAAGTGGTGCTGAATGACTGGTGCACGCGCTTATAAAGGCGCGCTCCCACCACTGTGCGTCATCCCCACTACCAACGGCTTGTCTATTCCTTTTCCGCTAACACGGCCTCTCCTGACTGGAGGACGTCCTCGTGCTCCCATGCCTCAGGTTGCTGGGCTTCCGATGCTCTGGAGGTGCCTGGCACGGGCTCCAAGACGTTCTCGGAAGAAGGCACATCGTTACTTCTGGCAGTTAGCTCTGGCGTGGACCCTGTATCATCATCATCACAGTCTGCACCTGAGAACATTTACAATTAAATAAGTCACAAGCTGATTAAATAAATTACACGTTGGAGTGATGCAACAGAAGCGCTGCAGACACCTCAGCTGCATCACCACAACCAAGGAACAATATTACCACAGTGAACCACGTTCACCCAAGCCAGAGAGGAAGCACGACGTTCGCTATCTCCGACTGTGAGAAACATAGGCACGACGTTAGCATATTTCTCACAACACACGCAACACATGGCATAGGCACGACGTACCATGTGGCGTCAACACTCGTATGACATAGGCACTACGTTCGCATATCATACTACGCTGGCACACCCTCAAAGAAGGTTGCACAAGCATCAGGAGGCAACACACGCGACACATGGCATAGGCACGACGTTAGCGTACCATGTGGCGTCAACGCTCGTATGACATAGGCACGACGTTCGCATATCATACTACGCTGGCACACCCTCAAAGAAGGTTGCACAAGCATCAGGAGGCAACACACGCGACACATGGCATAGGCACGACGTTAGCGTACCATGTGGTGTCAACGCTCGTATGACATAGGCACGACGTTCGCATATCATACGACGCTGTCTCACCCTCGAAGAAGGCTGCACAAGCATCAGGAGTCCATTCCCCTCGCCACGGCACCATAAATTCTGCCGCGGCCTGGGTCGCTTTTCCATACGAGCCAGCCAGCAGCTGCAGCTCGTAGCGGCCATGGGGAAGCGCCTTGATCACTCGATATGGTCCGCGCCTGCCCGAGTCGAGCTTGCCAGTCGCTTGTGCCTGTTTGATAACAAAAACCAGCGAATTAATATCAAATGATCGAACAGGCCTCCGGTTAGCGTTAACCTTTGCATCTTGTTGATGTTGGTTTATCTTTAGACGCTCAGAAGCTCTTTGTCTTTGCATCTCCCTTAACACCTCACGGTTCGGATGTGAGTTATCTAGGGCGACGTCTCGAACGAGATGACGTATAAGAGGCGTAGCTGCTTCTATGCCTACTAGCAGGTTCAAAGGCGATGACTTAGTAGTTTTTTGTTTGGTTATGTTCAGAACTAACTGTAATCGCCACATAACCTCGGACCATTCATTTTGCCGATGATTACACTCTACACGCACCATATTCAGTAACGTACGGCAGTAACGTTCAACTTGCCCGTTCGAGTGGTGCATCTCAGGTGTTATGAGGTGCAAGTCAATGCCCAACTCTGTTACAAATTGTGTAAATCTGAACTTAGGAACATCCTACCACGATCTGCTACAATTAATTTAGGGGTTCCAAACAGAGAGATCACATTAGTTAAAAGTCTTTTTAACTCGCTCGCATCTTGACCAAACATAGGGTATAAAAGGCAATACTTAGAAAATGCGTCTATGACAATTAGTACGTACTTATAACCGTTAGACTGAGGCAGGGGACCTAACGCGTCTACATGAATGACCTCGAAAGGGACACCTGGCTTTTCCCATGAGTGTATGAGCTGGTGAGGAGCTCTAGGAACCCTTTTTTGTGTTATGCAAACAAGGCAATGACTCACATACTTTTGCACAAATGAATTTTAAGAAGGGAACCAAAAATGTTTCCTTATGAGTTCTAGTGTTTTATCTACTCCGGGATGGTCATGCTCGTCGTGGAAGATCCTGAGCAAACTGAGTCTATGACCCCTGGGTACAAAGCACAAAAGTCTAGTCTCCTCTCCTATTGGGGAGTATTTATAAATACTCTACTATAGTAGAGGAGGTCATTCTTGTGGACATAACGTTTAGAGTCTAGCTGTCCGTCAGTCAATTGTTGCAGAAGCCGTTGGGTTTCTTCATCAGCAGCCTGAGCCATTTTAGCCCAGTTTTGCTGTTTTCTTGCCTCACAAACATTAACGGGACTACGGCTTAAATAATCTGCGTGTGACATTGAAGTACCCTTACGGTATTCCAAAGAAAAGTCAAAATCTTGTAGGTATATCCACCATCTGGCCACGCGAGGCAAAAGATCTTTCTTTTGCTGCGTAGCTTTTAATGCATTGCAGTCGGTTACGACTGTAAAATGGACACCGACCAGATAGTGTCTGTAATTCTGCAGTGCTCTAACGACGGCCAAGGTCTCGAGCTCATAGGAATGATACCTTGGCTCGGCACCCTGGGTTCGTTTACTAAAATAGTTAACAGCTCGTTTATAGCCCTTTTCGTGAACCTGGAGAAGCACTGCGCCAAATCCAATAGAACTGGCGTCTGTATGGATCTCAATAGGCAGATCGGGATCATAAATAGCCAGTACAGGCTCGCTCGTAAGTCGTGTAATAATATCCTGCCGTGCTTCTTCTTGTCCACTACTCCAGACAAAAGGTACACCATTTTTTGTCAATTGCGTAATAGGAGCAGTCTTACTCGCAAAACCAGGTATATAGCGACGAAAATAGCTCGCGAGGCCCAAAAATTGACGGACCTGTTTTACAGTTTTTGGAATGGGTGCTTCAACTAAAGCCTGAACCTTACGTTCGCTCGGCTGTACCTGACCTTGACTTATAGTGCGTACTAGGTATTCTATTTTAGTCGACAAAAAGGAACATTTCTTAAGATTTATGGCAAAACCAGAACTTGTCAGAGTTTGGAGCACTTTACGAAGAATAAGTAGTCCTTCCTGAACCGTATTGCTCAGGATAAGCACATCATCGATGTACACGAGTGTTTCACCAGATTCCAGATGCTCACGGAGGGTTTTTGACATTATTCGTTGGTAAATGACAGGTGCGTTTGCCAGACCATAAGGCATCTTCAAATACTCATAATGACCCTCCGATGTGACAAAACCTGTGAGTGGTATCGAGTCTTTATCCATAGGAATCTGATGGAACCCTGTTGCCATATCGAGACTGCTAAAATACTTAGGTTTGCCCAACCGGTCTATGTGGTCGTCAATCAACGGTAACGGAAAACGATCTTTAATTGTGATTTCATTTAGTTTCCGGTAATCGACACACATTCGGTCTGATCCATCCTTCTTCTTAACAAGAAGAATGGGGCTAGTATATTCCGATTCAGACTCCTGAATAATATTCTTTTCAAGGAGGTCTCGAATGATTTCACGAACTTTTAATATTTCAGAATATGAGAGACGGTATGGTCTGTAATTAACAGGGGTATTGCTATTCAATTTAATCGACATACAGCCAGTGTTAACAGTGGAAGTAGCTGTCCCGGAAATAAAGAATTTTGAAAATTCGTCAATTAAATTAAGCAACTCCTTCAAGTCCTGACCAGTTAAAGGTGTCTGAATCGGAACCTGCATTCGCGACACAGTACACATAACGTTATGTGTAAGACGAGGCTCATAGGTGAGGTGTTGTTGTTCGCGAGTGCGGACATAAGTAACGCCTTCCCGATTTAATACATCAGTAGCAACAATAATAGAGGTGTTCAAGAACTCGGGGGACACAGCATGCAAATCTACTTCTAAAGTTATTTCATTAAACTCTATTGGCAAAGTAACAAAATAGGTTGACTCTATTTCCTTACCGCCAATACCTCGCAAAATCCTGAAAGCGGGACTGCGCGGGCATTTAAAATGTTTTAACAAAGATGAAGAAAGCAATGATATACTTGAACCGCTGTCAATGAGGACATCGACAGGGATCCCCTGTATGACTGCCACAGCAATATCTTTGTTTTTATTGGGGTACTCTTGACAAAAGTTAACATTGTTCTTATTACGTGAATCTGCTTTTTGTTTTGCAAAACAAGTTTCAATTCTATGACCGGGCTTTTTACAATAAGCGCATGTTTCTGTCCTATGGGGATTAAAAACGGAACTATCTTTCTGATTAGTATTATTGCCACTACTATCGTCGGTCGTAGTTTTAGGCTTTTTAGTACAACTAGACTGCCTGTGGCCATACTGTCCGCACGAAAAACATTTACCATCATCGAATCTACGTTTACGATAGCTGGCATCAAAATTTGTTTTTGAAGAACGATCATTACGGGAATTATAGTTAGACTTCTTATGAAAAGTGGAGTGGGTATTTGATTTAACGTAGATAGAAAAGAACTCTACTAGCTCATTCGGCATCAATTTAGCATTAGTCGCCGAAGCACGGATTTGCGGATCTGTAACGCCCCGTATTATTATTGCAGAGATCAGCTCCTCGCTTAACCCTTTAACTATGCGTAGCCTTAACAGGGACCTGCGGGCGTAATCGGCATATGTCGGGTACTTATCGGAATTTGTAGACATAACCTCATATAAAATATTCGCGATGGCAGGCTTCTTAGGGCACAAGGGTTTAAATTCCTTTTTAAAGTTACTCCAACTACGGTCATTTGTAGCCCACTCATTGAGCCAGGTCTTAGCATCACCTTTCAAACAATTTCCAATACGGGACAGACACTCATTATCACTCCAATGATTCAAAATTTTAGCGCGGTCTACTTCCTCACACCAGTTGTCTATGTCGTGGATGCTTGGATCAAAATTCGAAATAAAATAAGATTGGGTAGATCTCACCGTCGTGTTGATTGATCGTATTGCGTCAATAATACGATCAGCAGCGCCGCCATCATGAGTCGTGGCTGCACCCACGGAACGCCCTGGCGAAGACAGGACCGCAGACTCTCGAGGCTTGGTCGCAGTCGACTTTGACCGCGGCGGCGTTGTTGCGCCAGCACTCGACTCACGTGGTCGCGGTAAAGGAGAACAGTGTCGTTCCTCCAATGACGCCAGTCGATCCTGTATGTTTTGCATTTGTACAATTAATACATTGCTAGGAGAGTTACTTTGTTTGCGGTTAATGTTAGAACGGGAATGTTGGTCTCTGGAGTCCAGATAATGGTTACTGGAACGCGAGGCATGGTTCCCAGAACGCCGATCACGGCCCCTGGAACGCGAGTCACGGTCCCTAGAACGGGATTCACGCTCCGTAGACCATGTGCTGCGGTTCCTAGAACGGCTTCTATTCTTACGGTTCTTATTAGGCATTTCTTTTCTAGAAACCGTATAATCGGCACGGATAAACAAAACTAATTATCACAGCGACTTATGTTGGGTATAAACGGCGAGTAAAAATAATACGAAAAGCACTTTAACCTCGATAGCACGTATTCGAAAACTTGCTAATGACCTCAACAAATTGGAACGCACTCACCAGAATGTAATTACAACGCACGTATCACTATTTATCACACAACTTCACACTTACACGATTACCCACTTTTTTTTTTTTGCAAAATGTAATCGAATTGAACAGCCAAGCCGCCTGGATACGTGAAAACGTATCCCACTTCTGATTTTATTACTCTAGCGGTGAATTAATTAAAAAAAAACAATCAACAACACAATAGAAATGTATTTCCAAGTTAATTTTTACAAACTAAACACTTTATCAGGCGTAACTTATACTGATTTTAAACAATTAAAAATAATTAATCAGAGTAGGCAATTTGACTGTACAATCGGGCAGAAATTCCCCTTAACAAGTTGACACTGCGGCGAAGTGGTGCGGAATGAATGGTGCACGCGCTTATAAAGGCGCGCTCCCACCACTGTGCGTCATCCCCACTACCAACGGCTTGTCTATTCCTTTTCCGCTAACAGTATATAATACTGATTATTATGAAGAAAAAGAAATCTAAACAAAAAATATATGACTTTGAATAAAAGTTTAAAAAATGGTTATGTTGAGAAAATATAGGAAAACAAATAAAAGTATAATAGATGTTTATTGCTACTGACATTATGAAGTTGAATGCTTCGGAGTTATGAACATTAGAGACAGAGTAGTTAGGAATTGTGATCGTTAGGATGAAAAATGTTAGGAAGAACATTTTCGTATTCCAATTATCGGAGTTGAAAATTTAGGTGAACTTTGGCACACCCGTGGAGGAAGAGTTAGGGAAGATGAAAACCTACAGCCCTTTGGTGTCCGTTAACCCGTCTATTTCTGGCAGTTATTTCAAGGAGCCGTTATTCGATGGAACCTCGTCCTGCGAAGCCTATAAAATGAAATTTGAGGCCTCCTCTAGCAGCAACGGTGGGGATAGTGACCAAGCTAGGTTTGCACTCATCAGGATGAGTGCAAACCTAGCTTGGTCACTAACAACGCCAGGGCGTTGCGTGGGAAAGCATTGTCGGTGCTTGAGGCCGTCGGCAAAGACGCCACTTACGAAGAACTTTTTGAGTCTCTGGAATCCAGTTTCGGAGATGCGCACTTACAATATGAGTTCCGAGCTAAGTTACGCACTCGCCGTTAGCACCCGAATGAATCCTTGCAGCAGTGGGCGATGGAAGCGACGAAGATGGTGCGAAAGGCTTATCAGTCGGCACCCGCGGTACAAGTTCAAAGCATGCGACTCCAGGCGTTCATCGACGGAATTTATGACGAGGATTTTATTTGATTGTCCTAAATTGTTTTAACTCTAAGGAACCCGGACACTTAAGAAGTAGCTGTCCAAAACATGTAACAGAAAGAAGTAAGATTGACGATAGTATTCAAGTGTTGAAAGATGATCAGGAAGCAATTACAGCCAGGACTTCGATGCAAGCGCTGATCAGAAGACGGAAAGCTCTGAAAGTTCGTATTCGACAACGCACGTATGGAAATGGTTTAACTATCGCAGTCAATTGCGTTACCTATTCGCTGACCCTGGACACCGGTGCGACACGAACAGTTATAGGAACTCGTTCGATAAGAAAGAATGGAAAGATTTTAAGACAGTCAAGTTCACCTCGACAGACAACGGCTACCGGCCAGTACATCCCAGTTAAAGGCGAACAAATGGTAGCTATAAAAATCGGTGACAAGTTATATTGGCAACGAGCGGTTATTGCGGATATCGTAGACGATTGCATTGTTGGGCTGGATTTCTTCAGAAATCATCAGTGCAGATTAGACATTAAATGTGGTATCCTTAAGTGTGGAGATGTGGAGATTCCAATGAAAGGTGGTGGCAAGGGGCAAGTTTTGTGCCTCAAAGAAAGCAAACTTACACTTAGATCACAGGCTTCTATATCTACGAAGTTTAATGATTTGGTCCATGTCGATAGGAGAGCGATGTATTATGGGTCTAAGGATGCGCGGGACGCGCATGTCTTAGAGGGGGGTAATGTGACGGCCGGTGTCATGTCAAGCTGTCATCACTACGGTTGTCAAGGACTACTGACGTCTACACGACAAACTAGCCGGTCGTCAAACACAATAATTAGCAAAGAGGTTTGAAGATTATTTATTATTTGGAAATGACAGTTTTTAGTTCGATGACGTATACGCTCTGTCAAGTCTTCGCCAAATTCACCACTCATTGACAACAAGGCGATGACCGTGCGGATAACACATACGCTGCACGGTCTGAGGGCGTGGGTTCAAATCCCAGTCATAACAATTATGTGGATTTTGGTTTTTATGAAATTTGGAAAATGTTTATGAATATTTGGCAAATATAAAAAAAAATATTTCGAATAAAGATTAGAAAATTCTAGAAACTTCAGGAAGGAATGGAAAGGTTAAAAAGAGACAGGAGATGGAAAAACATTTGAATAATGAAATGACAATCGAAATTAATGGATCTAGAAAATTCCTAGGGGTATATAAGGCGGTGCAGTTTCCTTTCAATCCCGTTACCCCGTCCTTAACAATATAAAATGACCTGTCCTGAGTGATATATCATTGCAGTGCCCAATGCTTTCATGACGTGGGCAACCTTTAAGGAAGGATTTTTAATATATGCCCAGGAAAAAACCAGTAATTAAAAAATTGTATGATATTCCGCTATTTTTCAACTAAGTGTATCAAAATTCCAGCTAAAGCTAGTGGTATAACATTTTCCTAATGTACATATGTAGGTATATTGTACTCGTCCCAATAACTAAGATTCCTTTTTGCATGAAAATACTTAAAGGCAGCGAACGAAATCACAAAGGTCTTCTCGCCCGTTATCTATTCAATTGCCAGATTATTTGGATAGTTTGTGCCCACTATTACTGTCAGATACCTCCACGGCTGCTAGGGTATTCAACGTAGCTCATTGCCATACATTATGTGAACCTAGAAAGGTTCACATTAGAATAAAAAGCTCAATATTACTCTAGGACTAAAACGGTTGTATAAATTGAGATAGTCTGACCCCTATCACTTTAGGTTCTAATATTGTTATCGGCGAGCTGTAGATTTACGATGGTTCTCGTTTCTAAGGATCGTGATTGTATGTTTATTGCTGTATCTAGCTAGGCTCTCGTAAGATGTTTTAGTTAAACGGAATCGGACTTAGAGCGCTGAATAAATGAACACTAAGGTTCTCTATATTTAAAAAGATCGTAACGTAATGATTATGTAATGTTCGCAAATAAGCGAACCACTTGTAAGTTATATACTCGTTTTATTTAAGTATAACAACAGTTTCATGATTTTGACATCACATACGTTGAAAACATACACTTTTTTTACTCGTCTGTAATACACTTAAAACAGACTAACAGGCAATGTTCAATTACTACATATTTTACACAGATGAATGATAAAGGTAGTTGATTGTAGAGCTTAAATAATTCACTGGTTAGTCTAAAGCAAATAAAACTATACTACGATTCAGAAATGACGAGAATTTTAGTGTGAACAGTCATAGTTTACCTTTATTATTAAAATATGCTAAACTTAATTAAATATACGCCACTAATGAATGAATAGAGTCACGTACACTGAATTAATATTAATGACGTAAAACCCGAAGAGATAACACGTCGTAACACTTTGGGATCAGATTTAACATTAACAGTTATTGCCGATTCGGTTTGTGTAATATGATTACACAGACCGAATCGGCAATAACTGTTCTGTGTAATCTCCCATTGAGCAAATGGGACTTTACTAGTTGGAAGAACTTAGTATTAATATACGATTATCATGTTGGAGGAGTATGAAACTGTTGAGCGATTAAACGAACCTCCTTTTTCAATCGAAATAAATATACAAGAAAAAAACAGTGATAAGCAAAAAAATATCCGAATAAGCGAAAGGTGAATAAAAAATTTCGAAAATAATATTAGATTAAATAATATTAGATATTGCTGAATTTTGTGGTCAATGAAACAATTCTGATATCAACAAATGGTTGATTTTTGTTAATACTCCTTTTTTAAACACGTACAAGTATTTTAATTACATTTGTAGTTAGTAACTACCAACAAGAATACGTAGAAACCACTATTAGAAAAATTATACGTTGATAGCAACACAAAATGGCGCAAGGGCGCGCCTGCCATAAATAGTGTCACAAAGTACAAAGTGTAAAAGGTGTCAATCATTCGTACACTACAGTAGTCAGCGCTGCTGTTTATGTTCATTTTATTTCACAAAGAGCCTCGTTACACTAAAAAGAACTCCATCTTAGCGCTACACATTTGTTACGGGAAACGTCTTTGTTTTAGAGCAACTTACTCTACAATACTAAAATCCAGAATGCTCTGGTAAATATTGACGAGAAATACAAGAACGGAGTGAAACTCAACAAGAGAATAACTGTATTGTATAAATACATGCTTAGTTTATCAAACAAAGCTTTCTGCAGTTTCTATCATTATCATCATCATCAATCAATATAAACATTCTTTCGTTTACTGACACTGACAATGCGCAGCCCAAGCTACTTGGCGCAAGAATCTGAAATTTGGCTTGTGTGTTCCTTAAGAAGCGTAAGGGTTTAGTGCACCCATAAGGGATTGTCCAAAATTGCTGCAGGATCAAGCAGAAACGGGTAAATTAAAAAGGTAATATGCGGTTGTAGCTGCGGGCATCCTCTAGTTCTCATATAATTAAGAGCAGTAGCAGTTCCATCTCTTGGGATCAAACGCGCATACTTTGTTAACCTTGACTCGCGTGAGCTCATCGCTACAGGACTTTGAGGACATCGCAGTGGTTTTAGTGAATAGGGCTCGAACGACTCTATGAGAGAGTTTCACACACCTCCTTAGCCAGGCCTAAAATCAAATAAAGGAGAATAAAGTTATCCCTGTTATTATCCCGTGACAAAATCTAAATATGTTGTGATTATATAGGAATTTAAACTTTCGTGGTCACTATCAATACTTTTTACTGTTTCTACGGAATATATACTACGTACCTGAAGAAACTGTCACAGTTTCTTCAAAAGGCAGCGATAGCCTAGTGGAGATACCAACAGACTGCCATGCAGAGGGTATCGGGTTCGAATCCACGACGCGCACCGATGTCTTTTCGGAGTTATGTGCGTATTGAATTATAAATTATCGCATGTCCCGTGCCTCGGAGAGCATGTTAAGCCGTCGGTCCCGGTTGTCATAAAGATCTTTGACAGTCGTTACAGGGCGTCAGTAACTTCTAAATAAACTGACACTAGTCTAAACTATGGAATATGGCTATCCCTTCGGGTTGCGGAGGTTAGAAAGGCAGTCACTCTGTGGAAATGCTAATATTCAGCCAAATCCGGTAAGACATAGGAAGCGGACCCCAGATTGAAACTGGGATAACGCTAGGAGGATGATGACCTGAAGAAACTGTCACAAACCATAAGAATGCGAAAGTACAGTTTCCCCTTGGAAAAGCCGGGTCTATACAAAATTGACTGCAGCTGTGGGAGTTCTTTATAGGACAAACAAAACGCACCATTTCCTGCCGCATCAAGGAACACATCAGGGCAGTCAAAAACAATGAACCACACAAGTCGGCAATAGGTCAACATCTCCTAGACTTGGGTACGAACCATTGGATTGAGTTACATAACCCTCAGGTGCTTTTCACAGAACGCCATTATATACCTAGAATGGTTAAAGAAGCTATTGAAATTAAATATTACAAAAATTTCAATAGAGAAGATGGGTTTCAACTGTCAAACACCGGGCATCCAGTGGTACGTCTATGTAAAACCCGTGAACCGCAAGGAGTTAAATCACGAGCCGACGTAGTGAGTACAGTGTGTCGCGATCGAGTACAGTGCGAGTGTGAAAACGGTGGTTGTGGTTGTGCACGCAATAAACGAGTAAGAAAGCGGGTAGACCGTTTCACTTGTTTATAACATTAATCCATTCGCAATACTTCAGTACATCCGTGAACATGGCGCTTGCAACAGTGTCGAAATATCGGTTACTCAAAACAAAAACAAAGGTACGTGGTATATATCCCGTAGAAACAGTAAAAAGTAATGTTGTGATTATTATTAAATATTATTATACCTAAACTAACGCAAACACATGCAGACCATTGTATTGGAATCAGTCTAGCCATATAGTTCAGCGACCAACACATCGAATATAGATAAGTAAAAAACAAGTTTCTGCAATTTTCTTTTGCTACTTTATGACATAATGTTATACAAACAATAAAGTTGGTTAATTTTAGAGTTAAATATTTCACTTGTTAGTTCAAAGCAAATAAAACTACAACACGATTCAGAGACGACTAAACGCACGTACTACTTAATTCTACGTGTAAGTACACGTGGAATTATAATTATGATATATAGATGAAGCGATCGAATTCATAAAAGGAAAACTAAATTCTGAATGGCAAGATTGATTTAGATTTCCATGGAGCACGGAGGATTTATATGACGCCGCTTTTACCCAACGAACTATTGATCTATTTTAGATACAATCATTATTCCTATCCCTCTGTGGGATAATGCGTAAAGGTATCATCATTATCATGGCAACCTTCTTCGTATAAGCCCACGGTTTGGGCGGTGCCCTATTCTCTTTCATTAGGGTCTCGAGCCGCGCCGTCTAGTATTTAGATAAATGTAGCAAAGTAAGTCTCACTTCGTGTACGTAGTAAGCTCCATACAAAACTCGAGTGCGCCTAATATATTATGCGTTATTCGGTTTCAATCTATCGATTTTCTTCGACGTTGTTAGAAAGCGGGACTTTTGCGATTTTCCGCGCCATTAGTGATGTGACAAACGGCGGTTTGTACTCACGATGTCGTTTTCATCCATTACGTCATTTCAAAGATCGAACATTCGTTTTCGCTCTTTTAACTTCGATCAGATATCGCACTTATCTTCACAATCTCAAACTTTTGCGGATAATATCTGTGATAAATATGGCGATGACTGATCTGTACTAAATAAAGCGTCCGCCAGTAGAATATATTGTGCCGACGCGTAATTTAAATAAAACGAGCATCTGCCCGCCTCTGAAATTTTTTACAAATTCTGCTGGACAGCTTACGGTAAGGTGTACGTGAAGAAGGACGAACAATCACCGACTATTATTATTAGAAGTGAAGACCAGACTCATAAGCCGTCACTGCAGCAATGACTATTTACATATTGCTACCGGTATTTATGCCTCTTACTTTATGATATAAACATTGTATTTTCTATTACAGAATTAATCCGTGTTTTGTTCTTAGGCAGATATTCTTTACTGTATACTGTTGCTGCTTCATACGTAGTGTTAATTTTTATAGTTACAAATAATTATTTTATAATATGCTATAACTTATTTTTTTATATACATACCCACTACTTTTATACATGCATTGTACACTTACAAAATATATCACCACATACATTACATACAGTCACTATATACATACACTACACACAGATTTATGCAACATGGTACGTTTTGTTTATAAAAAGTCTGATAGTACAATATTTTTTAGGACTAGCTGTATATTATGTTTTAACCAATATTAACATGATTATTACCTTCACTTACTTTGGATACAACCTAGAAATGCCATTTATTCTATACAAATACCTACTACATGAGTGATACGCTGCAAACTGTTATTGATATAGACGACTTTGAGATTGCACGTTCTGTTGCATGTAATTGTAATGAACTGTCTAAACATATTTTTGTACAAAAAAATGATTTAACACTTTTTTCCCAGAACATAAGGAGTATTTATTGTAACTTCGATGATTTTTTATTGACATTATCTAATTTTAATTTTGAAACAGATATCATTATATTAACTGAATGTAGGTTAAACGCTAATAAACCGATCCCTCAACTTAGCAGCTATCATTCCTATATGACTACATGCCAGTTGAACCAAAATGATGGTGTAGTGGTCTATGTTAAAAGCACGCTCAAACATCAGGTAACAGAAATAACGCTATCTCAGGCCTCTTGTCTTCAGATAGACGTGTTAAATAACGTTGTTCTCTGTATCTACAGATCACCAGCAAACTCAAACACTGACAGTTTTATCAGTTCACTTAATAATCATTTGGACAAAATAATACCACATAAAAATATTATTGTCACAGGCGATATAAACATTAATATCCTTCCTAAATCGACAGAGCAGTCTCACGAACACAGAAATAGAATGAACTATCTCAACATGCTATCTTTACATGGTATCCTGCCAGGGCATATGTTAATAACTAGAGATCATACTTGTCTAGACCATGTTATGCTTAAAATAAATAAGAAAACCTTCTCGGCCGCTATTGCTGTTCTTCATACTCATAGTTGGGCATCGTTAATCAAATAATTAAGTTCGTTAATCGCTAATTCGTTACTAAAAAAGTTAACTTCGTTAAACGTTAAAGCGCTACATTTGAGACGAGTTAACGCAAGTTAACGTTAATCGTTAATCCGTTAACACATGGTAAAAATACAATTTCATGAGAATTTTATAAGAACTGTTGGTTTAGGTTTTGGGAATTAACAGGTTAGGAACAAAAAAATCGACGTGTATATATAGAGTGTGTAATTTAGTCATCCGGTATAGTGTGGGTATTGCTTTCATGAACAATAATATGTTGAAGTTCTCGTCTGAAAGCGAAGCTCATTTTGACGTTAAAATATCTTTGCACACAGTCTCACGCCTATAACCCCGAAGAGGTAGGCAGAGGTGTATTTCTACACCCACTTTTCGCCAGATATACTTTAGTCCCACGTAATAAGGGCCGAGCCTATTGCCGTACCGGGCACATTTCCAGACTCCGTGCTGCTACTGAGAATTTCGTGACAGAAAAACCAAATAACACTGCCCGACCCAGGAATCGAACCCGGGAACTTCTGATCCCACGCGCACATTTATGCTGCAAGACCACCGAGGCAGTCGTATAGGGTTTGATGTCGAGTTTTCCGTCTCTACGCAAAGATGGTATTTGCATCGTGTTATCCTTTAGTCGCCTCTTACGACACCCACGGGAAGATAGGGGGTGGTGACACTTGTATTCTATGCCGTCAACCACACGGCGGCTTAAAATATCTTTGCCCGTAGAAAAAAGACGTACAACTGCAGAGCTTGAGGGTATAACAGTGTTATATTTAATAAACAGATGATTTATGAATATCTGCTCACCGAGAAATGCGGCACCGTCGAACGAGTCTTTTGATTTCATGTCTCTCGATCTGAACACAAAATTAAAATAATCACTCAAGTGTGGCCACGGATTTTCATCTGTAGTGGACCTGGAATCCAACTGCATGTTGTGGTTTTTATTTGCACAATACCGACTCTGTTTAATATACACACTGCACAGACGTAAACTATAACGGACTATAAAATCTAAAAAGTACGCAGTATTTGTATACTTAGCAAACAAAACACTCGTTACCTACTCTAAACGCCGAACGCTAAACGAACGAATTACACACATGTGTCATGAAACCCATGTATCAAATTTCTTCGCAGTATTCTTTTCTCAGTTACACGCGCCGGCAAGGCATATAGTTTCATTTCACTTGCGTCACGCACCGTGCCACACTTGTCGACCGACCCGAACAAACTTGTCAGAACACGTTTTGCACGGCGGTGCGCCACGGTGCGGTAAATAGTAGGTAACGGATTAACGGACTTGGAAAATTTTAACGGAAGTTAACAAGTCCGTTAACACTTTTTTAAGTTAACTTAAAAGTTAATCCGTTAGTGGAAATGTTAACTTCGTTAATTAACAATTAACGGATTAACGAGTTAATGTCCAGCTATGTTCATACTACAATCACTGATCATTACACAACCTTTCTAGTGTTGTCCAAGCAAAAATTTGAACATAATATTCAGAAGACTGCCACTGTAACTGACTTCGAACAGGCCCTTCAATATCTTCAAGAAAGGAAATTGAGTGAGTTACTGTTCTGTAATGACCCTGACTCGCTGTGCACTCAATTGATACAAACTCTAGCTGACTCCATTAAATTCAATACAATCACGGTAAAGATCCCTAGTAACAAACGCATCATAAAACCGTGGATTACTAATAGAATTTTGCGCTGCATACAGAATCGAAATAAACTGCAACAGAAACTTCGTAATGACCAGCATAATGAAATTTTAAAAATTACCTATACACGATACAGAAACTACTGCAATAATTTGATAAAAAAATTAAAAAGACGATATGATAGAAATTTGCTCTCTAAATCAGTTTCAAATAATAAATTGCTATGGAAAAATATAAAAACTATTACCTACACAAATAAAAAAACGAATCAAAATTCTGAATTGTTGAACATTAAATCAACCCCTTCTAATTCAGTCAAATTTATAAACCATTATTTTGCTAATATTGGCAAAGAACTAGCCCAACAAATCCAGCCTACAATAAACAACTACAACTTTGGTCAGTATAATAACTCTTCAACGCAAGTAAATTCTTTCGTGCTTCTTGATACTGACGTCGGTGAAGTAAACAGGATATTATTTACTCTAAAATCTGAAAGCGCCCCTGGCTGGGACAACATTTCTACGAAGTTCTTAAAATATGTAAGCGGAGAAGCAGTACCTATTATAGCCCATCTTGCGAACCTCTGTTTCAATACTGGAATTTTTCCAGCCCCGTTAAAAAAAGCTATTATCACTCCTGTTCACAAGGGTGGGGGTAGAGATGATATATGTAATTATAGACCGATATCCGTTTTAACGACTATATCCAAAATCATTGAAAAATAATTACTAAACGATAGGCTACTAAACTACTTTAACAAATTCAATGTTCTCTCAGATGCACAGCTTGGTTTTAGAAAAGGTATTTCCACTGAGGATGCTATCACAAATAACAATAATAATAATAATCATCATTAATAGCAACTCACCTTGACAATAGAGATAAATGCTTAACTGTCTTTTTAGACCTTAAAAAGGCATTTGACACCGTCTCTACGTCTATCCTTGTGAACAAGCTGGAAAAAATAGGTATTAGAGAAACCGCGCTTAATCTGTTTAAGGATTATCTTTCTGACAGGCAGCAGATGGTCAAAGTGGGTCAGTATACAAGTGATGACACGGCTGTATTATATGGCATCCCTCAAGGAAGCGTATTAGGTCCAACGCTCTTCCTAATATACATTGTTACGTATGTCCGGTACTTACCGCGTTTGCGTTACAGTACTGTCCATATGCTCGGCCAATCAGAGAAGGCCATCGTCCGCGCTCGCGAAGCCTGACCAAATATGGTCATGAATGGACTCCAACGCTGATGGAGGGCCCGGTATATAAAGGGGCCGACAGAGAGGCCGGCACCGCTACTCTAACGTCGCTTCTACTACATACCTACGCGTACCTACTGACCCTACGTCTTACGTGTATCCTGATCCCAGCAGCTGGGTGAGTTACTACATTTACTGCACTAGCGTACTGCCCATCTCTTTACCTGCTAGCTGAGGCCGGCTGACGCCGCCTACCTGACTCTATTGGTTGTGGCTCTCCTAATGCTGCTTTCCTTCAGGTTCCAGGTCCACCTTAAGGCTCCGGGCTACTCTACCTAGACCGCTACACTACTCTGCACCGTCCTCGACGTCACCTCTGCCGAAGAGTCTGGCCCTGCCCTGCTCATCGCACTCAGACCGCCGGCGCCTGCCAGCTGAACCAACGGCCTGCGAGGATCTGCCCTTATCTGCGTTTTATTCTGATCTGCGTTTGCGTCACAACATCATTGATCTATGTAACATGACACTCCCTAATACTAAAGTCTTCTCTTACGCCGATGATACAGCTGTCGTCTTCTATGGAAATACTTGGCATGATGTAAAGCAAAATGCTGAAATAGGGATGGCTTGTGTTGCAGATTGGCTAAAAGGTAACTTCCTTACATTGAATACAACAAAAACAAACTTCATATGTTTCAGCATTTGCAATCGTACTCGACCAACAGACGATTTTAGGATCACAATTCATACATGTGTTGGTAATAAGACCAATAGTTGCAGTTGTTCCAGTATCAGCCAGGTTTCTAAAACAAAATATCTAGGAATAATATTTGACCAAAGATTATGTTGGTACCCTCACCTAGAGCAAGTTGCCAATAGAGTCCGCAAACTAAATTGGATTGTTAAGACTCTGCGACACGTGGTGCCAACGACTGTTCAAAACAATGGAAAACCTGTTAGGAACATACTCACACAAATATACATTGCCCTTGTAAAATCAGTGTTAATATATTGTATACCTATTTGGGGCGTGGCATCAAAACTAAATTCATTGAATTAGAGCACAAAGGGCAATACTGAAAATAATGCATTTCAAAGAGATGAGATTTTCTACAGATACCCTATACAAAATCAGTGATGTTCTCTCAGTTAGGAAACTGTACATTATCCAAATTATTTTGATGAAGCACAAAACGTTGCCTTATAATGCGGATATTCATACTAGAAGAAGAAAGTACAATATAGCTCAAATACCTACAACTAAAACCAAATTTGGATCCATGCAATTCAGTAAACGATCAGCTGAACTATATAATAAAATAAACAAAGAAATATTTGTATATTCAAAATCTTATCATGCATGTAAAGAAATGTTAGTTGGTGGTGATGGTGATAATCATAAAGCGGCTGATTTCATCGCAACCAACCGCTTTAGATTTGATTGAAAGGATAATCTTTTTGATCTCAGCCTCAGCAACTGGAGAAAAGCGAAAAGGAAAAGCGAAAAGAAGGAAATTATGTTTGGTCGAGCCAAGCTATCTATGTAGTCCACCGTTCGACTCATAGTCAGTCGAACAAACTTTGGAGTGGAGACAAAATAAGTGTTAATATCGTCAAGACTAAGCGCCGACGGCGGATCCACACGGCTAACCCTACCGATACCCAGAGTCCTTAGGAACTTCCAGATCGATATCTGATGACCGATCTGACCGATGGTAGGGGAAGAGGAGGAAATGTTGTTGAAAATGTGGCTTCGTTTAGCATTTCGTATCATTTGATTACAACGATTCCTAGCAACTTTGTAGAGAACCCAATTTTCATCACAGCGATCCCGCTTGAACTTACGAAAACCTTGGTCCCTGCGCCTCATCGCCATCTGAATCCCATGTGTCAACCAGGGTGCGGGCGGTCGTTTCAATTTGATTCGCTTAACTGGGGCATGAACATCGTATAAGTTGATTACGATATCGTTGAACACTTTCAATTTCACATCAACTGTAGCAGCTACCTCTAGAGGTACCCAATCAATTTTTGACGCATGCGCATGCAGATTATCGGTGTTCATACGTGCAAAGCAACGCCTGTACAGTACTTTGGGTTGGGGTTTAGGAAGCTTGAGGACATAGGAAATGTAGATCAGGTCATGATGGGAGAAACCAGGAGCAGGATATTGACCGTGAGAGGAAACGAGGGAAGGAGCCGAGGTGAGAATCAAATCCAACCATGTGTCTTCACTGTTGGTATTATGATGTATTGCATTCAGAGGTAAAATGTGAAAGACATAAAAAGACATAAAAAACATATTTATTTCTGCATTTTGGTTGTTTACAACACTTATACATGTCAAAACCCTATTCTAGATGAAGCCGGCTTTTCCTAGCTAAATGACTTCTTGAGAAGAAAGGCCGAAACAAACTCAGAGTCATTGTTTTTTTTGTCACTTCAATTTCTTTAGTCTTTTCTTCATCTTTTAAAGTCCAGACAAAAAAAGGGTTTAGTATGCAAGTACAATGCAGGAAATTATCTGACGCTTTTGACTGACTCGGCCCACTGATGGCCCGTATTCAACAGCAATCGTAGATATAGAATCGAAGACCAACAGATTCGACGATGGAGTGGAGTTTTCGGGAAAGATGGGAGTTTGGGAGCAGGAGATCGGTATTTGAATCACCCATGATGATATGATGCTCGTACTCAGACCCTAAAGATTCTAGAACCAATTCCAAATCGGTGAAATAATCGACATTAGGGGGACAGTAAATTATGCCAAGAATGGTCCGCGCTTCTTTGACACAAACCTCAAGGAAAACAAATTCAGCAGCGATAGAAGAAATAAATATATAGATAGAAGAAGAAGAAGCTATAATTTTATAAGGGAAGTCACTGCGTAAGTAAATAGCATTCATTGAATGTTCGTTATACTCATCATCATCATCATCATGTCAGCCTAGAGACGTCCACTGCTGGACGTAGGCCTCCCCCAAGGTTCTCCACACAGACCGATTTTGAGCCGCACGCATCCAACCGCTTTCCGCGATCTTAACCAGATCGCCGGTCCACCTTGCGTGAGGCCTACCCCTGCTGCGAAGCCCGGTACGTGGTCGTTCGTTATACTGTTTGCATTTTCACCAAAATAAACACATATTTATAAGTGATATATACAAGAACACTAGCTGTTTCCCGCGGTTTCACCCGCGTCCTGAGGGAACTACTTCGCTTATCCGGTTAATTTATAGCCTAAGTTACTCATTGGTATATCAGCTATACGCCAGTGAACGTCCCGTCAAAATCGGTCCAGCCGTTCCAGAGATTAGCGAAAACAAACAGACAGACAGACAAACAAAAATTAAAAAAATAATAATTGCGCTATATTTACCGTCATCCATATGCATTTAGTAATAAGCGGTTATTTTAATGTTACAAACAGACACTCCAATTTTATTTATATGTATAGATTAAGCAAATAAATTTATTGATGATGTAATGAAATTACCTATGCTGCATTATGTCTATTACATCACTATGGAATTGTATGTAATGTATAACACATTAGAGCGCCTCTTACACCAACAAACTGTATATATACAGTTTGGCGTTTTTGTATTAGTATTTCCCTGAGTGTTTTTTTGCTGTGAAATAAAGAAAAAATAATCATTAATTTGATGTCTATCAGAAGATTTTCTTTTTTATCAAAAGATTTTGTAAAATCTATGTAGGTACATCCTTTAATAATAATGCAGCATTATATAGGTAAGCTTGACATTTAAGCCGTAATTACATAAATATATGTACGCATCATATACCACGTATGAAATATTGGTTCGTTACCTGTTCACGGTTGTAGGTAACAAGTAAATATTTCACTTGAACATCAAAGAATGCCAATATATTTGGTTTGGTCGTTTAATATTGCCTCCACTAAAGAGATTTTCAAACGTCTGGACAGTTTGAAATCTCTCTCTCCCCCTCGTAGCCATTCGGTAAAGTAGTTTAGACGGTTTGACGTTTGACAGATTTTATAAACCGGCTAATGTCAAAACTAGTTATGTTTCATTGCTTTTAGCGTTTTTTTCTAACGTTTATATACATACATTAATAATATCAACCGTATACATAAAATGTATTACCAAAACGACGTAAAGTGAACTGCCAGGAATTTATTCACAATAGGGAAATATGGAAAGATCTTGTGTCGGAGACCAACACTCACTTTGGGTTGCTGCGATGTCATGAATTAATGAATGTACTTAAACTGTCCCACTGCTGAGTCTGTACTCACTATGAGAACGGTCAGGCCATAGTCCCCCACACTGGCCAAGTGCGGTTTGGCAGACTGCACATGCCTTTCGAGAACACCTCCTTTTTGCTTGTCGCTAAGCTAGCGATAATTAACAATTTAATAAAATGTATACTAATTCTGAAAGTCAGCGATATGCGTTCTGGGTTGCCTCTGCCTACCACGCAGAGGTAGTTAGTTAGTTCTTGCCACTAGGCTTTCGCTGTTTTTGTTTAATATTTGAATATTATTCTTATATATTTTCTTACAAATTGCAATAATACTAGTAGACAAATTGTACACAATCTCCTTTCTGATAGGATATGTTTAAGTAATTTAGCATTTTTATGAAACAGAGTCTTGGTTTGAACAATACGAACTTACACTCGAAAGATTAAGCTTGCTAACCTTTCTGCTTCTGAAATATCAATGAACATACTTCCTTACATTACCTTCAGTATATTTCAGGCAATCATTAGAGTACTAGACCTTCTAAAATGCCAAATATATGATACGGTTATGGTTTGAGTTTTTAGTTGGAATCCCAGTAAAATATGGTACCATCGAAGCGTGGGTCAGACAGAAAGGAGATATCATGATACAGCGGATTCGATTTGTGGATAGATTGAGAACCGACATTCGCCACAATGCCTGACACACAATTATATATCAGAGCTTACTACACGAGTGTAGATAAGTGGAATGGTTCTCTAGATTAGTATCATAAGGGTCATAGTATCTTTAAATCTTTTGGAAATTCTTCTGTATCAATGCATGACATAATCCTTATCTGTATTTACAAAATTCTTACGTTGCTGACTGACTGAGAGACATCGCACGCACAACCAAAACAATTAGGCGCAGGCAGCTGAAATTTGGCATGTACATCCCTGTAGGGGTGCACTAAAAAGGAATCCCCCACAATTACCCCGGGATCAGGAATTTATAAACTCTAGTATTTTATAAAAAAAAATCCTCATCGCTTGTGCATGTTTGTATGTTTACTCGCGATAAATTATAAAAAGACTACGGTAATTAGCCCAATGCGTATCAGCGTTCTTATCACACGTATTATTGGGGTTTAACACTGAGGTCCACAAATATGAGTAAGCCAACACAAAAGCCAGGGGTCAAGTAAGTCAAAAGCCAGGGGGTCTAACCTATTTGTATCCTGTCCGGCTGCAATATAGGCGACTTCGGGTACGCGCGCCCGGCTTCCTTAGCCATCATTACTGCACTCCTTACTTCGCCCGCGGTATTGTTGCCCTACTCCCCCCTACCCCTCCTATCACTGGTGGAAGAGACCAGTCTTCTAATAGGTAACACCTGTTAGAAGCTGGTTTCGAACGGGTAGGTACCACCACCCTGTCTATTTTGGTCGCGAAGCAGACTTGCGTTCCGGTTGAAGGGCAGAGTAGCCGTTCCCATCTCTCCCATCCTTTCCCTGGGTGTTGTGGAGTCTGCGTGGGGCTTGAGGCCAGCTTGGCAAAAGTCGTGGTGGGTTTGTTGGGCGTGGGGGTCTGACGTGCAGTTCAGGGAGACCTGGTGGAAATGGTTACGCCGGCCACCTGCCGGTCAGTAGGGGACCCGAACCCGAGGCCATCCTACTCGGGAGGCTGTTCCGCCAACCGGCGAAAATCTCGTTCTGCAGACATCGTGCCGGGGTAGGAGACCGGAGTGGATCCCGGTGGCTGCAGACGAGGGGGCACCGGGGGCCCTTCCGTGCTGCATGTCAGCTCCCCACACAACTCGCGGATCCACCCCGCACACGGCTATACACTTTCTTTGGGCACCACTTAGACTTCACCACACTCATTTCCCCTATCCCTCGCTCTCTCTCAGAAATCATGGCGCGCAAGAAAAATAAGAGCAGAAGTTTTACCACGGCGGACTCCATATCCACAATAAAAATGGATTTCTGTAATGTTAGGGGTCTACACAGCAACCTCGACGCCGTCCATCACCACCTTGAGACGGCGCGGCCTGCCCTGCTCTTTTTAACGGAGACGCAAATAGGCGCCCCGGACGATATATCGTACTTGAAATACCCCGGTTACGAATTGGAGCATTCCTTCCACCGTAAAGCCGGGGTGTGCGTTTTCATCCGGGGCGATATTTGCTACCGCCGCCTTCGGGGCCTCGAGCATCGAGACCTGTCAATTTTGTGGCTACGAGTAGATCATGGGGGCCAATCCCGAATCTACGCGTGCCTTTACAGGTCTCATGCCAGTGAGTTGGGGCCAACTCAATTAATTGAGAGCGTCCAAGAGGGGACTGATAAAATATTGGAACAGTTCCCTTCCGCGGAGGTGGTGGTCCTTGGTGATTTTAACGCTCACCACAAGGAGTGGTTGGGATCCCGGACCACTGACCTCCCGGGTCGGGCCCTGTACAATATGGCGTCGGCCTATGGCTTCTCACAACTGGTGAAACAGCCCACCCGTATCCCAGACGTTGTGAGCCATGTACCCTCCTTGTTGGATCTACTGCTGACTACGCACCCATGCGGTTACAGGGTGGTGGTCGATGCACCTCTCGGGTCATCAGATCACTGCCTTGTCCGCACCACAGCCCCCGTTGCGAAACCAAATCGCTCCAATGCGACTGGCTCCCGCAGAGTCTGGCAATATAAGTCAGCAGATTGGGATGGACTGCGGGAATTCTTTGCGTCCTTCCCATGGAAGCGGCACTGTTTCTCCTCTGATGACCCCGACTCTTGTGCTGACTGTGTCACAGAAGTGGTACTCCTTGGGATGGAATTATTCATCCCAAACGTCCACATACCTGTTGGCGGGCGCAGCCGCCCGTGGTTTAATAAAACCTGTAGGGAGGCTGCGCAGCAAAAGCAGTCAGCATATATGGCCTGGAACGAGGCCAGGAAGAGTCGAAGTCCTTGGGTCGAGGAGAAGAAACGTTTATTCAACGCCGCTTCTAGATCCAGCAAGAAGGCTATTGCTGAGGCCAAGGCAGAACACGTTGCCAGAATTAGTGAGCGGCTTGGAAGATATCCCTCAGGGAGTCGTGCTTTCTGGTCGCTCGCCAAAGCTGCGCAAGGCATCTTCTGCCAGATCAGTCTCCCGCCACTGCGTAAATTTGATGACAGTCTGGCCCATAGCGCAAAAGACAAGGCTGACGTCTTGGTCCAACTATTTGCCTCGAACTCGACCTTGGATGACAAGGGAGCCACACCACCGTCCATCCCCTGGTGTGGGAGCTCCCTGCCTGAAATCCGCATTACACAACGTGCGGTCAGGTGGCAGCTCAAACTTCTGGACGTCCACAAGTCGAGTGGGCCTGACGGCATCCCAGCAGTGGTGCTGAAGACGTGCGCCCCTGAGTTGACCCCCGTATTAACGCGCTTATATCGTCTTTCCTATAATGCTTACAGGGTTCCATCTTCGTGGAAGATAGCCCATGTTCACCCTATTCCTAAAAAGGGTGACAGATCGGACCCGTCAAACTACAGGCCAATAGCGGTAACGTCCTTACTCTCCAAGGTAATGGAGCGAGTCATCAACAACAAACTCCTCCAGTACCTAGAGGATCGCCAGCTGATCAGCGACCGCCAGTACGGTTTCCGGCATGGTCGTTCGGCTGGCGACCTTCTAGTGTACCTTACACACCGCTGGGCAGAAGCCTTGGAGAGTGGGGGCGAAGCTCTAGCCGTTAGCCTTGACATTGCCAAGGCGTTTGACCGGGTCTGGCACAGGGCACTTCTATCGAAGTTACCATCTTATGGAATCCCCGAGGGACTCTGCAAATGGATTGCCAGCTTTCTGGCTGATCGGAGCATTAAAGTCGTCGCAGACGGCAGCTGCTCCGAAATGAAGTCGATCAACGCTGGCGTCCCACAAGGCTCGGTGCTCTCCCCAACGCTGTTCATCTTGCATATCAATGACTTGTTGTCAATTGAGAACATGCATTGCTATGCAGATGACAGTACGGGTGATGCGCGGTACACCAGCCACCAGAATGTCCCTCGGAGCCAGGTACAGGAAAGACGATTGCAACTTGTGTCTGAAGTCGAGGACTCTCTAGGGCGCGCCTCCAAATGGGGTGAAAAGAACCTTGTTCAATTTAACCCCACTAAGACACAAGTATGCGCGTTCACTGCGAAGAAGGACCCTTTCGTTATAGCGCCTCGGTTTCAAGGAGTACCCCTGCATATTGCCGAGAATATTGGGATCCTCGGCGTCGAAATATCGAACAAAGTCCAATTTGGGAGTCATTTGGAGGATAAAGCCAAATTGGCAAGCAAGAAGCTGGGAGTGCTGAACCGGGCTAAGTGGTACTTCACGCCAAGCCAACGGCTTATGCTTTATAAATCGCAAGTCCGGCCACATGTGGAGTACTGCTCACATCTCTGGGCTATAGCGCCAAAATATCAGCTTGATCCACTTGACTCCCTACAGAGACGAGCTGTTCGAATCGTCGATGATCCCGATCTCACGGCTAGACTAGAGTCGCTGGAGCAGCGGAGAGACTTTGGTTCTCTCTGCGTATTTTACCGACTCTTTCACGGGGAGTGCTCCGAAGAATTGTTTAATTTGGTACCAGGGTCACCCTTCTACCAACGTACCACTCGCCGACGCAGTAGAGTTCACCCGTACTACCTGGAAGCGTTCTCATCTAGTACGGTGCGCTTCCAGCGATCTTTTCTACCACGTACGTGTAGGCTCTGGAATGAACTACCTGCTGCGGTGTTTCCCGAGCACTATGACTTGTCCTTCTTCAAACGAGGTTTAAAGAGAGCATTACTTTCACGGTAGGCAGCGGCTTTGCTGTGTATACCCTGACATTAGCGAAGTCCATGAGCAGCGGTTACCGTTTACCATCAGATGGGCCGTTCGCTCGTCTGCCACTAGCAGCAATAAAAAAAAAAATAAAAAAAAAAAGCAAGTCTAGATTTTTTAAATATTTTTTTTACTCTCAATAAATAGTTGACTCTGATCAAATTAATTGAGGTTTTGGAGGACTTGAAACATTCTAAGCTATGAAAACTGTATTTCATAACTTAGTAGGTACCTTTAAAAGTCGAAATTGCTGGCAATGTATCTACCAAATTTCGAGTAGGTATAAGGTAGAAGTGAGAATCAGTTTTGTATATTTACAAACATACATACATACATAGACTCACGCCTGTTTCCACGAAGGGGTAGGCAGAGGCATATTAAACGCCCACTTTTCGCCAGTGTTTTGATCCCACGTAATAGGTGGCGAGCCTATTGCCGCTTATTGGGACATTTTGTTTGCCAGAGCCTCGTCCGTTGATCGTCGTTTTGTATATTTGTCTTTCACTATTTGTATAATTTCCAATTTAGGTAAAAATGACCAGTCCCGTACGGTATATCGAATTACCCTTGAACGATATAACTGTCTACAGAACGACGAACGGTAATACGAAAAAACTATTAGTCGATACCATTATTTAGCGACAGCACGTTTCGCCGAATAACGCTACAAAGAATGAATGGTTGGCCGATACCAAGATTTGTCGATGTCATAGTTTGCCGTAACACGCTTGAACTAAATAATCCTTTACCGATAGCAATCTGTATCGAAATAATACACACACAAGTAATGCGCTTATGAGCTTTATAAAATAAGTGATGTTCTTTACGCGACGTTTGTAGATCTCTGGTGTGCTATGTACCGCAATATTATTATCCTTATTTGGCCGGGTTTAATATGAGTTTTTTTGGATTACGTGTAATAAAAAGTTGTTTACTGTGCACATTTTGTTACACGAAGCCGTAATATAACTAACTGGAGCAAATCAGAATAATTAAAGTTCCAATAATGTAGTTATTTAATGCCGGCAGCGATAGCTGAGTGGATATACCAACAGACTGCTATGCAGAGGGTATCGGGTTCGAATTCACGGCGCGCACCAATGATTTTTCGGAGTTAAGTGCGTATTGAATTGTTAATTATCGCTTGTCCCGTGCCTCGGAGAGCACGATAAGCCGTCGGTCCCGGTTGTCATGAAGATCTTTGTCAGTTGTTACAGGGCGTCAGTACCTTCTAAATAAACTGACACTAGTCTAAACCATGGAATATCGCTATCCCTTCGGGTTGCGGAGGTCAGACAGGCAGTCACTCTGTGGAAAAAGCTAATATTCAGCCAAATCCGGTTAGAATAGTAAGCGGACCCCAGATTGAAACTGGGATAACGCTAAGAGAAAGAATGTAGTTATTTAGGACATAGCGGCTGCCAAGCTGCTTCTGTACAGGTCGCTAAACAAATGCGACCAGATGGTGTCCCGCAGACGTGACGGGACAAAGAAAAGTTTGCAGGATATTATCACGCTGCTGAAGGAGACCGATCCTGACGACGTGCTGACGTTTGTGGCGAGGGACTTGAACAAGTTGCCTCCCGTCACTTTCGACCACGTCGATGTCACAAGCCTATTGAAGGACATTGTGTTTCTGAAGGCAAGTTTAGCGGATGTGCATAAGAAGCTACAGGCATCCCAAGACACCGTTGCACTCTTGCGCACGGAGGTGGACGACCTACACAAGGTTGTCAATTTAACTGGGTCACCAGCGAGTGGTAACGTCAACACGCGCCGAGGTGCATGCGTCGACACATCGGTTGCAAGTTTCGCGTCAGCAGTTTTGTCGCCGCGGAATGTTGTGACTGCTGAGTGCGCTACACAAGCGCCCCGCAGCCCTGCCCTCGGCTCCGCGGCGCCTCGGTGTATCGCCACGCGACCTAAGTGAAAAGAGGCTCAGCAGGTAACTGCAAGCACCCCCGTTGCTTCCACGCTGAAGTCCATGCCGGAGACGGCAAGGAACCGCGACGAGGACGCAGATGATGGTTTTATGACGGTGCAGAGGAGGAAGCGTCGTCAGAAAACAAACAAGAACTGCTGCGGTACGGCTCCTGTGGAGTCTGGTGCAAATCTACGCGCTGCCGCACCGAACACACCCGTCTATGTCTCTCGCCTGCACTACACCACTAAGGCGGAGGACATCGCGGAGTACGTGCGCCAGAAGTCGAAGTACATGCCGAGAGTGCAGCTGTTGGAGTCGCGACGCAACGTCAACTTTAAGGCGTTTGTGGTGCGGGTCCCGACGTGCTATCTGCATGTTATTATGAAGGAGGACTTTTGGCCGAAGGGTGTCGTCTTCCGTCGCTTCCGCGGACAAGTGCTACACGAACGCACAACAACAACGTGCAAGTGAAGCAATACTAACATAGTTTATAAGTATATTTATACTAACAACCATTGTATGTATGTTAGACTGTAAGGTATTTATCTATGCGTCTATGCCACGCGAAATAAAATGATTTATTATTATTATTATTATTATTTAGTGTTACACATTGAGGTTTAACCATTATATGAATTAAAAACATTATTATTAAAATACAAATATCTATCCATATTATTATAAAATTAAGTTCCTCTACCGTGTATAGGCAAGCGATAAACTCGAAAACTGGCGCATTGATGTTTGTACAGTTTTCACCAATACCTGAAGATGGTTTAGGTGTCAAATTCAAGCCGCGGCCGAAATCTAGTTTCTTAAGAAAAAGCGTTTTTTTTAGTGAAACATGCGTTGGCATGTTTCACTAAAAAAAACGCTTTTTCTTTTTGAAAATTGTTAATAAATGAGGACGCAAGTGGTTCATTTGATAACCTATATTACATTTATTGTTCGTTAAACTGTTGAGTTTAATTATGCGTCCTCATTTATTAACAATTTTCAAAAAAAAACGGACAGACAGACAGAGATAGGCAAGTGAAAATGATACTTTTTTAAGTATCACATAGATCACTTTCAAGTGCATTAGAATTAAAGATGTATTAAAATCTCATTTATTTGTCTTTGATACTAGAGGGCGTATAATAATGACTCAAAGTGCCATAAAGACTGCATAGTTTGCCTTTGGACGAATTTCAATCACAGTAAGCTTTCCGTGTCTTGGCGGCTTATGGCACCAAATTATCGCGCGCGGCCAATATGTCGGGTGTCAAATAATGTTACTCAGAATTAAGCGACAATTTCTTGTTCCGATAGTTCAATGTGCACTCATATATGATTTTAATAACTACGAGAGTATATTTATTTATTTCTTAAGGAACAACAAACTGTAACACAATTTTATCCGTATACATATTATATAATCGTTTTGCGTCACTGACTGGGTGCTAGAAGCTGAAATTCGTCAAGAATGTTCGCTGAGGACTTGAGTAACGCACTAAGAAAGGATTATCTGAAATCGCCGCACCCACTGATTCGGACACGGTTAAAATAAAATAGATTGTGCTGGCGTAGCTTTTTTTTTTTTTTTGGTACCTATCGGGTTGGAAAATCCTCATGGAGTCCCTCCGCCCTGGGGGATGGGCGAAGGGAACTGTCAGACTCTTACTGGCTAAAAACCAACCCATGTGCCTCATGCACCCGTGTGTCGGAGGGTCGGGTTTCGCCCAAGCATACGTCGCAACAACCCGACGGGTACCGGCCCGCCAGATGGTCCAGCGGAAACCCCCTTGGCGGCGGATGAGGGTGTTGGGCTCCGCCGCCAAAACACCAAGTGGCCGCAGAGGATAGGGAGGACGGCAACGCAACACCACATCTCCCCTTCCTCTGCGGCCCCCACCGCGACGCATCGAATGGTGCGCCCCCATTTGATCGCGGCAGATAGGGCGTGCAGCAACGCAACACCGACACGCCTCTCCTCCCGCGACCACGCCCGACTGCGAGGGACAGACAGAACTATCCCCCGCACCCGCACCGTTGGACGCATCCTGCGCAGGCCTACTGCCAAGCCCACGCGGAGCGTCCACTCCAGGGATCCCTCTTAGCTTCACCGCGGGGTTCCAAGCCACGGTTACTGAGCCCCCCCACCACGACAAGGTGGAGATCGCACGGGGGGGTGCTGGCGTAGCTGCGGCATCATATAATGTACCATAAATTGTTCAGCCACACCGTTTACCACGTATATATACTACTATTGCGATGATAACAATAATTATTAATAATTTTATTAGTTATTGATTATGCATTTATCATCAGCCTTTAACAGTCCACTACTGGACTCAACCTCTCCTTTGAAAGGAGGAATTAGCTTATTATACCACGCTGGCCAAACGGGTTGGTATAGGGTTTGTATCAAGTTTTCCTACTCCTACAGTGCTATTCTCTGCATAACATTCTCCCTCTGTCGGCTCTTACGACACCCATGGAATGATATGGGGTGGTGACGTATTCTAAATCCGTCACTACACGGACTATACATTACTCATAATAAATTATCTCTTTGTATCTCTTTATCTGTATGAGACCATTGTGAAATTCAGTAACAGGCAAAGCGATATACTTAGTGATAAAAAAATCTTCTTTTAAGTCAATTATGACAAAATGCAAAGATTAAGCAAGCTATGCAACTATCGAATCACTGAAATGTTGTTTCTTAATCGGGCTAACTTGGTGTACTTATAAATAGTAATGTGAAACTTTAAAGAGATCCCGGGACGAACTCGATGCTTATAACGAGAGCTGGTTTGAAGTTGGGCGTAGTAAGTGAATAATATTTTGGAGAGGTTAAGTAGTGTGGCAGAACAACCTTAATAATTTTTAACAGATAATAAAATATCAAGGTAGTTTACGCGATTGTTACACATTGAAATCTAACTACGTTTTACAGATTCCATCGAGATATATTGGTTTTAGTAAAATTACATTCAATACAAGCCTGACCTGACCATGATCTAGAACATTTTTTTTAAATTATTTCTAGCCGATGTTTCAGGTACCGTGGTCACAGCAGAGTGAGGTGATATTTGTCTATGTCTTGAATTTAAAAAGTTATCTCTAAGTACCCGCACATTTTTCAACAATTGGTGTCTCTATCTACGCAGTATGTGCTCGCTGTGTCTTGATGTCTTCTGATGACTTTGTCCTTCTTGGGTTTCATTAGCCTGATAACAGAGTCCCAAGCTGTTTTTTAATTTCAATAGCTAATAATAGCGAGTATCTGTGGTTCTTCAAATCGTTCATATACACAAATACAAATGTTTTTAGATTACTACTACTTGACTACTTTTACTCGTCTGAGATTAAATATGACTTACATTATGGAGTACCTAGGCTAAGATAGAAGATGACTTTGGCATATCATCAAATGCTACCTAAATTCGTAGGCTAAAACGAGCTCCCCCCGTGGGATCTCCACCTTGTCGTGGTGGGGGGGCTCAGTAACCGTGGGTTTCAGGTACACCCACGGTGAAGCTAAGCGGGATCCCGGGAGGGAAAGCTCCACGTGGGCTTGGGTGAGGCCTGCGTAGGATGCATCCAAAGTGCGGGTGCGGGGGACAGTTCTGTCTGTCCCTCGCAGTCGGGTGCGGTCGCGGGAGGAGAGGCGTGTCGGTGTTGCGTTGCCGCGCGCCCTATCTCCCGCGACCAAATGGGGGCGCACCATTGTTGCGTCGCGGTGGGGCCGCAGAGGAAGAGGAGATGCGTTGTTGCGTTGCCGTCCTCCCTATCCTTTGCGGCCGCTGGGTGTTTTGGCGGCAGAGCCCAACACCTTCATCCGCCGCCAAGGGGGTTTTGTTCGGGGCCCGCCTGACCATCTGGCGGGCCAATACCCGTCGGGGGGTTGCGACGAATGCTTCGGCGATACCCGGCCTTCCGACACACGGGTACATGAGAAAGTCGAGGTGGTTTTTAGTGGTAACACCACATACTCCGGCTCTCATTTCCCCAGGAGTCGGAGATCCGAAGGGATTTTCCACCTCGCAACACAAAAAAAAATGCTTTAAACGATCTGACTGAATTACGCCAATATTGTTAATATTTATAACGAAAACACTAGCATGCCATAAGCACGCCTATGTACGTTTAAGTAAGTATTAAGTATAACTGGAATAGGTATAATACAGCTATTACAATAAGACACTTTGGCATTACATCGCGCGTGTACAAAGACGTCGCGTCGTCACAGTGTCTAAATGTGTTCGTATAATTTGGTCGTAGTATGGAGCATAAAAGCCACCTAAGGGGCTCAAGGGAGCCGCAGAGCCCGCCGCCGGACGGACGTGCCGTAGCGCGGCCCGCCACCGGTGGCGGCCGCCATCCTCACTTCCGCCACACTGAGGGGAATTATTTTAACGCCAGTACGAGCTTATTCTAGCTCCCACTCAACAATTACATTAAGGGCCTTTGATACAAAGCTTTTTTTATTGCAACATGTGCGAATAGCGATGCTCAATAGAGCTTCACAGTTATGAATAGACTCCGGCTAAAATAACGAGTTGCGTTCTGAACGGTACGTATCGGTTCGCAGAGCATCATGTTTACAGCTTCGAATATTAAATTGTGTATATTTTTCACTTCGTTACGTTTTCAAAAGTAAAATGGAAAATGTGTGTGTATTTTGAGCATATCATTCAAAGGCTGTTGATATTTTATCTCAATCAATGTGTACGCTGGTACTGACGTTGTATACGCCAGCTAAGACTAAATGTAAGTAATATAATATAATTTTGTGGAGAATTACTATGCTTACCACCAGGGGAGTTCTCAATCTATGTTTGAATATGAATTAATGCAGTTTGATATTAAAAGAGTCACTATTTTATAACTATTTACAGCAAGCCATCTTTCTTTAATTAAGTTGCCTAAAAGGAAAGTTGCACTCGTAAGTGCAAAGTAAATTCAATTTGTATTTACAGACCATTAAAAGCATTAAGTACTTGCCGTTCGGTAAGATGCTATTAAAACTTCATCTCGTTTCTCTTAATGGAAATATGTCTAACCGTTTAAAATAATAAAAAATAAATATCTAAAGTATAACTTGCGCATTTGTATAAATTATGTCATATATTCTTCCATCGGAGATTTAATAAGCGCTTTTATTATTTACTAGAGGATGCCCGCAGAATTCTTCATGTAACCGTTTCTGCCCGATCATGCAGCAATTTTGGTTGCACCTCTTCCTAGTGCACTACTACAGTCCCAAAGGAACACACATGCCAAACCTCAGCTTCTTGCGCCCAGTTGTTTCGGCCGAACGTTGCCTGTCAGCCAGTCATTAACGCATGAATTCTATAAAATTATGCAGATCATTTGCTACTTGAGAAAAAATGCGTTTTTTTTTAAATTTAAAATACGGATGGCGTATAAAATGATGACCTTTTACCTTCGTCAAGTGCTTGTTGCTGTCGATTATTTTTTTGAGTTTTGAGTGCATCGTTCTTTAGACAGAATACGTATGTTAGGGTCTCTATATGGTTTCGTGTTCTTCCCAGTAGAATTCTCTAGAAAACTGCTTTATCGGCTTGCTTCGTATCGATTGGGCTAGATTCTATGTATTATAAGAGTGTTTGCGCCAAGAAAATCTTGTGCTGATTCATTTGTGAGATGAAAAAGAGTCGTGGACATACAATAATCTTTTTAATTGCCTTATTGTTGTGGGGTTCAATGGGCAGAACTTGAGTGAAACTTAACGGCTATGAATGATAATGATCATTTATTTGACATTTCCTAAGTATTTTTTTTCTTTCTGTATTACGTTATAGATTTCGAAGAGGTTTCAGCAACATCTTGTTTCACCAAAGTGGTCTCGGAAGTTGAGTCGTAAAAAGGCTCAACCACCTAAGTGCTCTTACTATTTCATCATGGATATTGAATTCAGAGATTAAAAAGTATAAGCATTATAATATTCAATTATTTATTTAAGACAGGGAGAATAATTTGATGACTTATATTTTCCAAGTTAAAAATTCATCTATTGACGTAAATGATTAAGTAACTTTGTTATAAAGTTACTTAATCATTTACGTCAATAGTTGAATTTTTAACTTTATTACAAAGAAAACTGTTAAAAATTAATATCATTTAGTTAATACTAAAAAAGAAAACGATGTATATAAAATCAAAAGGGTCTTTTCCGACTTTAATTTCCTTTGTTTGGCAAGAAAGTATTCGGATCATTAAATTTTGGCAATTACAGTTCTTTCCTTCACACACATCGAAACCAAAAGAAAACGTATCTTCGGTGTTGGTAAAAATAACCTTTACTAGGTAAAAATCGTCGTGTCTGTGTTTACTTGGTACACGCCATTACAACAACAAACAAGCGAGTCAGTTAAATAAAAGCGAAGCCTAACAAGAAGAAGACCGATTGTGTTCATGACTCGAATTTTGTATGTAACCAGAGGACGCCAGCAGCTACGCATGCATTTTTTTTAATTTACCCGTTTTGCCCGATCCCGTGGGAATTTCGAGAAATCCCTTCTTAGTGCACCCCTACGGTCCCCAAGAAACACAGATGCCAAATTTCAGCTTCCTGCGCCCAATAGTTTCGGCTGTAGCGTGTCTGTCAGTAAGTAAGTAACGCAAGGATTTTATATATTAAGACTAGAGGACGCCAGCAGCTACACCTGCATTTTCTTTTTAATTTACCCGTTTTGACCGATCCCGTGGGAATTTCGGGAAATCCCTTCTTAGTGCACGCCTACAATCACCAAGGAACATACATGCCAAGTTTCAGCTTCCTGCGCCCAATAGTTTCGGCTGTAGCGTGTCTGTCAGTCAGTCAGTAACGCAAGGATTTTATATATTAAGAAGATAAAGATTTATGTACTGAACATTTATTTAATTGTGGAATTACGTTTACGTCGCTTTTAACAGTTGGTCTTTTAATGTTCTGACTTTAAATTGGGAACTGAAAATGCGTATAGGATTTGCCCCGTAGCCGTATGCATGAAGGCGTTGACTTTATTGAATGGAAGTATTTTGTCCAAATAAATTTGCAAAATAAATAGAAAAAATTATCAATTATTGTAATCGGTGACGACCATAGCAGATTACATTTGTTTAGAAAATTATGTGAAGTATATACAAGATATACAAACAATCAAGTTATTAAAAGGCTTCAATGTATACATCGAATAAATATAATTGTACTGTTCGTTTTCTTAAAATAATTACAGTCTGTAAGTTTTATGGTTCCTTATACTGCTTTTATAACCATTGAATTGTAAATTATCGATTGCCCCGTGCCTCGGAGAGCACGTTAAGCCGTCGGTCCCGGTTGTCATGAAGATCTTTGACAGTCGTTATAGGGCGTCAGTACCTTCTAAATGAACTGGCACTAGTATAAACCATGGAATATCGCTATTCCTTAGGGTTGCGGAGGTCAGACAAACATTTGCTCTGTGGAAAAGCTAATATTCAGCCAAATCCAGTTAGACTAGTAAGCGGACCCCAGGTTAAAACTAGGATAACGCTAGGAGGATGATGATACTGCTTTTATAAACAAAAGCTTTTTTAAGAATTTAACAGACTGTTACGGGTAACATTGCCGTCGACTGAGCCAATTTTGCAAATACTTTAAAAAAGGAGGTTTATGACATTATAAGATACGTTTTTTTTTTCTTCATATAATTATTATGTTTAATATTTCGCTAAATCACAAAAACCTTTGACATTATAAGATACGTTATTTTTTCTTCATATAATTATTATGTTTAATATTTCGCTAAATCACAAAAATCTTTACTAGGAGAGCTTGCAAATAATTCTGACACGCACAAATCAGCGCATTGGTTTAAGCGGTTGCCTTGCCTTTTTTTAAAGGGTGGATGTTGTCGGGCCTGATGACAATTTGTATGGTTAAAAAATCATATGTGCGTCCCTTCGTTGATTGTTTGTAAGGTTCCTCGTGGCACAAAATAATCCTAGAGCGCGATTATCGAAAATAAAGAAAATAGCTACTAGCACTTATATTTAGGTTAATACTCGTATATATCTCCCATTTTCTTAAGTTTAACGTATTTTAAAGATACTCAAAATGTTATTACGTTTTCAACTTATTGCAATAGAAAAAAAGAACAAAATGCTACACCATTAGTGTGTTCTAGTAGCGAACTGTATCTACTCAGTCATAAATGGCTTACTTTACCGCTTGTCCGCGAGTGACGGCGCGTCGCTGTGTGCGTGTTGACGGCGTAATTTCACAACGTTACTCACACATTTACACGTCAAGCTTACACATTCATGCAGTGACTGGTTGAGATTAAATTTGTATGAAACTAGCAATTTTATTAGTATTGCACACGCAAGCTGTTCTCGGCGACATAAATATTTGTATGATAAATGATATAGCGCTCTACGCTGCTACGTGATTTAATTAATTATGTTTGTTAAGCATACTTGTTTGAAATAGAATTAGTTTTTATTATAAGTTAAATCGATTAGATCGATTGAGTAACATTTTGTTTAGTCTATTGAAAATTTCTGACAATGGTCACACTGAACTGTCACTTCCGTTCGCTTCCCGTTGAAAAATTACCACGTTGTCGACTCTTATTGTGAGCACACCTTTTTGCATTTCGTGTGAATTGATTAATTGAACTAAATAGTGTAAACCGCCTTGAACGCCGCCTGATCTAGTGCTGGCAACGGTAAATTGATTGTGAACTATTGATTGATATTTGTGAAAATTGTGAATCTGGTATCGACTTCCACGTGCCAACGTGTCCTGAAAACGTCGCGTTTGAAGCTTAATAGCTAAGTATAAGATACTTCATTCATTTATTTTGGCCAATATACTTGTATGAATGTGTCTAATTTAGCTCAAGCCTGACATCAGCAAGGATAGCGGGTAAGTGAAACACATTAAAATTAAGATTACTTGTATTCGCTGTGCAACACAGTACAGTTGTGTCTGAGATTTGTTGTGGCTGACAAGGGCTGATGAATAGAGTCACGCTTCCACAAATCTGCTGCAATTGATCCCAGCTCCTTCTAGCCAAAATTCTAGACATAATTTTTGGTAGCAGAGCGTGGTTAACTGCCTACATTGTAAACTTACAAGTTTAGCTTAGCCGTTGATTGTATCTGAACTCAGATTGGTGTTGTATGAGCTATATATCTCACCTTGTAGACAGTATTGTAGTGTTTGTCAGGTCAGTTATTGTCTAAAATACCTAATATTTAATTGTATAAGTTGACCTAGATAATTTGAAACACATTGTCACATAACCTCAATCAGTAATTGTTGATTTGTATTGTTGGAAAATCTAACTTAAATTTGTTGTTGCATTAATAAGCCAGTTTGTTTGGATACATAACAGCTGTATGTATCAATAAATTTAGTAAATTTAGTTTATTGCATATATTCATAAACATAACAACAAACTTGACTTTGCCACTTGGGCGGGTCACATTAATAAACTTTGTTTTGTTATAATATAAAGATAATATTGTTAGGTAACACATATTCTGTGCTTACTTCCTATTGTATATCATAAATAACACAGTTAGTCTGTCTGTTGCAAATAATTAATTAATTAAGTTGAAGTTTCAACTTTAATACTTTGTTATAAGTTATAACTTTGATAACTTTTGTGTTTGTTTCAATATACTGAAACCTTTAATTTTGTTGGGCAGTAAATACCTGTCACTTGCCTTCACTTGCAGTAAACAGGCTAATACTTTGTTGGTTTCAAAGAATTAAGAAAAATTAAGTTTTGATTGTTAATTTTGTTTAACGCTTGTCCGGGCTCTTTTGAATTTTGATTATGTCAGCTATCAAGGACTTGCGTGCGGCTGCTGGTGCTATTGCATCAGATTTGCGCTGGTTTGCCTCGGCCAATGCTTTAGTGAACCGGCCTGATCGCCAGCAGGCCTTACTTCAGAGGTACGAGCGGATTGATGATCGCCTGGCAAGTGTGGAACAGCAATTCCGCACTTTCAGCACTTGCTGTCTTGAAGTGTCAATCAATGATTTCACCGCTGACCAGCGAAATAAGGTCAGCGAAGACTATGCCCAGGTCTTAGACCTGTATGATGCTGTCTCCAATACTGCGAGACAACTAGTTGCCGATAGGGAAGGGCAACCCGGCCTGAAGCAGGAGCTTCCTAGGTCAGCACCGGGGCTGGTGAGTAGGCTCCCTACTTTGTACCTCCCCCATTTTGATGGCTGCCTAGGAAGCTACCTGGGCTTCATTAATTTGTTCGACAGCCTAGTCAATGATAGGGCTGACCTTCGGCCGGCACAAAAGTTGGCCTATCTAATGTCGGTTCTGGATGGGGAGGCTAAGGGCCTCATCCAGCATCTGCCCGTGTCTGACGAGGCGTACCAGACGGCTCGGGACCTAATTACCCGTAGGTACCATAATAAGCGTGGCCTCGCCGACACGCACATCGAGCAGATTTTGAGTTTGCCGACGCTCACCCGGGTCTCTGGGTTGCGCACCCAACTGTTGAACCCACTCTTGGTGGCCATCAACGCACTTAAGTGCCTTGACCTGCCCGTGGACCAGTGGTCCTATCTATTGGTGCACATTGTGCTGAAAAAGCTGCCTGCCGACCTGAGGTCGCGTTTTGAACAGCGCTTTGGTGGGGATAGCGCGACCCATCTGCCCCCCTTTGTTGACCTGGAGAAGTTCCTGGAGGATGAGTGCCGGGTCTTGGACAACTCCGGTGGTGACACGCCGGCTAAGTCGCAGCCGCCCAAGGTCAAGGAGCAGGCTCGCGTTCACACCCGAGCCAATGTTGACCGGCGCCCTCCTCGCTTTGCGGTCACGCAGAGCCCAGCGGAGTGCTCCTACTGCAAGGTCATGGGGCACAGAACGGCCAGTTGTAGGGCATTTTTGGACCTTCATGTCGCCTCTCGTAGGCGCATCGCGAATGCCCGCCGCCTTTGCTTTTCTTGCTTGGGGTCCCACTACCAGCGAGACTGCCCAAACTCTCGCCCCTGTCCTCACTGTGGAGGACAGCATTTGGACATTCTCTGCATGAATGCCAGAGAGGTTGGCCGCTTGTCCAACCAGCCGACGCCGCGCACGGGCGGGTGTTTTGAAGGTGGCAGCCGAGGCTCACCGGCGCGTAGCCGAGAGTCGCCTCGCTCAATTGATCGCCACTCACCCCACTTGGAGAACCGTAGCGTGCGCACGCCTCCTCTCTCTCGCGCACCTGAATGTGCTGTTCAGCGTCACCAGCACCATGACTGCTGCCCCAGGTATTCCCCTCCTTTGGCGGAGCGTCCCCGCCTTGACTCGCGCCCACCTCGTTTTGGGCGGGTGCGTCACTATGACCCCCCACAGATGGCGCGCGGATCGAGTCATCGCGCTTTTGAGGACTTCAAGCCGCACCCTCGTTTTGACTTGCCTGGTCCTGGCCAACGGTCGCCGCCCAGGCAACAATAGGTCATTGACCCCTGCCCTATCACTCCAACCTCCCCCATTGAGACCGTTATCCTACCAACGGTTGCTGTTAGGGTCTGGGGACCCACGGGGACCTCTGTTGTTGTCCGTGCTATATTGGACACAGGTTCACAAGGTTGCATTGTTTCCACTTATTTGGTAGGGCAGGTTAAATTAAATATGGGTTCTTTTCCAAATTGTATACGGGGCATAGGGGACGTAGCCTCTAATGTTGAAGGGCAAGTCAAGGTTTTGTTTGGCCCTGTTGAATCTTCACACCCGAGGATTAGGACCTCGGCTATTGTGCTGAAGAATATTTTGGGCATGCACCCACAGAAACAGCTACCCGCTGCTGTGGTGAATTTGACATCGGGATTGGAACTGGCAGACCCCAAATTTGACACACCGGGACAAATCGACTTGTTGATTGGCTCTGATGTCCTCGGTGGAATTTTGATTGGTGGGAAACGGGTCTTGGTGCCAAATGGTTTGACTGCCATCCCGACCATGTTTGGATTTGCTTTGATGGGACCTGTACCTAGGGACCCCCCTCCACCCGAACTTGATAATTTGTTGGCTGTAGGCTCTGCTCTCTCTGATGCGGTTCAGAGGTTTTGGGAGATAGAGGAGCCCCCTCAAGCTGCCCGTTTGAATCCAGAACATGAGGAGTGCGAGCTGTTCTTCCAGAACAACACTGGTCGACTCCGTTCTGGTCGGATTATTACGAGGCTACCCTTCCTGTCTGTTCGGCCTCCGCTTGGTGAGTCACGACCTTTAGCCGAAAAGAGGTTGTTGGCCATGGAGCGCCGCATGGATCGTGATCCGGAGCTCAGACAGAAGTACATTGAGTTCATGAGGGAATATGAACAGTTGGGACACATATCTGTGTCAAATTTGGATTGGCGTTCGGTGGAGCATTACTTTCTCCCGCATCATGCGGTATTGAAGCCATCGACTGGCAAGCTGCGCACAGTGTTTGATGGTTCTGCGCAGACTTCAACAGGCGTATCCTTGAACCAGTGCTTGCATTCTGGTCCCAAGTTAGTCAAGGACCTTTGTGACGTCATCACCAGCTTCCGACGACATCAGGTTGTCTTCGTGGCCGACATAAAAATTATGTTCAGGCAGACGATTATCCACCCTGATGACCGTCGCTTCCAGCTGATCCTTTGGAGAGAGTCTCCTCGCGATCCCATGGTCGTCTACGAGCTCAATACCAATACGTACGGTTTAAGGTCGAGCCCCTATTTGGCAATACGTTCTCTTTGGGAGCTCGCAGACCGCGAAGGCTTACGCTTCCCAAGAGCCTCCGCCATCTTGAAAGACGATATTTACGTCGATGACATTTGCTCGGGCGCCTCCACAGCGGACGAGGCGATCCTCCTGCGGGACGAATTGATAGGTATTTTGGCCTCCGCTGGTTATGAGTTGCGTAAATGGATTTCCAACTCACCAGCGCTTTTGGAAGGCTTGCCAGAGGATCATCAGCAAGATCCACATTTGTTTGAGATTGTTGACAACCCCGCCATGATGGCTGTTCTCGGCGTTCAGTACAGACCAGTCCAAGACATCTTTACATATAACGTAGACTTGAAATTGCCGTGTTCTTGGACTAAACGTCTCGTATTGTCTACTGTCGCCAGAACCTTTGATCCGAACGGTTGGATCTGTCCAATTATATTTTGGGCAAAATGCTTCTTGCAGAAGCTTTGGACAGCAGGATTGACCTGGGACGAACCTCTGCACGGCACTCTTGTTGAGGAATGGACCTCTTTTGTATCCTCGCTTCCTGCCGTCAATGAGATCTCCTTGCCTCGTCCCATCCTTCCTCCCGGGAAGTACAAGGCCACCCTTCACGGGTTTTGTGATGCCTCGGAACGTGGTCACGCGGCTGTGGTGTACTTGCGCACAGTCAGTGCCTCAGGTCAGGTGAGAGTTTCCCTGATCATGGCAAAGAGCAAGGTGGCACCCCTTCGGACATCTCTGACCATTCCAAAATTGGAGCTCTCGGGAGCAGCTCTACTTGTACGCTTATTGAACCACGTGTCTAACACTTTGGGTAAAAGCATTTGCATTAATGGGACCTACGCCTGGACAGACAGCCAAATTGTTCTTTGTTGGTTGAAGGCTTCTGTCCACACTTTGGAGGTATTTGTCGCTAATCGCGTTTCCCAAATCCAGAAATCCGAAGTCAAACTTGTTTGGAGACACGTGCCAGGTGAGCTCAACCCCGCTGATTGTGCCTCGCGCGGATGCTTGACGCCTAGTTTGATAGGCCATTCGCTGTGGTGGGGTCCGGAATGGTTGAGTCGACCAGAAATTGATTGGCCTCGAACGCCAGTTTTGAATACTTCTAATTTGCCGGGTCTACGAACACTCGCCCTTGAGAAGGTGGAATGCGCCTTCGACCCCGATTTTTTGTTGAATCGCTACAGCTCCCTCGACAAGTTGTTAGGTGTCACTGCTTGGATAAAGCGTTTTGTTTTTAATTTTAGGCACCCACAACAGAAACGACTGACACGGTTTCTCTCACCACAGGAACGACAGGAGTCCCTCACCTTTTGGGTTCGTTCTGTGCAATTGGCGCACTTTGAGAAGGAGATTGCTATCCTCAAGTCAGGGAAATTGAAATTATTGGGCGCTGTATCTAAATTGAACCCCTTTTTGGACGATACGGGTCTCTTGCGCGTTGGAGGGCGTCTCAAGAACGCCAACCTCCCTTACGGAGCACGTCACCCCCCTTTTGTTACCTAAGGACGGTCATTTGGTACGCTTGTTGGTAACTGACCGTCACCTTAAAAATTCGCATGCTGGTTGTAATGCGCTCTTGGCCATTTTGCAACGCGAATTTTGGATTTTGTCTGCCCGAAGAATTATTCGGAGTGTAGTCTTTCGCTGCATCCCTTGCTATAAGCTCAAGGCTTCTACCATGCAGCCCTTGATGGGAGACTTACCGGCAGATCGCGTAACTGAGAGCAGGACGTTTGAAGGTGTTGGCACGGACTTCGCAGGTCCCTTTTTGGTGAAAACGTCGACACTTCGAAACAGCAAGACTGTTAAGGCCTACTTGTGTGTTTTTGTTTGTCTCTCCACAAAGGCCGTACACTTAGAACTGGTCTCCTCGCTTACGACCGAGGCGTTTGTAGCCACATTTGACAGATTTGTATCCCGCAGAGGGATGCCTTCCTTGATCCGTTCTGACTGCGGCACTAACTTCAAGGGCACCTATAATTATTTTAATGATGTTGTTAATTTCCTTGAAACCAACAAAGCTGATATAGGTGATAGGCTTGCCCGACGTGGGATAAATTGGTTGTTTTCCCCACCAAATTGTCCACACTGGGGTGGTATATTTGAGGCCGCCGTAAAATCGGCCAAAACACACTTGCGCAGGACAATCGGTGAGTCTGTTCTTACATTTGAGGAACTCGCAACTGTGTTTTGTAAGATTGAGGCCGTTTTGAACTCTCGGCCATTGTGCCCGATCTCCTCAGATCCGAATGATTTGGAGGCCCTTACGCCGGGCCATTTTTTGATTGGTCGCCCACTTGTCGCCTTGCCTGAGTACCCCTATATTGATACGAGACCTGGTCGTCTCTCGCGTTTTGAATTGGTACGCCAGATTACTCAGAGCTTTTGGAAACGCTGGAATTTGGAATATTTGCACATACTCCAGCAACGCGTTAAGTGGACCGACAAGACCGATCCACCCAAGATTGGAGACCTCGTTTTGATCAAGGAGGCTAACCTTCCGCCACTCAGATGGCGCAGGGGGCGCATCCTTCATTTGGTAACTGGGGCTGATGGAGTTCCCCGATTTGCTGAGGTCTTGGTGGACGGTTCGATTCTGAGGAGAGCGGTTGCAACATTGTCACGTCTACCAACCGATTAGCGGACCGGTAGGCCGGTCCGGGGCGGGTGGATGTTTGGAATAGAATTAGTTTTTATTATAAGTTAAATCGATTAGATCGATTGAGTAACATTTTGTTTAGTCTATTGAAAATTTCTGACAATGGTCACACTGAACTGTCACTTCCGTTCGCTTCCCGTTGAAAAATTACCACGTTGTCGACTCTTATTGTGAGCACACCTTTTTGCATTTCGTGTGAATTGATTAATTGAACTAAATAGTGTAAACCGCCTTGAACGCCGCCTGATCTAGTGCTGGCAACGGTAAATTGATTGTGAACTATTGATTGATATTTGTGAAAATTGTGAATCTGGTATCGACTTCCACGTGCCAACGTGTCCTGAAAACGTCGCGTTTGAAGCTTAATAGCTAAGTATAAGATACTTCATTCATTTATTTTGGCCAATATACTTGTATGAATGTGTCTAATTTAGCTCAAGCCTGACATCAGCAAGGATAGCGGGTAAGTGAAACACATTAAAATTAAGATTACTTGTATTCGCTGTGCAACACAGTACAGTTGTGTCTGAGATTTGTTGTGGCTGACAAGGGCTGATGAATAGAGTCACGCTTCCACAAATCTGCTGCAATTGATCCCAGCTCCTTCTAGCCAAAATTCTAGACAATACTATATATTAAAGTTTTATATGTGGTTTAGCGCAATAATTTATAGTAATGTTGTTGAGACCCGTGCCATATAAGGTGCAAGGAAGTTATTCTTGCATTTAAGGCTTAATCAGTATATATAAAATTCTTACGTTACTAACTGACTGACAGGCAAGCTGCAGCCAAAACTACGAGGCGAAATAAGCTGAAATTTGGCATGTATGTTCCTTGAAGATCTTAGCGATGCACTAAGAAGAGATTTCCCGAAATGCCAACGGGATCAGGCAGAAATGGACAAATTTAAAATAATGCTGGCTGCAGCCGTCCTTTATAAAGTCATCATCCTCTTGTAATAAAATAAAAAAATATCAGAATTTTCATTGTAATTATGTGCAGCGTCCATCTTTACAAGTACTTACGCAATGAAAACAAGTCTTAATTCTAGGAATATTTCGTTATTAAATTACCCTATTTTATATAATCACAGATCCTTAGAATAATCCTGGTGTGCTACAGTGAAACGAGATAATCCCCTCAATGTTAATGTGCTGAGAAGAAAATGTGAAATCCCTGTAATAAAATATTAGGTACGTAGTACACGGGAATTAAAGACAGAGTCACACGCGTATTTCATCCGTCTAGGAGAGCGAGCACGTAGATGTAAGATGACGTCACTCCCTAAACGGCTGCCTACTGTACTAGCTGCGCATTAAATAAAAAAGGTGATTTAGGAAATCCTGACATGACTCCTCGGATTTATACAGAGTGTTCTGACGCAAAGTTTTCCCTGAGGTCATCAAAATTCTCCCCCCGTGCCGGCGATTGAATGTTATGGGCCGCGAGACGCTCTCCTCGTCCGAGTTATGGCTTGTAGCCCCCTGACATGCTTACGTACTGATTTAATTCAATGATTATGTTTCGCCCGCCACACCAAGCCACCAGCTTTCCAGCCCGGCTTTAATAAAAAAAGTTACCTCGTTATGAATAAAGTGCGCACTCAAGATAAGTAAATATGTAAAACATGGCTAAACTAAACAGTTCTCGTTCCTTTTAGGTGGCTAGGTAAATGGTACGAGGTAACTTGCACTGTCACGGAACGTTTTAACGAGAGAAACAAAAATGGTGGGTCTGCTTTGAAGCGTTCGTCTAAATAATCTGTGACACAGCGCGGCGCGGTGTAACGTCACGCCAAGTCGAACAATAGTTATTTTTCTGAGCAAACAATTTTGTGGTGTTCAATATCTGATACTGCTAGCTTATCCACGTCACGTAAGCAATACGAGTACATATACAAATATTATCCGCTAAAGTTTGTCTGTAAATACCGTATCAAAATACACATGTATGAGATATTTATTATAATAAATTTGATGTTCACTGTACGATTTCAAAATAATAAACTAACACCTATTTACTGTTCTTAAAAGTAATATGGTTTAAAGAAAATAGATTTGCCAGTTTAATATTGTCGATAGCACGCATGATGTGTTATGAGTACGATAATATTATATTATTCTCTTAAATAAGTATAGGTACTTGAAGAGGTTAAAGGGTCTCTTCGCTGTCTTATGTTAAAGGCTGAGTTTTGTTCTGTTTGAGTCTATCGTATTGTCATTGGTTCGATTCTAGGATTCATCTTACTACTGAATTTGTCTTTTATTGTGTTCCGAGCAAGAGTCCTCATTAAGGGGTTTAGTTAAATGTTGAATGTTGTTAATAGTTCGATAGGTATGATACGTGTATATGTACGTATGGCAAAGCATACTAGAAGCAATTCCCGTGGCTTGGCCCGATACCACGGTGAGTTTTAGTTGGTAGACCCCGAACGCATATAGGGAACGCATCCCACACAACCTCTCCGCAAGATGCGGAAGATGAATAACATTTATGGCCATTTTTTAATTTAATTTACAACCATTCTTCTAAGACCACCGGCTATTAAGTTGCACTAAATTATTAAAAAATAACTAATTTTATTAATTTAATTTTGAACAGCGGGTTATCAGCCCTACGCTAGTAACCCAACTGTACAGGAGTGTTTAAATGCTAAGGGACTAATCTAACTTGTTAATCTACACTATCCTAGAGTCGTAGCCTATCACCTATCCTAGTTGTCCCAATCCTTATACCTATATGCATCCTAAACCTATCCTAACTTGTACCTAGCGTATAATGCGTATAGACTTGGTGCTCTGTGGTATTCTGTGATACAGACCTACGATTCGTACGCGCCTAAGACCCTAATTCTATATGTCCTTACAATACCTATTAGATCCCAGCCCTACTGGTTACCTACTAGCCCTAATGGTTTTCTGACGGCCAACTCAACAGACTCATCAAGCTGATCGGTATTGATGGCTAAAGGTGTCTTGGCCACCGTCAGAGGTGTGGGAAGGGTATTGAGTCAAAGTCGGATTAAACGTGTGACTGGTTTATTTCTTAAACTACATGATATACTTATATACTAAACTTATCCTATGTACACACACACAACTTTACAGTTGTGTGCTGTGTGTGAAAGATGCTATCTCAGCGGTATATGCCTTAGGTGAATACGTGATCTTTTTTTAATTTAATAAAAATCACGAACAATCTGTGTTGCGGTAAATACTCACGTAGGATTATATCGCTGAAATGGCATGTTCATGTGTGAACAAATTTGAAAAATAAAAGATAATGTACATACATTGAGTAGTGTAACTTATTAGTAGTTATACCTTCGAAACCTATTTTTTACTACCCGATTTCATGTAAACCAAATAAATATAAATAAATTTACTTTTAAATTAACGACTCGATTAAGCCGGTTAACAAATGTTTAAATAATAGATAGAATATTCGACAACGATTCTTAATCGCCATAAATTTATTGGAAAGTCTATTTCAAGTCCTTATGTTTAAATTTGTAAATGGAAACCCTCTTATGGAAACAGCGTTAATATGAAGATCTATTAGATAGATTCTTTTGTTGTTACTGTTGTAGATCTGAAGTGTACGACTATATATACTATGTAGTGGGTATGTTCTTTTATAATACCGTTATTTTCTGCTACATGCACTTCCACCATAGTTCTGACCATGTTCGCGAGTTGCCTACATTAAAAAAGACGTAAGTGGATGCTCCTGTTTCACCATATTTACTTTGGGAGGCTTACCAAATGAACATAATTTACTGCTTGAGTATGATATCAATAGTTATTAAATTTTTACTAGTAGATGTCTTACAATGTGAAACAGTTGCAACTCCATACAAAAATAAAATGTATAACCATTATATTTCATTGAAAAGAGTGGCCATGAGTTTTATTGCCCTTTCTTTCTCGTGGTTCTACCTATTGCATTGCGAACGTGGCAATAAATGTAATTGTAGAATCATTAAGTAATCGTAATTAACTTAAATTTTGACGTTCATAAGCTCTACTTTGTGGCCTAGATGAATAAATGATTTTGACTTTAACATTGAATATAATACTTAGTATGTATACTCCTTTAGTTCATAAGTATCAAGTAATATGCTTGGTTAGTAGTTTACTGTACCTAATGCACAATATTTTATAATTCTATTTTTAATTCAATATATGACTTTCCTTAAAGTGGTTGTCTAGTTTTTTACATTGCCAAAATCCTCAACATTACAGATCAGTGAATAGTCGACTTCATACGAAGCGGTAAGTCGATCACAAACATGATCAAATGTCAAAAACAAAATACAAAAGTTCCTGCAGCCTTACTAAGGTTCTTGTTTAATTCAATAACCGCATTATAACAGAATAATAATGGGAGTGATACATGCAATCGTTTTAAAATACAAAAAGATAGATTACAAATTATATTGAAAATAGTTATTTGATATTTTCCAAACTTTGTATTTTGAAATTAGTGTTCTGTTAAATACTCTAAGGTCTATGTTCATTTAACATGGTAAATAGCACAGTAAGTACGCCGACACACTTTCAACCATATTATTAGTTAAATAACTTCATAATTTAAATATTCCAACAAACAAACGTAACTTGAAGTGAAATAATTGTTTAAAGTAAATTCACTAGTTTTAAAATGCAAGTGAAAAGTTCCACATACATGCCGTAGCGTTCGTAGACGCGTAGCGACGTGGCACGTAGCGCTACGTGAATGCGAGGTCATTTATAAATGCACTTCATATCGCGTGATTTGGTTTGCTAACCGGAGTGAGACATGAGCCCCTGTCAGCCACGCTAAATGTATGGAACTCTCGTTATACTTTCCAAGATAAGGCCAATTTATACGGCTCCGTAGTACGGCGCATAGTGTTCGCGAAGAGACGCTCATATCGCGACTTTATGTGATTGTATTCATAGTTGAAGACTCTTGAAGCGATTGCACTCAAATATCAAAGCTTTCCGATAATATTGATAGCAAATACACTTTGTCCTTAGCTCTGCTATTATATTTTACTGTGACAATATGAGCTTGAAAAATATTAGCATAGAGAGTTGGCTGTCTGATCAATATTTTTGTGGCAGAATAGTAGATTGTATGACAAGGGAGCAAAATAGTATTTTTACGGCGAGGGCGCTACTTTGAATCACGAGCAAAGCGAAGGATTCTAGAATAGAATCCCAAGCGTAGCGAGGGATTCTAACGTAGAATCCTGAGCCTAGCGAGGGATTCAAAGTACATTGCCCGAGGGAAAAATAATTTACTCTCGAGTCATATACTCTACTTTTCATCCCCTATTTATGAGAAAATAAATAATTTTCTGTTCGTGGGTAATAAGTTTTGTACAACGTTGTTAGCTTCTGTAGTTATTGTTTCAGGAGTTAAAGCATTCGCTTTCATAACTCGACGCAGAACTCATTATTTTTGCAAAATTCAATAAAGTATATACCTACTGATTACGAGTACAGAGACGTAATTTGCGCGCTTTTTTTTTGTTAGCGCGGGTCCCCCATGCCCGTGCAGCCATCACGTACCAGCCAGTTATTCTTACAATTTACGTTCGATTTCTCTGTATGATATACGTTCCAAATTCAAATCATTTTTGCCGCCCGCTAAAAAGTTCTTAACAGAAAAGAGCTATTTTGCTCCCGCTAAAAGAGGAACAAAGCGACACTTTTCGAATAGAAGGGTGAAAATAAATTATCCTTTTTTTACAGTGTATCGCGCTGTGCAATTTTATTTTAGTTAATATAAACAAAAACGAATGAACAAAAATTTCACGCTAGAAGTTTAATGATAATGCATTTGTAAAATAATGATAGTAATCAATGCAAAGGGTCCCTAACGGTCAATTACTGGACACTGCCTCGCTTAGTATAGACGATCTACAGATATTGATATAGGCATAATTACATCGTTTGATGGAAGCGATCGCTTGTGAAAGTCGATTAGTAGCTACGTTTTAGTTTGACGTTCAATCTAAATAGGGATCAAAATAGTGTTATTCGTATGCAGTTGTATAATTATTAAATTGGCCGTGATAATAATATCTGGTATTATTATTCCTTGAGCTAAAGTAGCTTTCTTTAAAATTTACGTCATCATCATAAAACCTTTTCGAAGTCCACTGCTGGAAATGGTACGTGTGTATGGTTGTCATCTTTTTCCGTTTCCTGACAATTGCTTCAACTGTATTATTATCTTTGTGTATTTGCGTTAGTGGCTTTTACTACAAGCACGGAATGAAATGGGGTAGTGATACTTTGTATTATTACTATACGGACAAACAATTTACATATTATGGGACTAATTATATATCTATTTGCCACACATTTAAATGGTGTGAACAATAATAATAATATTCTACCACATACACACATCACCATCTAGTCCTAAACTAAGCAGAGCTTGTACTATGGGTACTAGATAATGGATAAACATACATATATACTTTTTTTTTGTAAATACATATTATACATAGAAACACCCAGACCAAGAATGAAATGAAATGAAATAAAGTTTTATTTTTGGCATACATACATACACTACAAGGACAAAAAACGGATCAAAGATATACATAATTATACACAACAGAGTAAAAATACAAACACATTAATTTTGAATATGGCAAAAATAGGTCACGGTTCAGTATACGTCTGACATAAAATTATGTCAGACACTGATTTTCAACCGTAACCTGCGGATAAGTGACTCACGAAAGTCAACCAACATAAACTAAAACAAAAGTGTTACAACACTATAATAAAAAGAAAAAAATCTAATAATAATACAAATAAAATAATTCTGTGTTATGTTAAAATCTACACTATAAATTTAGCTAGCAGATTCACACATAATATAATTTATAATTTAATTTAATGCACAGACACATACACATCTAGATAAGAGACGCGTTCACATTAATCATATTCAGTTTCCGCTGTGCGTCAATGAGGTGCCGCCGTAGCTGTCGTTTGAAAGCGCCAATAGTAATAAGAGATCTGATGGGCGGCGGCAAGTTGTTCCAGATCTTAGACGCCGCATAGCGGAAACTGCCCTTAAATGCCGCTGTTTTGTGCGGTAAAAAAGATAGTTGCTGTGAACACTGCCTGCTCGTGCACTCGCGCCTATTAGCATCCCAACTCAATTTGGCATAAAGATAGTCAGGCTCCTGATATTTGACAATGCCAAACATAAGTGACGCCAAATGAAACTTACGTCTCGTTTTCATTTTCAAAATGAATTTTTCATTCAGAAACGGCGTAACGTTCGCTCTGCGACCTATTTTAAAGCAGAAACGAGCGGCAGCGTTCTGGACCCTCTGAATAAGCCTATCAGTACGAGCCAATAACCGTATACCGTATCTGCGTAATTTAGTTTCAATAATACTAGCGCTTCAAAGAGTTGCACTCGCAGCTCTTCTGACAGATAAGGTCGCATTTTATACAGAATACGAAACCTATAAAAGCAATTCCTAACTAATTCAGCGACGTGTTTTTCGTATCTTAGGCTCGAGTCAATATTGAGACCTAGGTTACGGGCCTCATTTACTCTTTCGATAGTCTCTCCCTTGACGTTTATGCTAAAATCAGGTACTAAGCTTAGCTGAGTCTGAGAACCGAACAAAATAAATTTAGATTTTTTAGGGTTTAGTACTAAGGAGTTTTGTTCCGCCCACTCACTAACTCTATTCAGGTCCTGATACAGCCCGGCGACAGCAATTTCGTAATCAATAGGTTTAAATGATACGTAAAGTTGGATGTCATCTGCGTAAATGTGATACTGAGAATTAATTAAACACTTGGCATCAGCACAATAGAGGATAAACAAAAGTGGTCCCAGGTTCGATTCCTGGGGGACTCCTCTCACGACTGGACAAACATCCATGTTCATGCACACAAATGTTTGCCTTGAGCGGGAATCGAACTCGCGACCATCGGCGTAGCAGTCGCTTTTTAATCCCTCTGCGCCAAGCGGTCGACAATATAGAAGGAAAAATATTTTATTATTTAGCAGACAAAAACGCCTGGAATTGAGTTTAAAAATTATGAATTGACATTAAATTATGAATTGACACTATGAATTTTGACATTTTGAAATTAGTGACATAATATTTTTATTTACATTTGTAGTACTTATATCTTTACATTCTGACATTTTTGATTTGACATTTGTAATTTTATTTATTTTGTTTTGACATTGTTATTTTCTTTTGACATTTAAAATTACTTAAGTAATATATTATTATTTTATTTTTTAGACATTCTTAAATTGACATTCAATAATATTTTTTGACATTTAAATATATGACATTTTATTGTTTAAATTTTTATAATTTTACATATTGTTTACAACATGTATTTTACTATGTATTAGCATGTAAAGTTGTGAGTACGATGTGGGCATTATTAAACATATAAGCAAATAGTTGTGGCAACCTGTCTGATGGCTTAGGCTGACATGCTTATGCATACACCTTCTGATGGCGTGGAGGCATAGTGATACAGATCGTGCTGGCTCCCTCAATCAAGGTTGAGCCGTACGATTGCTGTTGAATGCGGGCCATCAGTGGGCCGAGTCAGTCAAAAGCGTCAGATGATTTCCTGCATTGTACTTGCATACTAAACCCTTTTTTTTTGTCTGGACTTTAAAAGATCAAGAAAAGACTAAAGAAATTGAAGTGACAAAAAAAATAATGACTCTGAGTTTGTTTCGGCTTTTCTTCTCAAGAAGTCATTTAGCTAGGAAAAGCCGGCCTCATCTAGAATAGGGTTTTGACATGTATAAGTGTTGTAAACAACCAAAGTGCAGAAATAAATATGTCTTTATGTCTTTATTTTTTCGATGCATTAACAAAATATCAATTTGAGAAACATGATACAAATACTCAAACTCCTGTCTGTTCCAATAGTACCAATAGTTCCAATAGTTTCACATGCATATTTACCTTTTCAATCAGAATATCAGGTAGATATGAACTAAGTTAACTCGAGATAGTTGTATGAAGTCAACATTCACGTAGAGACGTGATCGGTATTCTATCGAGTCGAACTCGGTTACTCGCTTCAACAACCGAATGGACAACTAGGGAAGCAATTACCATAAATAATTTGTCACTTCTAAATTAATAAACGTTTGGCCAATAACTCAAATTAAATTTAACGCAATGCTGTCGAAATTACACACCAATTATATTGTAATCCACTTGTATCGTTTTACAGGCTATTTGTGGACACGTTCTGTTTTATTGTGTTTTGATATTATTAACCGGTCAAACTTAATGCGTTTGTGTTCATCTATTCACTTTATTCAGTGTTCCACAATTTGCATTATTTACACAACACATTTTATAACATGTAGCTGCCGGTCGAATGATATTTTTTTTATAAGTCTTTTTTCCACCTTTGGAATGGTAGTATTGTTTTATAATTTAAACGAAATGTTTATCAATTTGAGTGTAAATATCAAGCAGTAATCATATTTTTCTCTATCAAAGTTAACACTCATAAGAAGAAGGAAATGCGGCACGTCGATTCTGTTAAATTCAAACAACAACTCGCATTTCACGTCGCTATTCACTCTCACTTCGCATAAGGTTCAAAATGACCTTGATTTTGATTGCAAAGTGAGCGTCCAACTGACGGGGGAATTAGCTTATAGAATGCCACTTTTTACCTCATCTCATAATTTAGCTGTCAAAATCTCGAGGTCAATTTAGTTCAACTCGCAAACACGCTCGCAAGAGTAGCGCTAGTGTAGATTCGAATAATAAAACGAGTTATAGAATGCCAATAAAGAAACTCGCAGCGGATTCAGATTCGAAGTTTAGAATGAAGTCTTAGAGAATCACACCTTTAAAATGGAACGGCACATCGGCATGTCTCCAAATAATGTATTTCTTGGCTCTCAACTTGGAGTATATTTTTATCATTATATTCTACAACTAAGCCCAACCGCATACATACAACTGCTACATCGATCAAACTGTTTGGTCAAGTTGTAAGCTTTCAAGATTTTATGGCGATTTGCCTATTGACTTGTCGTCTATTACATAGTTGCGTATCGACTGTTTCGTCGAGTGTATGTGCGCTCCGATACAAGCCAATGCACATTGAACGATCTTCGATAGTTGTTCGATTATTATTAAAAAGACGATCGATGAGGTTTTTTATTTGATAGTATACAAGTATACAACTAAATAGTTTTTCGCTTAAAAATCGTATATATGCGGTAGGCCTACAGCGACCTACGTACATATAATTTCAAAACGAAACGACCAGAATGAAATAACTAGGAGTAGAGTCCGATTTATATTTATCGCTTTTATGGAATCAAAAATAACTGATATTTAGCCGTAAAGAGTTAAACTCGGCGCCGTTCTCAGAATACACTTGGGAACAATAAGCCTAAGAATATATTGTGTATTTCAGCGCGCAGTATCTGGTGTTACAGAACACCTTCCCGATATATCAGCCATTTACGAAAGTGCTCTTGAGTGACGGATGATAAACAGGGATACAATTGAAAATATATGTAATTTAAATAAAAATAAAATGCCATTTTCATCATGACTAAACTAGCTTTAAGTATACACATATGTAAGATCTATCCTGGTCATATCGATCTTAAATCGAAAGTTTATGTACTTTATTTTTTGTCCTTAAATCGTAGATAATTATCATATCATTCCAGAAGCTTCTTTTGGCAATGAAGTCGCTATCTTGGTCCAAGTAAGGGTACTTACTACGGTACGGTACTTACATCCTGGTGATTTAAATTGTTACACGGATTTGATAAGGATATTGATATTATTTAAATAAGCACTGTTGAAAGTTTTGTATAAAACTTGTATTTACAAAATGAAAATAAAACGAAATTTAGCATTCAAGTAGTATTAGGGAGTATTAGCAGAACTTTTTAGGTACTATTGAAAATAATAATTTTCAATAGTACCTAAAAAGCTCTGCAATGTCAATAAAGTACAAATACGTATTATTTGTAAATAAACTCTAAAATGTACTTGTTTTGTTAACTTAGACCTGCTAAACATGTATAAGCGTACAGTGTAAGTTATTCCGTTTAAATCACAGTTTGTCTAGAGTTACAGCCCCGTAGCGTTCTGTCGGATGATCATTGCGCATGCTAACTCGCTCGTACTCCAAACTACTTGTGACAACTTGCAGCTCTTAACGGCACATATGTTTATAGCCGTACAGTACGCCGTAAACCTAAGAAATCTTCGTCACTACCTACTAATATAGTTGCCAAATGGTGTAAGTTTCGGTTAAATTATAATCTGCGAATATCTTTCGTGCTTTAATTTATGTGTATGGTAAGGCCAACCTCACATTGAGCGTGCGCTTTCCTCGAGCGGCTGGCGTTCGCCCAGCGTGCGCTCGGCGTTCACACACGCCGAACGGACGCCGGGCGCAAACTCGAAGAACGCGCGAACGGCCTCAGTCTGCTTGAATGTGGAGCTATTGAAGTTGAGTGACAACGATAGGGGGTAATACTAGTACATTACATTCTCATACATGCACGCATGTACGTCTATACTCGCGGACAACAACGCGCATGCAATCTAAATGTAAGTGTGTCTAAATGTTCATTTTTTTTGTTTTATTTAGTTTATTAATTCTGTCAGCCTACCAACCTCACCTGCAAGTGGTGCACCTGCCGATCAACGGACGAGGCTCTGGCAAACAAAATATCCCGATAAGCGGCAATAGGCTCGCCACCTATTACGTGGGATCAAAAAACTGGCGAAAAGTGGGCGTTTAATGTGCCTCTGCCTACCCCTTCGGGCAAACAGGCGTGAGTATGTATGTATGTATTAATTTTGTTTTGTCTATAATTACTTTACTACTAATGTCGATTGTTATTTGTTAATAAAATTGTGTTGTAGATTAATAAGTCTAGTTTTTGTTGTAAATAAATAAATATCAAAATTAGAATGTAAACGTATAAGTTGTATGTATCGCCAGAAGATAATAACTCCTTAAACGCAGGTCTATTGTACCCACCTCCGAAGTCACGGCTGAATGTTTTTGTAAATTGTGCTTAGTATTCAAATAAATTTTAATGATTACTATCACAAAACTATTTATATGATCCTAACGGAATCAAACCTAAATTGACACACATATAAAATGACATATTTTATTAAACTTAATACCGCTAATTTAAAATGTCGTATATTTTCACTACACACACATTCACAAGACTTAAAACGAATATTTAAATGTGAAGGAAACCCAACCGACAACTTATTTAAACAGTTTCGATATTTGAACAAAACTGATTGCGTGTTCGAATAGCTATCAGTGAAATATATCACGCATTAGGCACGTGATCAAAACATTTCACCTAACCAAAGCGCTTAGCTCTCTCTAGTGTCATATAGAATTGAATACTGTTTGTTGTTTATTTAGTTTATAACGGTGTCGCGCCAAAATCTAGTCCTGATATCGAAGCGGGAGTTGAATACATTGTTATTTCAAACTGAACACCAATGTTCGTAGTAAACCTTTGTTTTAGCGAAGTCTACACAACGTTACAGGCAAATTACTTATGTTGAACGGCAAATAGAGATGCTACGCTGTGTTAACTGCGTGTATAAGTAGGTAGCGGTAGCAACGACAAACCAGCCTACTAGACATCTAATGTTTTAATTTCTACAAACAAACAATAAAATTCTGTCAAAGCGGTGAGGTATGAGGGACTGTTATAACCGAATTTAGTTAAAGGGAAATGCAATGTAAGCATATTATAATTAATATATAAGCCATTACCGCCATGCGGCCAGTTAGTTAGCATACAGTTATCATCCAGTTCGCATCTTTCATCTACCGCGCCAAAATCCTTCATCTCGCGGTCGCGAAAGCTTGAGTTCGGTCTAGATTAAGTCAGTGTATTTTCGGGTGTAATTAATAAACGTTTTTCAGCTGTGAAAAATTGTTTTTTTTTAAAACTCGCTACGTTCTACGCGCAAAACATTGGTGTCAGAAGTGGGATGCTGTTGGCTTTCTGGGTCCGTATTCAGACCGCAGCATCTGAACAGTGCGTAGTGAAAGTGTACTAGCAGCGCAAGGTCGACGATCAGTCTCCGCTCTCGTAGCGTGAGCCCGCACCACACCAGATAGAGGATAAGTCTCCGCCCCTCGCAGCGTGAGCCCCCATCGATACACGCAAGTACACCCCCTTAGCCGACTGTCAGCCTCCGCTTTATAGCGTGAGCCAGCGCTTACCCTTACAGCCTTGACCTTGACTAGAGTGTAGCCGACCGTCAGCCTCCGCTATTAAGCGTGAGCCGGCGCCGCACCGATCGAGACCGTTCCCAAAAACTTCTACTAAGCTTTGAAAACCCTCTGGGTGTAAAGCAGCTCGACGTCTTCAACTACAGGGTGACATCCGCATCCTATGATGCAGCTAACTCACCTTATTCTCTTCGACTTCATGTGGAACACGAAATCATCATCAACGTAAGTCTTATACTTATTTCCAAACTCTTTGTGTTGTGTTGTGTTTGTGCAGTGTTTTGTGACAAAAGCAGAGCATTCCAAAAAGCGTGTGCGTAATTTCGTAACTTCTAAAAGGAAAATCTAATTATAAGCACGTATTTTAAATTGACCTTGTAATAAATATTAATTTCTATATAAATCTTATATCCTAATTATTATATTAGTAATCAATCTATCCTAAGGTAATATCTACTAAATCATAAAGTTATCTAAATATTTGTAAAGTACTCACCATTTATGACGGATTCCGAATATTCAGTAAAATCTGAAAACGATATTAAAAAGCCTACAAAAATGTCCAATGCTACAACGCTGAATTTCCTTACTAAATTTATTAAACCATATGATGGTAAAAGAGAGACTCTCCCCGCATTCCTCACAAACTGTGACAATGCCATTTCACTCGCCTCTGACGAACAGCAGACTATTTTATGTAAATTTATCATTTCCCAATTGGAAGGTAAGGCACAAGTAGCGTGTTCTTTAAAAACTTTTAGTAACTGGTCAGAACTTAAAGATTTTCTAAAACAAAACTTTAGCGAGAAGAAACATTCTGCACATCTCTTGTCCGACCTTCAAAATTGCAAGCAAAACTTGCCGTCGGAAACTGTCTCACAATACTCTTTGAGAATTGAATCATGCTTAACGCGTTTGTTATCAGATGTGCATTTCTCCTGTGATAAAAAGGATGAATTAGTTGGTAGAGTTGCCGCTATTGAAGACTTGGCACTCAACACTTTCCTAATGGGTCTAAATCCGAGTTTTTCACATATAGTTCGATGTCGTAACCCTAAAACGCTAAACGAGGCCGTCACACATGCTATTGAGGAAGAAAAATTATTTAACGCTTCCAAATTTTCCTTAAACCGCCAAAAACATGTTCGACCTGTAACAAACAAGGTCACTTGTCTTCTGAATGTTTTCGGAATAAAAACAAAAACGTACATACATACACATACATAAACTCACGCCTTTTTCCCGTTGGGGTAGGCAGAGACAACGGAACGCCACTTGCATCTATCCTTACAAACCTCACGCACTTCCTCTACATTCATTACTCTGTTCATAGATGCTCGCCGGTTCCAGGTGCTTAGGTCCTTCCCGTTTTTCAGAACGTCACCAATTTGGTCGACGAATGTCCTACGAGGTCGGCCGCGACCGGCTTGCCCATACACGTTAGCCTCATAAATTTGGTAAGTCATTATTTCTTCTCTCATTCGCTCCACGTGCCCAAACCATTTCAGCATTCCTTTCTCAATCCTTGTCACGACATCTTCTTTCAGGCCAAATCGCTCTCGTATTACTGCATTCGAAATTCTATCAATCAGTCTTACCCCACACATACTACGCAGTGACCGCATCTCAACTGCGTTAATTCTGCTTTCATGCTTTTTCTGCCACACCCAACATTCACTACCGTACATCAACGTGGGCACAAGCACTCCATTATGAACAGCCAGTCGCGCCTGTTTTGGCACATTCTGGCCGTTCATAAAGGCATGCAGCGCTCCATTTACACAGTTTCCCGCAGTCACTCTCCTTTCAATATCTCCTTCACATCTTCCATCTCTTGTAAACATGCTACCCAAATATACAAATTCTGTCACTTGTTCAATGTTTTATTCTCCAATCGCAATATTACACTCAATCACATTTCAATCCTTCTCAAACACCATCACTTTCATCTTTTTTCCATTCAATTTCATACCTATCGATTCAAAGCTCTCATTCATGCAGTTCATCATTTGTTGTAACTCAGTCGCCAACGATGCCAGAATGACTTGATCATCGGCGTACAAGAGGCACTTAGCACGTAATCCTGCCATATCGATCCCGCATTCCATTTCACTCATATCTTTCATGCAGCTATCCATGAATAAGTTGAACAACCAGAGCGAGGCTGCACACCCCTGTCTGACACCTATAGAGATGTCAAACAAAAACAAAAACGTGAAATCTTGTAATACGAATTTTACTAATCCTAATACTTATCAAAATCGGTTTCCCATGCAAACTCAATCGTCCCAAAATCCTAATAATTTCCCACAGAAAATCTGCGCATATTGCAAAAATCCCGGTCATTTGATAACCGAGTGTCGCAAACGGCAGTACAATAAGCAACGCCGTAATATACAACAACCTGATACTCAGGCACAGAGTAGTGATACGCGCAGAGGCAACGCTAATGTAAACTTTTGCCATACGAATGATATGGCCGTGAACCACTCAGACGCTAATGAAACATTAGCCTTTGAACCTTTAAACCAAATCGGATTCTGAGTGCGTGTCTATCGGAATCCACAGGATTTAAAAATGACACGATTCTTTCTAAATCTTATTCACCTCAGTTCCAAAACAGGAATTTGAGTCATACCAAATCTTATGATAATACTACATCTTATCCTAAATCGTATACTACATTGAAATCTTATACTAAATCTTATGATAATACGAAATCTTATACGAAATCTTATGATAATGCTAAATCTTATGATAATACGAAATCTTATGCTAAATCTTACGATAATTCTATATCTTATGCTAAATCTTATGATAATCCTAAATCTTATGCTAAATCTTATGATAATCCTAAATCTTATGACATTACTAAATCTTATACTAAATCTTATGATTATACTAAATCTCATTATGATACCAAATCTTATACTATTTCTAAATCTTGCACGGAATCGTGTAGCAATCATAACTTACCTTTTAAGAATAGTGATGGTAACTTGAAAAGCAAACTTACCTTTTATCCGCCAGATGATTTGTCACCGTCACGCCTGTTCTTAATCTCATCAGAATGATATACCAATTTACGAAATGAATTCGTTTATTAAAAAGGTAACACTCCCACATGTTTTCTTATTTACTAAGCATAGTACCAGGTCACTTGTTCTATTAATCGACACTGGTTCTAGCATTTCTTTAGTTAAAGAAGAAAGTCTTTATAAAAAGCCCCAACTATCCTCAGAAATAGTGCGACTATCTATATATCAATGATAGTGGCACGTTTTGTCAAACATTAGGCACCTTCCAAATGCAATTCTACTAATCTTTGGAAGTATATTCTTATAAATTTCACGCCGTAAAGAATGATGTTAGCCTCGATTATGATGGCATAATAGGCACAGATCTTCTAGGTCATCTTAAAGCAGTCATAGACTATGACAAGGAATGTTTAATCATTCAAAATCATACTTTACCTTTACGTTTCAAGTTACCAATTTACAAAATCCCAGCTCGTTCTGAAGCTGTAATTGAATGTGGAGTGTCAAACAATAGTGATGAGTTACCTTTTCTTAAAGAAGCCTTAGTTCTCGACCATAAGATTTCTGAAGGCGTTTATGTCGCGAATTGTGTCGTCACTCTAAAGCCAAATCGTAGAGTAAATATTTCTAATCTAAATACTACTGAATCCGAGATCGAAATAAATAACTATTTCGTTAATCTTACACGTATGGAAAATAACTTCACAGAGTCTGACAACTTCAGACATTAAGATTATAAATAAAGCTTCACTTTCTGTCATTGATAGACATAATCAAGTTCTAAATCAAATTCGAACCTCTCACCTAAATCCAGAAGAAAAAGCAACTCTGTTAGACTGTTGTTCTCAATTTACAGACGTTTTTCATCTTGAAGGTGAACCTCTCACCTGTACTAGCACAATCAATCACTCTATAAACACAGGGAATGCCGCCCCAATCCACGTAAAGTCTTACCGTTTTCCAGAGTGCCACAAAGAAGAAGTAGACAGTCAAATAACCAAAATGCTCGAACAAAATATCATACGCCCGTCTCAATCACCATGGAGCGCCCCTGTATGGGTTGTCCCGAAGAAGGCAGACGCCTCGGGGAAACGAAAATGGCGTATAGTTATCGACTACCGTCGTCCTAAAGACGACGGTAGTCACGGTGTCCGAAATCTATCCCATACCGTTAATAACAGATATTCTTGACCAACTAGGGCATTCTAAGTACTTTACGACCTTAGATCTTGTAAGTGGTTTCCACCAAATTTCTTTAAATCCTGCTGACGCAGCAAAAACAGGATTCACAATTGTAGGCACAAATGAAACGTCTGGTCATTACGAATTTACCCGAATGCCTTTTGGCTTAAAAAATGCACCTAGCACCTTCCAACGCCTCATGAATACAGTTCTATCTGGTCTCCAAAGATTACACTGCTATATTTATTTAAACGATTGTATTTTGTACTCGCCAGATCTCCCTAGTCACATTGAAAAGCTAAAATTAGTCCTTGAAAGGTTCCGTCAACATAATCTAAAATTGCAACCAGATAAGTGCGAGTTCTTACGCCGCGAAGTTACTTATCTCGGTCATGTCATCACCGATAAAGGTGTCTCACCGAATCCAGACAAGGTTAAAGCCATCGAAGGTCTTCCAACTCCTAAAAACCCCAAGGACATAAAATCATTCCTAGGTCTAGTCGGTTATTACCGCAGATTCATAGAAAACTTCTCGAAAATTACCAAACCACTTACCTCTCTTTTAAAGAAAGATGTAGCTTGCCATTGGATGCAAGAACAAGAACTTGCATTCCAAACTCTAAAACATAAATTAGTCTCAGCACCTCTCCTTCAATATCCTGCTTATTTTAAAACCTTTCATACTTACCACTGACGCATCTAATTATGCCGTTGGAGCTACTCTTTCCCAGGTTGAAATCGGCAAGGATAAATCGATTGCCTATGCGTCACGTACTCTAAACAAAGCAGAAGGAAACTATTCCACCACGGAAAAAGAACTTCTAGCTATTCTTTTTGTCGTGAAAACGTTCCGTCCCTATTTATATGGTTACCAATTCAAAATCGTTACCGATCACAGACCCTTAGTTTGATTGTTCAACGTTAAAGATCCAGGTAGTCGTCTTATACGATGGCGCCTGAAATTAGAAGAATATAATTATGAAATAGTGTACAAACAAGGCAGATTAAATTATAATGTCGATACCTTATCCAGGTACCCCGTAAACGCGTTAACCTCTAATTCTAACTTAAATAAATCAACTTATGAACAATATTTTAAAAAGCAATTCTTAAAAACTACATCTAATAACGATACAATCATAGAAGAGCATAGTCAATCACTTCATTTAGCCAAACAAAAATATATAGCATGTCCGATGTCTCTGGACTTCGACTACTCTATGCCGCATTGCGAGCAATTGTTATCACTCATCAAAAATTCTGACGAGTTAAAAGCCCGTGAATGTGAACTTGAAACTGTTCACATTGTAGATTCTAATAATAGAACATTTTACTTTCTTTTTACGAAAACACATCATTACGATGAAACTAGTTATAGAATTATTTATAAATTACTTATGGAATTGCGTAACAAAATCTTATCTTACGAAAACTACGAAAAAGAATTAGCTATATCGGATTTTTCGGAGCCTGGAAGTTGAAGGTGCCGTTTTCGATTGTGGATAGTGCTGTGAGTTGTGAATTGGGTCTCACGAGACACCTTCGTGAGCCCATTATTCGTTTAAATGATCGTTAATTCCATCATTGTAATTCTGGTTATCACGATCATTGTCTAAATCGGAGGATTGCGGCTCTTGACTGTAACTTTGATGCGTTTCATTTGTGTAGTTAACATGAACGGGTCTAGCCTTAGAATATTCGGGGTTATATTGGTTTTGACTTGGGCGTTATGAACCTTGAGGAGTTTGCGGGATTTTAAATCGGTTGTTGTTACATTCCCGTTTTTTGCAGATTTCGAGTGTGTGACCTTGAGTCTTAAAATATCTACAGAATAGATTTTGATTATTTACGTTGAATTGCCTTGACGTTTGCGGCTTGGGATTGACATTATGGACAGCAGGCCTATAAGTTTCGAAAGGTTTTTGGGTCGGGGGTTTATTCCCATCTTCCCCCGCATGTCTCCCCCCGAATGGGGGAAAATGGGAATTTTTGTGTCATCTTCCCCCGAATTTGTAATCGGGGGAAGATGGGAAGTTGCATTCCCATCTTCCCCCGCATGCCTGCCACTGAATGACAGAACGAGGGAAACTGGGAATGCTTGTTTCATCTTCCTCCGAACTTGTAATCGGGGGAAGCTAGGAATTTCTATTCCCAACTTCCCCCGCATGTCTGCTCGCGAAAGAAGGAAAATGGGAATGCTTGTGTCATGTTCTCCCGAACTTGTAATCGAGGGACGAAAAGAAGTTTCATTTGTTCCCGAAATACTTTTAATAATGAACTTTGTTATTTCACCCTACTGTTATTTTTTTAAAGGAGTTAGTAAAACATCGTTTGATTACCAAAATTTTTATATAAAGGAAATTGTACAGGATTTTCAGATTGAAAATCAGTCATACCTACTACTATAACAATAAAATTCCTCTTATTTAAATTATTAATCTAAAAATATTGACGACAATATTGTTCTATATAAAATCAATCTTATAAGGCAACATTTTGAAAATCCTTACTCTTTTTGTATTTATATATTTATTCTTATTGTTAAATAGTGTCAATACCTACTGACAAAGTTTACATTTCAATCTGTCTTGCCGTTTTAACAATTAATATTAAAAGTTAACAGACACTTGACAGATGTTAATAATTGACTGATCTTCGTTGCCGGCTTGTAGTAAATTTTGATAGAAGCTCGCTTCAAGATGTAGCCAATTTTGTCGGTCTCGCCCTTGATTTATGGGAGGAAAGCAGGTTGTCTTTCTACTGTGGCTGGTTTTTCTTTCTTCTGGGATCTGTGCGACAAAATTGGCTACATCTTGAAGCGAGCTTCTATCAAAACTTTTCAAATGTAATAACTTAGTGAAACCAATACAACGCGATAAAATCCGTAAACTGTAGTTTAATTTCAACAACGTTTGATTACCAACATTTTTATAAAAAGGAAATAGTACAGCATTTTCCGTTTGAAAATCAGTCATACCTACTACTATAACAATTCCTCTTATTTTAAATTATTAATCTAAAATTCAAATATTGATAACAATATTGTTCTATATAAAATCAGTCTTATAAAGAAACATTTTGAAAAGCCTTACCCTTTTTGTATTTAAATATTTATTCTTATTTTAAAATATTGTCGATTCCTACTGACAATATTTTACATTTCATCTGTCTTAACGTTTTAACAATTAATATAAAACACTTGGGACACACCGTTTATAGAAAACCGACACACACAGATAGGTATCTCAACGCTTACTCGCATCATCACCCGCGACACTTGGAATCCGTAGTAACTTCACTAGTAAACAGAGCGTATGACCTCTGTGACCCTGAACATTTGAACAGTGAGCTGTCACATGTCCAGGAGGTACTTAGGTGCAACGGATTCAACAAGAAGATACAACGTCTGAAGAGGAAGGACCGTAAACCAGAAGTAAGCAGAGTACCGGCTTACTTGCCTTACATAAAGGGAGTGACGGACAAAGTTGGAACAGTACTACAGAAATACTCCATAAAGACTGTATATAGTCCGCTCTCCAAGGTAGCACACAATCTGCGCACCCCGAAGGATGTCATTCCTCTACAAACACCTGGCGTCTACAAGGTCGACTGCAGTTGTGGTAGTTCCTATATCGGACAGACCAAACGAACCATCGCTGAAAGGGTCAAGGAACATATCGCAGCTGTAAAAAACCGACAAATTAACAAGTCTGCCATAGCTGAGCATTTGTTGGAGTCTGGAACAAACCACTGGATCGAATTACATCAACCAAAAGTCTTATCTACCGATCGTCACTATTACTCCAGGATAGTACGTGAAGCGGTTGAAATCAAAAAACATAAAAATTTCAACCGGGAAGATGGATACAGACTGTCTACAACTTGGAATCCAGTAATCAACAAATGTAAACCCCGCCGCCATAACACAGCTCATCAGTGTGTAGACGTCATAAGTGTTGTGTGTCGACGTACCGACAGTTCGGATAAAAATAAAAATAAAAAACAAGTGAGGGTAGCTGCCGAAACCCGCGCTTCACAAGGACGATGCTGAGATGACATCAGTCCTGCCGTGACCAAGGCTGTTGTAAGACGGCCGAAACGTCGGTAAAACATAGGTATTTATACCTTAAATTAATTAAATATCGCGAATAAGACCCGTTTCAATAAAATTATATGATGTATACAAATCGCGAAAGTTTAAAATCGATTATTACAAACCGCTACGGGCCGGAATACGTAATAAAAATAAAACATCTTGAATGTCTTCGGAAAAAGCGGGTAAGTCTGGAAACTTCGCTCAGTTTTCTGACTAGGTGTCGGGATAGTGAAGTGTTACCTGTAGGAGTGCGTATAAAACCACGAAAGGACATTCCGAACTCCGAAGGCATTCTACAAAAAGCCAGTGTTCGTCTTTTGAAACAATTAATTCGCAACTGTCGGTACGAGTTAAATGTTGTGCAGTGTGACCTCTATAAAGTTCATACCGAATGTAGTGAAGTGCTTTTAGTTTGGGCGATCGTGTTACTTATAACCAGGCTAGTCGCATATACGATCTGCGTACTAAACGGCACAACAAGAAATATGACAAATTAATGAACCGTCATGAGAGGCAAGCCGGCAAAAAGGTACACCCTACCCAACAAGAAACGGTAATTAATTTGTCAGATTGCATTATTGATAGCGCGACACAAAGCGTGCTGGCCAAAGGGTTAAATTATGCTTTAACACCTAATCGGATTCCGTATGAGAGTGTCATAAGTAACATCGAGGAGGTTATAACGCGCAACAAGTAACCGTCTAACGACGCAGATACACTTAGACAGGATATTGCCGTTATTTTACGAAAGTCAAAGCCGCCGAAACCCAATGTCTCCACAGAAGAGCGTCAAGCACTAAAAGCGTTGCGTGATAACACGAATATTTTAGTGCTGAAGGCCGACAAGGGAAACGCCACTGTAGTGATGAACTCTAGTGATTATGATAGCAAAATACGGAATCTCTTAAGTGACACACTAATTTATAAGCCGGTGTCCTATAACCCGACAGCCAGAGTTACGAAACGCATTCGAGCTTTGATTAAGGACCATAAAAACATATTCACGGAAGATGAATTTGAACGTCTATACAAACCGCAAATCGTGCAGCCGCCCAAGATATACGGTTTGCCTAAAGTCCACAAGACTAACGTACCATTGCGACCGATAGTGAGTCAAATAAACTCACCCACATATGGTTTGGCGAAACACATCAGCAAGGTACTGCAACCGTTGGTAGGTAAGACGGCATCTTTCGTGAAGAACTCTCGGCACTTTATTGACATTATCAAGAGCGTGAAAAAGGAACCAGACGAACTGATGGTGAGTTTTGAAGTGGAGTCACTCTTCACCAATGTTCCAGTTCAGGATTGCCTTGAGGTCGTTGAGAGAAAACTAAGGGCAAACGGTCTGACTGACAAATATTCTGTTCTACTCCAAAATTGTTTGGAAGCAAACTACTTCCTATACCGTGGACAACATTACCTCCAGATCGACGGAGTGGCTATGGGTAGCCCAGTAGCACCGGTAATGGCCAACATCTGGATGGAGCACTTCGAAGAATCCATAGACATGCAGGCATCAAATGTAAAGCTATGGAAGAGGTATGTCGACGATGTATTCTGTATCATGAAGGGCGACAAGCAAGATGTAGAACAGTTCGCAAATAGCTTAAACTCCATACACCCTAATATTAGGTTTACATTTGAAATGAAGGCAGACGGGTCGTTACCCTTTCTCGACGTAAAAGTGACAGTGAGGGAAAACGGTACCTTGGGACACACCGTTTATAGAAAACCGACACACACAGATAGGTATCTCAACGCTTACTCGCATCATCACCCGCGACACTTGGAATCCGTAGTAACTTCACTAGTAAACAGAGCGTATGACCTCTGTGACCCTGAACATTTGAACAGTGAGCTGTCACATGTCCAGGAGGTACTTAGGTGCAACGGATTCAACAAGAAGATACAACGTCTGAAGAGGAAGGACCGTAAACCAGAAGTAAGCAGAGTACCGGCTTACTTGCCTTACATAAAGGGAGTGACGGACAAAGTTGGAACAGTACTACAGAAATACTCCATAAAGACTGTATATAGTCCGCTCTCCAAGGTAGCACACAATCTGCGCACCCCGAAGGATGTCATTCCTCTACAAACACCTGGCGTCTACAAGGTCGACTGCAGTTGTGGTAGTTCCTATATCGGACAGACCAAACGAACCATCGCTGAAAGGGTCAAGGAACATATCGCAGCTGTAAAAAACCGACAAATTAACAAGTCTGCCATAGCTGAGCATTTGTTGGAGTCTGGAACAAACCACTGGATCGAATTACATCAACCAAAGGTCTTATCTACCGATCGTCACTATTACTCCAGGATAGTACGTGAAGCGGTTGAAATCAAAAAACATAAAAATTTCAACCGGGAAGATGGATACAGACTGTCTACAACTTGGAATCCAGTAATCAACAAATGTAAACCCCGCCGCAATAACACAGCTCATCAGTGTGTAGACGTCATAAGTGTTGTGTGTCGACGTACCGACAGTTCGGATAAAAATAAAAATAAAAAACAAGTGAGGGTAGCTGCCGAAACCCGCGCTTCACAAGGACGATGCTGAGATGACATCAGTCCTGCCGTGACCAAGGCTGTTGTAAGACGGCCGAAACGTCGGTAAAACATAGGTATTTATACCTTAAATTAATTAAATATCGCGAATAAGACCCGTTTCAATAAAATTATATGATGTATACAAATCGCGAAAGTTTAAAATCGATTATTACAAACCGCTACGGGCCGGAATACGTAATAAAAATAAAACATCTTGAATGTCTTCGGAAAAAGCGGGTAAGTCTGGAAACTTCGCTCAGTTTTCTGACTAGGTGTCGGGATAGTGAAGTGTTACCTGTAGGAGTGCGTATAAAACCACGAAAGGACATTCCGAACTCCGAAGGCATTCTACACAAAGCCAGTGTTCGTCTTTTGAAACAATTAATTCGCAACTGTCGGTACGAGTTAAATGTTGTGCAGTGTGACCTCTATAAAGTTCATACCACAGAGCAGATACAAAGAGGAGATGTTGTAATATAACTTCCCTAGGAAAAAACGCGTGACAATTTGCGGGGTGAGGGGGTGTTAGATCCCGCCCATTTCTTTATTTTCCATCTAACGTTCAATAGCAAAACTACTCGCTAACTCTGTTGATTTTACTTTGAGGTTACGCAACTATCTGACACTAGGTGTCACTAAAAGTGCAGGATGCAACAGGGTCGTACTCAGGATTTTAGTAGGCCATCTTGATACGTATTTTTTATTGAAATGAAAACACAAAAAAATTGGGCAAGTGGGAGTCGGACTCGCGCACGAAGGGTTCCGTACCATCAACTATAAACTAAATTATTTATTTTGAAAGGTAATATACAACTACATATTCTGTGAAAATTGTAAGCTTCTACCTGTTACCGTTAGTAATTTTGAGCAAAAAATACGTAAAAAACACGATTATTGTATGGGACCCCCCTTAATATTTTAATTTTTTTATTTTTAGTATTTGTTGTTATAGCGGCAACTGAAATACATAATTTGTGAAAATTTCAGCTTTCTAGCTATCACGGTTTATGAGATACAGCCTGGTGAAAGACAGACGGACAGACAGACAGACAGACAGCGGAGGCTTAGTAATAGGGTCCCGTTTTTTACCTTTTAGGTACGGAACCATAAAACATGTTTGAATAAAATGGTTTTTGATGAATGACGAAATAGTTCCCTTCTTTAATTTTCTAAGGCCCTTTTTTGTCACTATGAAGTCTTCATCATTAAAATGGCAAGAACTTTTTGTATATTTAGTCGGAGACCAATCGTGTCTGTTAATTTTTGTAATCCACTGCTGTCTTAGATCATTTTCGGATGGAAATCTAGAACATAGGTACATCATTTGAAATTTAACTAAATAAACTAGGTGGGCATTAAGTGCTTTAAGAGTAAGGCCCAACGAACGTTATTTTGTGAGTTGTGAGTCGCGTAAAATGAGTCGGCGGAATTTACGCTGCATTCAGCGTATCCTACTCCGTATCACCTAACTATTAGAATTCATTCTTAGTTCGGGCTTGGGAATAACGTAAGTCCTTAGGTGATATGGCGTAGAATACACTCGCAACTTCAGGGTGTTTGTACTACACGGCGACGCACAGTGTGTTGGACTTTAGTATGCAGCCGAATTCCGCCGACTCATTTTACGCGACTCCCAAAATAACGTTCATTTAGCCTCACCCGTAATTAATTAAATAACAACTACCATACCAGTTGTCTCACGGAGGGAAAGTACTTTATTTAAATAAATTATTGTTGATAAAATATTTAGTTTATAGGAGACTAGCTGTTACCCGCGACTTCGTCCGCGTGGTATTTTCATTAGCTTTTTTGTGAGATCTTATTTTTTTCCTAAATTTAAAGCCTAAGATACTCCCTGTTACATCAGGTATCTGCCAGTTAAAGTCGCGTCAAAATCGGTCCAGCCGTTTCAGAGATTAGTCGGAACAAACAGACAGACAGACAGAAATGGTAAAAAAGTTGTTTTGGTATATGTACCGTATAATATACAACCATAACCACTTAGTAAAAATCGGTTATTTTAATATTACAAACAGACACTCCAATTTTATTTATTCGTATAGATGTATAGATTTGTATAGATTGTATTTTTATGTCTAGCGTATTTAATGTTTTAAGTACTTTCCATGTATGATACAGCCGCGGGACAATCGGATTGGATTCTAATTCCGGCCCTGTCTTTTTGACATTTCATGTTTAATGTTCATAATTGACGAAAGATGGCGGCCTGTTTAAAAAATGATATAAAAACTAAAAAAACAATATTTTGGCAATTAAAGAATCTTTAGGAATTAAAGTTTAACAAATTTCAGTACATATGATTATTAAAATACATTAATGATGAGCTCTACATACATAAATATTCTAAGTTCACGTAGCAGAAAGTGTCGCCATCTAATGTCGGGTAGAATTATACTTGAAAACGCCGAAGCTAAGAGATTTTTCTAGAACTATTTCAATAAATTACGCATAAAATTACTTATGAATGAAATGTGATGCCATCCATAGCACCAGAACATCTATCCGAGTAGTTTTTACATGACAAAACACAACACTTCATCTTTTTTTCTTTTAGCGCGAATGTAATGCTGTTTAAAGGGAACGTTTACGATGTGCACAGGGCGAATGCCAACAACCAACTGACTTAGGCCACGCCCACGTGATGACGTCAGGACCTAGTTGAAAATCACAGTGCACAGTTGTTTAGGCCATCTCCTCTTTGTATCTGCTCCGTGGTTCATACCGAATGTAGTGAAGTGCTTTTAGTTTGGACGATCGTGTTACTTATAACCAGGCTAGTCGCATATACGATCTGCGTACTAAACGGCACAACAAGAAATATGACAAATTAATGAACCGTCATGAGAGGCAAGCCGGCAAAAAGGTACACCCTACCCAACAAGAAACGGTAATTAATTTGTCAGATTGCATTATTGATAGCGCGACACAAAGCGTGCTGGCCAAAGGGTTAAATTATGCTTTAACACCTAATCGGATTCCGTATGAGAGTGTCATAAGTAACATCGAGGAGGTTATAACGCGCAACAAGTAACCGTCTAACGACGCAGATACACTTAGACAGGATATTGCCGTTATTTTACGAAAGTCAAAGCCGCCGAAACCCAATGTCTCCACAGAAGAGCGTCAAGCACTAAAAGCGTTGCGTGATAACACGAATATTTTAGTGCTGAAGGCCGACAAGGGAAACGCCACTGTAGTGATGAACTCTAGTGATTATGATAGCAAAATACGGAATCTCTTAAGTGACACACTAATTTATAAGCCGGTGTCCTATAACCCGACAGCCAGAGTTACGAAACGCATTCGAGCTTTGATTAAGGACCATAAAAACATAATCACGGAAGATGAATTTGAACGTCTATACAAACCGCAAATCGTGCAGCCGCCCAAGATATACGGTTTGCCTAAAGTCCACAAGACTAACGTACCATTGCGACCGATAGTGAGTCAAATAAACTCACCCACATATGGTTTGGCGAAACACATCAGCAAGGTACTGCAACCGTTGGTAGGTAAGACGGCATCTTTCGTGAAGAACTCTCGGCACTTTATTGACATTATCAAGAGCGTGAAAAAGGAACCAGACGAAGTGATGGTGAGTTTTGAAGTGGAGTCACTCTTCACCAATGTTCCAGTTCAGGATTGCCTTGAGGTCGTTGAGAGAAAACTAAGGGCAAACGGTCTGACTGACAAATATTCTGTTCTACTCCAAAATTGTTTGGAAGCAAACTACTTCCTATACCGTGGACAACATTACCTCCAGATCGACGGAGTGGCTATGGGTAGCCCAGTAGCACCGGTAATGGCCAACATCTGGATGGAGCACTTCGAAGAATCCATAGACATGCAGGCATCAAATGTAAAGCTATGGAAGAGGTATGTCGACGATGTATTCTGTATCATGAAGGGCGACAAGCAAGATGTAGAACAGTTCGCAAATAGCTTAAACTCCATACACCCTAATATTAGGTTTACATTTGAAATGAAGGCAGACGGGTCGTTACCCTTTCTCGACGTAAAAGTGACAGTGAGGGAAAACGGTACCTTGGGACACACCGTTTATAGAAAACCGACACACACAGATAGGTATCTCAACGCTTACTCGCATCATCACCCGCGACACTTGGAATCCGTAGTAACTTCACTAGTAAACAGAGCGTATGACCTCTGTGACCCTGAACATTTGAACAGTGAGCTGTCACATGTCCAGGAGGTACTTAGGTGCAACGGATTCAACAAGAAGATACAACGTCTGAAGAGGAAGGACCGTAAACCAGAAGTAAGCAGAGTACCGGCTTACTTGCCTTACATAAAGGGAGTGACGGACAAAGTTGGAACAGTACTACAGAAATACTCCATAAAGACTGTATATAGTCCGCTCTCCAAGGTAGCACACAATCTGCGCACCCCGAAGGATGTCATTCCTCTACAAACACCTGGCGTCTACAAGGTCGACTGCAGTTGTGGTAGTTCCTATATCGGACAGACCAAACGAACCATCGCTGAAAGGGTCAAGGAACATATCGCAGCTGTAAAAAACCGACAAATTAACAAGTCTGCCATAGCTGAGCATTTGTTGGAGTCTGGAACAAACCACTGGATCGAATTACATCAACCAAAGGTCTTATCTACCGATCGTCACTATTACTCCAGGATAGTACGTGAAGCGGTTGAAATCAAAAAACATAAAAATTTCAACCGGGAAGATGGATACAGACTGTCTACAACTTGGAATCCAGTAATCAACAAATGTAAACCCCGCCGCAATAACACAGCTCATCAGTGTGTAGACGTCATAAAAGTTGTGTGTCGACGTACCGACAGTTCGGATAAAAATAAAAATAAAAAACAAGTGAGGGTAGCTGCCGAAACCCGCGCTTCACAAGGACGATGCTGAGATGACATCAGTCCTGCCGCGACCAAGGCTGTTGTAAGACGGCCGAAACGTCGGTAAAACATAGGTATTTATACCTTAAATTAATTAAATATCCCGAATAAGACCCGTTTCAATAAAATTGTATGATGTATACAAATCGCGAAAGTTTAAAATCGATTAATATAAAACAATTAACTGATAGGTAAGTATAATAATCACTACATATTCAAATCTAAATGTCAATTTTGTATTTATTGTCAAGACTGTTAATTGAAGGGAGGTTGGTGCGACTTAAATGTACTTATAATATATATTTACTATTGTTGCTCTATTGTAGACAGTAAACCTTTTAGTTTACGTGACTTTTTTTTTATTTTGCATGCTGTGATATTATGTTGTTTATTTGAAAAAAAGGTGAAGTGTGCATTTTATAATGAACATTGACATTAAGATTTGAATGTGTAGTGATTGTTGTACCTATCTGTTAAATTTTAATATTAATTGTTAAAACGGCAAGACAGATTGAAATTTAAAATTTGTCAGTAGGTATTGACACTATTTTACAATAAGAATAAATATATAAATACAAAAAGAGTAAGGATTTTCAAAATGTTGCCTTATAAGATTGATTTTATATAGAACAATATTGTCGTCAATATTTTAGATTAATAATTTAAATAAGAGGAATTTTATTGTTATAGTAGTAGGTATGACTGATTTTCAATCTGAAAATCCTGTACTATTTCCTTTATATAAAAATTTTGGTAATCAAACGATGTTTTACTAACTTCCTTTAAAAAAATAACAGTAGAGTGAAATAACAAAGTTCATTATTAAAAGTATTTCGGGAACAAATGAAACTTCTTTTCGTCCCTCGATTACAAGTTCGGGAGAACATGACACAAGCATTCCCATTTTCCTTCTTTCGAGAGCAGACATGCGGGGGAAGTTGGGATTAGAAATTCCTAGCTTCCCCCGATTACAAGTTCGGAGGAAGATGAAACAAGCATTCCCAGTTTCCCTCGTTCAGTCATTCAGTGGCAGGCATGCGGAAGAAGATGGGAATGCAACTTCCCATCTTCCCCCGATTACAAATTCGGGGGAAGATGACACAAAAATTCCCATTTTCCCCCATTCGGGGTGAGACGTGCCGGGGAAGATGGGAATAAACCGGGTTGGGCGTTGTAATCCAGAATTTTGGTTTGTCGTATGAGAACGTTTATACTGCAAGTTAACTATCTTTTCTTCGGATACGGCTAGATTTATAGCTTCGTTAACATTTGAAGGGTTTTTTTCACGGAACAAATTAGATATATTAGGTTTAGAAATATTAGGTTTAGGCGTCAGTGGTAAGTATGAAAGGTTTTGAATAATCAGGATATTGAAGAAGAGGTGCTGAGACTAATTTATGTTTTAGAGTTTGGAATGCAAGTTCTTGTTCTTGCATCCAATGGAAAGCGACATCTTTCTTTAAAAGAGAGGTAGTGGTTTGGTCATTTTCGAGAAGTTTTCTATGAATCTGCGGTAATAACCAACTAGACCTAGGAATGATTTTATGTCCTTGGGGTTTTTAGGAGTTGGAAGACCTTCGATGGCTTATACTTTGTCTGGATTCGGTGAGACACCTTTATCGGTGATGACATGACCGAGATAAGTAACTTCGCGGCGTAAGAACTCGCACTTATCTGGTTGCAATTTTAGATTATGTTGACGGAACCTTTCAAGGACTAATTTTAGCTTTTCAATGTGACTAGGAAGATCTGGCGAGTACAAAATACAATCGTCTAAATAAATATAGCAGTGTAATCCTTGGAGACCAGATAGAACTGTATTCATGAGGCGTTGGAAGGTGCTAGGTGCATTTTTTGAGCCCAAAGGCATTCGGGTAAATTCGTAATAACCAGACGTTTCATTTGTGCCTACAATTGTGAATCCTGTTTTTGCCGCGTCAGCAGGATTTAAAGAAATTTGATGGAAACCACTTACAAGATCTAAGGTCGTAAAGTGCTTAGAATTCCCCAGTTGGTCAAGAATATCTGTTATTAACGGTATGGGATAGATTTCGGGCACCGTGACGTCATTAAGACGACGGTAGTCGATAACTATACGCCATTTTCGTTTCCCCGAGGCGTCTGCCTTCTTCGGGACAACCCATACAGGGGCGCTCCATGGTGATTGAGACGGGCGTATGATATTTTGTTCGAGCATTTTGGTTATTTGACTGTCTACTTCTTCTTTGTGGCACTCTGGAAAACGGTAAGACTTTACGTGGATTGGGGCGGCATTCCCTGTGTTTATAGAGTGATTGATTGTGCTAGTACAGGTGAGAGGTTCACCTTCAAGATGAAAAACGTCTGTAAATTGAGAACAACAGTCTAACAGAGTTGCTTTTTCTTCTGGATTTAGGTGAGAGGTTCGAATTTGATTTAGAACTTGATTATGTCTATCAATGACAGGAAGTGAAGCTTTATTTATAGTCTTAATGTCTGAAGTTGTCAGAGACTCTGTGAAGTTATTTTCCATACGTGTAAGATTAACGGAATAGTTATTTATTTCGATCTCGGATTCAGTAGTATGTAGAATAGAAATATTTACTCTACGATTTGGCTTTAGAGTGACGACACAATTCGCGACATAAACGCCTTCAGAAATCTTATGGTCGAGAACTAAGGCTTCTTTAAGAAAAGGTAACTCATCACTATTGTTTGACACTCCACATTCAATTACAGCTTCAGAACGAGCTGGGATTTTGTAAATTGGTAACTTGAAACGTAAAGGTAAAGTATGATTTTGAATGATTAAACATTCCTTGTCATAGTCTATGACTGCTTTAAGATGACCTAGAAGATCTGTGCCTATTATGCCATCATAATCGAGGCTAACATCATTCTTTACGGCGCGAAATTTATAAGAATATACTTCCAAAGATAAGTAGAATTGCATTTGGAAGGTGCCTAATGTTTGACAAAACGTGCCACTATCATTGATATATAGATAGTCGCACTATTTTTGAGGATAGTTGGGGCTTTTTATAAAGACTTTCTTCTTTAACTAAAGAAATGCTAGAACCAGTGTCGATTAATAGAACAAGTGACCTGGTACTATGCTTAGTAAATAAGAAAACATGTGGGAGTGTTACCTTTTTAATAAACGAATTCATTTCGTAAATTGGTATATCATTCTGATGAGGCTGCGATAGCCGAGTGGATATACCAACAGACTGCCATGCAGAGGGTATCAGGTTCGAATCCACGGCGCGCACCAATGACTTTTCGGAGTTATGTGCGTATTGAATTGTTAATTATCGCTTGTCCCGTGCCTCGGAGAGCACGTTAAGCCGTCGATCCCGGTTGTCATGAAGATCTTTGATAGTCGTTACAGGGCGTCAGTACCTTCTAAACAAACTGACACTAGTCTAAACCATGGAATATCGCTATCCCTTCGGGTTGCGGAGGTCAGACAGGCAGTCGCTCCGTGAAACAGCTAATATTCAGCCAAATCCGGTTAGACTAGAAAAGCGGACCCCAGACTGAAACTGGGATAACGCTAAGAGAAAAGAAAGAAAGATTCTGATGAGATTTAGAACATTTCAGGCGAAACGATGACAAATCATCTGGCGGATAAAAGGTAAGTTTGCTTTTCGAGTTACCATCACTATTCTTAAAAGGTAAGTTATGATTGCTACACGATTCCGTGCAAGATTTAGAAATAGTATAAGATTTGGTATCATTATGAGATTTAGTATAATCATAAGATTTAGTATAAGATTTAGTAATGTCATAAGATTTAGGATTATCATAAGATTTAGCATAAGATTTAGAATTATCATAAGATTTAGCATAAGATTTAGGCTTATCATAAGATTAAGCATAAGATATAGAATTATCGGAAGATTTATTATACGATTTCGTATTATCATAAGATTTAGTATAAGATTTAGCATAAGATTTAGCATTATCGTATGATTTAGCATAAGATTTAGAATTATCGTAAGATTTAGCATAAGATTTCGTATTATCATAAGATTTAGTATTATCATAAGATTTCGTATAAGATTTCGTATTATCATAAGATTTAATATAAGATTTCGATCATAAGATTTAGTATAAGATTTAGCATAAGATTTAGCATTATCGTATGATTTAGCATAAGATTTAGAATTATCGTAAGATTTTGCATAAGATTTCGTATTATCATAAGATTTAGTATAAGATTTCGATGTAGTATACGATTTAGGATAAGATATAGTATTATCATAAGATTTGGTATGACTCAGATTCCTGTTTTGGAACTGAGGTGTATAAGATTTAGAAAGAATCGTGTCATTTTTAAATCCTGTGGATTCCGATAGACACGCACTCAGAATCCGATTTGGTTTAAAGGTTCAGAGGCTAATGTTTCATTAGCGCCTGAGTGGTTCACGGCCATATCATTCGTATGGCAAAAGTTTACATTAGCGTTGCCTCTGCGCGTATCACTACTCTGTGCCTGAGTATCAGGTTGTTGTATATTACGGCGTTGCTTATTGTACTGCCGTTTGCGACACTCGGTTATCAAATGACCGGGATTTTTGCAATATGCGCAGATTTTCCGTGGGAAATTATTAGGATTTTGGGACGATTGAATTTGCATGGGAAAACAATTTTGATAAGTATTAGGATTAGTAAAATTCGTATTATAAGATTTCACGTTTTTGTTTTTATTCCGAAAACATTCAGAAGACAAGTGACCTTGTTTGTTACAGGTCGAACATGTTTTTGGCGATTTTTAGGAAAATTTGGAAGCGTTAAATAATTTTTCTTCTTCAATAGCATGTGTGACGGCCTCGTTTAGCGTTTTAGGGTTACGACATCGAACTATATGTGAAAAACTCGGATTTAGACCCATTAGGAAAGTGTTGAGTGCCAAGTCTTCAATACTGGCGACTCTACCAACTAATTCATCCTTTTTATCACAGGAGAAATGCACATCTGATAACAAACGCGTTAAGCATGATTCAATTCTCAAAGAGTATTGTGAGACAGTTTCCGACGGCAAGTTTTGCTTACAATTTTGAAGGTCGGACAAGAGATGTGTAGAATGTTCCTTCTCGCTAAAGTTTTGTTTTACAAAATCTTTAAGTTCTGACCTGTTACTAAAAGTTTTTAAAGAACACGCTACTTGTGCCTTACCTTCCAATTGGGAAATGATAAATTTACATAAAATAGTCTGCTGTTTGTCAGAGGCGAGTGAAATGGCATTGTCACAGTTTGTGAGGAATGCGGGGAGAGTCTCTCTTTTACCATCATATGGTTTAATAAATTTAGTAAGGAAATTCAGCGTTGTAGCATTGGACATTTTTGTAGGCTTTTTAATATCGTTTTCAGATTTTACTGAATATTCAGAATCTGTCATAAATGGTGAGTACTTAACAAATATTTAGATAACTTTAAGATTTAGTAGATATGACCTTAGGATAGATTGATTACTAATATAATAATTAGGATGTAAGATTTAGTTTATAAGATTTAGTTTATAAGATTTAGTTTATAAGATTTAGTTTATAAGATATAGAAATAATATTTATTACAAGGTCAATTTAAAATACGTGCTTATAATTAGATTTTCCTTTTAGAAGTTACGAAATTACGCACACGCTTTTTTGAATGCTCTGCTTTTATCACAAAACACTGCACAAACACAACACAACACAAAGAGTTTGGAAATAAGTATAAGACTTACGTTGATGATGATTTCGTGTTCCACATGAAGTCGAAGAGAATAAGGTGAGTTAGCTGCATCATAGGATGCGGATGTCACCCTGTAGTTAAAGACGTCGAGCTGCTTTACACCCAGAGGGTTTTCAAAGCTTAGTAGAAGTTTTTGGGAACGGTCTCGATCGGTGCGGCGCCGGCTCACGCTTAATAGCGGAGGCTGACGGTCGGCTACACTCTAGTCAAGGTCAAGGCTGTAAGGGTAAGCGCTGGCTCACGCTATAAAGCGGAGGCTGACAGTCGGCTAAGGGGGTGTACTTGCGTGTATCGATGGGGGCTCACGCTGCGAGGGGCGGAACTATGGTGGAGTATGTTTGGTTCCCTTTTGCGACTAGGAATTGTATGCAGTTGTATAGATTATAATTCTTATTTGTTACAAGTGGTATTCTAAGAACAAAAACTATTTTATTATTGTGAAAATAACTAGGAATTTCCGATATATTCATAATTATATATATATTATCCAGAGACAAACTGATGGGCATTTGACGATAATCTGCCAAAAATCTATAGTTTTCTACTAATTCCGAAAATAATTGTTTTGGAGTGATAATAGAGGGGTACAAAATATGATTATGATATAATATAACATAAGGCCATTAATAATATCTTTTAATTTAAAGGACAGAGTTAACAAACTTCCTTCCAGCATATTGATAATTTCATTAATTTTTGATTTTATAAGTAAAATGTCCGATAACAAGGTCAAGTTTCTTTGATTAATAGATAACATTTCAACAGCGCTATTTAACTGTTATTCATTGGAACTTACTTGGTTGACAATACTTTGTTTAGAATTTAAAGTTGTTTTTGTTACTAGAATATTTAGTTTTACTAATTTTGACAACTGATTCTGATCTTTCTCAATAGTTTTAATAGCGTTGCTGTACATTAAAGCATCGTTTTCGTCTAAAGTTCCAAATAAATGTTTGGAAACTGTACCAACTATTCCAAACCAGGCAGATCTTTTGGATCGACTCTCAATTAAATGAGAAATCGACTCAAAGTCTTGTATTATGTCACGGTAGCGAACAGATAAAGGGTGTAGCATGTTATGACATTCAGTATCGTCAAACACGTCACTCTGTTTACACAGGTACTTAGAAGTGCCTATTACACCGTTCAGATTCTTAATATGCGATTCTATAAAAGAAATATCGATTGGGTTTATAACATTAAGGTAGCCATCTATTAATTTTAAAGATCCGATTGGGTCAAAGTAAATACCAGGACTGTTCACGGCAGGTTGAATGAAGTTATCCTGTGCCGAGGACAGGGTGCTGAAATAGGTATAATATAAAAAATCTTAAAATTGTAAACGTATTAACTTAGAATTGTATTTACTTATTAAACTAGTTTACTTAAATGCCTATGTATTGCGACGGCGCGCGAGTTTTATTTCATCATAATGATGGGTCACGTGTTTTCTATTTATTAACAAGGTAAGATTATTTCTACCATTTATCTTTACAATCTTATACGGTAATTTCCAAATAGGAGACAGAGCCTTCCGCATTCTTAAATGATTTTTTAAATACACATAATCACCGACTTTATAGCTTATAGGCCGCGTATGTGAGTCATAGTAGGTTTTTGAAGATTCCTTGGATTTAAGGGTGTTTTCTATTGCTTTGTCCCGTGTGTATTTAAGACGGTGCTGTAACATTTTAATGTAGTCTGAATAAGTTACACTAGGGGCTGGTTCGTAAATGGAATTAGGTATGAATGGTTTGTGGTCAAAGACCAATTCATAAGGCGAATAATGAGTGGTTGAATGTACAGCTGTGTTGTACGCTAACATAGCAGTGTACACATATGTCGGCCAATTGTCTTGATTTTCACAGACGTAGGATTTTAGATATTCTTTCAGGGTAGAATGACTACGCTCGAGCGCGCCTTGTGTACGAGGGTGATAGGGAGAGGAACAAAACACTTAATTAGAAATTTTCTATAATGTTGTCCGTAAAATTTTGAAAGAATAACTTAATATCGAGGGTAACCTGACGTAATTCAGAGTAGTACGTGAGGTCTCGAATAGTGTTTGGGAGCGTCTACCATGACCGTGCTGCAACTGACTGTCCTCAGGAGGCGCCGACCAATAGGAAAAGTGAAAGGCAACAGTTAAAATGTTTATATAAAACAGCTCGCGGGTGCGTGACCTGCGTGTCCGTTTGTTTGTTTAATAATATTTATTTTATGTTTAGTTTATTGTTATAAGTAAGTTTAAATATGTAGTTATAAAGTTTTAGGTATGTAATATATATGATTGTCTAGTTTTTAGTAGGTATGTAAAAATGATCGTTACAGTACCCCCCTTCCAAGATAAGGATTTTACCTCAGTAAAATCCTTAGTAACGAGAACTAGGCTTCAAATCCTTAATGTGCCAGGCTCCTTAGTCACGACCTGACATATCTTCCAATACATATACTAACGGTGAGCGCTTGTCCTTTATTCGGCATTTCTGGCACTTGGGGGCAAGCTTTTTACTGAAATGCGCGTCTGTATCGCTCTGGAAGTAAGATCTTTTCCAAATAATATCCCCTATGTTAAACTCGGCAAATTTCCGTTTCAAATTATAAAGTTGAGAGTTTTTTTGATGGCTGCGCCATATAGCCGTTTGCACGTTGTCGAATATTTTAGAAAGATAGCCCAAGTTAGCAGCGTATCTATCACGAGGTGCAAATATTAATTCTTTAGAAACAGAATTATCAATGTAGTGTGAGCCACAGGTTACTAACTCCCTACCGTGAACTAGAAACGCAGGTGTGTAACCGGTAGTTTCACTCACAGAATTGTTCATTGCGAATTGAATTTTTGGCAAGTTTAAATCCCATGATCTATGGTCTTCTTCCACAAATGCTGATATTGCTGTAACAACTGTCTTGTTATATCTCTCAACTGTGTTGATTTGTGGAGTAGGTATACTTAGGTGTGAAATGGACACACGGGATTTTATATTCTGAAAATAATCTATCTTACTCACTGCTAATGAATTGGCAACCGTTATCTAGTATCACTGTCTGTGGAATACCGTGTACGAGAAAAACTTCTAAATTTTTAGACACTGCGTCTGCAGTGGCTCTACGGAGGGGAAAGAAAAGGCAATATTTCTCGAAACAACATGTTACAACAAATATATATGCATGTTGTTTCCTAGTGTTGGGCAGCGGACCCGCTAAATCTATGGACAGTGTCTGAAATGGCCTGGAACAATCCTTGGGTCTACCCATTTTGCCCAAAATACCGTGTGTTGGAAGTTTGTAAGCTAAACATATTTCACAATTTGCAATGAAATTAATTACATCTTTGCGCATACCCGGCCAATAATATCGAAGTGCAAGTCTCTTATATGTCTTGTACACGCCGAAATGACCAGATGTGGGCTCGTTATGGTTTTCAGCTATAAATTGTTTCCACCTTTCGCACGGAACCACTGTTTTCCATTCAAATTCTGATAACAATATATTATTGCCTTTCATAAATCGGTATAATTCACCGTTTTCTATACGATAGTTTGGAAAACTAGAGGGATTTTCGAGACAACCTTTATAAATTTTTAAATACCACTCATCTATAGTATCCGGCAAAGAAACTGACCCCGGATTAATTTGAGCCCTATGTCTAGGACAGTACCTATGTACTGTCCTAGACAAGGTGTCAGGTATAACATTATCCTTACCACGTCTATGTTTTATAATAAAATTAAAAGCAGAAAGTCTAACACCCCATCTAGCAAGGCGACCTGTCGGATTAGAGAGAGATAGGAACCATTTAGGAACCATAGGGAGCATGATCGGTATAAACGGTAAATGTCTGACCATTTTCTACATAGCAACGCCAATGTTCGAGAGCGTCTCCGCTCAGCTAAGGTTTCTCTTTCAGTGACGCTATAGTTTTTTTCAGGTTCAGTAAGTGATCTGCTCATATAGGCAATACCGTGTTCGTTACCATTTATGTTTTGAGCCAGCATAGCGCCCACGCCATAGTTGCTGGCATCAGTGTGTACTTCAAAAGGTACACTGAAGTTAGGACAAGCTAATACAGGAGCATTGACGAGGCAGCATTTCAATTCGCGAAAAGCAGCGTCAGCTACTGATGACCAAAGAAAAGGCGGTGCATTTTTTTTAGTGGATGTTAATTTGTTAAGTGGCCCAGCTATCGTACTAAAATTATTTATAAACCTCCTGTACCAGGAAGCTGTTCCCAAGAATCTTTTGACTTCTTTCCTCGAGGTAGGAGTAGGAAAGTTGAGTATAGACTCAACTTTCGCTGGGTCAGTACGCAGACCGTGGGAATCCACAATGTAACCTAGATAACAAAGTTCGCTTCTAAATAATTTACTCTTTTCTAAGTTAATAGTGAGATTTGCATGTTTCAACTTTTCTAGGATCCTGGTAAGGAGTGAAACATGCTCTGAGAATGAGTTACTAATAACAATAATATCATCGAGGTACGCAAAGACCTTCAGTTCGAATTCAGGACCAAATAATGCATCAACGAGACGTTGCTGGGTTGCAGGTGCATTTGTTAATCCAAATGCCATAACCTTGAATCTAAACATACCTCGACCAGGTACGTAGAATGCTGTCTTGTCTCTGTCTTGGTCATTTATCATTATTTGCCAGAATGCTTTGGAAAGATCGATACTTGAAAGAAACTTTGCATCCCGTAAATTGTCCAGTATCTCTGAAACATATGGCAGACTATAGGCATCCTTTCGCGTTACAGAGTTCAGTTTTTGGCTATCAAGACAGAAGCGAGGTTTACCGTCTTTTTTACCAACGACCAAAACAGGAGACGACCAAGGGCTCTCACAGGGTTCTACTACATCAAGTGATAGCATTTCGTCCAATTGTTCAGCAATAATTCTCTGTTTCTCTGGTGATAATCGATAGTAGCGTTGCTTTATTGGTGCGACATCACCAGTATCTATTCGATGTTCAGTAAGAGTAGTCCTGCCTAGTCCTCTTTGTTCAAAAGAAATTTCTGAGAATTGATTTATAATTTCATCAGCTATAAGTTTATCGTTTTTAGAAAGGGAATCGTAAGAGTTTAAGAAATCATAAATTAATGATGAAAAATTTACCAATGCATCACTCGATAAATAATTAACATTTGATAAATACTTTAAACATATTTTAAATTTGTTCCAAAAATCTATACCTAATATTAATGGAGAATCTATATCTGGAATAACATGGGCTGTTATAGACCCTTTTTTTTTTTTTTTTTTTTGGTATCGGGTTGGAAAATCCTCATGGAGTCCCTTCGCCCCGTGGGGGAAGGACGAAGGGGACTGTCAGACTCTTACTGACTAAAAACCAACCCGTGCTCCTCATGTACCCATGTGTCGGAGGGTAGGGTTTCACCAAAGCATTCCTCGCTACCCCCCGACGGGTATTGGCCCGCCAGATGGTCAGGCGGGCCCCGAACGAAACCCCCTTGGCGGCGGATGAAGGTGTTGGGCTCCGCCGCCAAAACACCCAGCGGCCGCAGAGGATAGGGAGGATGGCAACGCAACACCGCATCTCCTCTCCCTCTGCGGCCCCACCACGATGAAACGATGGTGCGCCCCCATTTGGTCGCGGGAGATAGGGCGCGGGGCAACGCAACACCCACACGCCTCTCCTCCCGCGACCGCACCCGACTGCGAGGGACAGACAGGACTGTCCCCCGCACCCGCACCATGGGACGCATCCTACGCAGGCCTCTACTAAGCCCACGTGGAGCGTCCCCTCCCAGGATCCCGCTTAGCTTCACCGTGGGTGGCTTCTAACCCACGGTTACTGAGCCCCCCCACCACGACAAGGTGGAGATCCCACGGGGGGGGGGGGGGGCTGTTATAGACCCTGGTATATTTTCGAAAATAACTGGCAATTGCATATAACCTATAGAAGTAATTTTTTGACCGCCAGCAGCAGTAACTGTAATTTTATTATCTGTGTTAAGAGTAAAATTGGAATTTAGCAAGGGTAAATGAGAATTATTTCCAAGAATACTGACAACAGAACCAGAAATTGCGTATGAAAAATTGCCGTATGCTCGGTGTTTTTGTCGTAAAATAAGTTAAAGATTCCAAAATTAATTTTACTTTACTCAGGGCACACGAAGGAAGAAAAGAAAAGTTCAATTGCCACCAATAAGAATGTTATTTTAACATTATAAAATATTGTTATCAATCAATCACCTAATTGAGTACGCTTTAGCTTAGTAACATTTTACTTTTTGATACAGACTACATAAGCCGCAGAATAGTAATGGAATTTAATCTCGAGTAATGAAATTCTAATCTCCATGTGTTGCCGAGCAATATCTACCTGTCACATTACATATTTTTTGTATTGCAATAAAAGTACAATAGAGAATGTTATGGGTAGTTTTGTTTTAGTAGACAGTTTATATAAATAACTGGTTGCTTTTGTGAAGGGCGTACAAAAGGGACTGATAGAAATTCATTTTTTTTACTAACGTTCTCCGTTTGTATGTGAGAGGACTGTTTAAAGCTATGGAGCTTTTTTATCATCTGTTGTGAAAAAAGAGTGTTGAACATTAGCCGGTGTTAGCCACAGTTACACGGGCTTTGTTGAAATGAAATGAAATGAAATGATTATTTATTTCGTGTAAACTTTTTTAAAGTGCTTACGAAAAGTCAAATTAAAATTTTTCAGTTTGTACATCATTTATATTTTTGTGTTGAATTAGAGCAGCTCAATCCCAAGCATTTTTATCGCCTATATAATCAGTAATTTTATAATATGCTTTTAAACACAGTGTAGTTTTAACAATAATTTTGAATTTATTTATAGATAAATTTCTTATATTAAGAGGGAGCTTGTTATAAAAGCGTATACACTGCCCCATAAAACAGCTACTTATTTTGTGGAGGCGGGTGCTATGAACTATAAGATTATTCGTATGTCTAGTATTAACAGTGTGTAGATCACTTTTTTTACTAAATGTGTCAATGTTCTTGTGGACATATAACAGATTCTCGTATATATATTGCGAAGCAACAGTTAGAATGCCTATCTCACTGAACTTTTCTCTTAGAGAAACACGAGGACCGAGGTTGTAAATACCCCTTATTGCTCTTTTCTGCAGAACGAATATTGTGTCAAGGTCAGCAGCATTCCCCCAGAGAAGAATCCTATATGACATAATACTATGAAAGTAGCTGAAATAGACCATTCTAGCTGTTTCTATATCTGTGAGACGTCTAATTGTCTTAACCGCATAAGCTGCAGAACTAAGTTTGCCCGAAAGTCTTTCTATATGCGGACCCCATTGAAGTTTGGAATCAAGCATAATACCTAGAAATAAGGTTGTCCCGACGGGCTCAATTCTGGTGTCCTTCAGTTGTACATTGGTTTCCATCTGTTTAACATTGGGCATGGAGAATTTTAAGAGTTTAGTTTTCTTATCATTGAGCAATAAATTATTTACATTAAACCAATTAACAACTTTAGAGAGTGCGTTGTTTACTTCGTCTAAATTACTCTGTTGTCTTTTAATATTAAAAATTAAAGAGGTGTCATCCGCGAACAACACAATCTCATGATTGTTCTTTACGTAATAGGGTAAATCGTTGATAAAGATCAAAAATAGAAATGGTCCGAGTATTGAACCCTGTGGGACGCCCATTTTTAAGGCAGAACCTGGCGATGTCTTATCACTAATCTGAAGCTTCTGGATTCTGTTGCCCAAATAAGAAACCAGGAGATTAAGAGCTTTGTTCCTAATGCCATAATGATATAATTTCCTGACCAGAGTATCATGATGTACACAATCAAAGGCTTTGGACAAGTCGCAAAAAATTCCTAAAGCATCTTGCGAATTCTCCCAAGCTGTAAATATACTTTTGAGTAACTCTACTCCTGCGTCAGTAGTTGAACGACCCCTCGTAAATCCGAACTGTTTCTTGTGAAGAAGATGTCTGTTAAAATAACTAAGCAATTGACTAAGTATTAATTTTTCAAAAATTTTACTAAGCGTTGGCAATACAGAAATAGGTCGAAAATTAGAAGGGTCTGATGTGTCGCCAGATTTAAATAAAGGTATAACTTTACTATATTTCATTAAATCAGGAAATATTCCAGAAGCGACGCAACCATTGAACACTGTTGCAAGATGTGGAGCTATTATGGTAATAATGGATGAAACAGTCTTCACTGACAATCCCCACAAATCCATTGTCTTTTTCATATTTATAGTTTTAAATTGATAAATAACATCTTTAGTAGTCACAATGGTAAATTCAAAGGCTGCACCACATTCTGGCACGCAGTCCCTAAGAAGCATTTCAGCAGACATGGAAGATCCCCCCCGTGGGATCTCCACCTTGTCGTGGTGGGGGGGCTCAGTAACCGTGGGTTAGAAGCCACCCACGGTGAAGCTAAGCGGGATCCCGGGAGGGGACGCTCCACGTGGGCTTGGTAGAGGCCTGCGTAGGATGCGTCCCATGGTGCGGGTGCGGGGGACAGTTCTGTCTGTCCCTCGCAGTCGGGTGCGGTCGCGGGAGGAGAGGCGTGTGGGTGTTGCGTTGTCCCGCGCCCTATCTCCCGCGACCAAATGGGGGCGCACCATCGTTGCGTCGCGGTGGGGCCGCAGAGGAAGAGGAGATGCGGTGTTGCGTTGCCGTCCTCCCTATCCTCTGCGGCCGCTGGGTGTTTTGGCGGCGGAGCCCAACACCTTCATCCGCCGCCAAGGGGGTTTCGTTCGGGGCCCGCCTGACCATCTGGCGGGCCAATACCCGTCGGGGGGTAGCGAGGAATGCTTTGGTGAAACCCTACCCTCCGACACATGGGTACATGAGGAGCACGGGTTGGTTTTTAGTCAGTAAGAGTCTGACAGTCCCCTTCGTCCTTCTCCCCCGGGGCGGAGGGACTCCATGAGGATTTTCCAACCCGATACCAAAAAAAAAAAAAAAAAAAAAAAAAAAAAAAAAAAAAAAAAAAAAAACATGGAAGATGAGTCGAGCGACCTTGTTGTTATTATAGGTATATTAGAAAAAAACTTCTCAAATTCTGTCGCTACTTCCAGGTCCTCTGCAACACTCACATTATTGATATTTAATAAGAAGTCACGGCTGCGTGCTTTGGCTCTGCCAGTTTCATTGTTGATGACATTCCAGGTAGCCTTTATAGTGTTTTCTGATAATTTTATTTTATTTCTCAAATAAATAGATTTTGCTGTACTACAAGCTTGTCTAAATATTTTAGAATATTTTTTTACATAATTAATAAAGTTCTGACTATTATTATAAGTTTTTTCATCATACAGTTCATATAACCTAATCCGGCTTTTATGAATACCTTCAGTTGCCCAATCACTAAACATCAGACGGTCAGTTACATTTAATTTTTTGGATGTAAATACAGTCTGAAATTCGTCATTAATCAAGTCAAACAAAGAGCTATATAACTGATCCGGATGGTCATGATGAGGCAACCAACGCATTTTTCGAGATAAATTGTCTTTAAAAGTTTTAAGTCGATTTTCATTTATTGGTATATATTTAATAATTTTTCTCTGGACTTTCGGGCATTTTCTTGGACAACAGATTAACTGCCCACTGTGATCTGACTGAAGCATATTAATCAAAGATTTGTGTAATGGTTTTATATTAGTAAATATATTATCAATACAAGTACCACTTGTGTCAGTCACTCTAGTTGGTTCATAAAAATTATGACATAAATTGTATGACTTAAATAAATTTAAAAATTTGATAGTCGAAGAGCATTTTTCTAATATGTTAACGTTAAAATCTCCACAAATAGCAACAGTTTTACGGCAATTACAAACTTTGCTAAGGGCATCCTCCATAATAACTAAAAAACTTTCAAATGGTGCACATGGAGGTTTGTATACACTCATAACAATGAACTGCTCAAACTCAACACATGTGATTTCTACTACTCGCTCAACAGAGAGGCTCACAATGTCAGTCCTTTCTTTAAATTTTAGAAATTTGCTAACTATGATTAACGAGCCACCATGGATAAAGTTTTCTCTACTGAACGAGCTTGCAACCTGGTGGTTATTGAAATTGAATATGAACTGGTGGCTTCTTAGCCAATGTTCTGTAATGCATAAAATATCAATATTGATACAGTTCATAAACAATTCCAATTCTAACTCCTTACCCATCAACCCTTGTATATTTTGATGCACCAGGCTGATACAATTTTTTATAGGTAAGGTTGATGGAGTTGTATTTTTGTCACTTAAACTAGGTACAGAATTCAATGTCTTATTAAATGTATTGCCAGAGATTGACTCTATTGTCTCAGAATTCAATTTAAAGAATTTGGAACGGATTCCAAGCTTATATTGCATGTCAAATTTGACTGCTCAATAAAAGCAGTGTGGTTAGCCAAAACCTTGGCTGTGTTATTAATACAATAAGCTAGCGAGGATGCTATTTGTCTTTTATAAAATTGTGATATATAATAATTATCATATGTCAAATAAAAATTTCTAATTAGAGCATTAGAGTCAATAATGTCAATTAAATTATTATAACATGTCATGGTATGTAATTTGGAATTAATCTTAAGTCTATAATCATTTTCAGCTTGTGGCAACAGCTTACTGTAAGGAAAAGCAAGTAACAGAATTTTTTTAACTTTTAAATTCAGTAATTGGTCAAAATATCTCTTTATTAAATTAATATTTGCATTTCCTCTTCTCCCAATAAATATTATTATTGTTGATTCAGGACAGTATGATTTAGATAAAATTGATTGCATTATCTGAGAATAGCTTGCTCCAGGCATACATAAGTTAGTAATAGTCATGCCTGTCCTTTGTCTCAACAATTGGCTCATGTTTTTACCTATCTCATCGCTAAACATTAATAGCTTGTCGGTGTTTGTAATGTGGGGTGAGAAAGAAGTGCCAGAATTACAATAAGAATTAATGGAATTAATGGTGCTGTTATCCACTGCAGCAGAGAGTGACAGCAAATCAGAGCAATAATTCAAAGTAGTTGACTGTGAATGACTCTGTGGCACCTGGCTAAGTTCATTGCCATGACTATTATTAGTCAAAGATTGAAGCCTCTCTTCATTGTACTTACACAAGTCCACTAACTCATCCATTGCCAAGATATGCTCGTTAATTTGTTTTTGTGATAGATTATATTTTTTTGTCATATTAGCCTAAGACTCTTGTAAACTATCAATCTCCATCTGCAGACAATGAATATCAGCATCATATTTCACTAGATTTGAATCTAATTTAGTTAGACATACTGACATTTGTTCTTTTACATTAACATATTTTTTGCAATAATCTAGATTTATGTTTGATTTCCTGTACATTCTTAATAATTTTTCCTTTTTCCTAATAAATTTATTTATTTTAATATACTTCTTCAATTTATTACAAGCTTTTATGTTTCTAAATGACTGAATAGTTGAATTAGAATCTGTAAGATCAATAGTCACTATATTCTTACTGTCATCATCGGAGATAGCAGAAACCATACCTGGAGCGCTGCCAACCAGCTCATCAAATAATGACTGTGTGGTTACTGATTTTATAGACCGGTTTGCACTTTCTAATCTGTTAATATGATCATTGGCCTCACTTAGGAGACCCTCTAACTCAGTGATGCGTTTTAGAGCGTTCTCAACCTCATCACTGCACCTGTCAAATTGTGTTACAATCTTATGTAATCTATCCCGTTCATCAAGGGTAGTGAGTAAATTAGAGTGTATTTCTGCCATCTCACTCCTAAGCTGAGAGTTTTTACCTAAAATCTCTAGCATTTCTTTCTCATTGTCATCATGTTCACTTTGTAGTGACTGACACAAATCCTTATACTTCTTAGGTCTACAAGGGTCACCTGTAATTTCTCATCATCTAAGCGTGCCCTTCTGGTCATCATCTTGACAAAATTATGTAAACAAAGCAAGAAAGGTTCACTGAGGTTTGTGTAAGACACAACAAAGTTTTTTGTATAGGTTGAGGTATGCTGACTTAGTATTATCGCTAGTGTAGGGTGTAAGAATGTCAAATAACAAGTAAACTCACCTCAAATTGTCTCAAAGTTAGCTATTATTGTAAAAATAATGCAAATTCTTTTAAATAAAATTGTTCGTTACTTTGACAGTTGACTTACTTGACTTTGCAAAACTTTTACAACTTGATAAACACCACTTATCACTGTTATATTACAACAATTATAATTATCACAGCTTATTACGTAAGAAATTAGCAAGTTAGGCACATTATTATTAATTAAATAGATTTAAGAATAATAAATTATTGGGAGAAGTACAGTTTTACGTTATACCGCCAGTGTTGCCAGAAGCAAAAAAAAAAAATTATAAATGACGCCAATGTTAGCGGATTATTGATTTATGTCCTATGTCCCTAAATATAACATGTTTCCCCATTAAACGTATCATTACCTGAACAACGAAACTAACAATTAGAGTACATATAATCTGAGTTCCTAGTTAGTCCAACCGAAGCGGTTTACTTAACATTTAAAAGCTATGTATTTCGGTGGAAATTATTACAATTTGGTATGTAGTGGAGTATAATTGGCAATCAGGATCGCTTTAACTGGACCTCGCTTGAATGGGGTAGCCAACGAGCGTGATATTGTGCCTTCATAAACTGTGTTAGTTAGGGATGTGGCATGTATCATTATTTAGCGAACCTACTTATCTTATATATAATTACGTCACTGGCGTAATATGTATAATTTATTACACTTTATGTAAATATGTTACACTTTTCAGGTAAGGTAGAGCAACAACTTGAAATTTTGCTTCGCTTCGAATTTTTTTTGAAGGAAATGAAAACGAAAAATGGTCATTGATTCTGAAAATTCTAAGATATTGGAATTCGCATCACGATACCTATCAGAACCAACACCGCGTCGAAGTTTTGTTTACGCTTTGCAAAAAAAGAAAATATTCTTATTGAAATTAAAGTACTTATCTCGACCGTGACTAGGGAGATTGTTTGTAGGGATGAATTTTTTGTAAGTTCGTGTTAGGTTCCTCGGTTTCCGTTCAAATGCATCCTCGATAGCGTCTATGTTAGCTTTCACATCAGCCTTTCCAGAGTTGAGTGCTCCTTTACCTCCCATGGGGTCTCTCATCACAACTAGGTCAACCCATACATTCCTTATTCACTCCTTTAGTTTGCGCTCACACACGTAGTACCTACTTCACTTTGTACTTTCTTTGCTTAATGGACAAGTAGATTCCAGCTATAAGCATAACAGTTATGCTCAAGACAATGCTCTCGCCATGATAACGATATTATTAAAAAGATTTTAGTTTCCTCGGTTCGACTGCAATAGTACCATTAGTATTATGACTTTTAAAGTAGAATACTTTTGAATCTATTTACGATAGTTCAAGATTTTACTATTTGCAAATAGATATAGAGCGTAAAGAATTATAATAAGAGTAGGTACCTAGTTCTCAAAACTATGTTGTAAAATATGCAAGCAAATCTATTATATAAAAATGAATCGCTGAATGTGTTGCTAAGCGTAAGTCTCGAGAGCAGCTGAACCGATTTCGCTAATTCTTTTTTTATAATATTCCTTGAAGTACGAGGATGGTTCTTACGGAGAGAAAATTAAAAAAATGAATAAAAAAAATTAAAGTATTGACTGTTAGGCGGTGCGAAGTTCGCCGGGACAGCTAGTAAAGAATAAATATCTGTAAAATTATATAAAAATTAATCGCTGAATGTGTTGCTAAGCGCAAATCTCGAGAGCAGCTGAAACGATTTCGCTTATTATTTTTATATAATATTCCTTGAAGTACGAGGATAGTTCTTACGGAGAGAAAATTTAAAAAATGAATAAAAAAATTAAAGTATTGACTGTTAGGCGGTACAAAGTTCGCCGGGACAGCTAGTAAAGAATAAATATCTGTAAAATTATATAAAAATGAATCGCTGAATGTGTTGCTAAGCGCAAATCTCGAGAGCAGCTAAACCGATTTCGCTTATTATTTTTTTATAATATTCCTTGAAGTACGAGGATGGTTCTTACGGAGAGAAAATGTAAAAATGAAAAAAAAAATAAAGTATTGACTGTAAGGCGGTACGAAGTTCGCCGGGACAGCTAGTAAAGAATAAATATCTGTAAATTTTAATAATTATTTTATTTATTATTCCACTACAATGTGTCCGGACAAAGCTGAATAGTTAACTAACTACGTCAGAGTTTGTTTGATATTAGCCGTACATATTTAATCGATGACAGCTATCTATTTTTTTAGGGTCACGGTCAGGGTCATCTGGGTCACTGGTCATCGCACGTATCTAAAATTATGAGAAATACATAAAAAGCTTTCATTACATTTGTTTTACTGAAGTGTTTAAACAGTTCCATTGAATAAAATTTTAATATTTTTTGCGAGAACGGATGAAATATTATTTGGTATTTTTTTTCCTTGTTTTTTCGATAGGTAAATAGCATGATTTCGGTCAAATATATTTTGCACCAAAGATATCGTGAAATTCACATAAAATTAAATATTGTTATTTAAAGTACCTTACATAACGCTGTACATATGAACTTTAAAATATGTACGTATAAACTATCGTTACATTAAACGCAAATAAGTGAGCTTTTCTATGTGCCTTAAATAAATTAGCTTGGATGTTAAACTGATAAGCGGAGACGTTGTTCCGGGTCGATCCCAATTAAATTACTGTGCCTATCTCGGTAAAACCTATTTCCGACATGTTTACAATCTTCTTTACGTCAGCTACGAAACTCAACTGGGTGACTAACTGAGTTGCGAAGTTACCGGAAGCGAGCATCATGAACAAAATCTAAGTGAATTTGTCAAACGCGACTATATAATAAGCTTTCAGCAGAGTTGTTTAGTAATTTGCGACGTTGGTAAGTACCTACGTATACGCATACCGTTGTATATTAAGCTTGGATGTTTTTATTGCGTTGTTGGTGTGGTTTTGCTTGGTTGTTTCTATATTGAAATGTCACAGCAAAAGCTTTTGAGACATAATATGATGATGTGTACAGTTAAATAAATTAGTAAGAAGCAGATGTAAATATCCCGCGGATGAAAGACTTTACATTCTATTTAAAACCATGATTAAATTTATAACTTGACAATCGCTATGATTTCGTTTTCTATGTCGTCAGATTCAGTTGACTACGATCTTGTAGGAAATCACTGTGGCGTAAACTAAGCGCGAAAGTGACGCGCTTAGGTTTATTTGCCAAAATAGAGCATTTAGCAAAACGATGGTTTAGCGACAACATCTCCATGTTTACGACAAATCGCGTCACTCAGGGAAAGATTCACAAACTCGACATCAATTTATAAATAGATAGCAAAATTTTCGCGGAAAGCCGCTATCCGATTACCTTGGGGATGTATTCTAAACGCGTCGAGTAATACTACTTTTAAGTTATAAACTAATAGCGGGTGGGGAGCATTTTCGTCTTTTTAGTTTCTAAAATTAAAATAAAACCAAATATTTTTGGAGGATATCCTGAAGCTGTCACGTTAGTAAAGGCGACAGCCGTCTATAGAACTAAACATATTGATACCAATTCATGAAAAACGGGTCTGTATCACATGATAATAGTTACGCGTGACGTTAATATTTTGTATCGCAATTTCAAACGATTACTATTTTATAACTCTACCTTTATTGATTTTAAGAGATACGACCTCAATGTTGACTATTTAAGAAGTAGAAGTAAAATAAAACCAATGGAGTTTGTAACGATAAAGTACCGATGCTACCCCGAGCTTGTACAGTTTCCGACGCTCGTTGTCAACGCGGCCATCTCACGATAATATCGATACCGCAGAATGTTTACAAAAATTCGTTACGTGCGCCCTCCCGGAGGGACTCAATACAATTTGGGAACATAGGGATAGTTGATTATCTCTAGACGTGTTCTTGTATCGAGTCAAAGGCGCAAGCTTTTAAAGAGTTGTAGACAGAGGTTTGTTAGTTTACTTGATAGGAATAACACCATCTTCATATAAAGTAACTACAACATCTAGTACTTAGGCACTTTTGTCCGTATTCCACTTGAAATGTTCCTATACAGAAGGATGCTCTGCACCGTGAAGTACTTTGTTTGTTTATCCTTCTTTCGCGTCACAAAAGATCGATGAATGTATGATTTTTATGTGATGAGTTTTTATGAGTTGTTGTTTACATTTGTGGCTGGCGGATGAGTTCGGCTACTTTTTATTGCGATAACAGACTTCCACGTGGGTGAGGCCGCGGGCTAAGACGGTTATATTTATATTCTAATACTGTTAGCGAAAGTAAGACGAAGATTCGGTGGACAAATAGTCACGTGCGGCGTAACACCTGGTTATTTGGGTTAGTTATGTTTCATAGGCTGCGATAGTCTAGTGCAGAGACCGATAGACTGCTACGCAGAGGGCCCGAGTTCGAATCCACGGCGCGCACTAATGACTTTTCGGAGTTATGTGCGTGTTAAATTGTTAATTATCGCTTGCTAAACGGTGAAGGAAAACATCGTGAGGAAACCTGCATATCTGAGAGTTCTCCATAATGTCCTCGAAAGACATGTGAAGTCTGCCAACCCGCACTAGGCCAGCGTGGTGGACTATGGCCTTACCCTTTTCGTAGTGAGAAGAGGTCCGTGCCCAGCAGTGGGACAGTTTATATACAGGGCTAATGATGATGATGTTTCATAGAGATGTGTCGTCCCTTTTTATAAAAATTGTGTGCAATATTTTTGTGAACATTTCTTACCGTAAAAGGTCAGTAATCAAAACTTGAAGAAATCAATACCTATTCCAGAAAATCATAGCCTAAATTTTGAAGATTATAACTTAATACTAATTGTTATTCAAGGATATGGGCGATATTGGGGCGTGTAACATTTTTTTATGTCATTTCAGCCGTTCAATTTTCTTCGATCGCTATCTTTCGCAATTTGGGTTCGCGTTCAGCGAAATCGCTTCCCACGTGATAATCGACAGGCGACACCGAGACACGGAGCGACTCTGATTTATGACGCTATATTTAAGAAGGGAGACGATGCGCATCGCCCTCGGCTTCGAAACAAACGCTTTGTGATAATCTTTTTAAACGACGACTTATAGGGAAAATCAGCATGTCAGGGTTTACTGATTGACAAATGATTTCTGTGATATCGGTGCTGATTAGCGTTTAGTCGACAATGGACGTTGCCAGTGGTATAGAAAGAGATATATTTAGTAGATTGCGGTAATTGTGCTGACTTTTTAATAATCTTGTACGGATTAGACGCATGCAACGTTTGAATAAAGCATGGATGAGTAGGTATTTCCCTGTCTAAGTACCTTTATGTGTTTGGTTTCTTACTTACATAACATCTGTTGCATTAGAAATTGTCCCGTGTTGGGATAAAATTCATATTCTACAACGTAGCTAAACACGGAATCAAAAAGCAGAGCTGCTTATTCAATAGCCTTGGTCCATTAGCTATCCTTATTGTATAGAAACGTGGCAATTCTCAGTATGTTGGTAGTTTGGTGGAAAACATTCTTTATGCAATGGACTTTCGTTCATAGGACAGATTCTAAAAAACACTGATACATTTTTTGCAAGGTCTAAACAATGCGACCTAGTTAAAGTTGAAAGCTATCAGTAATAAGGCAGTCGAACAAAAAAAATAAGCGGAATAAGAAAAAAATTATAATCATTATGGATGGTTTCGTAACTTCATATCATCATTTGCGATTATCCGGACGAATATTTCGATATGAATAAATATTACTGGAGTTACTGTACCGAGAAATCCTTCAATTTTACTACGAGTATATTGAAATTATTATCTGAAACAAGTTTCAGTATGGATTAATAGAGTTTCTCTTTCGCGATTAAATTTAGACTCGACATTCATATTTCTAATTAATTGGTATTTACGCTGTCTGATGGAAAGATATCAGTGAAAGCTTCCAGCAGGAGGAAACAAAATACCTCAAAATACCGAGGTCAGAGCCGCCTACACCAAGCAGCAGACCAGTCCGAGGTTGTGTTGGGATGCCACTGTGGTGGCTATTATGAATATGCTCCGAATGGACTTAGGGGATAGTATCACACATCTCTTTCGCCTGACACAAACTCGATCCGAACTGTTGTGAAGAGGTACAGCCCAATACAGGATTTCCACTGCGAGTCCAAAAAATAAAAACCACTATCCTAACAACAGTACAGAATTATAGCCCACATAGAAATTAAACTACGGTTTACAGATTCTATCACGATATATTAGTTTTACTGTACTTAAATTCCATTTATACGGAATGATCTACAAACTGCATAATTTCATATAATCCGATGTTTCGGCTACTTTACAGGAGCCGTGGTCCCAGATAACGGGGATGGCATCTTGTTAGCTTTTTTTTAGTCTATACCCTGGATAGATTGGATATATTTATCCCTTCCGGTTGCGAAGGTTAGACTAGCAGTCGCTCTGTGCAGAAGCTAATATTCAGCCAAATTTGATTAGACCGGGTTGAAACTGGGATAAGTTTAGGAGGATGAAGAACTATTGTTTTAAGGCAAATAGTTTATTATTACGTGGTATTTAGGAGGCCGGAGTTCCAAGTACAATTTCTGATTATTATTATTAACGTATTAGAGTTTCTTTTTGTGCAACAGCACATATATTATGTCATTGATGCCAATATTAAATACGGCCCGGTTTAATATTTTTTAAATAAATTATTGTCAAAATTATGTTGACTTGACTCTCGACTATGATTGCAACATTGTACTTCACTTTAGCCATAAATATTTTTGCTATCAGTAATAAGCTGTATGAGTAATCGATAAACCATAGTGGCAACGGTTAGCGATAATAAATAAAATCTAGTATTAATAAATTAATTATACGTTCATGTGCGATGCCAAATGTTTCTGTTATTGATACCTTCACCACTACACAGTACACATAGATAATGTTATTCACGATGATATTGTGATGAATACTAAATGCGTATCATTTACTAGCCAGACTTGCGGCTTTGTCCGTTTGGGAATAAGTTTAGACCTCAGAGGATAATTTAAAAAGAAAAAGTTTGGTCAAAATCTTGTAATCACCTAGATCACAATCTGACGCTTATGAACGTCAAATTTTGTTTCTTAAATACCCAATGAATCTACATTAAAATTTAGTGCCACGTTCGCAATGCATGCATTTAAAATGGGTTACCTTATTACGTATATTGTTCCTTGAACATCAAGCTTACTATTTTCCAAATTGGTGGACAGATTTAATCGCTAAATAAGTTTTCTATTGCAAAATTGACAATATGCTAATTTGTGAGTTATCTACAACGGTCCGAAAGATTGCTTGGCCAGCGTGGTGGACCATAGACCCTTATTGAGAAGAGGACACTTTATATATAAGTTCTCGAGTTTATATATAATATTATTACCATTTTTGTATATTATATTTAAAGTACCTACTTTTAAATTTTGACAATACACTTGTTTCCCCTTTGGATTTGCTTGTGTTTATGGACGGCAGAAACTGAAAAGATAAAATAATATATTAGGACATACTAACGGATCGCCCCCGTGGGATCTCCACCTTGTCGTGGTGGGGGGGCTCAGTAACCGTGGGTTTCAGGTACACCCAACGGTGAAGCTAAGCGGGATCCCAGGAGGGGACGCTCCACGTGGGCTTGGGTGAGGCCTGCGTAGGATGCGTCCAAAGTGCGGGTGCGGGGGACAGTTCTGTCTGTTCTGTGTCTCGCAGTCAGGTGCGGTCGCGGAAGAAGAGACGTGTCGGTGTTGCGTTGCCGCGCGCCCTATGTCCCGCGACCAAATGGGGGCGCACCATTGTTGCGTCGCGGTGGGGCCGCAGAGGAAGAGGAGATGCGGTGTTGCGTTTGTATTTTTTAATCGTTGTGTGTATTTCCGGTAGTCATTACTGGCAGTACGTGAGCACGCTACTTTGCTGTGTTAATTAGTGATTTAAATTCATACTTATCATAATGTATCATATTGACTTATTTAATTAATTGGCTAATCATATTCATCGTTGCATCGTTAATATTGATTATGTTACGTTCAACGTTTAGTAGTTGCCCAATCTAATGAGTTTTATAGTTTTCTAAAAGATTAATTTAGTTTCGACAATATTTCATAATATCATTTTGTATTGTAGGCATGCGTTTAAGCGAGCACGTTTGTTTCCTTGATAAATATTATTGTTTCGTTACACTCGCAGGAGTACGACCAACGGTGCGGCATTGACCTGGATTCAAGGCTACAGGTTCCCAAACTGTTCCCCCGTTATTCCGCTGAGTAAGCAGCTCGAAAGATTGCAGTCGTGGTAGGCTCGTAACTCAGTGTGTAGGCGCCTTCGATTTCGTCCTAAGCTTAACTTAATCTTCTAGCCATAGTACCAGAAAATGTTATAGTAATTTGGACTAAATCTTATTGTATTTCTCTGTTTGATCAGAAATATTGAGATCTGAATATCTTCTTTCTATTTTCAAATCTATCTCTTTAGTGTTAAAGCTCAGAGGCCTAAAATATATCCAGTGGATAAAGCGGCCATTTTCAAACTTTTCTATTATATACGTACCTATTCATTCCTAATCCTGTCTATTCTTGTGACCCTCATTTCAGCTGAGTGGAGATATTTTTCATCGACGTATATCATCGGCGAGCATTGTGAACCGGACAATACCATAGGTCTTTAGAATAGTCTTAGATGAAGGAGTATTATTATACTCAATTTTAAAACATGACTCAGCCTCATATTGTGATATTTCGTTGGCTTAGAGGATTTTGAATGTTAAGTAGTCTCAGATCCTAAGCACATAATCCTAAATGACATTGCTCAAGTTGAAGCTCCCCTTACTACGCTTTCAGTTATTTTTATGAAGTTAAAAGAACTTGGATTGATGGTATAATTTCATTATTTCAAGTTCCTTTACTTTCGTTGTTTGCGTCGCATAATAACTATTTACTTAAGTGAAGGTCCCGTTGAAAAACGCCCTTTACCAATCTATTTAATGGATAAAAAGTTTTTATATTAAATCTAGTCGAGTGTTTTTTTTTTATAAATAGTGTAACTAGTTTGCATATTTTCTAAACAGAATAAAAAAAAAGTGTATAAATTTCGGCCATACGATGAAACAAACCTATTTGTACGATACGTTTGGATAGCCATATTACAGTTTATACTACACAATAAAATAATTGCTACGTTGTTCAGAAAATTATATGTTCTTTTAGAGACCGTTGGAGTTATTTTTTTATAGGTATTATAGCAGAGAAAATAAAATGATTGAACAACCGTCTATGGAACAAACACAATCTCTACATTTACGATTCGTCGGTGTCTGATGGTCTCGTCTTCAATTTGTTATTTGCAGGTTTGCAAAGCTTTGTACTTACAAAACTAGGTATCTGATTCTATGCGAGTGCCGGGTACCTACTAAATATTCCGTGACAGTAATTTGAAATGTGACTAGGTAGTAAATCTTTTTTTAAAGTAATTTTGAGGTATTCCTAATAGCGCAACTATTTTTAAGCGCAACCAAAAAAGCGCAACTACTTTATTCCACAAAACGCAGTGTGCTCATAAATAAAAAAAAATTAGTATTTTTTTATTCTACTAAGCGCAAACACGTCGAAAAATGGTGAAGGGGCATAATAGATTCATAAAGGACTATTTATTATCAATAGAATTTTTAAATCATCAGCCCATTTTTTATTTATGTATGGCGATCGTTTTCAAAAGTACCAGGGTAACAGAAATGAACAGAGGTTAGAAGTGTTTATAGAATCTTGCACCAAAGTTATCAATCAATCAGTAAAATGTTTTGAAAAGTACCTTCTTCAGTCGTTCACTCTTGACAGAGTGGTCGTGGTCTCTTGATTTTGTTTACAGGCAGACTTCGCTAAGTGTCTCCATCGGCTTCTATTCCGTGCATCCCGGGAGCACTCTACCACCGATTTATGCGTCACAGTTTTTATTAGGTCAGTCCAAAGAGTGGGTGACCTTCCTTGGGACCGTTTCCCCTCAGCGCGGCCCTGGACGACCAGACGCTCAATGGAGTTATCGTTGCGGATGATGTGCCCGAAATATTTGAGGATTCGTAGTTGCACAGTGGACGACAATCTCTCTTTTATTTCTAGTTCTTTAACGATGGAAACGTTTGTCGGCGTGCGGTCCAGGGTATTTTAAGTAGCCGTCTCCAGCACCACATTTCGAGGGCGTCAATTTTTCGGCATTCCTGAAGTCGGATTGTCCAAGTTTCGGAAGCATAAAGGAGGACTGGAAACACTAGGCTTTTCATGAGACGGACTTTTGTTATTTTCGTGATTTTATGGTTGCTCCAGACTTTATCAAGTTTGCTTACGGCAGATCTTGTTATAGCACATCTCCTCCGCATCTCGCTTTCACATCCACCATCGTTGGATATAGTTGAGCCGAGGTATACGTAGCTCTGAACCACTTCACAGTTAGCTACTGACGTGATTTCAGGATGATTTAGTTCAGCTCGATCAATCATTTTGGTTTTCTCCCTGTTAATTGCTAATCCGAAGGAGAGGCTCGCTGTTTCGAGTGACGTCAATAAAGCTTCCATATATTCTTTTGACTGCGTGAGAAGGGTAGTGTCATCAGCATATCTCAAATTGCAAATTTTACGGCCTCCGACTGTAAATCCACTTGTCCATTGCTCCAGAACTATGCGCATGATGTGTTCACTTGATATGTTAAACAGAAGTGGAGATAATATACACCCCTGTCAGACTCCCGCTTGCGTTTGGAATGTTTCAGATTGAACCCCATCTATTCGGACTGTTGCACTACCCTTCTGGTATAGATTGCGGATAAGGCTCACTAGATGCTGGTGGACACCCATTTGCACAAGCACATCCCAAAGTTTATGCCACTTTACTGTGTTAAAAGTACCAGGGTAACATAAATGAAAAGAATTTAGTAGCCTAATAAAAAACTTGGTTTTAAGGTCATGAATCAGAAATAAGGCACTGCATGGTATAGGTAAAACTCATAAAAATTTTAAAAGTAGTAGTGTGTAATTAGGTCCCAAAATACCTTACTAAATTAAATATGTAGTAAATAAAAACAGATAACCTCTTTTCACACTTAGTATTGTTTAATCATCAGGTATAACAGGAGACATTAAATCTTAGTTTGAGTCATAACCTAAGACCTTTCATACTTAATAGGAGCATGTTAAGAATGAAAGGTCTTAACTAAATATTTAAATACATACATACATACATAGTCTCACGCCTATAACCCCGAAGAGGTAGGCAGAGGTGTATTTCTACTCCCACTTTTCGCCAGATATACTTTAGTCCCACGTAATAGGGGGCGAGCCTATTGCCGTACCGGGCACATTACCAGACTCCGTGCTGCTACTGAGAATTTCCTAACGGAAAAACCCAATAACACTTTGCCCGACTCGGGAATCGAACCCGAGACCCCCCAATCCCACGCGCACATTTATGCCGCGAGACCAACTAGGCAGTCATCTTAATATATAAAATCCTTGCGTTACTGACTGACTGACAGACACGCTACAGCCGAAACTATAGGGCGCAGGAAGCTGAAATTTGGCATGTATGTTTCTTGGGGACCGTAGGGGTGCACTAAGAAGGGATTTCCCGAAATACCCACGGGATCGGGAAAAACGGGTAAAATAAAATGCGGGCGTCCTCTAGTATTTAAATATTTATTAAAAATCACAGACGGTTTTATTATCACATTAGAAATTGTGTATTAGGTTAATATTAAGTACGTATGTACTTAATATTAACCTAATAAGTATAGTGTATACTATACTTATATACAATCAGCCTTAATCGTTATCTCAATTAAACAATTTTAAACTAATAGTACATACATACATACATAGTCTCACGCCTATAACCCCGAAGAGGTAGGCAGAGGTGTATTCCTACACCCACTTTTCGCCAGATATACTTTAGTCCCACGTAATAAGGGGCGAGTCTATTGCCGTACCGGGCACATTTCCAGACTCCGTGCTGCTACTGAGAATTTCGTGACAGAAAAACCCAATAACACTGCCCGACCCAGGGATCGAACCCGGGACCTCCCGATCCCACGCGCACATTTATGCCGCGAGACCAACGAGGCAGTCGTATAGGGTTTGATGTCGAGTTTTCCGTCTCTTCGCAAAGATGGTATTTGCATCGTGTTATCCCTTAGTCGCCTCTTACGACACCCACGGGAAGATAGGGGGTGGTGACACTTGTATTCTATGCCGTCAACCACACGGCGAAACTAATAGTATTTGGTAAAAACAGTAAAACATTAAACTAAATATATATAACTTGTCTTTTCCCGCGTCTCTGCCAGCATGAGACTGTTTTACTTTCTTATGTATATTGATAAAAAAATCACAGCTAGTTTTCTTGATAATATAAGAACATTTAAAAGAATTGAAATCTCAAAATTATAACTCTAACACTTATAATTTAAAACCACAGATTGATTTGTAATGATATGATAAGCATTATACATAATGATAAATCGTTACAAAAAATATATATATTAAAATCTCAACATGTCTAAACAGTGTCCTACAGAGACAGAGCCACTTGTATATTGATCTAATACACTGTTAGTACTAATACTCTGTCCTGTGGTCACTGCTGTAGTGTAGTGTCCATCAATTGTCATAAAGTATACTAAAATGTCCTGTCTTATCAACTATCAATATTTTCCGTTGGTTATGAACCAGCACTATTGCACCTTGATATTTAGTTGCGTTGAGTGGAATAAAAATAATACTTTTTTTATTTTTTATTTATGAGAGTGAGAGATATGTAATAATATCTAGGCTTTGGGCTGAAATTACTGATATCCAAGTGTTTATACACAATATGTAAGAGGATAGTGGCAATTAAATGACACTGACATGACTTTTGACAGTTAAACTGTCAAACGTGTAAATAAGGTGTACCTATATAAGTCGACAGGCTCGGCTAGTTCGTCCTATTCTCCTTCGACGACTACTCAGGTACGATATGGTTCTGACTATTAAACTGCCACTGTGTTTTAATATTCTGTATTGCTTGTTCTTTTGTTTCATCATCTAGGAAACAATGTAAGATGGTGTAATCATGATCATATTGATATTGTGGGTAGTTTGATAGTTTGTGAGATATAAGTAATATAGGATAGAATAATATACCTACTGTGGATCAAGTTGTATCAATGAGATTCATTTTATACCTGTGGTATACATTTAGTAGATTGTGTTGATGCTACATAATGCTTATTATGTTCTGTTGTAAGAAAGACCTTTCTAGTAATATAAAACTACCCACAACATTGATATCTTAATATATAAAATCCTTGCGTTAGTGACTGACTGACAGACACGCTACAGCCGAAACTATTGGGCGCAGGAAGCTGAAATTTGGCATGTATGTTTCTTGGGGACCGTAGGGGTGCACTAAGAAGGGATTTCCCAAAATTCCCATGGGATCGGCCAAAACGGGTAAATTTAAAAAAAATGCAGGCGTAGCTGCTGTCATCCTCTAGTTTGATATAAATTGGCTGTATAGTTGTTTGTTAATTATTAGGTACTTATTGAAAAGAATGATCAAGAGTTTTATTGCCCGTTCTTTCTCTTGGTTCTATGCATTTGATTTGCGAACTGGGCTCGAAATGTAAATGTAGAATCACGACGTAATCTAAAGATATATCCTTGTGCCAAACTGAATAAATGAAAGTATGATTTGATAGTTGTCTCTTTTATTTATCAAAACTGTCTCTACACTATAGGGAGCTTTTATAATTCTGACATCAGAAGTGGGAAAAATTTGCGTCCACAATACTAATACATCCAATTGCAAGTTTCAGAGTCTCCTCATCGTGATGCCATGATTCTGCCTAAGCCCGTCACTGCACCGTTCAGCTGACGACGGAGAACGATTGCCCTACGATCCAGTAGCAACGTTGCCGAGAGCAAGCCGGTGGATGAGTACCGACTACATATCTTAACGATCTGCAACAGTATGCTGAAGCCAACAGCAACAACAAACTGCAAGCGCTGGTAATGTACTCCCACCAAGATTATAGCCATGAATGGTAGAAAAATATGACTATTGTGTTTATGTGGTACCAGTTTATTTTAACATGTTCATCAAAAATGTATCTGAGTATAAAACTATGTAGGTAATAGCGAAAAAGTTACAGAAAATGTATAATAGATTTTTAAAGTAGCCGATATTGTTCTAATCTGTTGGAATTTAAATAGGCAACATTTGTAGTGATTGACCGAGACTCGGTATGAGCATTGGCTGTGTTGTGCTTTGATAATAACTCTTACTAGTGTAAGTACTGATTAGCGTAATCGTCCTGCATATTTGAATTCCAAGAATGAAGTACTCTGACGAATCTTTTCATTACAAGTCGAATATGAAATGATGGTAGGTAGAATACATTTCAGAGATTTCTTCATTAATTTTGTTGGCTGTGTATTCATTACATACAAACCAATATTGCGGTGTAGGAATGTGCCTTAGCTCTGTTCCATAAGCTGTAGTTAAATTTTCGCCACAATTACCAAATTAATCAGTTCATGCTATATACTTTTATTAAATCGGATTCAAACTATAACGAAAGAAAAAAGAATAAGAATATTTTAATGTTAAGCTCTTGAATGTGTTGCCCTGGAGATAAGACTACGAAACTGTATATTTATCTTCAACATATCTTTGAAATATACTCGTATTTTTAACTGGTTAATAATTGTTTATGGCACAAAAAATTGTGTATCGAATTACAAATAATGCACTTTCTATAATTTTGTAGTGAGTAATTGTCATGTACCCAGATAATTTCCACCAGTTTACTTGCAATAGACATACTTATGATTTTGTCACTTTGATTTCTATTGGAAGAACAAAACCAAATAGCTTCCATTTGTCTCAGAGGCACCACATTTGAATGACATGGTGTAAAGATAACCTATGAGTTTTGTATAAATATTACTACAAGCGAACTTTTGTGTAGGTACAGAAATATTCTATATTATATCAAGCGGGTCTGTGTCTAGCTAGATCATATCGATAAAATGATAGTTTCGTTTAGTAACTATTTTCCTTTTATTTTTTAAACGTACCTCATCCTCCTGAGGCCTGAGGGGTCATATATGCTACGTCTAAATATATAGCTCAAGGTATTTTTATTAAAAAGTATTTATTGAAGAATGTTTTTATATTACATAGGATTAAATTGACTTGTTAAAGAAAGTGACATCATTTTGCTTATGTCTGACACTATTAGATGGCAGTGTATCCAATATTTTCAAGTAGTGTTATTTTGGTTGATAATTTCCTGTTATTTATAACGATAATAGCAGATAAAATAGTTAAAATGAAATGTGTAATAAATGCAGACATCTGTCTAATTAAATGGATCTGAAATAAGCTACCTATTCAACTAAATTGATTCAATTTGAAAATAGTTCCAAATTACATCATTGATTTTTTTCCGAAAACATTCTCATAGTTTATTTATCCATTCTCGGAAATAATACAAATAAATTCAATAAATTAATAAAATATGAGACGGTATTTATTTTCATCTGCTTTTATTCATTGAAATTATGTATTTTTATTATGAAGTGCCATGTATTAAACTGTAAACCTATTTAGACCATATAGTAATAGTCAATCTTAGGATTAGCTCTCGGTAATGAACTATCTTATCAATTTAGTATCTCTGGTATAAACACTGCGACAGATAAGCTATTTAGAGATATTTTTTATGCAAAGTTATACATGTGTACATGTACTTTGTGTGGTTCAATAAAATTGTAGGAGACCATGGCAATAATTATTAAAATGGGATTTAATCATTCTAGGTGCTTGAAGGGTTTTGTGTATTTATTTTAAACAATACTTACATGTAAGCTTACTATTTTTATATCAAACCTCTTACGAATCGTCAAATCTTAATTATAATGAAACTGAATGAACCAGATACCTAACGTAAAACACGTAAAAAAAAAACGAATTAAAAACGATGTCAGTGTTCAGATTGTGTAAATGGAATTAAAATAGCCACAATCACATGATACAATTGATAAATTAAACTGAAATTGATGAAATTAAATAAGATATTCTGCTTAATATAATAAGTATTTGTATAAGTACATTGATGTTTTTAAGTGTTGCGACCTAAATGAATAAATCTAGGTATGTATATTTGACTTATAGATATTGAAATATTAACCGACTGGTCTGAATTTAAACTTATTTTAACTAGTGTCTGGTTTGACTTTCTACACGACTATTTATTATACCGTTTCTTACCAAGAGTACTTTTACTGGCATGGGCGTCTAGTTTAACTTTAGGCAGTTCACTGACTGTTGGTAACATAAATAAGCTATTAACTAAATTGGTTCATTTTTGGTTACTGGTTTATTTACACTTTTGTACTGTTTCTACCTGCAATACATTCAGGTTAATTCAGTTTATAGCATTCCATACTGTACATTTACAGGTGGTAGACTTACAATTAGGAAACAATTATTATGGAACACTATTAGGAGAGAGGAGCAGTTTAGTAATATACTATAATAGTCTATATATTATACCTAGGTGCATTTGATATATTATAGTTAAAAGATGTATTATAGTAACATGCATTAATAGGGTCTGCTGCATTTATTATTATAAATTGATAACATTTTAGTGTATTATTAATATAGATATCAATTTTGATTATGATACGAGTAAGTTACATTTATTGTTTTTCCTACAGTTAATTTTTGTGGAATATAATAAAGAACTTTGTACTTTTAGATAGCTACGATTTATAGATTAATAACGTTTAGATATTTTTTGATGACATAGTAGCTTTTACAGATAATTTTTTTTTCTTACTAAGGTATTTAAGTTAAATTTTAAAATACATATACAAAGAAAGTAAAAGGGCGGTCTTAATATAGGTGAGAAGTTCTGATAACCATACACAGCATTACATATAAATTTCTTCTAAACAAGGATCGATAATGTAGGTAGCAGTGATGATATAAAGGTATCTGTAAATATCTATAATAATGTGATAACATCGATTTATTCATTGATGATTAAATAGTTGACGATGATTGAATTATTATTGATGATTAACTTACCGATGGTTAAGAACTTGATGATAATGCTGGCAATGATGATGATGTTGATGATAATGATTTTGATAATGATTTCATAATGATTTTGATAATGATTTTGAAAATAATATTGATAATCATTTTGATGTTGATGATATTGATAATCATTTTGATGTTGATGATATTGATGATATTGATAATCATTTTGATGTTGATGATATTTATCATATTGCCTACGAACTGCTGAAGTCTTTCGCCTTGTTCTAGCCTGGACTCATGTGCAGCAGGTTTGGGGCTAGATAGTATCAAGGAGATTGACCGTTGTTACTTGATTATTTAATGTGAAAGGAAGGGCAATGGCAATGACAGTGTATTAGAATAAAATATTGTCCTAGTATTACACTACTGTTATCATACAAGTACCTGTATACTTGTAAATCAGTGAAAACAAATTTAATTATTTACGTCAGTTGTGAATTTCAATTATTTATTTTATTTCAATTATTTATCAGCCATAAGCAGAATTACCTAACATTTTTTAATTTTTATTCTTAAAAACGTTACTTAAATTTTTATGATGCTTCGAGGGGGCTCCTTTTGTGCTAAATTATTTTTATCATTTTGTGGATGGATGACGCAGTGGTGTAATAATCTAAAATTAAATTGTACTTCTATATAACATGTGTATTGTGAATGTTAATGATCCCTTCATAGAATAGTAAATACAATTTGTAACAATGGTATCAAAGCAGCTGATACAGAAAACTTATTTCTTGATTCACAAAATGAAACCGTAATTACTGGAAATATGAGTCCAGTTTATTTTTGTGTAATTGTTTCGTACAAATGGATTATTGTTGTGATACTATTCTTATAATTGAACTTACTTAGATGACGACGTAAGTCAGTATAGCCGTAGCGGACGTAACGATACTATAGTTTTTAGATGGCTTTAATCAATATGGTAAGAATTCATTGTTACATAATACAGGGCGCCTGTCGGGCGATTGTTTAGTAAAGTGTTATTAAATTTATTGTACTTCGAGGACGAAGTTATTGTCAGTCTGGCCGTGAGAGATATGTAATAATATCTAGGCTTTGGGCTGAAATTACTGATATCCAAGAGTTTATACATAATATGTAAGAGGATAGTGGCAATTAAATTACACTGACATGACGTTTGACAGTTAAACTGTCAAACGTGTAAATAAGGTGTAAGCTGGATATATAAGTCGACAGGCTCGGCTAGCTCGTCCTTTTCTCCTTCGACGACTGCTCAGGTACGATATGGTTCTGACCTTTTAACTGCCACTGTGTTTTAATATTTTGTGTTGCTTGTTCTTTTGTTCCATCATCTAGAAAACAATGTAAGATGGTGTAATCATTATCTTATTGATTGGTAGCGCCATCTACCTTCCTATCGATAATTAATTACATCGACGTCAATCGTTCTTCGCTTGCTTGTCCAATGCGAGTGATGCTTTTTGTTTCCGTCCCTTTCTATCCCATTCCTTTAGAAGGGGCACGCCATAGCAAATTCGTCGCATGGTGCAACGACGGGCGAACAGTCTAGAAACGACGACTCGGCTGACGAGCGGTGTAAAGCATACTCGTCCCGCAAACCCATACCGCCCTATTTTTTACCGCTCCCGGGATATACAACGAGAACTAAACTACGCGCGAGTGTGGTGGAGTGATTTGGTGCAGCTTCAGGATTCCCGAAGACACCAGGAGGCTGCCATTTGAGAAGAAGAGGACGGATTTGCAAGATAGGTGTGCCCTCATCCTTCCGCCTCCTACAATACCTCCAATTCCACCCCATCTCCTATCCTAGGCGATCAGAACCCATCCCTATACAGTCCACAATATTAATAATTTTGCCAAATCGCCCAGGAACATACCGGTTTCGGTGTAAAGCCGAAACATTTTTTGATCCATACGAGTCGGATTCATTTACGTATATACGTAACCTCTCGTTTATATCTCTATACCTAGGCAGTTATAGCACCTAGCTATACTCCTAGTCCATTTATACACCCGTCGCGTGGCAATTTTCGCACGCATCCGTAGGTAATATACTTTTATGTAGCTACCTACTAACCCAATCATTATTACTGGAACTATCATAGTTGTCTTGTAAATTACATATTTCAAGCACCTTTTAATTCCACCGCCTTAAAGTGTTGCCTACTTAGGTAAAGTGATAGATACTTTAGGTATTCTTATTTTGATTCGGTCTCATTAGCCTATACTTACGTAAGCATGGCACAACAAAAGAAGCCACGCGTGTCGGAAGACAGAGAGCTGACAATCTTAGAAGCAAAACGTAATATTTTATTTGAGCGTATTCAAAACATTTACGAGCGCTCGAAGACTGCCGCTGCTGCCGATAGTAATAAGGAATCATTCCTTAGTTATTGTATGACAGTAGATAGTATTCCAACAGATTTTCATAAGTTGTTAGACGATTATAACGCAAGATTGCTTTCTACTAATCCTGATGAAAAGCCGAATTATCAGGCGTACACCTCATTCGAAGATCTTTATTGTATCATTAAGCAAATACAATCACAATTAGATGGTAAATATTCGGCACAGTCCGTTTCAGCGGCTCGCACGCCGAGATTACCGCCAATCGAGATTATGTCGTTTGACGGAGATATACGAAATTGGCCGTTATTCTATGCGAGTTTTAAGTCTACAGTGCACGATAATGGTTCTCTGACAGCTTGGATAGGTTTGCTGACAGGTTGTACTATGTATTTAATAGGTTAACTGTCACCGAAGGCCCAGTCCGTATTTGCAGGTGTCACACCCAGTGCTGAGAATTATCAGGTCATATTTTAGTCACTACTTGATAGATATCAAGACACTCGCGTCCTAGCGTCTACCTACTTTGATCAAGCTTTAAATCTTAAACTGTCCGGTGCCGCGTCAGTCGCGAATTTCCAGCTGTTTATATATAACTTCGTAACCGCGGTTAATTCTCTTAGAAACTTGAAATTAGAAGATCTTTCCGACTTTATGTTGCTTCAACTCGCTTCAAAGAAGTTTGACACGGAAACAATTCACGATGACGGAACGCAATAATAAAATACCTACACTAGATAGTTTTATTTCGTTCATCAAAGATCAGTGTCGAATATTTCATAATACGCAGTCTAGTTCATCTAGCCCGTCTAATACTAACAGCAGCAAACCAATGTCGAATAAAGCGCAAAATAGTAATAATAACTCGGTCCCTAATCCGCAATCTTACGTAACATTCTCGGAATCTAATAATAATAATTCACAGAAGTGTCTGTGCAGTAATATAGTGCACGACCATTTCTATAAGTGTCCCGCCTTTAATGGTTTAAATCCAACTGCTCGTTTCAAGTGCGTAAAAGATAACAAAGCATGCATTAATTGCTTAAGTATAAAGCATAAAACGAGTGATTGTTCTAGTAAGACGAGATGTCGTTCATGTAATCAGCGACACCACTCATTGTTGCTTTCAATAAAGGTAGTCCGTTGTCAAGCCAAGCCGCTAACCTTGACACACTTACGTCGCAGGTGCAGGCTACGATAACTGTGCCTCCCACGATTCAGAATGAAATATCGTTGTGTACGACATCCATCGCGCGGGCGACGCGCACGCGCGGACGGCCCTCGCGCATCTATAATGCTCCGCGCGGGGCCAAGCCGCAGTGTATAGCGTCCAAGACAATACTGTTAGCGACAGCGCAAGTTATCGTTTATGATATAAATGGATCGCCGCACGTGGTACGTTGTCTACTCGATAGCGCATCTCAGAGCAATTTCATAACATTTGATTGTTTGAAACGGCTCGGATTGTGGAATAACTTTAAAAATACTGACTTAGTAGTCAAAGGAATCGGCGGGTCAGCAAAACATTGCAAGGGTTCCGTAGATATTAAAATACATTAGCGTTTTGATAGGGATATTAATTTTAACATTTCTTCGCTTATTGTGGAGCGTATTACGGACACATTGCCAAACGCTAATGTGGACGAATCGCTACTCCCACACCTCGAGTCATTACCGCTGGCAGACTCGGAGTTTAGCGCGGCCCGCTACCGGTGGCGGCCGCCATCGTCACTTCCGCCACACTGAGGGGAATTATTTTAACGCCAGTACGAGCTTATTCTAGCTCCCACTCAGCAATTACATTAAGGGCCTTTGATGCAAAGCTTTTTTATTGCAACATGTGCGAATAGCGATGCTCAATAGAGCTTCACAGTTATGAATAGACTCTGGCTAAAATAACGAGTTGCGTTCCGAACGGTACGTATCGGTTCGCAGAGCATCATGTTTACAGCTTCTAACATTAAATTGTGTATATTTTTCACTTCGTTACGATTTCAAAAGTAAAATGAAAATTTTGGGTGTATTTTGAGCATATCATTCAAAAGCTGTTGATATTTTATCTCAGTCAATGTGTCCGCTGGTATTGACGTTGTATACGCCAGCTAAGACTAAATGTTAATAATTTAATATAATTTTGTGTAAAATTACTATGCTTACCGTCAGGGGATACAGTTCTCAATCTATGTTATAGTGTGAATTAATGCAGTTTGATATTAAAAGAGTCACTATTTTATAACTATTTACGGCAAGCCATACTTTTTTATTAAGTCGCTTTAAAGGAAAGTTGCGCTCTTAAGTGCAACATAATTATTCAATTTGTATTTACAAACCATTAAAGGCAGTCTTAAGTAAATGCCGTTCGGTAAGTTGCTAAAACTTCATGGTTGTTTCTCCTAATAGAATCACGTCTAACCATTAAAAATAATAATACAGTAAATAAAGTTGATAAACCTTCTCATTTGTATAATTTATGTCGTATATGCTTCCATCGGAGATTTAACAAGCGCTTTTATTATTTACTAGAGGATGCCCGCAGATTTTTTTATTTAACCGTTTCTGCCCGATCATGCAGAAATTTTGGATGCATTTTGGAGCATTGTCTGTCAGCCAGTTATTAACGCATGAATTCTATAAAATTATGCAGGTCATGTGCTATTTGAAAAAGAAATGCTTATTATTAATTTAAAAATACGGATGGCGTATAAAATGATGACTTTTTACCTTTGTCAAGTGTCTGTGGATTGTTTTTTCCCTTTGTCGTTGTGAGTTGCGTCGTTCTTTAGACAGAATACGAATGTTAAGTGTCTATATGGTTTCGTGTTCGTCCCAGTAGAATTCTCTTGAAAACTGCTTTATCTGTTTTTTTCGTATCGATTGGTCTAGATTCTGTGTATTATAAGAGTGTTAGCGTCAAGAAAATCTTGTGCTGATTCATACGTGAGGTGAGAAAGAATCGTGGACAAACACTTGTTTTTATACTTACTTTATTCTTGTGGAATATAATGAGGACCGAGTTTACCTCACATAGACACATAGAGTGAATTTTCTTGACCAAGATACTTTATGTACCGTAAAACGGGGTGAATAGATAGGTCTTTAAACTTTGTTAACGATTTTCGTAATGTTGCAGAATTGATACTCATTTTTCTAAGCATATATTTATTGAGTCTTAGGCCAGACTATTGAAATATATTTGTTTTTGTTCGGATATGTCTGTAGTTATTAAAAAAATCAACAAAATATACGTGATTTCTGTTTACCTCCCATCAGGGGACAATCGACACACCTGAGGGGTGATTAGATAAATTTCGTAGGGTTGGCTCATTGTAGTTTCCTTCCCTGAATATTTTCAAGATAAAGGCAAGCAAACTCGAGGTTTCTTATAAAAACATATATAGTTTAAAATTATAATTTCTATACAAATTGTATTATCAATAATAAAAATCAATCAAAAATAAACAAATTTAGAGTGTTTCTGGAAAAGAAAACAAAAAAAGCCACTTGACTTTAAAATGTAATATCCATTGTATAAAATCAATAATGAATTATAATCAAATTTAATCAAAAACAATAATTATTAATAATATCTACTATCTCAACACATATTGGTTCTCAAGGAACATGAACTTCAAAATCGAAGAAAAACTGAATTGATTTCTTATATTTTTCTGCAAAAGAGACTAATGAACACTTTGTAGTCGTTTGAAACTCTTCCTAAGCTTATTTAATTGTATAATGATCATATTTGCGATACTGCTTACCCCGTGGATCGGGATTATAGTTTCGAGGCAATATTGGCGCCTGATGAAATAAAATATAATTAAGAAAATTGAAAACGCTATAAGTACCTAACTAAAAGTGAAATTTGAAAGTAGATGACCACTATCAACGGTGCTTTAAACTTTGTGGCAGCCCTGACATAATCATGGTTAATCACCCCTCTTTCGTTACTAATCACCCCTTTCCTGTGTCTATTTACCATATTCGCGTGCCTATTAACCCCTCAGGCGTGTCTATTCACCCCTGTCGTGTATCTATTCACCTCGAAAAATTAAAGAAAACGAGGCTTACGAAATATGAACAATTTTATGTAATAATCCATATCATTATCCCAATAATTACAGCACAGTATATTTATAACTGCATTGACCGTAGCTTGAAGATAATTTTAAACTATTATGACCGAAATTCACCGAAACACGGAGGTTCAAAGTCACACGCACGTAACGACTTGTTTTGTTGTCAACTTTGACGACAAGTTTTGACGTATTTTGACCATGTTGCCACAAATAAAATTTTACGAGACTAAGAAATATATTGCCAAAAAATTACTAAAGTTGCGGGTTTTTTACTGGGGTTGCCGAGTTTGCCATAAAAAACGTTTGAAATTAATCCAAGATTTTTCTCTATCCCCCCCGCGAGTTCTATTCACCCCGTTTTACGGTATTATAATATTCTGTAAGAGAAGACAATTCAACTAATTAACGACTATGAATTATGACAATCATTTATTTCACAATTCCTAAGAACCTATCTTTTCTTTCAGTTTTACGTTATAGATTTTCGAAGAGATTCTAGCAACATCTTCTTTCGCCAAAATGGTCTCGGAAGTTGAGTCGTAAAAAGGCTCAACCACTTAGGTACTCGTACTATTTCATCATGGATATTGAATTCGGTGAGACTACGACAGGCAGAATAATTTAATGACTTATATTTTCCAAGTTTATAACAAACTTACTTGAAAAATTATGTCCATAGTTGAACTTTTAACTGTAATAATAATAAGAAAACTGTTAAACATTAAGAGTATTTAGTTAATCGTAACAATGAAAACGATGTATATAATCAAAAGGGCTTCTCCTGACTTTTATTTCCTTTGTTTGGCGACAATGTATTCGGATCATTAAATGTTGGCAATTACAGTGCCTTACTTCATTCTCACATCGAAACCAAAAGAAAACGTATCTTCGTTGTTGGTAAAGAATTACCTTTATTAGGTAAAAATCGTCGTGTCTGTGTTTACTTGGTTTACGCCATTACAACAATAAACAAGCGGGTTAGTTAAATACAAGCGAAGCCTAACAGGAAGAAGACCGATTGTGTTCATGACTCGAATTTTGTATGTAATAAGGATTTATGTACTGTACTTTTATTTAATTGTGGAATTACGTTTACGTCGCTATTAACAGTTGGTCTTTTAATGTTCTGAATTTAAATTGGAAACTGAAAATGTGTACAGGATTTGCCTCGTGGCCGTATGCATGGAGGCGTTGACTTTATTGAATGGACATATTTTGTCCAAAGAAATTCGCAAAATAAATAGAAATAATAATCAATTGTAATCGGTGAATACCGTAACAGATTATATTTGCTTAAAAAATTAATGAAGTTTATACAAGTGGCCCAAATCTCGTATTTTTATATGACATTGATATTATATTTTGAATGGACTCAAAAGCGGTATTCTGATAACCTAATGTCATTATCATATAATTTAAAATAAATAGTTCGTTCGATGGCACATATTTTGACGATTGTATCAATTTACGATCTCGTTACAATTTCATTCAATTACAGAAGAATACTATTTTTGTGACGTAAGTATGACACTGACATAATATCGAAACTGTATTTATTTAGGAGAATTGGGCCCCAGATATACGAACAATCAAGTTACTAAAAGGCTTCAATGTATTTCTTTGAATAAAAATATATAATTGTACTGTTTGTTATTTTAAAATAATTACAGTCTGTAAGTTTTATGGTTCCTTATACTGGTTTTATAATCATTGAATTGTAAATTACCGATTGCCCCGTGCCTCGGAGAGTACCTTATAAATAAACTGGCACTAGTCTAAACCATGGAATATCGCTATCCCTTCGAGTTGCGGAGGTCAGACAGACATTCGCTCTGTGGAAAAGCTAATATTCAGCCAAATCCAGTTAGACTAGTAAGCGGACCCCAGGTTAAAACTGGGATAACGCTAGGAGGATGATGATACTGCTTTTATAACCAAAAGCCATTTTTAAGAATTTAAGAGTCTGTTACGGTTAACATTGCAATCGACTGAGTCAATTTTGTAAAAACTTTTAAAAGCAGGTTTATGACATTATAAGATATGTAATTTTTCCTTCATATAATTATTATGTTTAATATTTTGCAAAATCACAAAAATCTTTAGTAGGAGAGCTTTAGTAAATAGTCAAATAATTCTTCACGTACACGATACACGCACAAATCAGCGCACTGGTTTAAGCGGTTGCCTTGCCTTTTTTTAAAGGGTGGATGTTGTTGGGCCTGATTCCCACACGTGACAACGCTTTGCATGGTCAAAAAATTATTGTTGATGATCATATGTGCGTCCCTTGGTTGATTGTTTGTAAGATTCCTCGTGGCACAAAATAATCCTAGAGCGCGATTATCGAAATGAAAGAAAATAGCTACTAGAACTTTTATTTAGGTTAATATGTATCTCACATTTTCTCAATCTATGTTATAGTATGATGATAATCAACATGTTATTACGTTTTCAACTTAGAAACTTTTAAACACTCGCGTTGTATGTTTAAGAATATATATATATAGACGGGAATTAACACGAACATGCAAATTAGGTATTTACAATCATACCTTATTTTGCTTGACGTTTTGAGACGGTTGCACGTCCCGTGGTCACAAGCTGACTGGTGTAGCGATGTCACTTCTCCGAGTGCGAGGTAGAAGATTCTATTTCTACCCCCGGGTCGTTGATATTCGAAGAACCGGCGCAAAACACACTAATCGTATCTGTATATTGAACATTCGCCGACTGCGCATTAAAGTGGGGTGTTGTTAGCCGAATCACAGGATTCCACGCCGATGACAATTTGAAGCCCTCTTCCCGACTGAAATTTTTATTTTTTCTGATTTCAATCGCTTCACGCACAACTCTTGGGTAAAAGTGATGTTCCGTGGAGAGGACTTGGGGACGATGAAATTCAATCCAGTGATTGGTGCCCTATTGAAGTAAATGTTCGTTTGACGGTTCTTTACAGCTGCGATGTGCTCCTTTATACGTTCAGCGATAGTCCGCTTCGTTTGCCCTATGTAAGAGCTTCCGCAGCTGCAGTTGATTTTATTGACACCTGGGGTTTGTAGCGGTAGAACATCCTTTGGTGTGCCCACCATATTGTATACTTTGGCCCCTGGTGTAAATACGGTCGGAATGGAGTAGTTTTTTAACTTGTCTCCTATTTTATCCGTAACACCTCTAATGTAGGGCATGTAGGTCGGTTGTCTATTTACCGCCGGATGTTTATCGTGCTTGATAGGCCGCGTCTTTCGTCGTTGTACCTGGTATCCGTTCTTCCTAAGTACCTACTGAACATGGTCTAGCTCTAGCTTCAAATGCTCAGAGTCACAGAGGTCATGTGCTCTGTTTTTTAGTGACGTCACAACGGATTGCAGGTGTCGAGGGTGGTGTTGCGACATAGCATGCAGGTCTGTGTGCGTAGGCTTCCGGTATACGCAGTGTGTTAAGGACCCATCTGGTCAAAATGGTAAATTAATATCATATGCTGACGACACAGCGCTTTTATTCTCGGCCAATACATACTCTGAGCTATATGACCGTGCCCAAAATGGTTTTAATATTGTTTCAAACTGGCTACACCAAAACCTGCTAACCATGAATATTGACAAAACGAAGTACATATTATTTAAAATGAGAAATACTAATCCATCACCTATTAACCTACACATTTATGCACACAACTGTAGAATGCACGCTGACCTAGCATGTACTTGTCCCACATTAGTTAAAACTGACAATATTAAATATCTAGGTATAACACTTGACACAAATCTAAATTTTCGTAACCACATCGATATTGTTTGTGCGAGAACGCGTAAATTAATTTATATTTTTGAAACTGATGCTAACCATGAATATTGACAAAACGAAGTACATATTATTTAAAATGAGAAATACTAATCCATCACCTATTAACCTACACATTTATGCACACAACTGTAGAATGCACGCTGACCTAGCATGTACTTGTCCCACATTAGTTAAAACTGACAATATTAAATATCTAGGTATAACACTTGACACAAATCTAAATTTTCGTAACCACATCGATATTGTTTGTGCGAAAACGCGTAAATTAATTTATATTTTCAAAAAACTACGTAACTTAGCCGATTACAAATTAATAAAACAGGTTTATTTAGCTTTGTGCCAATCCATATTAACATATTGCATTACAACGTGGGGTGGTGCGGCAAAATCAGTTCTTTTGCCGCTAGAACGAGCACAAAGAGCAATACTTAAAGTTGCTACCTTTCGACCTTTTAAATTCCCTACGCACCAGCTCTACTTGTCATGCAACGTGCTAACAGTGCGCCAACTATTTATACTCAACATTATACTAAAACAGCACACCGAAATCCCTTATTCTCCTATTCCTTTTGAAAGAAGAAGAAAGGACCTAGTATGTACCACACCTCACACGAATCATGTCTTTGTTAATAGATTTTACACTTTTCTAGGCCCGTTCTTATATAATAAGTTCAATAAATTACTCTATATATATAGTCATAATTATAAAATGTGCAACACAACAGTATCATTATATTTACAAAAGCTTAATTACGATGACTCAGAAAAATTACTAGTAGTTTTAAAATGAACGTTAATAATATTACTATTTTTACGTGTTTTTTCGCACTGATAATAACTTATCAGAATATTACTAACTGAACAGAATTTTAAATAGTATTTCGTAATTGTATTATTAATTTTAAATAAATTAGTCTCTAATAATTTACTATAAATCTTAATTTAATTACTTTCACAATAAGTTATATTATAGCATACAATTAAATATTATAGTCATTTGTATCATTACGTAATAATCAAGCGTCAGCTCGAAACACAGGTATAACCTAGTTCGAGTGGGTAGCCGATGTATTATAAGTATTATAACGCAATCTTAGTTTTTTTGCCAATAGTGCAAATAGTTATTTTTTAGCCTTATGTACACTATTGTTTATATGCCATATAATTATGATATTATGTAAAACTAAATATAAGACTTTAGGCTAGTTATACCAATTAACCTAATTTAAGGCTAATTGTACTGTACCTTTTTGTATTTTTGAGGATAAATAAAATTATTATTATTATTATTATAAATTATATTCATGTATACCAATTTTACTTGCAGTTAATACCGGTCAGCATGACCGGCATTGCCCGACTAGAAACATTTCCGTAAAAAAAATTCTAGATAGGAAACCTGACCAAATAAGTTAAAAAACGATTATCACTCTGAATGCTACGTAATTATGGTGCAACAATCCTAGGTAACAATGTAAGAAACGTAAAATTATAAACTAGGGATGATGCGTATATACTGGTACAGGTATAAATACCCAGTACGAACATGGAGTACGCATACCGGGTATGTACGGTAGAGACCCGGACCGCACCCGATAGGTATTGTACGAACTGCGCGCCGAACGAAGTCGCATGACCACCGGCCCGTACGTACCTATACCTGATCATAAGTTGTACCCGGTCTCCGTTCGACACCGCGCCGCGCCTCGTACCGCTAGCGCCCGACTCATAGATTATACAGATATACTGGTAGCCCGACTCGTCGGATACGGCGCGGATAAGATGATATTAGGTGTTTCTACTTTGGTCGACAATTTTATTTGAACTGTTTTGATGTTTGATAAAATTCTTACAATTTAAGAAATTATCATTCCGACGATCTCGTTACGATCGCCGGAATCGGTTGGGGATGTGGGTTGCTCAAGATCGGTCTGTGTGGAAAACCTTGAGGGAAGCATATGTCCAGCATTTGGCTGATATTAAAAATAATAACAACAAACGTCTTATACACGGAACCATAATATGACAGCGCGGTGGCGAGTCTACTGATTTAGAATTTCGAGTATTTCTACAATAATAATAAGTAGCTGGTGCGACCGAGATTCGCTTGGCTATTCTATTTTTTTGTGGCGTTTTCCCGGGAAACCTAACTATGTAGATAAACTTACCAAGCCAAACTCTATCTAAATATATAGGTATGTATTCCTCGTTTAAAGTAATAAAGTATATAGTCTGAAAATCTAAATAACTGGAAAAAGCGGGTCCCACGTGTCAATTGGACCTGGGTGAGCCAAAAGAGTCATCAAACTGATGAAAAAGTCTGTAAGAGCCTCCAAAAGGAAGCCGTCTAAGACCTGCCCTGAAAATACCTATAGGTATTTTAATACTGGGTTTCTGTACTGGGTGCATGGCCATACCCGTACCCGTGAGGCCGGGTATGGAATGTTGCAGGTATATCTCATGCCTATTATAAACACTCACCTCTTATTGTTTTTCCCCGAAATTTTACATCAACTAGGCGCGAAAACAATCGAAGTGCGTTCATCCAGGATGTCAGCTGCGGAATGAAGCGGAAATCAGAGCGTTGCCGCTCGTCAACATCACGCCACTCGCTGTGTATGTGTGTGTGCGTCAGAACGCAGTAGTTTGGGCGATTTTGTATTGACCGGTATTACCTCCTGACCGGTGTTACCCGGTTCTACCCCATATACAAATATTATCCGCTAGTTTGTCTGTAAATACCGTAACAAAATACACATTTATGAGATATTAATAACATTTTGATGTTCACTGTACGATTTCAAAATGATAAACAAGCACCTGTTCTGGTAAGAAATTTGGTTTAAAAAAAATTAGTATAGTTTGCCTGATTAACGTTTTTCATAGAGCGCATGATGTGTTATGAGTACGATAATATTATACCAATTATTGTCATAACCAAATATAGGTACTGAAACAGGTTAAAGGGTGCAGAGACCTCTCCTAAATAAATATTTATTTTATTTATTTATTTTCAGCCTGTAGTGTCCCACTGCAGGGCAAAGGCCTCCCTCTCCTTTTTCCATAGGTCTCTATTTTGTGCTAGCACAGGCCAGTCCTTCCTATACGAGTCCAGTTCGTCCCGCCATCGTCGTCTCGGCCTTCCACGTTGTCGCCTAGCACCTTCGGGGACCCAATTAGTGGCGATTTTGGCCCAAAGGTCTTCCGGCATGCGGCAAACGTGGCCTGCCCAGTCCCATTTGAGTTTGCAGGCTTTGTGGGTGACATCGGCGATTTTTGTTTTGGAGCGTAGTATTGTATTTTTTACGCGGTCTGTTAAACGGACTCCTAGCATACTACGCTCCATTGCTCGCTGGCAGACCTCGAGTGCGGACCTCTGTTGAGCAGTCAAAGACCATGTTTGTGCACCATACGTGAGAATGGGGAGAACGCACATGTCCATGAGTTTACGCTTGTGACATAATGGGAGATCTCCTTTCATTAGGTCTTTCATCGACCAGTAGCTCTTCCAGGCGTTTTCTATGCGACGCATGACTTCTCTGTCTTGTCTCGCCTGGAAAGAGACTACTTGGCCAAGGTATAAATATTCCTGGACATATGCGATCTCCGCACTCCCTACGTTTAGATTTATTTCTGTGCTGTTAGTCATTATTTTGGTCTTTGACATGTTCATTCGAAGTCCTATCCTGTGGCTCGCCTCATGCAGCTCGTTAAGCATGACACCCAGTTCCTCTGCTGAAGATGACAACAGAACAATGTCGTCGGCAAATCGAAGGTTTGTCAACCTCTTTTCACCGACGGCAATACCTTTGTCAGTCCACTCGTCGGATAACTCTTTAAAAACCTCTTCTAGGGTGGCTGTAAATAATTTAGGGGACAGCGGGTCACCTTGTTTCACTCCAATTTGGATAGGAAAGACTGGTCCTGTGGAATTAATTCGTACTGCTGCTGTGCTATTACTATAAATATTTCTAATAAGGTCAATGTAGCCTATTTCTACTCCCTGTGCGTGTAGTGCACTGAATAGTGCATCGTGTTTAATGCTGTCGAATGCCTTAGTATAATCGACAAATGCCAGGTACAAAGGTTTTTTGAACTCGATGCACTTTTCGATTATTTGGTTCAAACAGTGTAGATGGTCTGTGGTAGATAAGCCCTGACGGAATCCTGCTTGCTCTGGGGGTTGGTGAGAATCTAGTATGTATGAAATTCGGTTTTCTATAACTTTAATGAAAATTTTATACAAATGAGATACTAAGCTAATCGGCCGATAATTGTTCAAATCAGTTTTGTCGCCTTTTTTGTGGAGAAGAATTATTAATGAGTGGCAAAATTTATTGGGAATTATTTTTGTTTCAAGGATTCTGTTAAATAAGTTAGTTATGTGGGGGAGTAGTACAGGCTCACCAGTTTTGAGGGCTTCTGTGGATATTCCGTCTTCACCAGGTGTTCTGCCGAACTTTATGTTTAAAATTGCGCAATGAATCTCGGATTCTGTAATTGGAGGTATACTGTCTGTGGGTTGTCCAGTAATAGCATCCGCTCTATGTGAAGTAACTGTGTTGTCATTAGCGTATAAGTTTCGGTAGAAATCTGAGCATATTTTTAAAACTTTGTGTCCTTCTCGGTGAATCACACCTAAATCGTCTTTGATGCTGGTCATAGCCGAACGTCTGGTTTCTGAACAACTTAAAGCTGATTTCAAAGATTTATTATTTTCTAAGGCTATTTGAACCAGATTATTGTTATAGCGGCGTCTATCTTTTCTAATGCTTCTTTTAACATTCCTGTCTAAATGTCTAAACTCTGCCGAATTGTACTTACAATAAAGCCGTTCCTGTATAAGTGATTTAGTTTCATTGCTAAGTTTGAGGTGTTTACGCTTTTGTTGTTGAATTTTAGAACTGGCTTTCTTAACACATTTTATTATAGCTTGGTATTGTTGGTCTGTATTTCTTAATTCTGAAGGCTGTAGTAAGTCAAAACTGTTTTTAAGTTCTAAATTAAATTTGTCTTCAGATAATATTAAGGTAGTTTTATCGATACGTTTAATTGTACTATTAATTAATTGAAATCTATTAATTTTATCATCAAATTTTGCAGTAACACGTACTGGTCTATGGTCTGACGAAAATCGAATTTTATTAAGTATCTGGAATTTAGTAACTATTTGTTTCTTAGATGACAAGCAGAAGTCTATTTCATTTTTGGTTACTCTATCAGATGAGAACCACGTCCATCGCCTCTGTGGCTTTTTATAAAAGTAACTATTGGAAACAGTTAAACTTTGGCCAGAAGCAAATTGTAGTAGACGTTTCCCACGTTCGTTTCTCATGCCTAAACCGTATGGACCCAAGATGGTTGGATTATCTTGTTCTTCTCTGATACCCAGTTTAGCGTTAAAATCGCCAAGAATTAAAGTCCAGGTACCCTTATGTTCATCACATGCCTTATCTAATAAGTCATAAAACTCCTCAACTTCGTCGTCTGGGTGTGATGATGTTGGAGCATAAATTTGGATGACGGTAAGAACTTTATTTTCTGTGACGGAAAATTTCAATAAAGCTATTCTATCAGAGTATGAGACAAATTCAATAATGTTAGATTTCCACCGTGATGCAACTAAAAAGCCAACGCCAGACTGACCTCCACTTTTTCCCTTATAATAGAAAGTACTGTTTTTGCGTTCTAGTGTATCTTCGCCTTCTCTTCTCACCTCTGACAGTCCTACAATATCCCACTTTATATATTCTAAAGCATTTTCAAGTTCTATTAGCCGGTCTTCGTTTCTTAAAGTCCGTACATTATAAGTAATTATGTTTAATTTCTCAGAATCCTTGTAGCTTGCCGAGTTCGTTTGACAGTTTAAGATTCTCGCCCGGAGATTATCACCCCTGACACCAAGGGAGTCTGGCATACTGTCATAGCTTCCCCCCCGGGAGTCGCCAGGCACTTGGGGATTGTTTATCGTGTGGTTCATTCAGAGAGGGGAGTTTAGACAAGATAACTCACCGCGCTTGTCCATTGCGGGTTGGTGAGTGCGCAGTAAGCCTTCTAACTCGGATTTTGGATGCTACCGTTGGTATACAAGATACTCATCCGCTACCACCCTAACTTGACATCCTGCACTGATGCCGAGTATCCACAGAATAACCTCGTGAGAACCAAGAAGCTCTTGAGCTTATGAGTGGGTATGGTTTGATTTCGGAGTTTTCCGTCTCCTAGATGAGTTGCAGACCAATGCTAAGGAAGCCCATCTCCCCCTAAATAAATACAGTTTCGATATAATATCAGTGTCATACTTACGTCACAAAAAGCGTATTCTTCCAAACTATCTGATATTTGAATGAAATAGTAACGAGATCGTAATTGAAACAAGTGTAATTGAAACAAGTGTCAATTGGTATGTGTTAACGACGAACTGTTTATTTCAAATTATACGATAGTGACATTAAATTATACGATAATCAGAATAAAGTTTCTGAGAACATTCAAAATTTAATTTCAATGTCATAAAAAAATACGAGAATTCGGCCGCTCTTATTATGTTAAATTCTCTATTGTATTGTAATGGGTTCGATTTTAGGATCTATATTACTACTGAATTCGTCTTTTATTGTGTTCCGAGCCAGATCCACATTAAGGAGTTTGGTTAAATAGTGAATGTTGTTAATAGCCAAGAAACTTTTACTACTTCGATAGATATGATTCGTAATATATGTACGTTTTGTAAAGTATGCTAGCCGCAATTCCCGTGGCCTAGCGGCATATCGCGGTGGTTTTACCGTTGAATTCAAAATTCAATCTATCCATTTCTTTGAGATTTAAGATACATATTTGACATAAGCCCCAAACAAAGTACATAAAATATAATAATATATAATAATATTCTACCACACACACACATCACCATCTAGTCCCAAGCTAAGCAGAGCTTGTGTTATGGGTACTAGATAATGGATTAACATACATATATACTTTTTTTTGTAAATACATACATATTATATATAGTAACACCCAGACCAAGACAAACCACATGTTCATGCACACAAATGTTTGACTTGAGCGGGAATCGAACCCGCGACTTTGCGTAGCAGTCGTCAAATATATAATACATCAAACATGTATCTCGAATCTCCAAATCTATGGATAGATCGAACATTCCAACCGGCCATTAGTCGATAGACCCCAAACGCATTAACGGAAGAGTCACAGACAATCTCTCTGAATGCCCCATGATGCGGCAGATGAATAACATTAATGGCAATTTCGAACACACTGGGCTACCGCTGCCTTTCCGAATGACTACATATGTTTATAGTACAATGAAACCCCATTATAGAAACAGCGTTAATATGAAGGTGATCTATTACTTTTGTTGTTACTGTTGTAGATCAGTGAGTAGCCGACTTCATACGAAGCGGTAAGTCGATCTCAAACATGGTCAAATATCAAATGAAAACTCAAAACCGTAATACAAAAGTATCTGCAGCCTTTCTTAAGTTCTTCTTTAAATAAATAACTGCATTATATCAGAATTTTACTGCGAGCGGTATTTGCAATCATTTTAAAAGACCGATAGATTTCAAATTAAATTGAAAGTAGCATATGCTGTAGGTATTTTGTGTTAAATACTGTGAAGGCTATGTTAATTTAATATTGTAAATCGCAACGTAAATACGCTGACACACTTTCAACCTTATTATTATTTCAACAACTTCATAATTCAAATAGTCCAACAAAAAACCTAACTTGAATAGAAATAATGGTTTAAAGTAAATTTACTAGTTTTGCAATGCAAGTGAAAATTTCCACATACATGCCGTAGCGTTCGTAGACTCGTAGCGGTGTAGCACGTAGCGCTAGGTGAATGCGAGGTCATTTATAAATCCACTTCATATCGCGTGATTTGGTTTGCTAACCGGAGTGAGACATGAGCCCCTGTCAGCCACGCTAAATGTATGGAACTCTCGTTACACTTGCAACGATAAGGCCAATTTATACGGCTCCGTAGTACGGCGCATTAAGCCGCGATAGTGTTCGCGAAGAGACGCTCACATCGCGACTTTATGTGATTGTATTCATAGTTGAAGACTCTTGAAGCGATTGCACTCAAATATCAAAGCTTTCCGATAATATTGATAGCAAATACACTTTGTTTTTAGCTCTGCTATTATATTGTACTGTGACAATATCAACTTTAAAAAATATTAGCATAGAGAGTTGGCTGTCTGATCAATATTTTTGTGGCAGAAATAAATTATCCTTTTTTTACAGTGTATCGCGCTGTGCATTTAAATTTTAGTTAATATAAACAAAAACGAACGAACAAAAATTTCACACTAAAAGTTTAATGAAAATGGTCCCTAACAGTCAATTACTGAACACGGTGTCGCTTAGTGACTATAATAAACGATCTACAGATATTGCTATTGGCATAATAACATCGTTTGATGGAAGCGATCGCTTGTGAAAGTCGACGTCGAGTTTTAGTTCGACGTTCAATCTAAATAGAGATCAAAAATATTGTGATTCTTATGCAGTTATATAATTATATTTTTTTTATAGATTCACGCCTGAATCCACGAAAGGGTAAACAGAGGTGTAATATTACCACAAATAGGTTTTAGGTCCCACGTAAGAGGGGGCGAGCCTATTGCCGTTATGGGGCACATCACCAGACTCCGTGCTGCTACTGAGAATTTGGAAAAAACCAGTAACACTTTTGCCCGACCTGGGAATCGAACCCGGGACCTCCGATCAGCAGTTGCATACGCTATCCACTAGACCACGAAGACGGTTATAAAATGATAAAATATTATATATACCAGATATTATTATTCCATGAGCGCGTCTCGGCCAGACGACCTGAGATCTCACGCAGCGCCTCGGCCCAACGGGACGTCGAGTCAGCCATCATGGACACGTGGTAACCCATGTCACGGAAGTACTCGGACAGAGTGATACCTAGGGATAAAATGAAGTAGCTTTCTTCAAAATTTACGTCATCATCATAAAACCTTTTCGAAGTCCACTGCTGGAAATGGTACGCGTGTATGGTTGTCATCTTTTTCCGTTTCCTGACAATTGCTTCAACTGTATTATAAGCTTCGTGTATTTGCCTTAGTGGCTTTTACTACAAGCACGGAATGAAATGGAGTAGTGATACTTTGTATTATTACTATACGGACAAAAAATGTACATACTATGGGACTAATTATATATCTATTTGCCACACATTTAAATGGTGTGAACAAAAAATATAATAATAATATTCTACCACATACACACATCACCATCTAGTCCCAAACTAAGCAGAGCTTGTACTATGGGTACTAGATAATGAATAAACATACAAATATACTTTATTTTTGTAAATACATACATATTATTCATAGAAACACCCAGAAAAGAAAAGTTTCACATGCATACTAAGTTAACACGAGATAGTTGTATGAATTCAACATTCACGTAGAGACGTGTTCGGTATTCTATCGAGTCGAACTGAACGCGGTTACTCGCTTCGACAACCGAATGGACAACTAGGGAAGCAATTACCATAAATAATTTGTCACTTCTAAATTAATAAACGTTTGGCAATAACTCAAATTTAATTTAACGCAATGCCGTCGAAATTATACGCCAATTATATTGTTATCCACTTCTATCGTTTTACAGGCTATTTGTGGACGCGTTCTGTTTTATTGTGTTTTCATATTGTTAACCGGTCAAACTTAATACGTTTAGGTTCATCTTTTCACTTAATTCGGTGTTCCACGATTTGCATTATCTACACAACACATTTTATAACATTGTAGCTGCCGGTCGAATGGTATTTTTTTATAAGTCTTGTTTTCCACCTCTGGAATAGTAGTATTGTTTTATTATTTAAATTCGAAATATTTATCTATTGGAGTGTAAATATGAAGCAATAATTTTTCTCTATCAAAGTTAACTCTCATAAGAAGAAGGAAATGCAGTTAAAATAGAACGGCACATCGTGACACTTTTGTGTCTCCAAATAATATATTTCTTGGCTCTCAACCTTGAGTATGTTTTTATGATTATATTCTACAACTAAGCCCAGCCGCATACATACCTACAACTGCTATATCGATCAAACTGTTTGCTCAAGTTGTGTGCTTTTAAGATTTCATGGCGATTTGCCTATTGACTTGTCGTCTATTACATAGATGCGTATCGACTGTTTCGTCGAGTGTATACGCGCTCCAATACAAGCCAATACACTTTGAACGATTTTCGATAGTTGTTCTTTTTTCATTATTAATCAATTTTTGGTTTTTTATTTTATAGCATACAACTAAATAGTTTTCGCTTAAAAATTGTATATATACGGAAGGCCTACAGCGACCTACGTACATATAATTTCAAAACGAAACGACCAGAATGAAATAACTTGGAGTACAGTCCGATTTATATTTATCGCTTTTATGGAATCAAAAATAGCTGATATTTGCCCTAAAGAGTTAAACTCGGCGCCGTTCTCAGAATACACTTGGGAACAATAAGTCTAAGAATATATTGTGTATTTCAGCGCGCAGTATCTGATGTTACAGAACACCTTCCCGATATATCAGCCATTTACGAAAGTGCTCTTGAGTGACGGATTATAAAAAGAGATACAATTGAAAACTTAAAAAAAATAAAGTGCCCTTTTCATCATGACTAAACTAGCTTTAAGTGAAGTCGCTATCTTTGTCCAAGTAAGGGTACTACTTTCAGGTGATTTCAATTATTACACGGATTTGATAAGGATATTGATATTATTTAAATAAATACTTTTGAAAGCTTTGTATAAAACTTGTATTTAAAAAATGAAAATAAAACATAATTTAGCATTCAAGTAGTATTAGCTTATTTTCAATAGTACCTGAAAAGCTCTGCAATGTCAATAAAGTACAAATATGTATAATTTGTAAGTAAACTCTAAAGTGTACTTATTTTGTTAACTTTCCTGCTACACATGTCCAAGCGTACAGTGTAAGTTATTCCGTTTAAATCACAGTTTGTCTAGCATTACAGTCCCGTAGCACTCTGACGGATGATCATTGCGCATGCTAACTACCTCGTACTCCAAACTACTTGTGACAACTTGCAGCTCTTAACGGCACATAATATGTTTATAGCCGTACGGTACGCCGTAAACCTAAGAAATCTTCGTCACTACCTACTAATATAGTTGCCAAATGGTCTAAGTTTCGGCTAAATTATAATCTGCGCATATCTTTCGTGCTTTAATTTATGTGTTTGGAAAGGCCAACCTCACATTACTTACTTACTTATCGTGTCGATGTCAACACATTTTATAAAATTTTGGACCAGTTTTCAGCAACGCTGAAAACTGAAAACTCCTAGCACATTGAGCGTGCGCATTCCTAGAGCGGCTGGCGTTCGCCCAGCGTGCGCTCGGCGTTTACACACGCCGAACGGACACCGGGCGCAAACTCGAAGAACTCGCGAACGGCCTCAGTCTGCTTGAGTGTAGAGCTATTGTAGTTGAGTGATAACGATAGGGGGTAATACTAGTACATTACATTCTCATACATGCACGTATATACGTCTATACTCGCAGACAACAACACGCATGCAATCAAAGTGTAAGTGTGTCTAAATGTTAATTTTTTTTGTTTTCTTTAATTTATTAATTTTGTTTTGTTTATAATTCTTTTTTAAAGACAGCTCCCGCATTAGGACTAAATCCTGTGTCACGGGGGACTTTACAAACATACAACTAACGGACACAATGAACACTCAAACTAGAAACAACAATTTGTGAATTACACAAAGTGTTGCCTCATGTTGGAATCGAACCCACAACACTCGGCGCAGTGTCAAGTGATGAGGCGGCCGCTTAAACCACTACGCCAACCGTGCAGACACTTACTTAAACAACATACCATTACTTTACTACTAATGTGATAGACATTGTTATTTGTTAATTGTGTTGTAGGTTTATAAGTCTAGTTTTTGTTGTATATAAATAAATAATAAATTAGAATGTATATAAAGCGTCTCTACTACTTAGTTGCATAAGTATAAGTTTTATGTATCGCCAGAAGACACTAACTCCTCAAACGCAGGTCTATTGTACGCACTTCCGAAGTCACGGCCGAATGTTTTTGAAAATTGTACTTAGTATTCAAATAAATTTTAATAATTACTATCACAAAACTATTTATATGATCCTAACGGAATCAAACCTAAATTGACAAATGATCTCTACGAAATTTATTTTATTCAACGTTGGGACATCTAAAATGACATATTTAATTAAACTTAATACCGCTAATTTAAAATGTCGTATATTTTCACTTACTACACTCACAAGACTTAAAACTAATATTTAAATGTAAAGGAAACCCAACCGACAACTTATTTAAACAGTTTCTATATTTGAACAAAATTGATTGCGTGTTCGAATAGCTATCAGTGAAATATAACACGCATTAGGCACGTGATCAAACTTAGCTCTCTCTAGTGTCATACAGAAATTGAATACTGTTTGTTGTTTATTAAGTTTAAAACGGTTACGCGCCAAAATGTAATCCTGCTATCGAAGCGAGACTCGAATACATTGTTATTTCAAACTGAACACGAATGTTCGTAGTAAACCTTTGTTTTAGCGCAGTCTTCACAATGTTACAGGTAAATTACTCATGTTTAACAGCAAATAGAGATGCTACGCTGTGTTAACTGCGTGAATAAGTATGTAGCGGTAGCTACAACTGAGGACATCTATCGTATAATGACATAGACTATCAACACTGACGACATCTAACATGTAAGTGAACTTAGCAGATCAGTGTCCAGCAGATCAAAAATAAATCCGAGTTCTTATCGCATGCAGCCGAGTTCCATAGTTCCTTATACTTTTAAGAAATAGTTCTGCCATTTTTACCATAAATAATCACTAAATGATCTGCTAGCAACAGGTCAAATATAAAAGTGAGTTCTTCCTACATGCGAATGAGTTCTACAGTTCCTGATACTATTCAGCAATAGTTCTGAACCTATGTTCGAGTATCAGCATAACAATAAAATAAAAGAGGCCTTTCAAGCAATTATTGACAGGCATTACTCTTGGGTTTTGGACAGATCCGTATCAAAACTCCTTTGTACATAAGAGATCCGTATCAGAACTGTAATCTAGAACTCGATTCTAGGTGATAACTCACAAAAAAGTGCCAGCAGAGCATATCACAAGGTCTAAAAATCGAAAAATTACATTTTTCTCAATTTAAAATTTCAGACAAATCTCAGGAGCTAGAACTCCTTAGTTCTTTACAGATCCGTATCAGAACTGTAATCTAGATTTAAATTCTAGTCGAGAACTCACAAAAAAGTGCCAGCAGAGCATGTCATAATGTATAAACATAGAAAATTACATTTGCGTCAATTTAAATTTTCATACAAATCTCAAGAGCTAAAACACTTTCGTTCTTAACAGATCCGTTTTAGAACTGTTATCTAGAACTAAATTCTAGTCGAGAACTAACAATAAAGTGCCAGCTGAGCATTTCATATGGTATAAATATAGAAAATTACATTTTCGTCAATTTAAATTTTCATAAAAATCTCAGGAGCTAAAACACTTTACTTCTTAACAGATCCGTATTAGAATTGTAATCTAGAACTCGGTTCTAGGCGAGAACTCACAATAAAGTGCCAGCAGAGCATGTCACGAGGTATAAACATAGAAAATTACGTTTTCGTCAACTTAAAGTTTCAGAAAAATCTCGGAAACTACAATTCTTTAGTTCTTAACAGATCCGTATTAAACACACAGTGCCGGCGGCACAGGCCGCCTTTTTTTTTTTGGTTTCGGGTTGGAAAATCCTCATGGAGTCCCTTCGCCCTGGGGGGAAGGACGAAGGGGACTGTCAGACTCTTACTGACTAAAAACCAACCCGTGCTCCTCATGTACCCATGTGTCGGAGGGTAGGGTTTCACCGAAGCATTCCTCGCTACCCCCGACGGGTTATTGGCCCGCCAGATGGTCAGGCAGGCCCCGAACGAAACCCTCTTGGCGGCGGATGAAGGTGTTGGGCTCCGCCGCCAAAAAACCCAGCGGCCGCAGAGGATAGTGAGGACGGCAACGCAACACCGCATCTCCTCTTCCTCTGCGGCCCCACCGCGACGCAACGATGGTGCGCCCCCATTTGGTCGCGGGAGATAGGGCGCGGCAACGCAACAAAGACACGCCTCTCCTCCCGCGACCGCACCTATGGACGCGTCCTACGCAGGCCTCACGCAAGCCCACGTGGAGCGTCCCCTCCCGGGATCCCGCTTGGCTTCAACGTGGGTGAAAATCAAATCCACGGTTACTAAGCCCCTCCCCACCACGACAAGGTGGAGATCCCACGGGGGCGGGGGCACAGGCCGCCTGCTTTTGCAGCGCGACACGTACCGCCGGCTTTTGGCGGGCGTCGGTGCCGGAACTATCCTGATAAATATAGTTTAAATTTTTCACACGTGATTACTATATTAAGAACTGAACAACTTCCGGTGGATTGCGGTCCACTAAGTACGGTTACCTAGGCTGGTCAGAGGATCCTCCCTCTATTTGGAGGAACACCACACCTTATTCCATTACAAGTAAATTTTTAAAAAGCATATACACCTTTCCCCTCTTTAAAGGTCCTTAAATACTAACTAATTAAGTGTAATTCAATGCGTACCTAAAACGTTTTTTTTTTTGGAACACAAGTACTTGTATTTAATTAAACGTATGTACATATATTTATTCAGTTGCGTACGCAATTTCAAAGCTCAATTCCCACTTGAGAAATGTCAAATAAACTTATTTTCATTTGAAGTGACTGTATTAGCTCCTAACAAGGCTTTTATGAAAAGGAAAAAACATATTTTCTGACAGCTGTTTAGGCTGTAAAGATTATTGAAGTTGTCATCGTAATTAATTTGTGTTTTGTAAGTACGTAAATTAGGTACACTATCCATCCGTACTTCTTAGTGCTGCGCTGACTGAAACGTGTTTTATGTGTAGGTAGTTACCTACTGTTACACGTGCTGTACGTAAAATAGCTCGCTTTTATAAACATATTTTACATGTAATGACATGTAAAATATGTTTATAAAAGCGAGGAAAAAACGTCTTTGCAACAGCTTATTTTACCATCTATAGCGCTAGGCACTGCTTGTTGCTTCTTGCTGGTTTTTTAATTCTTTTGGCGTCATGTTGATTTGCGTTTTTATTCAATTTACATTGTAGAGGGTTATTTTAAAACTAAGCAGATTATATCCATTTTTAGGTACAGACCTCCGTCGTATAATTAAACAAGTTGGTTCACTGGATCGCGGATATAATTATTATTATATTTTAAGAGAGATTTGTTGACATTTGTCACTGTTTCTTTTAGATCCTTGATTTCCGACCTTAAAATTTCAATCCCGCTTTGGCTTAGAATATTTTTATATAGAATAATGTAAAAAAATATATACTAATCAGTACAATTTTATTACGATTATTTCCCATATATTGTCCCAAACTAGTAATAAGTTGTACCAAGTGATTCCAACAATATATTTATATTCAAAATGACAGTGTACCTAAAGAGCAAACACACATACATACATTACTCCACTAAACGTATAAGATAAGGGGCCGGCCGAAATTACTAAGACAGTGTTATAAATATCGAAATTTTGAGATCTAATAAACTGTCAGAAGAAATGGGCCAACGCAACAATATACAACGCTGCTCGACCATATCTATTCAGTTATTTATTATATAGCCGTGACGGAAACTTATGATGAAATATACACTACGAAATGTTGACTGACGATAGTACAGGCGAGTACTGTTTCCTTCAAACTGGCTATTTGGACTTATTAAATTGAATTCTAAGGTATAGATAATAATGATCCAATTTAATTTATCACGTTTGAAGACTTCAACTTTTTTAAAGACATGACATATGACTTATATAAGTCTATGTTCCAAGTTTGAATTTAAGTTATGTATGATATTTTTCAAATCGTATTTTAAAAATGTTGATAGTGGAACTGATAGATGTCGGGGTCAGAAGTTGTTAATCACAAATTACATTTGAGTAAAGCACATGATTTTTTGCACATAAGTATTTTGAAAAACGTACGAATATGTACCAACTTCAGACTGTCAGGGTAATCATGACTTTAAGTTCGAGCTTGGGTCAAGGGTAAGCGACAGAGAAGAATACACTCAGACGCAGCACAAATAATCGTGCTTTTCACACAAGGAATTGTCCAGGTTGAGAATCGAACCTGCGATCTACGACTTCGCAGTTATTGTCACCGACCACCAGACCAGTTCAATAGGTCAGTCAACTTTACCGTGACCCCGCCGGAAGTGAGGCTACCCGTTTCAAAAACTGCACGTAAGACAAAGGGAACTAAGCACCAAATAATTATCACCACTTACAATAGTCATTATCTTAATCTACTTAATCTGCTTTAGACAAAATTCATACATACATACATACATAGACTCACGCCTGTTTCCCCGAAGGGGTAGGCAGAGGCATATTAAACGCCCACTTTTCGCCAGTGTTTTGATCCCACGTAATAGGTGGCGAGCCTATTGCCGCTTATTGGGACATTTTGTTTGCCAGAGCCTCGTCCGTTGATCGGCAGGTGCACCACTTGCAAGTGAGGTTGGCTTGGGACCCTAAGTTCTTGGTGGGAACCCTATGCACTCAAAATCATCCCAAAAATAGTCAAAACATTTTCAAATACATTTCAACCGATACATGTACTTGGCATGCTAGTCGAGTCAGTAATTCTATACATGACTGTTACAATAAACCCCCACTTGCAATCATTGCGGCGAACTTGGCCATTCCTTCAAAGAATGTAGCAGCAAGTCGGCCTCTCCAAATTGTGCAACGTGCAAACGTTTTAAGAGGAAATCCAACCATCAAACTGGTGACCTAAACTGTCCTGCACGTAAGTATGCTGAGGATAAATACATACTATCCATAGATTATGAGGGCGCCTAAGAGCGTCACTTTCTATTGTATTTATTAAGCGCGTTTACTTATTCAACTTTTATATTTTACTTGTTTACAGTTTTTACATATAATTATAAATGACCAACCAATTGATCAGTGACCTAGATAATTTTTCTGTGTCTGGAACAAAAATATGTGATGTCGATGCGTGTAAATATTCTGTACCGAGTAGTGAAAAGGTGCTGACTTTGCTGACACAAAATATTTGCAGCATAAACCGTAATATAAATGGTTTTGAATTATTATTACATAATCTCGATGTTAACTGTGACATTATAGTGTTAATTACAGAATGTTGGCTGTCAAGCCATACAACTGCTCTTCCACTTCTTGATAGATATTGTGTACACAAAACGGAAACTAAGTTGAATCAAAATGATGGTCTAGTAGTCTACTCTAAAAATAATTTGAATATATCCGTGGAGGAACCTTTATTTCTGGGCAGTAATTGCTTGATAGTTAAGATCAATTTAGATACAGTAGTTTTAGCAATTTATAGGCCGCCTTCGCAAAATATTGAATTATTTTTGGAATCGCTAGACACACATTTAAAAAGGTTATCGCATTTTCAGAACATTATACTGACAGGTGATATAAATATTAACATCGCGTCTCAAAGAACCGACATTCATGCACATAGTTACCTAAACATTTGCTCATTTCATGGGTTGTTACCAACACATTATCACCCAACTCACCAAAGTGGTTCATGCTAAGACCATTTCATTATAAAGTCAATTAAGCCAACAATAACATTAATAACTAATTCATCATTAACAGATCACTGTGCTATTCTATTGACCGTAAAATTATCTTCGCCCAGGAACAACTGCACACGCAGCTATGCAAAAGTGGACATGAAAGCCCTCGCAAGTAGTATCAGTAGCATAGATTTTAAACCAAATTTTAACTCTAAGGATGCGAATAGTTCTCTACAGTGTTTTATAAGCTCAGTGCAAGATGCAGTAACAAAACATACGTCATTTATATATACGTCTCGAAAATATACTAACATAAAACCTTGGATTACTCCCGGCTTGGTTCGTTGCATAAGACACCGAGATAGACTCTATCAAAAACTAAAACTGGCACCTGACAATGAAATACTATCCGTATCATATAAAAGATACAGAAACTTCTGCAACAATCTTTTAAAAACCGTAAAAATTCAATACGACAAAAATCAATTGCAAAAGGCAGGACAAAACAGTAAGCTCGTCTGGAAATTTATAAAAAAAAATACATTTACTTGTAAAAATTCAGAAGCACCACTCGACCTACTGTCAACAGACATAAGTCCAATATCAGCAATTGATAAGATAAACGATTATTTCATTAACGTCGGTAGATCTTTAACGGAAAATACTCCTAAACCAAGTAGCTTCCCGTCGCAAACGAGCCAATCACCAACGCTAAATTCTTTTGTATTGCTAGATACCGACGTTGATGAAGTAATAAGTATCATAAGTAGTTTGAAAGAGGTGTGTGCAGTGGGGTGGGATAATATACCAAACAATATTATCAAAAAATTCAAATACATATTTGCGCCGGTGTTAACACATATTTTTAATTTATGCTTACACGAAGGAGTTTTCCCTCGCTTATTTAAAAAAGCAGTAGTTACCCCTATTTTTAAATCCGGTGACAAAAAATGTATTATTAATTATAGGCCAATTTCAGTCTTAACGGGCCTTTCTAAGATCTTAGAGAAAATAATAAACATTCGATTGATTAAGTACCTCGAAGATAATAAACTGCTGTCAGATAACCAATTTGGCTTCAGGCCTAAAAAGTCCACTAACCAAGCAGTACACCAGCTTACGGCGCACATAACCAATAGTCTAGATAAGAACATGCACTCCATGGGAATATTTTTAGACGTTGCCAAGGCTTTCGATACAATATCTTGCTCCATACTGTTGCGCAAGCTCGAGACATTCGGAATAAGGGGTACACAACTTGCACTTTTTTCTGACTATCTGAGTGATCGCTATCAATGTGTGAAAATTGATAAATATGTTGGTTCTGAACGTAAAAATAGTGATTTTGGCGTACCTCAGGGTAGTATTTTGGGGCCAACTTTGTTTCTCATCTATATAAACGACCTTTGCAGCTTAAATGTTCAAAATGGTAAATTAATATCATATGCTGACGACACAGCGCTTTTATTCTCGGCCAATACATACTCTGAGCTATATGACCGTGCCCAAAATGGTTTTAATATTGTTTCAAACTGGCTACACCAAAACCTGCTAACCATGAATATTGACAAAACGAAGTACATATTATTTAAAATGAGAAATACTAATCCATCACCTATTAACCTACACATTTATGCACACAACTGTAGAATGCACGCTGACCTAGCATGTACTTGTCCCACATTAGTTAAAACTGACAATATTAAATATCTAGGTATAACACTTGACACAAATCTAAATTTTCGTAACCACATCGATATTGTTTGTGCGAGAACGCGTAAATTAATTTATATTTTTGAAACTGATGCTAACCATGAATATTGACAAAACGAAGTACATATTATTTAAAATGAGAAATACTAATCCATCACCTATTAACCTACACATTTATGCACACAACTGTAGAATGCACGCTGACCTAGCATGTACTTGTCCCACATTAGTTAAAACTGACAATATTAAATATCTAGGTATAACACTTGACACAAATCTAAATTTTCGTAACCACATCGATATTGTTTGTGCGAAAACGCGTAAATTAATTTATATTTTCAAAAAACTACGTAACTTAGCCGATTACAAATTAATAAAACAGGTTTATTTAGCTTTGTGCCAATCCATATTAACATATTGCATTACAACGTGGGGTGGTGCGGCAAAATCAGTTCTTTTGCCGCTAGAACGAGCACAAAGAGCAATACTTAAAGTTGCTACCTTTCGACCTTTTAAATTCCCTACGCACCAGCTCTACTTGTCATGCAACGTGCTAACAGTGCGCCAACTATTTATACTCAACATTATACTAAAACAGCACACCGAAATCCCTTATTCTCCTATTCCTTTTGAAAGAAGAAGAAAGGACCTAGTATGTACCACACCTCACACGAATCATGTCTTTGTTAATAGATTTTACACTTTTCTAGGCCCGTTCTTATATAATAAGTTCAATAAATTACTCTATATATATAGTCATAATTATAAAATGTGCAACACAACAGTATCAGAATATTTACAAAAGCTTAATTACGACGACACAGAAACATTACTAGTAGTTTTAAAATGAACGTTAATAATATTACTATTTTTACTTGTTTTTTCGCACTGATAAGTTACATTACTAACTGAACAGAATTTTAAATAGTATTTCGTAATTGTATTATTAGTTTTAAATAAATTAGTCTCTAATAATTTACTATAAATCTTAATTTAATTACTTTCACAATAAGTTATATTATAGCATACAATTAAATATTATAGTCATTTGTATCATTACGTAATAATCAAGCGTCAGCTCGAAACACAGGTATAACCTAGTTCGAGTGGGTAGCCGATGTATTATAAGTATTATAACGCAATCTTAGTTTTTTTGCCAATAGTGCAAATAGTTATTTTTTAGCCTTATGTACACTATTGTTTATATGCCATATAATTATGATATTATGTAAAACTAAATATAAGACTTTAAGTTATACCAATTAACCTAATTTAAGGCTAATTGTACTGTACCTTTTTGTATTTTTGAGGATAAATAAAATTATTATTATTATTATTATAAATTATTTTCATGTATACCAATTTTACTTGCAGTTAATACCGGTCAGCATGACCGGCATTGCCCGACTAGAAACATTTCCGTAAAAAAAATTCTAGATAGGAAACCTGACCAAATAAGTTAAAAAACGATTATCACTCTGAATGCTACGTAATTATGGTGCAACAATCCTAGGTAACAATGTAAGAAACGTAAAATTATAAACACTCACCTCTTATTGGTTTTCCCCGAAATTTTACATCAACTAGGCGCGAAAACAATCGAAGTGCGTTCATCCAGGATGTCAGCAGCAGAATGAAGCGGAAACCAGAGCGTTGCCGCTCGTCAACATCACGCCACTCGCTGTGTATGTGTGTGTGCGTCAGAACGCAGTAGTTTGGGCGATTTTGTATTGACCGGTATTACCTCCTGACCGGTGTTACCCGGTTCTACCCCATATACAAATATTATCCGCTAGTTTGTCTGTAAATACCGTAACAAAATACACATTTATGAGATATTAATTACATTTTGATGTTCACTGTACGATTTCAAAATGATAAACAAGCACCTGTTCTGGTAAGAAATTTGGTTTTAAAAAAATTAGTATAATTTGCCTGATTAACGTTTTTCATAGAGCGCATGATGTGTTATGAGTACGATAATATTATACCAATTATTGTCATAACCAAATATAGGTACTGAAACAGGTTAAAGGGTGCAGAGACCTCTCCTAAATAAATACAGTTTCGATATAATATCAGTGTCATACTTACGTCACAAAAAGCGTATTCTTCCAAACTATCTGATATTTGAATGAAATAGTAACGAGATCGTAATTGAAACAAGTGTAATTGAAACAAGTGTCAATTGACATGTGTTAACGACGAACTGTTTATTTCAAATTATACGATAATGACATTAAATTATACGATAATCAGAATAAAGTTTCTGAGAACATTCAACATTTAATTTCAATGTCATATAAAAATACGAGAATTCGGCCGCTCTTATTATGTTAAATTCTCTATTGTATTGTAATGGGTTCGATTTTAGGATCTATATTACTACTGAATTCGTCTTTTATTTTGTTCCGAGCCAGATCCACATTAAGGAGTTTGGTTAAATAGTGAATGTTGTTAATAGCCAAGAAACTTTTACTACTTCGATAGATATGATTCGTAATATATGTACGTTTTGTAAAGTATGCTAGCCGCAATTCCCGTGGCCTAGCGGCATATCGCGGTGGTTTTACCGTTGAATTCAAAATTCAATCTATCCATTTCTTTGAGATTTAAGATACATATTTGACATAAGCCCCAAACAAAGTACATAAAATATAATAATATTCTACCACACACACATTATCTAGTACCCATAACACAAGCTCTGCTTAGCTTGGGACTAGATGGTGATATCTAGTCCCAAGCTAAGCAGAGCTTGTGTTATGGGTACTAGATAATGGATTAACATACATATATACTTTTTTTTGTAAATACATACATATTATATATAGTAACACCCAGACCAAGACAAACCACATGTTCATGCACACAAATGTTTGACTTGAGCGGGAATCGAACCCGCGACTTTGCGTAGCAGTCGTCAAATATATAATACATCAAACATGTATCTCGAATCTCCAAATCTATGGATAGATCGAACATTCAAACCGGCCGTTAGTCGATAGACCCCAAACGCATTAACGGAAGAGTCACAGACAATCTCTCTGAATGCCCCATGATGCGGCAGATGAATAACATTAATGGCAATTTCGAACATCGAGACGCTCTGCATAGCAGTCCGTCGGTCTCTCGATGATATCGAGAAAATGTATCGTCAAATCTTGGTAGATCGGAGAGATACAATATAACAGCGAATTCTCTGGAGAGATAGTCCTAAAAAGGAAATAGAAGTGTACGAATTGCTCACAGTAACATTCGGTACTGCCTCGGCTCCATTTTTAGCAGTGCGAGCTCTTCAACAGGTTGCCTGGGATGAATGTCAATAATATCTAGAGATAGCAAATATAATCTTAAATGATTTTTACATGGACGATCTGATGTCTGGGGCTAAGAGTTTTGAACAGGAATTAAATATCTATACAAAAATTAATACAGTCCTATCGAAGTGTGGTTTTCAACTGCAGAAATGGATCAGTAATAGTGAAGAATTACTAAATAAGATAAATAGCGACAAACTAAACGAGCTCGAGGAAGTAAAGATAAAAATGGATAATGTTACGAAGATTCTGGGACTTAGTTGGAATTCTAGCGCCGATCTTTTCCAGTTCTTAGTGAAGATATCACCGATAGCTGAACCTGTAACAAAAAGAAAGATTGTCGCCGAGATTGCTCGTTTATTTGACCCGTTAGGGTGGCTAGCGCCAAGTACTGTTTTAGCGAAGGTGTTCATTCAAAAATTGGCTTGACATGGGATCAAGAAATTTTAAATAACCTGTTAGATGAATGGGTTACTTACCACAAGAATTTGAGTTCGTTGGCTAGAGTGAAGATTCCACGGTGGCTACACTCATTCGAGAAATGTGAAGACCGAGTTGCATGGATTTTCCGATGCATCACAGGTGGCATATGCAGCGGTTATTTACATCAGAATAATAGATGAAGCAGGTAACATACATTTATCCTTAGTAATCTCTAAAACTAAAGTAGCTCCCATCAAGCAGGTTTCTATCCCTAGACTAGAACTTTGTGGAGCAGTACTTTTATCAAAGTTAATAGCTGAAGTGGGCAGAGTGATGGATGTACCAAAGATGGATTGGCACATTTGGACAGACAGCGAAGTTGTCTTGGCTTGGCTCAACAGTCATCCCAGTCACTGGAAAACCTTCATATCAAATAGAGTTTCGCATATTTTGACCATTACAGACTCACATCACTGGTGTCATGTACCATCGAAGCAAAACCCAGCTTATTGTGCATCACGAGGTATTTCTCCTGCTGAACTTGAGTTCATCTCTATATGGTGGGATGGTCCAGAATTCTTGAGACAGCAGTTGATTGAATACAAAAGGCCAAAGGATAATAGCACTCATTTAGAAGAAGTCAAAGTGCACACATCTACAATCAGTGTTGATTTCTGGAACAGATTTTCTTCGCTCTCTCGGTTGGTACGAGTGATCGCCTACTGTCGTAGGTTTTTGGGAGTTTTGAAACGATCAGATCGACACAACACAAAGTATGTAGTCAAACAGGAACTGGAAGAATCAATTCTCTGCTGTATTAAGCGATGCCAAGAGGTAGGGTTCACAGATGAATTGACGTGTTTGAAAAAGGATAAGGCCCTAGAAGACAAGAGGAGCAAATTCAAGTCCCTTAACATATTTCTTGATTCCAAGGGATTCATAAGGGTTGGGGGAAGGTTGGACATGTCGCAGCTAAGTTACGATCGAGCTCATCCTATTCTTATTCCAAAGGAGTCGTTCTTGACAAACCTTCTGATTGCCGATGCACATGATAAAACATTACATGGAGGTCCGCAACTTATGGTTACGTATTTACGTTCAAAGTACTGGATTGTAGGAATTAAGTTGCTGGTGAAAAAATATGTAAGGAATTGCGTCAAATGCATCCGTTATGCTGCCTCAGTAAGGGCGCAGCTCATGGGACAACTGCCAGCTGCACGCGTTACTCCAAGTAAGCCATTTTTACATAGTGGCGTAGACTATACAGGCCCTATAAATATTAGAGTTTCGAAAGTTCGTGGTAATAAGTCGTACAAAGGGTATATTTGTTTATTTATATGCATGTCCACACGGGCAGTGCACTTGGAAGCAGTTAGTGATTTAAGCACCAAGGGATTTTTGTCTGCTTTCAAGCGATTTGTAGCAAGAGGGGGTCATGTGACTGAAGTATATAGCGACAACGGTACGAATTTCGTAGGCGCGGCACGAGAGCTACTTTATTTGTATAACAAGGAAAGGTCTGGTGTGAATGACGAATTGGCTGAGTATCTGTCAAATAAGGGAATTCAGTGGAACTTTATTCCACCTCATGCACCCAATTTTGGGAGTCTTTGGGAGGCAGGTATAAAGTCCACCAAATTTCACCTGAAACGAATCATAGGCAACTGTACATTAACGTATGAGGAGTTGGCTACTGTGTTAACGCAAATAGAGGCTTGTCTAAACTCGAGACCGTTGTCTTATCTTGAAGATCAACATAAATTGTCAATTTTAACTCCAGGTCATTTCTTGGTTGGAGAGCCACTTGTTCTTGCTCCTGATGAAAATTATGAAAAAACAAATATAAGCAACTTGTCGAGATGGCACCTTCACCAACGAATGATGCAAGATTTCTGGAGACGGTGGTCGCAGGACTACTTGAACCAATTCTTGCAACGGCATAAGTGGGCTCATCAAACTCCGGAACCATCCGTAGGCGATGTAGTATTAGTTAAGGAAGATGACTTGCCGCCGGATAAGTGGTTGTTAGGCAGGATAGAGCAGAAGCATCGAGGTCCTGACGAGGTCACTCGGGTTGTTACCCTGCGTACGCAGAATTCCTTGATAAAAAGACCAACGTCTAAACTTTGTATGTTACCAGTTGCTAATTAGAATGTTATATTGTGTATTAGCACAGCAGGTATTAGGTGTAAGTTTTGTTCTATCTGTTGTTTTCTTGGATATTGTGTATTAGCATAGGTATTAGGTGTAAGTTTGTTTATCTGTTGTTTTCTTTCGTATGTAACCGATATAAATTTGGATATGTTTATAAACAATGGTTAATATTGTATAATTTTTATGTGTTATAGTTGCATGGTGGGCGGTAGTGAAGGACATTGTGCAGGATGTCCTTGGTGGGCGAAATGTTAATGTATGTAAGTTACATATCTATAATTAGATATGTAGGTTTTATATCAATTAAGAAAATATTTCGTGTCAAACTTGTCAACTATGATACGAACCCAAAGTTGTTGTTTTTTAGCTCGATAGATGACACTACCATGCAAATTAGATCGCACTTTGGTTTCGTTCACACTCGGGGTATATATAGGAGACGAATTGTAGCTGTCAGTGCGATCCTCAAGAACAGTGTAAATAATATTATAACTAGTATAAGTGCCCTCTAGTGACAATAAAGTAAAGTTTGTGAAAAGTGATAGTGTGTTTAAATTACCTCCCGCTCAAGGACCCTCCAATTACATATACCAGCATTTAGTAAAATATTTGAAAAGATTCTTTTAAAGCAGCTATTAGGCCACTTCAATTTAAATAGTCTGCTTCACAAAGATCAATACGGGTTTACTAAAGGTAGATCCACTACTGATGCGGGTGTTGCTCTCATAAAACACGTTTATAGTGCTTGGGAGTCATCAAAGAATGCTATTGGAGTGTTCTGTGACCTATCTAAAGCATTTGACTGCGTTCAGCACGACACACTACTGCGTAAGCTCCGCCGCTACGGCGTAGAGAAAACCGCACTTAGTGTTGTCGATTCGTTCCTGTGGCAGAGATTTCAGTGTGTCGATGTAAATGGGACTACATCCTCTAAATTACCTATACAGCTAGGCGGTCCACAAGGCTCAATTTTAGGTCCTTTTCTATTTTTTGTATATATTAATGACTTACCTTTTTATGTAAAAAACATCTGTGATGTTGTACTTTTTGCAGACGATACGTCACTTATTTTTAAAGCAGATAGGAATAGAAATCAATTTGATGATGTAAATAATGCACTATTACAAGTAACACAATGGTTTACAGCAAACAACCTAGTACTTAATTCTAGGAAAACTAAATGCGTTAAATTTGCATAGGGAGGAACTTGACACAGTAGACTCTACAGTATTCCTAGGTATTACATTAGATAATAAGTTACAATGGGGTGCACATAGTCTTGCAGGAAACCTCAGTTCTACTGCGTATGCCGTCAGAAAAGTTAGGCAACTTACTGACATCGACACGGCTCGTTTAGTATATTTTAGCTATTTTCACAGTGTTATATCCTACGGCATTTTATTATGGGGCAAAGCTGCGGATATTCAGAATATCTTCGTTCTAGAGAAACGATCGGTACGAGCAATATACATGTTAGGTGCAAAAGATACTCTTAGGGAACGCTTTAAGTCTATAGGAATTCTTACAGTAGCCTAGCAATTTTTATTGGCTAATATTTTGTACATTAGGCAAAATATAGGTTTATTTACCACAAAAAGCGATATACATAATATAAATACTCGAAACAGGCATAGGTTATATGCCCCCTATCATCGTTTACATAAAGTTAATAATTATTTTGTAGGGCTAGGTATTCGTATATACAATAAAATACCAAATAGTCTTTTAAAATTACCAATTAGTACATTTAAAACTAAAATTAAAGACTGCCATATAAAGAAAGGTTATTATACTATTAATTATTATTTCAGTGATAAGGATAGTTGTTCACTTACGCTAGACAACTTATGATCTTTATACCTAATTAGAATTATATAGATACTTTGCATTTCTCAGTTAATCTTTATATAATATTTCTAGTTCTTTAAATTACTGTTCATGTATTATTAGGTCATTCAACTTACTACATTTACATTTGCATTGTTGTTTCATTAATTTTATTAAAGTTTTACTGCACTGTAAGATGAAGATAACTCGTGATCATGGGCTATAAACTAATGTTTTTGTAATTTTGTGTATTCATATACCGTCACTTCTGTAACATACATTTCCACCATAGTTCTGAACATGGTCGCGAGTTGCCTGCATTGTAAGACGTAAGTGGATGCTCCTGATACATAATATTTACATTGGAAGGCTAACTAAGGCACTTAATTTAATAACTGCATTAATTTCTTAAGTATTATGTCTGTAACTAAGTAATTACTATTTACAAGTACCTAATTAAGTACAATGTGAAACAGTTGCAGCTCCTTACGAAAATAAAATACATATGTACCATAATATTGGCGATTCAAAAGAGTGGCCACGAGTTTTATTGCCCGATCTTTCTCGTGGTTCTACCTATTGCTTTGCGAACGAGGTAGTAAATATAAATGTAGAAGCATTAAGTAATTCGATTTAAAAAATTGACGTTCATAAGCGTCACCTTGTCACCTAGATGAATAAACGTATTTGACTTTGACTTTAACATTAGAAAACTATAAAATTATTTTAATTAGAAAAATATATATCTACGTACAATCTTACGGTGGGATCTTACTATAATGTTTAGGTCAAAATTCATCTCATTTTCAAAAGTACTGCTTATCATAATTAGCGGCTTATCGTCCTAGCGTTAACCTGGTAAAATTAAAGATTTTGCATTTGCACTCAGCGCGGGCGCCGGCATCGGCATTCTAGTCTGACCCCCGCAACTCGAAAACATATATTCCATGACTTAAAGCCGTGTCAATATAATATATTCAAGGGTACTAATCATCATTACTACTTCATTACAACTCAAAGATCATCATGACTGCCCGGACTGTTGCCGCAGCAATCGTCAATTGGTACATAACTTCAAAAAGTAGATAGTGTGGGCTGTTATTTCAAGCACGATATTCTCTTCATAACAGGCTATTGTATCTCCACTGGTTATCGCTGCTATTGATCATTAACCTATTAAGCTTAAAAGTTAAACGTATTCGCTTATTTGCCGCCAAAAAATATTACCATTCCCTTTGTGAACACTGAGTTACTCTTTCAGCGCCTAATTTTCGTCTAATTTCTGTGAGACTATAAAGCAATTATTATCATACGCCAAGTATCATATTAACATCACAAAGGGAAAGTTTTGTTTGATGGAAATATATACGAACGGTTTTATATTGCGATTTTGTTTGAAACAGCTTCGCTGTCAGTTAATTAACTATATTAAAACCAGTTGCCGAACTCTCTCATTTATCTAGTGGTGTCAGCGTGACTGAGTTAACTATCAGTCAAAAGGCTGGGTTTGATGTCCAGGTAGGTAAGAAAAACAAGTGTCATTGGTTGTTTCCTGGTATGAATGTTAAGCAATGTTGTTGAATTTAGAAAGGTGAACGTATAGATAGTACAAACATAGTTGAAAGTAGTCGATACAATCATCATTCTAATAGATATGATTCCCTATTAATTATTAAAGCACCAGAGGGTACAACGTTCGAACAATAAAAAGACGGATCCTTGATAAAATTTCTAGTATTTTTAAGAAGCCTCATCTTAAAGAGTGACTATTAATTAATTTTCTGCTGTTTTCTAAGTTACTTTCTATTGAAAAACGTTACTGATGATTGTTTGATAAAACTGTGTTACTGCAAGTATGACGTAAGAATATTACCTATCCATCTGCCAAAACCAATTTTAGAACCTGTGCTTATTCTAGAAATTTCGTAATGGAAAATCTGAAATTTTGCACACGCTGATTAAATCTTTTCATTGAAACTGTTTCGTTAGTTCTTTCACACGAGTTTGCGTTTACTTTTTCAGTTGGGTTTGACTTTTGGACCACGAATATGTTGGTGGATTTTTCGAGGGAGGCATTTTTTTTTTAAATATGAATTCGCTACTGGAAAGATGGCAGAAAGAAGAAGCTAGACTTTGGGTAATACAGATGGCAAATAGTGGATGCTTCTCAGTTTTGGAGACATCCTGTGTTATAAATGTGTATTAGCAAACGTGGAAGGAGCAAGTACAATATACAATACCTAAGTCATTTAAATCCAAATTCACTATAACATAACAGTAATGGATTACAAAACAATTTTGGCCATAACCACGAGATAACAGCCACAGTGGTGCACATATTATTATGTTGTCTTCATCTGATCATTCGCATGAAAGTGATTGAGCGCAGAAGTATTAAAAAGCACTTTACGTATTTGCCGGCCTATAGAGCACCACCAACTGAATTACGTAGAGTTAGTTTTGGACATATAATGTCCATTTTGCTCGACCTGGTAATTTATTTAAATTTCTCATCATCCGTTGTCGCATCATAACACCTAGCCTGGCTTAATAATTATGTAATCAACGAATATTGCCAATAGACGAACCAACACTAATCAGTGCAAAGTGGAGAAGTCATAAGAGCAGATCCCGGGCTTTAGGGCCAGGGCTTTGGTCCGCAACAGGGACAGCGCTGATATGATGACGATCCCATCATCCAGGATCATACCTACTGACGATTTGACGAAGTGGCAACCAAAATCTTTTAGGCTTATTATATATTATTTATATTAGTTATTTATTTTATTACAAGGGACGGAAGATGTGAGGGAGACATTGAAAGGAGAGTGACTGCGGGAAATCGTGTAAATGGAGCACTGTGGGCGTTTATGAACGGTCAGACGGTGCCAAAAGAGGCACGATTGGCGGTTCACAATGGAGTGCTTGTCCCCACGTTGATGTATGGAAGTGAGAGCTGGGTTTGGCAGAAAAAGCATGAAAGTAGAATTAACGCAGTTGAGATGCGATCACTGCGTAGTATGTATGGGGTAAGACTGATTGATAAAATTCCGAATGCAACTATACGAAAGAGCAGTGGACTGAAAGAAGATGTGGTGACAAGGATTGAGAAAGGAATGCTTAGGTGGTTTGGACACGTGGAGCGAATGAGTGAAGAAAGAATGACGAATCAGATATATAAGGCAAATGTGTGTGGGCAAGTCGGTCGCGGCAGACCTCGGCGGACATTCTTCGACCAAATTGGAGACATCCTAAGAAACGGAAAGGTCCGAAGTACCCGCAACCGGCGAGCATGTATGAAAAGAGTAATGAGTGTAGAGGAAGCGCGTGAGGTTTGTAAGGATAGGAGCAAGTGGCGTTCTGTTGTCTCTGCCTACCCCGACGGGAAAAAGACGTGAGTATATGTATGTATGTATGTATGTAGTTATTTATACTTTACAAGTCACTATTATAGTACAAACTTGTTTAAACGATACAAACAATATTCTTTAAAAATGTCATCTCAAGAACTACAGCAATTTAATTGAATACCTTATTTAGCGTTCGTTTATAACCATGCATATTAATGTTTGCAAAAATGTCAGAATAATAAATAATTCTTATATAATAACAAACAAACAAATAAACAAAACAGAAACTCTCCAAAATGAAAGTTTATTTTTTTTTATCCACAAACACATTGTTAATTCATTTATCTCGGCAGATAGAATATCATAATACACACGGAGCGTGTAAGGCAGCCAGTTATTATAATTTCAGTTGTTCGGTTTAGTATCGACATAAGTAAGATTACCACGTACGATACATTAATATTGCAAACCGGTTTTGGGTACAGTTTAGGATATACTGCTCTCAAGACGTCTGGATCACAAAATACATACCAACAAGAAATAATATACATGTAGTTACGCACGATGAGTTATAAGCAAGATAAACTAAATTATGACGTGGATGTTTTAGATTACGATGAATTTATTATAAAGCCCCGGAGAATATTCCCTTATAAACTATGTGTGTAACATTACAGCGCTAGGTAAATACAGAGGAAATTCGTCAATGAATCATTACTGAAATAATGATCTGCTCTGGCAAACATACGTGTTTTAATTTGGTGGCACAGATAACGCAGAGATTCCATACTACTGGGTCCACTATAATCAATACAGTGCAAAAACATGTAGATGGTCTTTTTGTCCATTATTTCAATATCTACAAAGCTCCCAGACGCAGCGTCGTACAGATTATCCTCAGTTCGAGAAGATAAAAACATACATCCTAGTAGGTATTCGTTGAAAGAGCTTTTGATTTACGAATTCGATCTTTGAACGAGACTGAAAATTTAAACTTGAACGGCTTTGACGTTCTGAAATTTAATTGCCAAGTCTTTTGTCGTCCGTGCACCGAGGAAATCTGAATAGCAGCATAAGTACTACTTTGGTGCTTCGTCACTAACCTATCAGACGGCATTCATTTGGTTTTCAATTCTAATTGAAACCGCCATTCAATTGCTAAGCAGTCGACCCCGGCCATTAAAAAGAATGACAGTGATTGAATTAATTCTAAATGATAAATTTAGATATTGTTTAAGTTATGGTAAACATTGAACAATTAATATATTAAAGGTATAATATATTCTGTTTGTAGAGACAGTAACAGCGCTACAGGCCCTTCATGTAATAATTGTTTTAGCGTGACTCGGTTATCGACAGATTCTAACTTTGTTTCTTTATTATTCAGTGAGGGTAGGTCAAGACGACAATTATCAATTGACATTGACAGCATTAATTCAACAATACTCGCAGAAAGTTTGAAAGTCACACGCCAAGTTCATGAATAACCTATTTGTCTTACGTTATAACAAAGCACACTAAGATTTTTGATTCCATTAAAAAACCGCAAACTTTAGAACACAGATATTGTGCCACACGTTTAAATTTGCAAAATTATATTAATTTCTGTTTGCGAGAACGATATAAATTTTGCAATCGAGACAAAATATAATTTAAGATTAACGCGTTTCATGTCCAAATAAAAGCGTATGTGTAAATTAATATTAACACAAATTACTATAATTGTATTTTTCTTTACTGTATTCGCGATCGAATGCTTATTCAGCTTTCGTTTTGAAATTAGGGCGACGTTACCGTGCATACTCTCAAGAGTTTTGCAAATAAATACTACGGTCCTTGAGTAAACACGACCCGTGATTGCACGCTCGTATTATTATACCGTAGAGATACAGCGACACTCCTACAAGCCAGGGATTTGAAACAGTGCATGGGGATGTTCTATTTCCTGACTCAGCCTACATGGTCACATTCAACTTCGTTAACGCTTTTGATTTATATTTTCTTTTATTGTAATCCCCATACCTCGTTATGTATTTACTGCTGCACAAACAAATGCTGTTGTTTTTAATTACACCTTTTCTTATTAAGGCATGACAGGCTGGTATTATTACAAAGTTTTGTTTAGTTTTATAGTTCCATTTGTTGGTCGGCGGCAGAATAATATAATTATTACAGCGTGTTTAAACATGTAGTTTATTATGAGTCATTAATCGTTTATTTGGGCAATGTCAAGGTGAGAAAACAGTTTTCATTACAAATATGTTTTCGAGCATTTTTGTTATAAGTGTGGTACTTACTTAATACTTATTTATTATAGATATCAATATTAGATTAAGCTTGCCTCAATTTTATTCTAATCAATATATATTTCTCCAATGAATAGTTATCCACTAGTAAGTATCATACCATTAATGCACTCATAAAGACAAATTGATACATTTTTGTAAAAAAAAACATATTTCACATCCACAATTACTACTAATTACTTAAAACGTTTACTTTATCTAATTGTACGCAGTGAGAAATTTTTCGAACCCATTATTTCATCCTATTTTGTGACACACTAAAGATCCCATTGAATTTCACGATTAATGGTTTCGTTACTTGAATGCAGGCGAGGAAATAATTAGAGAAACTAGTTTGTTCTCTACGGACGACTAATGTTAGTTTACGATCTAGATTTACAACGGCGCGCTCTCGAACTTTCCTCTTGTGTACTAAGCGTTTTGATTTGTCAAGCACTTCGATTTATTTAAGCACAAAAGCACCAGGAACAATCTTTAAAGACCTTGTTTCAAAGGTTTTTTACATCTGCGGATAACAATAAATCAGAGACACGACTCTCGGTAAGAAAATCTGTGCAGTTGTCATGTGTGTAGTTCCCGGTTAAAGAAAACAAAAGCTATTTTCTTTGCGAGTATCAACGTCACTTGCAAACCCTTTGATGATGTGGCAAAGGCAACCGCACCACCCAGTGTAGTAATTAGAACCGTTCCACTGAGTATACTAAGCGATCGAAAGGACTATTCTGATTCAGTTCTCAAGATTTACAACCCTTAATTATATACATGACTTAACACGTGTAAAGCGGTCAAAACATCTTCAGAATGGAGCTTTACGTATACGAATGAAGTACATTTTAGAAACTATTTTGAGCGACAGACAGGGTCCAGGATCTTGTTTATCACGGGAAATCAAAATCTTGTCGGAGGCCTCAGGGCAGTCTGAAAACTCCGACAACAGAGTTGGCCACACACACACGAAAAACAAACAAATATAAGAAAATCTTCAGGAATGGTCACCTGTACTGATATATTCTGTATACATAAAATGCTTGCGTCACTGACTGACTGACCGACAGAAAACGCACAACAACTATTGGGCGCAAGCACCTGAAATTTGGCATGTAGGTATGTTCTTTGAGGACCATAGATGTGCCCAGAGAAGGGATTTCCTGAAATTCAAATTCCAATTACAATAAAATATGCTGCCGTAGCTGCGGGCATCTAGCATCTTTATAAAGAGTATGTAAATGTTTGTATTACACTTTCCCAAATATCATACAGACGAAGTCACTGGTAACAGCTAGTACTAATATAGATGGCATTTATCGATATTTCGCAAAAATACCCAATCGTTATACTGATTTTATTATAAACGGTTCGCCGTATCAAGCTTGTATAAGCATTTAAAAAGCTTTTAAAATTTTACAACGGCAAATTGTTTAAAATATTTGCTCAAAGGTTAATACGAAAAATATTTAAACTAAAGTGAACAGCGCCTTTTGGGTAATACTGTCGAAATTATTTAATTCCCCGGCGGCCGCCTTATAAGAGTTAAGATAAAGAGACATATCCAGCGTTAAATTAATGCCATATTGCTTCAGAATAAGCCTTTAGTTCGTGTTGACTCTTAGTGGAGTGATGTACAGACATGTGTCGATTCAAACGCACTCTTCAAGGTGCGTTTATTTACGTTCCTTTAGAAATAGGTGATGCGTCGCGTTCACGCCTTTCGACGGAGAAAAAGGCTTATTTTTTCACATGTTTCCTGTTTTCCCTTTTTCTGTTCTGTGTGTACAAGTATATGTACACGTGACTGAGGCAAACGAGAATGTTTGTTACAAACAACAAAGTGTAGTGGGCTGCATATATTAACAAAGCTTTAGAAGTAACTGGTTGTATACACACTAATTAAAAATAAAACTCAGTATGCGGAATATAATAAGCGATGCCATTAATATTAATTAGCATCTTCTCACAAAACGTGAAAGGCTGCACGTAAAGTGAACGGAACCCTCAAAATACTAGGTTTATTACATAGAGGCCCTCAAAAATTCTTCCTCTCATGCACGAAAACGATTCATGAAGCTTGCTTCGTTTGCCTCAACTCGACTGCAATCTTGTATCTCCGTAGTTTAAGTGTTTAACCTCCCTTTGCCCAAATGAAGCTCACGAACATGTCTACCAACATTTGTTTGTTGCTATTTCACTTTTATTTCTTAAATGGTAAGGCCGATATTTCAGTGTTACGTGACTACAGGTAATTTTGCTGGCGGACGCCTTTTGTATTTCTTTTGCCGTTTTTACTCTACCAGAAGAATTTACTAGCTCCAATCCGAGTCTATGCTTGCACAAGAGGAAAACGGGAACTGAAACTGAATATCTACATCGTATGCTCATTTTCTGTTGGATGTACTTATCTTTCTGTTTAATATTTAAATAAATGTTCACATTTGGATGAAGATTGAACTTTGTGGCGCTTCGAGCTTGTACTAATTACACGAAAATGAACGTTTTGTAAAATTACTATGAGTTTAAGATTTTCTATACGTATTGTGTGAACGTTGCCGTTGGATGAAGGGGTACATATTTTATGATATGAAACGTATTTGTCTTTTTTATTCAAAGTAAATAATCACGACAAGAGAACGTTTCTGTAAGTATTTCACCATAGCTAACTCGAGTATATTTACGTTGAAATACTAATTATTTTTCATTTGGGTGTTCACTTTATGGGTTTTTGTACTATTTACTACAATGATGGGCTAGCCACCAGCTCTAATCTGCCAAATATATATATCTCAGTCCTTAAGAGGATGTGTCCAGCGTCAATTACCGATTTTGCTTATAAAGTCGGATCAAAGCCGAAATAAACAATTGTTTTACGTGTGACTTTTTCATAACAGCAGTCGCTTGCTTGTTACATACCTTCACGTACAATAAAGTATGTGAATTTTTAGATACACATACTCATAATAATGTTAATCTACCTACGTGTTCAAAAGCATATATTATGCAACATACAAGCATGTATAGTTTCGTATCTTTAAGTTTGATTGACGAATAATAACTCAAGAAATCGCGAGTAAAGGAAAACATGCATACTCTTATGTCATATGTATTATTTATGAGAATATAAATTACTGTACGTAAAACTTTTTTGTGTACGCAGACAGTACCGTAGGTAACATATGGAAGTATTTCTCAAATGCTTGTAAAAGGTTTTCCCCTCTTTTTCCCCGGGTTTGTGCTCCTTAAGAATGTCATAAAATAACTTGTTCAGTATAAATAACGTTGATGAAAATATATATCGGTACTTGCGGTGGGCCACAAATCAGAGTAAAGTGGCACTTATCAGGCGGCGTCTACATAACTAAGCTTTGGTGACGTCGTGAGCAAACGCTTGCGGTTACACCGACTCCCCACCGTTAAATTATTTCTTATTTTTGTCAACAACACCCGAATAAAGTGGGTTTTACTCTGAGGGCTCACAGCTTTGTTTTTATGTTGACAACTTTGTCGTTGATTGAATTGAAACAATACCGCTGGCGCGTCGATGTGAAGTTATGTGTCACTTTAGTGAACGATATCGGCCATAACAATAATTACGGTACGGTAAATAATTTACGGTAGTAGAGCCTTGCTGATTTCAGCATGAATGGGCCGGCTCGACCTGGGAAGTACTACCCTCTCACAGAAAAGCGACGTAAAGTAACAGTACCTAAACTGTTGCGTTTCGTTCGGTGAGTAAGAGTGCCGGAGGCCCTATCCCCTATTCCTTCTCCCTCATCCCACTCCTCAGCCTATCCCTTTACCCAACTCCAAGAGGCGGCAATGCACTTGTGACTCCTGTGGTGTTGCTTGTGTCCATGGGTGGCGGTAATTGCTTAACATCAGGCGATCCGTCTGCTCGTTTTCCGCCTATTACTACAAAAAAAAATATGCATGCAATAATGTTGACAAGAGGACTTTGTGTTATAGTCGTAGAAAAGGGTAATGCTATTATTGATCATCGTAGTATAATATATTTGAAGACTAGTTATAAGGACTAATTAGGTTTGTGGAGAATCTTGATGAACAATAAATCACATGGTAGCTATTTTAGCCTTGTTATTTTAGCTTTATATTTTATTAGCCTTGTTTAAAGACATAGGCAATACTATGTGACATTCAGAGAATATTGGTTCCATGTTAAATCCATAACCCCTATTGCTTCATTATGGTGAGATAACCATATCTAAATCTCCCGACCACGCCGTTAACGACTTTGGCGGAAATTATATCCCTCTTGTTAATGCAACTGTCAGATTGACTCGGGAATATACGAATAGACGTATATACTTACTGCCCCCTACTATGCCCGACTGTCCGTAGACTGACCAGATTTTTTCAATTTTGTTTTGTTCTTCCCTCTATCCGGACGAGTGTCACTGTTTTTTCTGTTATGTTTTATTTTGTTCACATGTGGCAGGTAGCGTTTTTACTGGCCGACAACTGAACTTCAGCATTCTTTGTATTAGCAAACAGTATTGTAAAAAATATACACCAAACTATTCGTCTGTTATTGTTTGAATATTCTACATAATTGTAAAATGAACATTTATGATGTTTACCTACCGCTTTTGTGCTGAAATTATTTTATTATAATGCTTTTTGTAATAATTTTATCTTTTCATCCTTAAATATAGATACTAATTGCATTTCAACATGGGCTATGACCTTTAAAAAATACAATATATGTATGTTATAACAAAAACTGCAATTTAAAATTACCCACCGATCAAAACCTTTAGCCTCGGCAGAATTAATTATTCTATTAGATAGTTTGGTATCCAGTACATACAATTCATTTTACTAAACGTAATTATTCATTAAAAATACATGCATGACAATTCAAACTATTTGAATACAACAGTAAGGGTTGAAAACACATCTGTAATACTGCAGTTTATTTTGGTCAACGAATTCAGGAAACACGTGCCAAACCAACAAGTAGGTAATATAAGTAACTTACTGCATATTTTATTTATATCCACTGTAACAGGCATGCATAGAAATATTCGAAATCGATTTATAAGCGTGAATAGTATATTTCGTATAGCGTCGTTGTCGTATCAGGGGCTATAGAAAATCTCGAATTCCCTGTAAAATTTTATTTGTAGCGGCTTTGCAAAATATGTTTTTTAAAACTTTTCTGCAAATAACTCAAAATCGAGGTTCGATACGTTGCAAAATAAATGTGGACAGGTCACTGACCTAAAACATTTACTTTTGTTAGAGTCCTGAGCTCCTAACCCTCAGTGTTCTTTGATGTCTGCAAAAGATCCTTTTTGCCCCCTCAGTCTGGTAATTATGCTCTTTGAAAAAAGCAGTGATTTGTGTAGCGCTCACTTACGGCCATTTTCAATATTCGATCCATACATGGATTTTGAGATTCGAGATTCGTGTTTGACATGTATTGTGTGGAGTTTATGTCAAAAACGAATCTAAAATCTACAGATCTATCTATAGATCGAATATTGAATTCCGTAGTTAGTAATAATAGAATATAGGTCAGATGCCACCTTTATACGATACTTTCCATAAACACTGCCGACCCGCTCGCTAACGAGCCAGCTATGAATATTCTTGATTTCTTGCATATTCAACAGGATATGAATCACAATACTTTTATATTTTAGATAAAGTGACGCCAGATTTAATTTTTAGCAAAAAAATGGCATAACTTTGCATTATTAACAAGCTATTTGGTAAATATTATTGGAAAGATATGGTAATAGGAGCGCCTCTTTTCCTATGGGACGTCGGATGGTTTGGCAACGTGAATAAGAAATATAAGGTCAGTATCAGTTGGCGTAGCGTGTTTATAAAAAGATTCTGTAACTAAATTCTGACGACCAAAAATGTTTTATTCTTTTCGACAATATTTTGTACAGGATCGTATTTAATACTCTAACTATTTATGAATAACATATTACCAAAATAACATAATTTTCTGTTGTCTAATAGTACATGACTATTTTACCAATGCACCTAAAGGGAGATTTTTTTATAATAGCAATATTATTACTCAGCCTATTAAACACAAATTGAAAAGGAAAACGTAATCCCTTACCGTGTTTATGTACGACAATAAATAGTTATAAAGAATGCCTTAGAATTTAATTAACTAGGCATTTTATATAATACTTGAAGGAAACGTCACATCCAAATATTAAATACCCCAGCTTTTCGTCTTCCCCGCTCTTCGCATCGAAATGTTTACGCCGCTTTTAAACTGATAAAACTTAGCGCAGACGATAAATAAAGGGAAAATAATAAAATAAATAAGGTGTTTACTTCTGTGAATTGGCAGAAGTCCAAGTGATAACAGAAATTGCTTGTTATCTGTCTTAACAGCTTGCGGTTGATAAATGACAGCATTCGCACAGTACTTTGATACTTACCATTTTGTACTGCTCTTTAATGATGTTGGGAGCGCTGCTAACTTTGTCGTAATGTCCTAACAAAATAATTTTATAAACGCTGCACCTTGTGATGAATAAATATAACTTGTTACTTATTTTGACTGATTTATGTTCATAGTCGTGATCATTGAGGAAGTCATCTTGATTCCACCTAGTCATGTTCCAAACTAAAATTATGAATAGATACATACATAATATGTACTTACTACAAAAGACCTTTTTGGTATTTGAAATGATTGAATATTCTTTCATGGAATTCTGAAATCTTATTTTCTTTTGGTTTCACTAGATCAATACTTCATAAATAATATACTTATGTGTCACTTTGCTAGGTGTCTTAGTGCTTGAAAATCGGTAAACAAATATGGCATACATTTTCGAGGTAGCGCCTTAACAAATCGGACATAAAGAACACTAGACTCGAAACAATGGATTATATATCACACACAGATTTGCTAATCCAACCGTTCCTTTAAAATTTGGTTTCTATTCAGCGCTATATTTTTTATTGTGTATTATTTTTAAAATAGAATTTCTTTTTTATTAATTATTATGCAAAGTAAATGTAAATATACAGTATAAAACGTACCTTTTGTATATTATAAAAAGATGGGTTCAGAAAAATATGTGCGTTTTATATGCGAGTAATTCCAATGCCAACGTGTTGGAAATCTCTATTTACTTTAAAATATGTGAACAATGCGTGTATGTGTGATATGAATGAAACAAAATTGCAAAAAGTTGCCTTAAAATTAAAGCTAAATTCAATAAGCTCTTTTTTACGTATGCCGCGAATAATGGAATGTACGATGTTTGACGAAATATGGACTTTATTTAAATATTAATAAAACGTTAAAGGTGCAGTGGCCGTTTTTATTACGGTTGGTTTACGCACTTTTATAGAACGTGCGTGGCCGTTGATTTACTGGCCATCGTTTTAATTAAACTTTGTAGTGAGAGCTTTGGAACTCAATAAAGGCACGGCACTTGAATACATCAACATAAGGGTGCGTATTTACCAAAAGTATGCAAGAGAGTAGACAGTGTGAGCAAGATATCCATTAATTCGTCATATCAAGTGAAAAGGTGGATAAAACAGACCTTTGAGTAAAACCAAAGAAGTTTTTCAGTACATACACGCAGTAACACGACACGGCACGCCGACTTCATTCGCTTACACGTGTCTTAGTGTTCAAACATGAACATGACATTCTTGGCATTCCAACACACATCCAACTTATCACCGAGGAAGATGCGTGATATTTTAAGATCATGTAATTTATCACGTACGGCGGTCGGCTCAGACATGCTGTATCGGCACAATACACAGACGGCACACAACTAAATACGTGTATATGTGTACATAGAATAAGTTTAGTATATAAGATTATAATTTTAAGAAATAAACCAGTCATTAGCTCACTCCCGGCTTTGACTCATACCCTACCCCTCACCTCTCACTGCGGCCAAGACACCCTTAGCCGTCACCATGATCGGTCTTGTGAGTCTGCTCGACCGGCAGTGAGAAAACCCACTTTACTACACCCTAATCCTACCCACTTTCCGTCTGTCGCCTTAGGTCTCCCGGCGACAGATATCCCGGCCTAGGGATCCCAGGGACTGCTAGGGAACTAGGGATTAGGGTTGTATACGCGACAGTCTGTGTGACCACAGTGTACACGGCCTCGCTATACACTATACCTAAAAGGGCTAGGGTAGACTAGGGAGTTAGGTTAGAGTTAGATCTAAAATAGGGATAGGTATATCATAAGATAGGTTCGGCTAGATATAGGAACCAGTAGGCTTAAATTAGGATAAGTCTAGGTTTAGGTACGTGCAAGCTTAGGGCTATACTTAAGAGCTATCGAAGGTTAGGCCCTAACTTGTACATTGGTCCTTCGAGCAAAAGCGATATAACATCTCTGGAACTCCTGTTCCCGTAGGCTGACTAGCTGACTGACTGACACTTATTATATTGCGGGCTAGTGTTCCCCAATCGCACTAGTCTCGTGGTATAGTAAGAGACTAACTAACTTGGTTGCGTCGGGCGGTAGCGAATCAGGTATCGGTCTCCCACAAGCGGGTCGCCCCGGTACTCGAGAAGTCGCACTTACCGTTTCGAGGACGAGATTGCAACCAAGTTTAGGGAAAGACATATCTACGTAAACAAGTTAGGATTGGCTAGAGGAAGCAAATAACAATGAATACATAACAAGGGCCTTAGATAAACAAATCAAGGACCCATACCTTTACAATTAAGAACATGTTTCAAGTCATGAAGTCCAATCGAACCTGACTCCCAGAAAACCACAGTGTTGACAAACCGCCATCGTCCTCGTAACAAGTTACTGCCACAGCCGCGATACACACTTGTATACGAGTTCTGCGCGATCAGAGTTCATGGGCGCTAAATTTTTACGAATATACTAAGTTTACTACTACTACTACAACGACTACTACTACTACAAATACTACACTACTACTACTACTACTACAACTACTACACTACTACTACAACGTCTACTACTACACTACTACTACTACTACACTACTACTACTACAACGTCTACTACTACTACTACTAAATAAGAGAAGGGATGGAATTTCTGGAGGGGTGAATAACATGCAATGGTACAAAACAACTGCATGTTGACTAAATATAAAATATACCTTGTTTTTTCCTACTACACATAGGTACTTAACATATCCACCGCAACGATCCTCAAGGTTCCACAGCAAGCAACGCAATAAGCTGCCGCTGCCAGGACCGCATCATACATGGCCTACAGCCAGCCAACCGAAGCCGTCAAGAAAACGAATCACCAGTGAACAACAAACTACAGATGCCGTTAACGTTGAGCTGAAGCCTACGCCGAAGAGACGCTAGAATGTTCAAGCCGGAACATGACCTTCCTGAAGCCTATCCCGGAGAGACGCCAGAATGTTCAAACATGAACATGACATTCTTGGCATTCCAACACACATCCAACTTATCACCGAGGAAGATGCGTGATATTTTAAGATCATGTAATTTATCACGTACGGCGGTCGGCTCAGACATGCTTCATCGGCACAATACACCGACGGCACACAACTAAATACGTGTATATGTGTACATAGAATAAGTTTAGTATATAAGATTATAGTTTTAAGAAATAAACCAGTCACTAGCTCACTCCCAGCTTTGACTCATACCCTACCCCTCAGCTCTCACTGCGGCCAAGACACCCTTAGCCGTCACCATGATCGGTCTTGTGAGTCTGCTCGACCGGCAGTGAGAAAACCCACTTCACTACACCCTAATCCTACCCACTTTCCGTCTGTCGCCTTAGGTCTCCCGGCGACAGATATCCCGGCCTAGGGATCCCAGGGACTGCTAGGGAACTAGGGATTAGGGTTGTATACGCGACAGTCTGTGTGACCACAGTGTACACGGCCTCGCTATACACTATACCTAACAGGGCTAGGGTAGACTAGGGAGTTAGGTTAGAGTTAGATCTAAAAAGGGATAGGTATATCATAAGATAGGTTAGGCTAGATATAGGAACCAGTAGGCATAAATTAGGATAAGTCTAGGTTTAGGTACGTGCAAGCTTAGGGCTAAACTTAAGAGCTATCGAAGGTTAGGCCCTAACTTGTACACTTAGAAATGTCTTCACTTTTTATATACAGTGAGTCATCTACATTATTTTAGTTATTTAAGGTAGGAGCACGTGTATAATTTACCGAGAAGACGTGCGCTATCTGAGACCAATACTATTAGGTACCTACTTTATTATTCTATCCTCGCTTATTCACTGATGATTGTTTCTGACACATATTTCTCCGTTGCCACGCAGTTCGTAGTAGATACGTAATTTTAAGCTGATGGCACTAATAAATAGTTTATCAATACGTTAAGGACACAAAGGTGAGACAAGCTTTACGAGCGCAGTTGGATGCACAAATAGGAGATTCGCGATAACCGCGCAAGCTTATGTGCTTCCAACACGCAACCGGTTATCTAGTGTAATAGCTACGGGAGAAGGCATCTCCCCTTTTGCAATGTCACGAGTTTTATCTAAGCAATGTTGTAATAGTCAAGGAAAAATTAATATGCTGTTTGGATCAGGAGTAGTGAAAGCAGCTACAGATTCTGAGATATTGTCAGATTCTGTTGATGCTTTGAATCAAAGTTCTAAAGTTATACTCAATTACAACTCATTACATTTTTATCGCTCGCAGAAAAAAAAATTAATTGCGTGTTAACCCTACAGCTTTATAAGTGATATTTTTTGTAATTTTTTTACTAGCTTTCTCGCATAAATATGTCTTGGAAGAGGGTCAGGAAGAAAAACACGTTATGACAGTCGATTAATGCCAAATTTGTTGCCAACGAATCCCAGAACAAAAAATATTGATGTAATGTATTTGACCTACGGAATCTACGCAGAGCAAGTATAAAATAATTTTTCGTGCAAAATTGCGTTAAAACAAGCTATTGGAAGGATCTATACGGTTTTTTTGATTGACCTTAAGGCATGCAATGTGAAACGTTCTTCCTTTATTATATAAAAGTAGATATCGTTTACGAACGTTTCTTAGTAAGTGATACATGTTATTAATTGCACAATTTCATTTACTACTCATAAAAAGTAACAAAGTGATAATAGATGTATGCTTAGAAAATAGTCGCATTGGGAATAACTTTCCTGCCACTGCACGATCGAGTCTGGTCGAAATGAACGATCGCTGGCCTGTGCAATAAACAGTATGAAAAGAAATATATCAATTTCATTGTCAATAATGATAATTGTGAACGTAGAAAATATCACACATAGTAACAATCATCAAAATCAGTTCACCTGGTAAAAAGTTCTGAAGTAACCCAAATAAAAATTCCATAAAATTGATCCTCCTCCATTTTAAAGCAAGCAGATTTAGCAGCACTTAGAATGATAAATATTTGAATAGTGAAATAAACACCACAAATCTTTCGCATAGAATATACATTTGCCAATATTATGCGAATTGTATTTCTTCATAAACATGTGCAGAATGCAATTAGAACATATGGCACTAATGCGGTTTTCTGCCTCACATTCACTCGGAAATCCCTGATGTGATTTTGTGCAAACACGCCACACGTGTTACAAAAGCGCGACAGATCCAATAGCTTTCTAAAACACTTTTTGTGTAATATTATAAAGAGTATGTCTACTGTTTTCAGCGATACAGAATGATTAATAGTGAAGGCGCAATGCCGGACAAGAGACGATGCAATACTCCAAACTAGACAGGCAGATGTGGTGATATTAAAGTATAAACAATTTCGTAAAGGTTTCTACTTTATATTTTAGTTTTCTTTATAAACGAAGCAATAAATAGAAGCTATGCATAATATCTTACATATTATTAATTGCTTCTATTTATCTACAAAAGTATATATATTTTACTAAAATCAAAACATATGTTTTGGTAGAGGAGAATGACCGCGTTAAAGGTAAAATTGTTCAAATTATTCTCAGACATAACTTTTTCTATATTATTTATTATCTTATTAGTAGATATTATAATACAAGTAACTAAACTTCAACTTTTATTGTATGGTCGTCAAATGATATTTATATGTTGACGGATCCCTACCATTGCGGTAATTATTTTTCGCTACGTTCCGACTTTATCACGCTAGAACTCATTTGCTCATAAAAAACGGTGAGTACTATGCACAGAACAATTAAAGGGGGTTAGAACGGAAATAGTTACTGATTTGTATTAGAACTTTTAGAACGCGTATCGCCGATTGTCTCCCACTCTCTATCTCCACTACAAGCAGTACACTAATACGTACGCGCATTACGCATACAAATCAACTGCACTTACTTAGATCGCGAGTTTGCTATTGGTTGTCACACTAGCGCAAACACTTCGCTTGACATGGAACTATCGCGCTTGACGATCACTCACACACTCTCATGAATGTTACGGTGTCCAAAAGGTCGATTATTTATATCGATAAAATACTGTTGTTTTGTTACTTTAAGTTTTGCAATTGTTTGTTTTTATTTTGGGATGGTGGGATAGGGTACAAATAGTGTGGCCTTTCTTAATATATATAAATAATAATATAAAATTAAAGGGGAAGATACAATATGGCCTTTATCATATCCGAATACCATGAGTTAAAAATCATGTCCACCTAGGATGTCAGTGTCCGTGATAAACTATTCATGTGTACAACAGATTCTATTATTGTCCCTGAAATAAGACGTATTTATTAAGAAGCATACGCTTGCTATCTTTTAAATTCGATTTTTTCAAAATAAAATGCAATCTTACATTGATATATTTTTCTATGATAGCTTTAGATAGGTCTGTAACATGGCTCGCACTAGGATAAAATCCAGCCTGGTGATAACTAATGTTGCTAAATAATTCAGTTCCGACAAAGCTGCGCAAGATCTTTGTTGTCAACATATATTATATTTATTAATTTGCCGAAGATTGTCGGTGTAAATCTTTATAACTGCTTCGGACATTTTACAGATTAGTATCAGTTCTTTTGAAGGATACAGGAGACCCCCTTTAACTTTATCTTTTGCTACGATAAATTTATGGTCTGAATTTATTTCATTTGACAGCAGTGCTCCAACGCATATGTCACAATCAATTTTCTTAATTAAAATATGTGATATGTAACCCGCAATACTAAGTTAATAACCCACAATAAACATTAATCGGTAGTAATAAACAAAGTTATGTTAATCTTAATATTACTGACAACAATCATTTGAATTCATTCACATGAAGGAACTCACAATCGACATTGTTCACAACTTGGTGGGTACAACACTATCGGACCCACCACCATAGATTTAGCAGAATTCAAGCTTTGACGTTCGCAGGGAACGAAATATATTGCGCAATCGCCTACGTAGTACTAGATGGTACCCACGTATTGCCAGCAATGTATATTTTTTATTTGCTTGCGATAGTATCGTTTTTGTCTACAAATTACATAATACTATTTTAATAATTACAAATATCATTTTTATTTTAAGGTTTTTGGACTTACCGGTGAAAAAAAATCCCTTCTCGAGCCACAGTACATAACTGGCTTCTTTTTCGACATGTTATTATAGCGCAAGATGGCATAATTATTTTATTTTCGCGGAGCTTCGTACGCTGTCGCAATATGAGCACGATTGTTGACAGCGTCAATCAAATTTTTCGACATATGAGCGTTTGCTTACAAGTACGGCGAGCCTGCCACGCCCACAAGGTCCGTTCTAACCTCTCTTAACTGTTCTGTAGTACTATGCCTGCAATAAAGATTATGTTTGTCTTTGATGGGCAAGATCACCATTGAATCCAAATGACGAAAACAAACCGAAAACGTGCCTAAGTGGCACTAAACAAATGTAGTCAGCAATAGATCGACAGTTTAGTAGACTATACAACGAATATATTGACAAAAACATTTGCGTTAACCCAAGAAAAAAATAAATTTAAATTATATTGTTACGGCAACTGTTCCACCAATTATTGCAATAAATAAGATTGAATCAAATTAAAAGAGGACAGTCAAATTAAAACAAAATCACGAATGTAAATTTATTTATAACACTACTTACAATATTAAAAATAAAATGTGATAATGGCCTAACGCTTTACCTATTCCTAAACACATAATATATGCATCATCATCATATTAATAACATCAGACAAAAGCCTTTACCCAACATAAGATATTAATAGTCCCTTACGATTAAGTTCACATATTGTTGAGTAAGTACAGTGTGCCTACTTTAAATAATGACTAGCCCACCGAGAGAGGCTATTGAAATGATGTTAAACTAGCCCTTATTCTCCGTGGACTAACTAATATGTTGTCTTATTCATGGAACCCGATAGTAACGAGCTGTATCTTAAGAGGAAAGTTGGGATGTAAGTTTTTCCCGGTGAGGTTTTTCCCGGTAGTAGAGCCCTCCTGATTTGAGCATGAATGGGTTGCGGCTCGACCGGGGAAGTACTACCCTCTCACAGAAAAGCGACGTAAAGTAACAGTACCTAAACTGTTGCGTTTCGTTCTGTGAGTGAGAGTGCCGGAGTCCCTATCCCCTATTCCTTCTCCCTCATCCCACTCCTCATCATATCCCTTTTCCCAACCCAAGGGGCGGCAACGCACTTGTGACTCCTGTGGTGTTTCTTGTGTGCATGGGCGGCAGTAATTGCTTACCATCAAGCGATCCGTCTGCTCGTTTGCCGCCTAGTACCAACAAAAATAGAGGTGCCGCTGACACGTATTAATAAAAACCCAGCTGTATTAATGGCACAGTTAATGGGGAGTGAATTTTTCAAAGGGTCGCGTCTTGCGAATATAGTGACTAAATACTGGCGGCAGGTACAGTACTCAGTTTAACACTGAATAGAAAATATTGAACACAACATACTTTAAAATAATGATTGAGACCGTTATAATTACAATGATTGGCACTATTCAGCAGCATGTAGGTATTCGTATTACATTTTACATCTCTTAAAATGAAATAAATATGTATACCCTACCCGTAAATAACTATATATCCGTTTATAACGGTGTCCGAGCATTTGACAAAAACCATATGAAAAATTTTCATTTGACAAATAACATTTGACAAAATTATACTTGATAAATTTATTATTTTACAAACTATTGTTTATTAAACTACTCATTAGACAATATATTTACTTTAAAAAAGTTATTATGCTAAAACATTAATTTACAAATATATTATTTTTTTAAACATGTTAGTTGGAAAAACAACGTAAAGCATAAATAAGATTTGACAAAATGCCTTGCTTGGTAAATATTTTACTAACCAAAATCTACGATAATACAACAGTCTTTGTGTAGGGTCAACTGAAACAATGGCTGGTTAGGTTAGGTTAGAACTGCGACCACAACGCACGAACCGAGCGAGCGAAGCGAGCGTGCCGCGGCGCGGCTGGCGAGTGCCAGAACCGAATTCTACTTATTTCGCTTAATTCAGGCAGTTTTTTTAATTCTGCCGAACAAATTGACTCCATGCTGCCTGATGTTAAGCAGTCAGTGAAGTCCCATAGTGATGGACATCATCCCAGCAGCCAGCAGTATGTTTTTAAAGCCTTAAGTTTCTATGGAATTAGTATTAATACAAAATTATTACTTGCCTATAAATAATCTGTCCAAGATGAAAATTGCAACCACGCAATTAAATATTTTCAAAATTAAGCGTAAGTATTGGTTAGAAATTAGTTATTTTTAAAAACTAATAATTTATCTTCCAACTTTTTGTACAATCACCAATTGGGCAAACGAATTATTTAGTCAAATGATTATTTTTAAAATTATTATTTAACATTTTAATTATTTTCTAAGTAAAACATTTGCGAAGCCTGTATTATATCAAATGATTGTTTTTAAAGTAATATGTTTGCGAAATGAAAGTTTGTCAAACGTTGTTTGTAAAATGATCTTTTGTCAAACAATAGTAAACCGTTTATACTTAACAATATCCATTGAATAAATAGGGACTATGACTTCTGTTAATATAACCCTTTTCGAGTTTCGTATAGTATGAACGCAACTTTTAGTCTAATAAAAACAACAATAAGAGTTGCTTGACCGTGAAAAGCGTTCACCATTACCACCAGTATTACATGTTACGGCTCTGTTTTGGTTCCGTTACTATAAAAGTGGTCTAAACAACGTCAGTAAGGGCCGAAGTAGACACGCGACTTTTAAAGTTCCTGACCACCGTTTTAGCATTTGCAATATTTATTTATTTGATATTTTGCTCTGGTTTACTGTATCTTAATTGCACATTGAACGATAGTACCTATAGATACATTATCACATTTTGTGACTCTATCTTTAATGGTTGTTTTAAAATAAATAATAATCATTGTAATTGACACTGCGAGTGTTCGGATTAATTAATACCTAAATGTAGATTAAATTGCCGGTGGCCAAGAAAAACGTATCATGTGCTTCGGCCCTTAGTAACGAAATCCCGTAGAAATAATATATAACGTTTTTCGCAAACTGAATCTCTCTCACAGATTTTAAAAGAATGGCGAACAAAAAGTACTAAGTAACTGGTCGTGACGTGGTAGCTATGTTCACTAATCCGATTCCACACATACCCCAAATACATATATGTACCGATTTTACAACGTTACTATATCTCATGCTAAATTTTTGCTTTATATTACAGCTGCCTTTCATGTATAAATTATTGGCATGGCTTTTGGAATAAACTATTATATACCAATTTTGTTGAATATTGTGTTAAAGACATATGACTGTCATATTAAGTAACAAATAGCTTGCAAATTACACGTTCTACAACAGAAGTTGTACTTAATATGTTTACTTCGGTTTCACTTATGAATTATTTCTAGACTAAGAGTAATGTCTAGAGTTTGAGCTGAGATCGGGTAAGGTTTACAGAGATCAGTGGAAGCGATTAATTCATCCAGTCTCAGCCCAAGGCAAGGTCCAACATACACTGCGGTAGCACAGTGAATGAATATAAATTCTAATATTAATAGAAAGTCTTACCAAATATCCCCTGGTGATGTTCTTGAGTGGAGTCCTGGAGGCAAGCTAGACACACACGAGACTAAATTGGCCAATATTAGCAAGTGAATTATCTTTACTTTACCAGACTCCAACGCAGCGTTTTCAATCAGCAAATTCGTCCGGCACCAACCACGTGCATCGGATTCACTCAAGTTTTACAATGTTCGTTAAAATACTATTTTTATCACAATTAACCGGTGCCAGTTATTGATCAAGGAAGTGGCAATCAAACGGGTTCTAAATACAAGATCAAAACGCTCACAAAACGAAATCTATCCAGAGCTAGGTTTTTTCGCTGACCGCGGGAAAAAAACGACAAAGAACCAAAGAGAGTGATTGACAGTTCAGTGTGACCATTGTCAGAAATTTTCATTAGACTAAACAAAATGTTACTCAATCGATCTAATCGATTTGACTTATAATAAAAACTAATTCTATTTCAAACATCCACCCGCCCCGGACCGGCCTACCGGTCCGCTAATCGGTTGGTAGACGTGACAATGTTGCAACCGCTCTCCTCAGAATCGAACCGTCCACCAAGACCTCAGCAAATCGGGGAACTCCATCAGCCCCAGTTACCAAATGAAGGATGCGCCCCCTGCGCCATCTGAGTGGCGGAAGGTTAGCCTCCTTGATCAAAACGAGGTCACCAATCTTGGGTGGATCGGTCTTGTCGGTCCACTTAACGCGTTGCTGGAGTATGTGCAGATATTCCAAGTTCCAGCGTTTCCAAAAGCTCTGAGTAATCTGGCGTACCAATTCAAAACGCGAGAGACGACCAGGTCTCGTATCAATATAGGGGTACTCAGGCAAGGCGACAAGTGGGCGACCAATCAAAAAATGGCCCGGCGTAAGGGCCTCCAAATCATTCGGATCTGAGGAGATCGGGCACAATGGCCGAGAGTTCAAAACGGCCTCAATCTTACAAAACACAGTTGCGAGTTCCTCAAATGTAAGGACAGATTCACCGATTGTCCTGCGCAAGTGTGTTTTGGCCGATTTTACGGCGGCCTCAAATATACCACCCCAGTGTGGACAATTTGGTGGGGAAAACAACCAATTTATCCCATGTCGGGCAAGCCTATCACCTATATCAGCTTTGTTGGTTTCAAGAAAATTAACAACATCATTCAGATAATTATAAGTGCCCTTGAAGTTAGTGCCGCAGTCAGAACGGATCAAGGAAGGCAGCCCTCTGCGGGATACAAATCTGTCAAATGTGGCTACAAACGCCTCGGTCGTAAGCGAGGAGACCAGTTCTAAGTGTACGGCCTTTGTGGAAAGACAAACAAAAACACACAAGTAGGCCTTGACAGTCTTGCTGTTTCGAAGTGTCGACGTTTTCACCAAAAAAGGACCAGCGAAGTCCGTGCAAACACCGTCAAACGTCCTGCTTTCAGTTACGCGATCTGCCGGTAAGTCCCCCATCAAGGGCTGCATGGTAGAAACCTTGAGCTTATAGCAAGGGATGCAGCGAAAGACTACACTCCGAATAATTCTTCGGGCAGACAAAATCCAAAACTCGCGTTGCAAAATGGCCAACAAGGCATTACAACCAGCATGCGAATTTTTAAGGTGACGGTCAGTTACCAACAAGCGTACCAAATGACCGTCCTTAGGTAACAAAAGGGGGTGACGAGCCCCGTAAGGGAGGTTGGCGTTCTTGAGACGCCCTCCAACGCGCAAGAGACCCGTATCGTCCAAAAAGGGGTTCAATTTAGAGACAGCTCCCGACAATTTCGATCTCCCTGATTTAAGGATAGCAATCTCCGTTTCAAAATGCGCCAATTGCACAGAACGAACCCAAAAGGTGAGGGACTCCTGTCGTTCCTGTGGTGAGAGAAAGGGTGTCAGTCGTTTCTGTTGTGGTTGCCTAAAATTAAAAACAAAACGCTTTATCCAAGCTGTAACACCTAACAACTTGTCGAGGGAGCTGTAACGATTCAACAAAAAATCGGGGTCGAAGGCGCATTCTACCTTCTCAAGAGCGAGTGTTCGTAGACCCGGCAAATTAGAAGTTTTCAAAACTGGCGTTCGAGGCCAATCAATTTCTGGTCGACTCAACCATTCCGGACCCCACCACAGCGAATGACCTATCAAACTAGGCGTCAAGCATCCGCGCGAGGCACAATCAGCGGGGTTGAGCTCACCTGGCACGTGTCTCCAAACAAGCTTGACTTCGGATTTCTGGATTTGGGAAACGCGATTAGCAATAAATACCTCCAAAGTGTGGACAGACGCCTTCAACCAACAAAGTACAATTTGGCTGTCTGTCCAGGCGTAGGTCCCATCAATACAAATGCTTTTACCCAAAGTACTGGACACGTGGTTCAACAAGCGTACAAGTAGGGCTGCTCCCGAGAGCTCCAATTTTGGAATGGTCAGAGATGTCCGAAGGGGTGCCACCTTGCTCTTTGCCATGATCAGGGAAACCCTCACCTGACCTGGTTCAAGGATACGCCTGTTGAAGTCTGAGCAGAACCATCAAATACTGTGCGCAGCTTCCCAGTAAATGGCTTCAATACCGCATGATGCGGGAGAAAGTAGTGCTCCACCGAACGCCAATCCAAATTTGACACAGACATGTGTCCCAACTGTTCATATTCCCTCATGAACTCAATGTACTTCTGTCTGAGCTCCGGATCACGACCCATGCGACGCTCCATAGCCAACAATCTCTTTTCGGCTAAAGGTCGTGACTCACCAAGCGGAGGCCAAACAGACAGGAAGGGTAGCTTCGTAATGAGCCGACCAGAACGGAGTCGACCAGTGTTGTTCTGGAAGAACAGCTCGCACTCCTCATGTTCTGGATTCAAACGGGCAACTTGAGGGGGCTCCTCTACCTCCCAAAACCTCTGAACTGCATCAGAGAGAGCAGAGCCTACAGCCAACAAATTATCAAGTTCAGGTGGAGGGCGGTCCCTAGGTACAGGTCCCATCAAAGCAAGTCCAAATATGGTCGGGATGGCAGTCAAACCATTTGGCACCAAGACCCGTTTCCCACCAATCAAAATTCCACCGAGGACATCAGAGCCAATCAACAAGTCGATTTGTCCCGGTGTGTCAAATTTGGGGTCTACCAGTTCCAATCCCGATGTCAAATTCACCACAGCAGCAGGAAGCTGCTTCTGTGGATGCATACCCAAAATATTCTTCAACACAATAGCCGAGGTTTTAATCCTCGGGTGTGAAGATTCAACAGGGCCAAACAAAACCTTAACTTGCCCTTCAACATTAGAGGCTACATCACCTATGCCCCGTATACAATTTGGAAAAGAGCCCATATTTAATTTAACCTGCCCTACCAAATAAGTGGAAACAATTCAACCTTGTGAACCTGTGTCCAATATAGCACGGACAACAACAGAGGTCCCCGTGGGTCCCCAGACCCTAACAGCAACCGTTGGTAGGATAACAGTCTCAATGGGGGAGGTTGGCGTTATAGGGCAGGGATCAATGACCTATTGTTGCCTGGGCGGCGACCGTTGGCCAGGACCAGGCAAATCAAAATGAGGGTGCGGCTTGAAGTCCTCAAAAGCGCGATGACTCGATCCGCGCGCCATCTGTGGGGGGTCATAATGACGCACCCGCCCAAAACGAGGTGGGCGCGAGTCAAGGCGGGGACGCTCCGCCAAAGGAGGGGAATACCTGGGGCAGCAGTCATGGTGCTGGTGACGTTGCGCGGCACATTCAGGTGCGCGAGAGAGAGGAGGCGTGCGCACGCTACGGTTCTCCAAGCGGGGTGAGTGGCGATCAATTGAGCGAGGCGACTCTCGGCTACGCGCCGGTGAGCCTCGGCTGCCACCTTCAAAACACCCGCCCGTGCGCGGCGTCGGCTGGTTGGACAAGCGGCCAACCTCTCTGGCATTCATACTGAGAATGTCCAAATGCTGTCCTCCACAGTGAGGACAGGGGCGAGAGTTTGGGCAGTCTCGCTGGTAGTGGGACCCCAAACAAGAGAAGCATTCGCGATGCGCCTACGAGAGGCGACATGAAGGTCCAAGAATGCCCTACAACTGGTCGTTCTGTGCCCCGTGACCTTGCAGTAGGAGCACTCCACTGGGCTCTGCGTGACTGCAAAGCGAGGAGGGCGCCGGTCAACATTGGCTCGAGTGTGAACGCGAGCCTGCTCCTTGACCTTGGGCGGCTGCGACTTAGCCGGCGTGTCACCACCGGAGTTGTCCAAGACCCGGCACTCATCCTCCAGGAACTTCTCCAGGTCAGCAAAGGGGGGCAGATGGGTCGCGCTATCCCCACCAAAGCGCTGCTCAAAACGCGACCTCAGGTCGGCAGGCAGCTTTTTCAGTACAATGTGCACCAATAGATAGGACCATTGGTCCACGGGCAGGTCAAGGCACTTAAGTGCGTTGATGGCCACCAAGAGCGGCTTCAAAAGTTGGGTGCGCAACCCAGAGACCCGGGTGAGCGTCGGCAAACCCAAAATCTGCTCGATGTGCGTGTCGGCGAGGCCACGCTTATTATGGTACCTACGGGTGATTAGGTCCCGAGCCGTCTGGTACGCCTCGTCAGACACGGGCAGATGCTGGATGAGGCCCTTAGCCTCCCCATCCAGAACCGACATTAGATAGGCCAACTTTTGTGCCGGCCGAAGGTCAGCCCTATCATTGACCAGGCTGTCGAAAAAATTAACGAAGCCCAGGTAGCTTCCTAGGCAGCCATCAAAATGGGGGAGGTCCAAGGTAGGGAGCCTACTCGACAGCCCTGGTGCTGACCGCTCCTGCTTCAGGCCGGGTTGCCCTTCCCTATCGGCAACTAGTTGTCTCGCAGTATTGGAGACAGCATCATACAGGTCTAAGACCTGGGCATAGTCTTCGCTGACCTTATTTTGCTGGTCAGCGGTGAAATCATTGATTGACACTTCAAGACAGCAAGTGCTGAAAGTGCGGAATTGCTGTTCCACACTTGCCAGGCGATCGTCAATCCGCTCTTACCTTTGTAGTGAGGCCTGCTGGCGATCAGGCCGGTTCACTAAGGCACTGGCCGAGGCAAACCAGCGCAAATCTGATGCAATGGCACCAGCAGCCGCACGCAAGTCCTTGATAGCTGACATAATCAAAATTTCAAAAGAGCCCGGACAAGCGTTAAACAATATTAACAATCAAAACTTAATTTTTCTCAATTCTTTGAAACCAACAAAGTATTAGCCTGTTTACTGCAAGTGCAGGCAAGTGACAGGTATTTACTGCCCAACAAAATTAAAGGTTTCAGTATATTGAAACAAAGACAAAAGTTATCAAAGTTATAACTTATAACAAATTAATAAAGTTGAAACTTCAACTTAATTAATTAATTATTTGCAACAGACAGACTAACTGTGTTATTTATGATATACAATAGGAAGTAAGCACAGAATATGTGTTACCTAACAATATTATCTATATTATAACAAAACAAAGTTTATTAATGTGACCCGCCCAAGTGGCAAGGTCAAGTTTGATTATTACAATGTTTATGAATATATGCAATGAACTAAATTTACTAAATTTATTGATACATACAGCTGTTATGTATCCAAACAAACTGACTTATTGATGCAACAACAAATTTAAGTTAGATTTTTCAACAATACAAATCAACAATTACTGATTGAGGTTATGTGACAATGTGTTTCAAATTATCTAGGTCAACTTATACAATTAAATATTATGTATTTTAGACAATAACTGACCTGACAAACACTACAATAATGTCTACAAGGTGATAAGATACAAGCTCATACCAATCTGAGTTTATACTCAGTAATGCAACAGCGGCTAAATTTCAACTACAGCTCTGCACCAAAATTATGTCTAGAGTTTGAGCTGAGATCGGGTAAGGTTTACAGAGATCAGTGGAAGCGATTAATTCATCCAGTCTCAGCCCAAGGCAAGGTCCAACATACACTGCGGTAGCACAGCGAATGAATATAAATTCTAATATTAATAGAAAGTCTTACCAAATATCCCCTGGTGATGTTCTTGAGTGGAGTCCTGGAGGCAAGCTAGACATACACGAGACTAAATTGGCCAATATTAGCAAGTGAATTATCTTTACTTTACCAGACTCCAACGCAGCGTTTTCAATCAGCAAATTCGTCCGGCACCAACCACGTGCATCGGATTCACTCAAGTTTTACAATGTTCGTTAAAATACAATTTTTATCACAACTAACCGGTGCCAGTTATTGATCAAGGAAGTGGCAATCAAACGGGTTCTAAATACAAGATCAAAACGCTCACAAAACGAAATCTATCCAGAGCTAGGCTTTTTCGCTGACCGCGGGAAAAAAACGACAAAGAACCAAAGAGAGTGAATGACAGTTCAGTGTGACCATTGTCAGAAATTTTCAATAGACTAAACAAAATGTTACTCAATCGATCTAATCGATTTGACTTATAATAAAAACTAATTCTATTTCAAACAAGTAAGATACATAAACAAATGACGTTTCTAAATAATAAAATGAAGATTTTAATTTGAACAGGTTTAATAAATCACACAAGTATCTAAAGTAAATTTGAACGTAGGAAACGTTCAAATTTATTTATCGATATCGAGAATTTATCAACATTCTATTGAAATTAATTCTGAGTAAACCAAATCTAATGATCTATTGTAAACATTATCGATATTTTATCGATATTTATTCTGAGTAAGCCCATCACTAGTCAAGTTAAAATTAGTGACAAACTACGAAGATTCTTCCCTTGATTAAAATCATAAGTCAAAGTGAAGTATATATTATATTGCGTTTAACCATCATTGTAGCGCGAATTCTATGTATTATCTATATTCTAAAGCCTTGTATACATTAGGCAACATTTGTTGATAAACACTGTTAATAAACAGTTTATAAACAGTGTTGCATCATCTCTGGATACAGTTTATAAACAGTTCATAAACAAATGTGATGAAACATTGTTTCTGAAACATGTTGCCGTGTTCTCCAATCAAACGGAGAACAAGCCGAAACATTTTGTTTATAAGCAAAAGTCAACAGTTGTGTACGTGGGTTGCACGAGTTTATTAACATGGAAGTAGTGTTGTCCAACAACCAAGTTTCGATGCTCATAGAGCTTTATCAACAGCATCATGTACTCTGGGACTCTTCAAATAGAGATTATAAAGATAAATTTAAAAAACTTGATGCTTGGGCCGATATTGCTGCAGAGTTGAATATGTCGCAAAAAGAAGTGGAAACGAAGATGCATACTCTACGCTCACAATTTTCCCGTGAAAAGAAAAAACTAAAATCATCAAAAAGAAGGGGAAACGGCGCCGAAGAAGTGATTAAAAGCAGAATATGGCAGTGGTATGAGGCGCTACAATTTTTATTACGTGGTGCAACGACGTCTGGAACATCGGATACGATGGGAATTGTGAGTACCTACCTACATCTTTAGGTATATTAATTGCCTAATTAATACCTTCAGTATTTTAGATTATCGTGTTGTTCAGAAATAAAATGATATTCCCTTTCTATTGAATTAGACCAATTTAAAAAAATTTAACGCTTAACAATATAGGTAGTTTCGGCGGCACTGAGCATCACTACCTCCTCGGGCGACATCCTAACAACAACTGACAAGTGTGGACGGCCATGTTTCAGAAACAGTGTTTACGGTAAACTTGTTGATAAACACGTCATAAACAGTTTATCAACAAATGTTGCCTAATGAATACAAGGATTAAGGCTCGCCTGAATGTTCGTGAGAATGCTCGCTAAAACATACTCATTTGTTTTGTAACATTCGCGAGAATTCTCATTACAGGTGAATGCTCTAGTGTATCAGTTTTTTTTGTTTATGCCTTATATTACATTTTCCAACTTTTCTAATTTATCTTATCGTAAACGTCAGATGTGTACAACAAGGAAAATTGCAGAAGATGTTGAGACGGTATGTTAAAAAGAACATTTGTAATTAAAGCGGCTCTTAAAAAAAAGTTATAAGCTGTTCTTGGGACGTAGTATAATTAGTATATCATTTTTCTAGCTCTATAAGTTGTGAATTAAAATGTTTATTCGACATAATGATATGTCATTATTTTCTTTTAACACAACATCTCAGTTGGTTACGTTCAGCGTTAGCACTCGAGTCAGTGAGAAAAGTTGTGAAGCTGGCGGCATCCGTGTACGTTTCGACATGTCGATCTTTTTGTGCGCAATCTGGTTATTGTTCTATTTCAATATCAGTGTAACAAGTTATTCTGTTACGTAGGAATACTGAGCGAGCTCACAACTTTGTTATAAGTTCACGCTATGTAATATATCCGATATTGAGAGCATCGATCAAACTAGTTTGCCGTTGCTTTGCTAGGTATGGACGGAAATTTGCAAGTAATATTAACATGAATTTGAAAAACGCTGCACTTGTAAGTTTTATAATAGAAGTGTTCTAGGAGGGTTTTAATCTTAGCAGTCATGAACAAGACATAAAGGCGCGATGATATCAGACATTTAATTTACCTCTGTCGTGTCTGGACGCTGTCTTCGAGATGAGAAGTTCTACTAGATGATACAGATTGGCAGCCGCGATCAATACATATTACGTGTCAAAACGATTTCTAAATTGAATTATTTGCAGCTAGGGAACAATTCAATCCAAATGCCTATAGAAATGTTGTTTTAATTTCATAACGGTAAGTCGAGTTCAAAATAAAGAATAACGTCTTAACTCATTTTCATGTCTCATAAACAACTTGAATTAAAAGTAAACGTGATGAATACAGTGGCTGAGACATGACGGCCAGACAACGAGTTCCGATTTACCATCACAAAGTGCTGAGAAACGCTTAGACAATACAACAATAGAGTGTTCTCTTCCTTTTCCTAAATATTCAATTGAATTGTTACCAGAAAGTTTTTCGCGTATCTATTTTACTTCGATATGCAAATGTGACGCGCAAATTTATTCATGGGTACTTGTTAGAGAGCCGGTTTTGATTAGATTTGCCCATAAACTCGTGTGTAAATTAATCTCCAGTTACCTATTTACGTAGGTCTATTAAGCTGTTCTTGTAGTAAACGATAAATAAAGAATCAGTAATTATTATTGTTGTTGGAAAGTGGCACAAATCTGTAGGTACACGGCGTCTTCCCTTGTGACAGGCGTAATCTGTTTTCAAATAATTACTTGTGAAAGCCGTGACGCGGGAAATTAATTTCTTTGTTACTTTAATAACATCGATGTGGTGGTAGTGTTTATTTCGTGATTTTTTAAATGGCTTTAATTTGATATAATTATGTAAACACAAAAGTAAAGATAAAATAGAAAACCTAAACGTACAATTTTATGTGACAATACCGAAGTGTTATGTAATTAGCGCAATTATGCACGTATTTCAAAAGTTCATTAATTTGTTTATTATTGGTCTTTGTACTGCAAAATGTTGTCTTCGCGCAGTAAGAGGCTGCCACGAAGGTCAAAAAATCGTGCAGAGGTCATCGCTAAGTGTTAGCTATAAAGTTGAATGTCGCACGGTTTTTGACATGGCATGCCATCACGAAACTGTCTGAAATCTAATTTCGTTCATAACTCACCTACTGTTGAAACACTATGTGAGAATGAAAATGTGTCTCGTGCAATTTGTAAATTCACTTTTCCGTGAACGTATCGAAAAATGTTGCATTTTCGATTTGTTTCATGATTATGATCAGATATTCATATTTCATGATTATTATTTAAACAAAAATTTCAAAATTTTCCTTTAATTATATTATGACGCATTGACGAGAGCACTACACACGACGCTAAGAAGCTTCTGAATGATAATTGGACGTTAATGTTAGACAATAAGAAACCTTATAACTCTACTTAAATGAGATGATCTAAGAAAAGTTTTAATATCTTACCTCTAACCGCATACCACAGTGTGAGAAGGAACTGCAGAGTCGCTTCAAAGAAAAGCTTTTGAAATCGATGAAGAAAACGTTTGATCCGATTACGAGATAACGCAAATATTACCCTCTTTGCAATCCTGAGTTTTTCGTATTTTACTGTCGGTATCATTTAAGTCAATTTTTTTTTTTAAGTCAATACCCACCTAATCGGCTCCAAGTAAAAAAGGGAAACCTGTAAATCCTAGAATGCTGAGTAACTGTTAAGCAAAGTCATTATTTTTATACTTACTTTGGTTAGTCTGTCTTTGGAGAACATACGAGTAACAACACGTTTGGACTATGGTAGTTTGAGAAATATATCGTGAGAAATATATCTTCAATAAATAATATCTTATATATATTTAGCATGCACTCCATGTGATGACGGATTAAGAATACAATTTTTCACTATCCTATTTCATTCCGTAGGTGTTCTAAGAAGTCGCTTAATTAAGAAATACACAAAGGAAATATTGCGGCAGAGGCGGAAAACTCGACATCAAATCCTTTGCCAACCTGTCTGGCCAGCGTGGTAGTAGGCTACATCTTCCTATTGCTTTGCACAATGCTATTGGGACACAAATTTGGATAGGCTATGTCCAACAGTGGACATGTGATGGGCCATGTCCAGCAATAGACTATAATAGGCTGAATATTATGATGATATGACATTACGTCACACTTTAAGCCCCTCCGCACATCTCCTTCATTAGTGACGTATTGAGGACTTGGGTTGAATTGAAGGTAAGAAGGAAAACTTCTATGTAAGAAGTAACTTCTGATAGGTACAGTCATCATTATTTGGTTATGTATTGTCAAGTACCCAAAGTAGAAGTTTTGCTTAGTTTGGGACTATATAATGTTGAGTGTACGTAGAGACCTATGTAGTATTACCAGAAATCGCCCGCCCCTTTGCGGGAATTATATACCTATTCTTAGCTGCCTCAGGAATTACACAATCTATTGATGAAAGCCGTACAAAATCCGTTTCGTAGTTTTTAAGTTTATCGCGTTTATACGGACATACAGGAACGGTAGCGGACTTCATTTTTTATCATATATTTAGATAGATTATTTTATTATTATTGATTTCTTATGTCGTGTTAACAGGATGTATTCAAAACTATCTTGTTTGTTGTAAGACCTTATTTACGCCATGTTTATCCAGGTAATATAATGAGCATCCTTCGCCTTTCAAAGGAGAGAGGCCTAGTCCAGCAGTGGACTGTTAAAGGCTGATGATGAGAGAGATAATGAGCGTCCTAGATTTTATCGGTAGAAAATACTTCATGGAACTATACTAATCTTTTTCAATATAATCTTAATATATAAAATCCTTGCGTTACTGACTGACTGACAGACACGCTACAGCCGAAACTATTGGGCGCAGGAAGCTGAAATTTGGCATGTATGTTTCTTGGGGACCGTAGGGGTGCACTAAGAAGGGATTTCCCGAAATTCCCACGGGATCGGCCAAAACGGGTAAATTAAAAAAAAATGCAGGCGTAGCTGCTGGCGTCCTCTAGTATAATAATATAATACCACATACACACGTCACCATCTAGTCCCAAACTAAGCAGAGCTTGTACTATGGGTACTAGATAATGGATAAACATACATATATACTTTTTTTTTTGTAAATACATACATATTATACATAGAAACACCCAGACCAAGACAAACATCCATGTTCATGCACACAAATGTTTGACTTGAGGGGGAATCGAACCCGCGACCTTCGGCGTAGCAGTCACTTACACTCCCGCTGCGCCAAAATAGCGAATAGAATAAAACGGTAAAGTACTTACATTTTTTACAAATATGTACTATTTACTATATATACTGAATATGTATATTTAATGCTAGCCGTTTCCCGCGGTTTCACCAGCGTCCTGAGGGAACTACTTCGCGTACCCGAAAAGCCCATATATCTTACGAACCCCTATTTTTTCTAAAATAAAATATAGTCTATGTTACTCGCAGATAGTGTAGCTTTCTAATGGTGAAGACTTTTTAAAATCAGTCCAGTACTTTTTGACTTTATCCATTACAAACAAAAATACAATTTTTTCCTCTTTATAATATTAGTGTAGATGAACATAATTAACAGTGGTTAAAATATCTTGCTATATTACTTAGCTATGCTCCGCGATGCCACCTACACATCCTTCTTGGTTATTACTTAGCTATGCTCCGCGATGCCACCTACACATCCTTCTTGGTTAGCATTATGACTTTCTTTTTGCTTCTGTACCTAAGGGATTCCTTAAAATATGATTTCTAAATAGACACACAAATCATTTACCACTATGGAGCCTAAACAACTGGTGCTGGCAACATGAAATTTGGACGGTGGGCTTGATCAGGTATGGTAGTCACACGGGTTTGTTGTCACAGGGGTCATAACAGAAAACCGAAAGGTCAAATATTAGTGTATAGGGCGTTTTAGGAGCGAGAAAGCAGCACCTCCTCATTTATTTATTTACTTACAGGTACAGCGACAGATTACAGATTAGTTAGTACTTAGAGCTAATTTTACATTACAACATTTTTAAACCTGTACTCCAATTACAACTGTACACATCATCCATAGTATACAACTTCAAATATATAAGTTGACTTAAAAATAATAAAAAAAGGAAATTATTAATTAAAATAGCCAAAAACAAGTAAGTGAAAAGAAAAAAAAAGTGTTACAGTGCATTCAATTTGCACAAGGATTCTTTGAATCTACTGTGACTATCCATAAATATATCCACTTGAGACCAAATATTGTTTACACATTCGAAATACGGGATTGTTTTGGGACACATTATTATTGGTAGTGGGTATTCGAAACAGTTGCGGATTACGTACAGATCGAGTGGGTACCTTAAAATGTAATTGTCTTAAAATATCACAATTAAATGAGCCATTCAAGATTTTGTGCAGGGTAGACATGTCCATCTCCTCTTTTCCAAACCAACCATATCAAAGTACCGTATTCGAGCTGCTTATCCAGGTAGTTTTCGCCTAAGCCCGCATTTCATGCATAGAGCTCTAACAAACCGCCTCTGTATATGATTTTTATATATCGGCGTCCATACAGGTGAGCAATACTCAATAATACTTCTCACTAGAGCATAGTATAGAGTTATCAGTGAACTAGTTTGTTTAAAAGGTTTTGAATTGCGGAGCACAAAAGATAAGATGCGGTTGGCCTTATTACAAACATGATCGTAATGTGGTCTAAAAGACATAGCCGAGTCGAAGAATACCCCCCAAGTCGCGAATTACCTTTACTCTGTCTAACTCAAAGCCATTGATGTTATAGCTGTAATTAAGTGGACTTTTATTTTTTGTGAAGGATATTACCTGACACTTTTTTATGTTTAACGACATATAATTCTCGTTGCAGCATTTGACCACAGTATTTAAGTCCGCTTGGAGTACCTCACAATCTCGGGGATCAGAGATACGTCTAAAAATTTTAATATCGTCAGCGTACGCTAAACATTCGCTATCAATTTTACCCAGCAGATCATTGACGAATAAGAGAAACAATAAGGGCCCCAAATTTATTTTTTCATGTACCTCACGTCAGTCTGCTCCGACATCTATACTAATATAATAAAGCGGAAGAGTTTGTTTGTTTGTTTGTTTGAGCGCGCTAATCTCAGGAACTACCGGTCGGATCTGAAAAAGTCTTTTTGTATACAATAGCCCAGTTATTCCTGAAGACTATAGGCTATATAACATAACGCTTCGACCCTTTGGGGCCGGGCAAAAGGCTAAAAAGGCTAAAAGATAATGTCGGCTAATCTCAGGAACTAGCAGTCGGATTTTAAAAATTGTTATTGCCTCAATCAATCAATCAGCCTATCGCAGTCCACTGTTGGACATAGGCCTCTCCCAACACGCGCCACAGTACACGGTCCTCAGCCTTCCGCATCCAGTCTGTCCCAGCCACCTTTTTCAGGTCGTCGGTCCACCTAGCCGGGGCCGCCCTACCTTACGCTTGCCGAGACGTGGTCTCCACTCTAGGATACGCTTTCTCCATCGGCCGTGCTCTCTCTTGCTCCATTTTCCGGGTAGTGACGGATAAAGAATACAAGTGTCACTACCCCATTTCATTCCGTGGATGTCGTAAAAGGCGACTAAGGAAATTGCAAAAAATAGCGAATAATATCTTTGCGAAGAGATGGAAAACTTGAAACCAAACCCTTTACCAACTCGTCTGGCCAGCGCGGTATAGTAGGCCAAATACCACCCAATGAACGCACCAACGAATAGGCCCCCAGTTCCCGGTAGTCCCGCTGTCCGCAACTACGGTAGCAGCCGCGTTACCGCGAGCGGGGCAGGGGGTGCTAAGAATCTCCGAGCTACGGCAAACGGCTACCACAAGAAACTGACCCTGGCTACGTACAATGGACGCTCTCTACGGCTGGACCAACACATCACCGAACTCGAAGTAGAACTAGGTCATATAAACTGGCATATATTGGGGTTGTCTGAAGTCTGAGGACAGGGGGAGGACACGATAACCCTTGAGTCAGGCAACCTGTTCTACTTTCAAGAAGGCGATCAGCCCTCTCAGGGCGGTGTCGGTTTCCTCGTTAACAAATCTCTCGCTAACAACGTTGTTGAAATCAGCAGTGTGTCGACACGGGTAGCGTACCTGATATTAAGGATCACCGACAGGTACTCCCTGAAGGTGGTACAGGTATATGCGCCGACCTCAACATACTGCGATGACATAGTCGAAGCCATGTATGAGGACATTACTAAGGCTCTACATCATACCACCAAGACACACTACAGCGTTGTTATGGGGGATTTTAATGCCAAAGCGGGAGTACAAGAACGCGGCGAAACGAGAATCGGATCCTATGGCGTGGGGTGCCGAAATCACAGGGAACAAATGCTGGTCAACTTTCTGGAGTCACAGGGGCTCTTCTTAATGAACTCCTTCTTTAAGAAAAAGCCTCATAGAAAGTGGACATGGCGAAGCCCCGATACTGTGACAAGGAACGAGATAGACTTCATCATGTCTGATCGGAGGTATATATTTAGAGACGTCTCAGTGATCAACAGGTTTAATACCGGTAGCGATCACCGACTTGTCCGAGGCACTCTAAGTAACTCAAACTCAAACTCAAACTCAAAATCATTTATTCATTTAGGCCACAGTTCAGTGACGCTTATGAACGTCAAAAGTTAAAGTTAATTACTAGACCTGATCGACGCTTCCCGTGACCAGAGGGCTGGTTTATATTTTGCAGAGAGAATAAGCATTGCCATACAACGTGGCAATGCTGCCAGCCTTCTGGGCACGCTACCAGCCGACAGCGTTGCGGAGGAATTTTTTGACGCCGCGTAGTTTCTATTTTGTTACCTATTTTTATTTATTTAGTTTTATTGGTTTAGTTTAGGATAGTTTAGTTGCATAAGTAGTTTTATTCTTTTGTATATATTATGATATTTGTTATTACTAGATGATTCTACATTTACATTGACTGCCACGTTCGCAATGCAATAGGTAGAACCACGAGAAAGAACGGGCAATAAAAATCGTGGCCACTCTTTTTAACTGCCAGTATAATGGTTTTACATGTTATATTTGTAAGGAGCTGCAACTGTTTCACATTGTGAGTTATCTACTATTGCAAAAGTTAATAGTTATTGATATCATACTCAAGCAATAAATTATGTTCATTTATTAAGCCTCCCAAAGTGAATATGGTGAAACAGGAGCATCCACTTACGTCTTTTGATGTAAGCAACTCGCGAACATGACTGTTCGGATCTATGGTGGAACAGTATGTTCCGAAAAGTAATGCAGCAATTTACAATCTATTAGTTAGCAGTTCATGACCACGAGTTACCCTCACCTTACAAATCCAATAAATTATAATAAAAAGAGTAGAACAAGAATGCAAATGTAGCATAAAAAGAGAATACGGTAATTAACTACACTATAAAACTGCCAATTGACCTAATAATAAAAAGAAATTGACCTAATAAAAGAATATTTATTTCCAAGCGTACTTGTCGTCAAAATACTCATTTAAACTATTATATGCCTTTAGTAAAAGATTATTTTTAACAATTGTCTGAAACGACCTTAAAGGCAAGTCTAAAACATTACTTGGTATTTTATTATAGATTCTTATACTAAGCCCAATAAAAGAGCTATGCGTTTTGTGTAAACGGAAATATGGTACACATAATTTGTGCCTGTTCCTAGTATTAATATTGTGTATGTCACTATTCATTTTGTAAGAAATTATATGTAGTCGTACATGCATAACACTGGCATAAATATATTTTGATGCCACAGTAAGAATACCAATAGTTTTAAATTTTTCTTTAAGCGAGACTCTTGTCTTTAACTGGTAAATGGCCACAGGAAAGGCCCTAGGATGCGGCCTTGCGGTACTCCCAAATCAACAGGTAAGCTACTGGATTTTGAGCCGTTTATTTCAATACATTGGATTCTGTCACTTAAGTATGACTTAATGACTTCCAATGCTTTAGTCTGTACGCCGTAATGTCTAAGTTTGCATAAGAGCGTTTCATGGCAGACACAATCGAATGCTTTCGAAAGGTCGCAAAACACACCAATAGCATTTTGGGCATTCTCCCATGCACTGAATATGCGTTTAAGTAACGCTACTCCTGCATCTGTTGTCTAGTGACCCTTGGTAAATCCATATTGCTCACTATGAAGGAGGCTGTTTAGATTTAAAATGTCTAAGTAATTGCTTGAGTATGATCTTTTCAAAAATCTTACTAAAGGCAGGTAGTATCGATATTGGCCTATAATTACTAGGATCAGTCTTACTGCCGGATTTGAAAAGAGGTATTATACTACTGTGTTTCATAAGATCGGGAAAATTACCTGATTCAATACACTTATTAAATAAGTTGCTTAAATAAGGAGCTACTACATCAATTATACTTTTTAAAACCTTAATAGAAATGCCCCAGAGATCACCTGTATTCTTAGACTCTAGAGATTGAAAAGTACTTATAATGTCGGTAGAATTAATACAATCGAACTTAAATAATACATGACATTTTCCTACACTAGATTCTAATAGGTTTTCTGCGACTATAGCTGATGATTTTAATTCTCTAGTAGTAGTAATCGGTATGCTAGCAAAGAATTTATTAAATGTGTGTGCGACTTCTTTGTCATTATGAATAAATTTGTCACTATCAAATAAACTACAACTATTACCTCTAAGTGTTGTCTTACCTGTTGCTTCATTAATAGCTCGCCAGGTTGCTTTAATTTTATTCGAGGATTGTTCAATTTTGTTCCTAACGAATAATGCCTTAGCTGTATTGCACACTCTTTTAAATATCTTGGAATAATTCCTAACATACTCAGTGAAGTTCGAATCAGAATTGTATCTCTTCATACCGTACAACTCGTACATCTTTGCTCTGCTTTTGTAAATACCTGCAGTAGCCCACTCACTAAAAGCTCGAGATTCCTTAACTACTTTCTCCTTAGTCCTAAAAGTATTCTGAAATTCCTTGTTAACTACATTAAATAAATTATTGAAATTTTCATTTGGCGAATCAATCTCCATTAAATCAGGACTCATAGCATTCAATCCAATCAAAATTTTATTCCGGAATTAATTAAACTTATGGCTAGGTAATGGCCTAACTAACACTTTCTGTATAATGCTATCACTATAATACGGAAACCTTGCTAATTGACCACAGTGATCCGAAGTTAATTCAGAACTAACTAATTTATTCAAAACTGTACAATTACTAAATATATTGTCAAGACAGGTGGATGAAGTTGCTGTAATCCTAGTTGGTTCAAGGAACATTTTTTTTTAAATTATATGATTTAAATAGATTTAAAAATCTACTAGTTATTACTGAATGATCAAGAATATTTACATTAAAATCACCACAAACTATAATACCTTTCTTATTGCTCCTAATTTTAGTAATTGCATCTTCAATAACTGATTCTAACAAGCTAAAGTTACTTAACGGTGGACGATATACACATATGATAATATGCTGCTCAAGTTCTACACATGACAGTTCCACGGTGCGTTCTATAGACAAACTTGCTATGTCTTTCCGTTCTTTACATGTTAAGCTATTTGAAACAATAATCAAGGATCCACCATGAATAGCGTGTTTCCTAGAGAAGGCACTGTGTACCGTGTATTGCGAGTTATTTAAGAATTTAATTTGGTACTCTTTTAGCCAGTGTTCTGTAATACACATAACTTGTATACTGTGATTTTCTAAATATAAACTTAATTCTAAATCCTTGCCAGATAGACCTTGTCTGTTTTGATGTGCTACATTCAGTTGAATTTGTCTACCCTTTGTCCTAGTCTTAAGTTTAAAGAACTTGTGTCATTATATTCAATAGAAGAATTATTAAGATAGGAACTATTTACAGAAGCTAAATTCTTGGATACCCTACATGTACCTGTGTCATTTTGTAAATTAAATGCTAGTAATCTAGCAACTTGTCTTCTATAAAATAGTGGCAGATACATAGTATCTTTGGTCAATGTAAAATTACTAATAAAATTATTAATGTCAAATAATAAAATAAAATCTTTATATTGCCATGTCAAATTCTATAAGCACAAGTTGAGTTCATGAATATAACTATTCATTGTTTCATTTAAGCTATAAGAATAAGGCAAAGCAAGAGTTATAAATTTGCATTCAAATTTCCTGTGAAGCGATAACATAACTTCTGTCAAATTAAATATATCCTTTTTAGTCACCGTTGGGCTATCACCATATGTGATAATTATTGTAGACTGCCTATCAAATATTGTTGTACCTATTTAATGTATTAATTAGATATGTAAACGAAGACCCTGTATAACAATAATTGATAGTATTGTGTTGTGTCAGCTCACAATTTATTAAACTACCTAAACCGACACCAAGCCTATCTGAGAACATATAAACTTTATTTGTGCCAGAATTCTTACCTAAAGAAGACTTACCTGTTCTATTATTCACTGAACAAGTACTTTTATCACTATTGCAAATAATCTGGGACTCACAAGTGGGTAATGTTGGTTTTATGATATTCAAACAACTATTGGTATTTGTTTTAATATCATAAAACATATTTACATATTCTAAATTTTGCCTCCCCACTTGTGCAATCTCATCATATTTCATAATATACTCCTGAACCTGATTTTCATACTGCGTGTTCATTCTACTTATTTGAGATTGTAAGGAAGTAATTTGACTTTTAAGATCCCTAGTATGTTTGTCATATAACATTTTGCCATTAATCAACTCTGCATTGTAATTGTCTAACTCCATTAACAAATCTGAACGCTCAGAAACTAAACATTTATATTGCTGAGATGTTATCTTAGTTTTTCTATATTGCTTTAGACTAAGAATGAGTTTCCTAATATGTTTATTTAATTTATTATACTTTCTATGCCGTTTCAGACAATTAATGTTTATTTTTAATTGCTTTGAATCTAAGCCTAATCTATTACCTACAACCTCTGAGTAAAGGTTCTGAGTTTTATTACTGTTTAATATCTCTACAGTTTGTTCTAGTGATTTAATCTTAGTAAATGATTGTTCTAAACAGCATTCTAGTTCCCTAATGCGACTCATAGACCATGAATGGGCATCATTGTTAGCGGTCAATAAATGGATTTCTTCCTGTAACCTATCTCGCTGGGCCAATGTGACAATATACTCAATATGGAGTTCTGCGAGTTGAGCCTTCAGGTTGGAAACCCTATTGTTGACAATCCTGATGTCCTCTTCACAGTCTGCACGCTCCCTCAGTAGATGGTTATTCTCCTCCTGGCACTTCTTTAATTCCACCAAGGATACTCTCAGCTTGTTTTCTAGATCCTTCGCTGTGGCCTTCCTGATCATCATAGTGCTCATTGTAGAATGGCTCATAGCCAAGGATATGCCAAACACCTATGGACAGAAAAATAATCAAGATGTTAGAGAAGAGATAAAACAGTAATGAGTAGAAGTTTATAGATAATAAGTAAATAAATATATATAAAAATTAATTATACTATAGCTAGAAGGACAGTAGATAAACAACAGAAAGGGAAAATATATATAAAAATAAAAGGTGTTATTCTTTTTTTTTAATGATGCAAAATATGTAGGTAAGTAGAAAAAAAATATAATCTTGTGAAATTTACTAATTTATATAATTTTTTTACTAACTTATATTTGGGCCTTGTCAAAAATATAAACACTTAAATTAATGTGAAGTGTTAAGTGTAGTAGGTGTTTGTATGGGGCGTTTGTTCAGTCTTCGATTTTGCTTCCACGTTTTGTCAAGCAAAAGGAGACAGAAACTATGCCAGTGTGTGATGGACGAAGCTCACGTTGGTGTGAGCCGAGTAAATGTGTGATGAGGAGTGTAAGTTAATAAGTAAAATACTCCCCGGGTTTAAAGATGATTTCAAATCCGTCCGCTGACAGCTGGTTATAGATCTGTCCGCCAAAAACTGTTTGTATCGAGGTTTCAAACACCAAACTGAATGTCTTTCACACTTTACTTTACTGGTAGCGCCATCTACCTTCATATCTATAACTAATCGCATCAACATCAATCGTTCCACGTCTAGTGCGAGCGATACCATATTTCCGTCTCTCTCTATCCCACTCCCTGGAAGAGGCACTGCCTTTCGCCTGATTGGTCGCTGCGATCGTCGACGCGAGTGACAGTCCAGAACTTTGGAGAACATTCGATTCGCGATACGCGTCCGCTATACCGGATCTCCGCGCCGCTCCCGCTTTAGTTGTTACCGCTTACAAAACCGCTCGCAAGTGGAAGTGACTGTGAAGTCAAGTGAAAACAAGCAGCTGCATCACGAAACCACCAGGAGACTGCCCTTCGGAAACGAAGAAGATTGCCGTATAAGGTAAGTGCCCTCCATCCTTGGAATATCCTATACCCACTCACAATCACCTCTTCCCGTATCAACTCCTAGGCGGCTAAAACCCGCTATCCTTTGAATACAGTCCACTCCATTAATCCTTCCCAAGTCGCCTATAACCTAATCGGTTTCGGTGTATCGCCCAACCATTTTTTTGGTCCTTCGAGCCGGATTCATTTACGTTTTTATACGTTATATCGCTATACCTAGGCAGTTATAGCACCTAGCTATACTCCTAATATATTCACATAACCGTCACATGGTTGTTTCCGCCCGCATCAGTAGGTAAACTTTTATGTAGCTACCTACTTACTCAATTATTATTTCTGCAACTATCATAGTTGTCTTGTAAATCTCATATTTCGAGCAACTTTTAATTCCACAGCTCTAAAGTGTTGCCTACTTAGCCTACTTAGGTAAAATAATAGGTACATTATATATTCTTATTTTGTTTCGTTCTCATTAGCTTATACTTACGTAAGCATGTCACAACAAAAGAAGTCACGCGTGTCGGAAGACAAAGAGATGACAATCTTAGAAGCGAAACGCAATATTTTATTTGAGCGCATTCAAAACATCTATGACCGCTCAAAAACCGCATCTATGTCTGACAGTAATAGCGAAGCATTTCTCAGTTATTGTATGACAGTAGATAGTATTCGAACAGATTTTCATAAGTTGTTAGACGATTATAACGCAAGATTACTTTCTATCAATCCTGATGAAAAACCGAACTATCAGGCGTATACCTCATTCGAAGATCTTTATTGCACAGATATGAGAAGTATCAGATGTAACGTACGGCACAGTTGCGTGCGGCCACTAAAGCAAATACAAAATTGAAAAGCGAATACAAACTCGTCTCAGTGCGCTACGAAGCATCGTACAGTTCACGCGTCACGATCACGTCAACTTTTAAATTCTCAAAATGCCGTCTTGTGTTCTTTAAACACTGTAAAAGTTGTTCCTAAAAACAAAAACAGGAAAATGGAATATCTTTTCACAGGTAACTATTGATAATTTGACTGTTTCCTAATTTAATTTCGATAAAATTCGTATTTGTGCAAGAAATATGTAAGTGTTGCCAGTTTTTGTCGACGCCGTTCTGCCTGAATTAGGGAAAATGCACTTGTCAATTGATTATGTCATAATGATTGTCATGTTAATGAAAAATACATTACCGTATTATAAAAGTATACTGTAGATATATCTTCTGTCTCATAAATATAGTAATAGAATTTCAATTTCCATTAGTATATACCTTACATAATATTGTTTTGAGTTCGATCCCCAAACGATCCAAATATTCGTGTACACCCTCAAGCTTATAAACTTTGACCTTTGCACCGTTCTTATGGCGTAAAGAATAAGTATCAAAATCGTACAGCAAATGTTTAGCTTGACTTGGCGCCGTGTGTACATACATACTTATGGCGTAGGGAATAAGTATCAAAATCGTACAGCAACTGTTTAGCTTGACTTGGCGCCCTGTGTACATACATACTAATGGCGTAGGGAATAAGTATCAAAATCGTACAGCAACTGTTTAGCTTGACTTGGTGCCGTGTGTACATACATACTTATGGCGTAGGGAATAAGTATCAAAATCGTACAGCAACTGTTTAGCTTGACTTGGTGCCGTGTGTACATACATACTATTTATTTCTCAACTAATCGACGCCAGCGGCTTCGCACGCACATATTTTCTTATTTCTCGTTTTGCCCGATCCCGTGGGAATTTCGAGAAATCCCGTCTTGGTGCACCCCTACGGTTCCCAAGAAACATACATGCTAAATTTCAGCTTCATGCGCCGAGTAGTTTCGGCTGTAGCTTGTCTGTCAGTCAGTCAGTAACGCAAGGATTTTATATATACAGATTTACGAAGTAGTTAAAACTTAACTCGGTACCTACATTTAAGAAATGTATTTATAAAAGCATTAATTAAATCCATGGTAAATTCTTCAAAACCGCAAATGAATATTAGAATATTACATAACTATATGCAAAATACTGAGAGATTATTCATAATCTGGCAACTTTTCACATACATAGACGCGCGTGTCCGTACAGTGCCAGTCGCCAAAGGTCACGCACACATAGCTGTCAACGTGCCACGCTTAGTTGGACGAATACGCTACATCTGATTCTTGTTAATAAATCTATGCTTTATTGTATTATTAAGTGTATACAATCGCAACTGGAGGGTAAATGTTCAGCAGAGCCCGTTGCCCGCAAACCGAGATTACCGCCAATCGAGATTATGTCGTTTGACGGAGATATACGAAATTGGCCGTTATTCTATGCGAGTTTTAAGTCTACAGTGCACGATAATGGTTCTCTGACAGATGCTGACAGGTTGTACTATTTAATAGGTAAACTGTCACCGAAAGCCCAGTCCGTATTTGCAGGTGTCACACCCAGTGCTGAGAATTATCAGGTCATATTTCAGTCACTACTTGACAGATATCAAGACACGCGCGTCCTAGCGTCTACCTACTTTGACCAAGCTTTAAATCTCAAACTGTCCGGCAACGCGTCTGTCTCGAATTTCCAGCTGTTTATTGATAACTTCGTAACCGCGGTTAATTCTCTTAGGAATTTAAAATTAGAAGATCTTTCCGACTTTATGCTGCTTCAACTCGCTTTAAAAAAGTTTGACGCTGATACAATTCGCGCATTCGAGATGACGGAACGCAATAATAAAATACCTACACTAGATAGTTTTATTTCGCTCATAAAAGATCAGTGTCGAATATTTCATAATACGCAGTCTGGTTCACCTGGCCCGTCTAACACTAACAGCAACAAACAAAGGTTGAATAAATCGCGAAATAGTAATAATAACTCGGTCCCTAATCCGCAATCTTACGTTACATGTTCGGAATCTAATAGTAATAATTCACAGAAGTGTCTGTGCAGTAATATAGTGCACGACCATTTATATAAGTGTCCCGCCTTCGACAATCAGAATGCAACCGCTCGTTTTAAATGCGTAAAAGATAACAAAGCTTGCATTAATTGCTTAAGCATAAAACATAAAACAAGTAATTGTTCTAGCAGAACGAGATGTCGCTCATGTAATCACAGACATCATACACTGTTACATTTCGATAAAGATAACCCGTTGTCAAGCCAAGCCGCTAACCTTGACACACTTACCTCACAGATGCAGGCCACGGTGCCCTCCCCCTGCACGCCGCAGGGCGAGGTATCATTGTGAACGACGTCCATTGCGCGGGCGACGCGCACGCGAGGACGGCACTCGCGCATCTATAATGATCCGCGCAGGGCCAAAACGCAGTGTATGACGTCTAAGACTGTTCTGTTAGCGACAGCGCAAGTTATCGTATATGATGTTAATGGGTCGCCGCACATGGTACGTTGTCTGCTAGATAGCGCATCTCAGACCAATCTAATAACATCGGAATGCTTCAAACGCCTCGGATTATGGAATAACTTTAAAAATACTAACTCAACCGTCAAAGGGATAGGCGGATCAGAAAAGCATTGCAGGGGCTCCGTAGATATTAAAATACATTCGCGTTTTGATAGGAATATTAATTTTAACATTTCTTCGCTTATCGTGGAGCGTATCACGGACGCATTGCCGAACGCTAATGTAGACGTAGCATCACTCACTCACCTCGAGTCATTGCCGCTAGCCGACGCAGAGTTTGCGAATCCGGCAGGCATTGATCTTTTGATCGGAGCTTCAATATTTCCGCACTTGCTACTAACTAAAATAGTACGTAATGAGCGATATGATTTACCGCCCGCTATTGAGACGGTACTTGGGTATGTGATTATAGGTACCGTACCTACGTTACATACTTCTCATTGTATTTTGTCTTGTTGTTGTTCTGCTCTTCAAGAGATCTAGGTGGGTGCTAAAACTGTGTGTAAGATAAAGCACTAATTAGCTATGCTATGCTATGCTACGCTATGCTATGCTATGCTATGCTATGCTATGCTACGCTATGCTATGCTAAGCTACGCTACGCTACACTATACTATACTACACTTCCGCTTTGTATATGGATGACACTGCCTGTAGTGTCATACCCGATCCGCTAGCAATTTCGCTTAGTGAAGAGCTTATTCAGCTTTTCAAGCGAGGCCAAATTGATCTTGTCAAATGGACAAGCAACTCTAAGGAGGTTCTCGCACGCATACCAGATTCTCATAAAGCTTCTCCAGACATTGAGTTTGAGAAGTCTGTACCGCATTAAGTTCTCGGTTTACGCTGGGACAAATCCTGTGATAGTTTTCGGTTTGACGTCTCACCACCAGATGATAAGTGCACCAAACGCACTATGCTGTCCACAGTGGCTTGACTATGGGACATAATGGGTTTTGTGGCTCCCACAATTTTGTACGCCAAGCTCTTGATCAAAGAGCTTTGGCTATCAAAGTGGGAGTGGGATGAAACACCCCCTGACCATATTGTCGCCGCTTGGGGCCAGTTTTGTATTGAGCTTACCGCGCTCAATCAAATTACTATTCCGCGTCATCTTGGGTTGGTAGATGGATGTACCATCAACTTAACAAGTTTCGCTGACGCCAGCGAGCGTGCTTACGGCAGAGTCGTATATCTGCAAGTCCGCATTGGTTCTAACTACTCGGTGCAGTTAGTTTGTGCCAAGTCTAAGGTCTCGCCTGTTAAAACCATTTCAGTTGCGAGACTGGAGTTGTGCGCGGCCCTTCTGCTGTCTCAGTTGCTCCGCAAGGTTCAGGACACAGTTTTGCCCCACTACCCCATTAATAAATTATACGCATTTTCCGACTCCAAAGTAGTGCTCGCTTGGATTCATTCTTCTCCTCACCGCTGGCAGACTTTTGTCGCCAACCGCGTTAGTAAATCGATGGAACTTGTTCCCGCTACTTGTTTCAATCACGTCGCGGGTTATCGTACTCGTCTTCAGGAAGAACGTTCCATAGATAATATTGACTGGAAGTTTCTTCCACCAGCATCACCACATTTCGGTGGATGTTGGGAAAGCATGGTCAAAGTAATTAAAACGCATCTCTTCAAGGTTATAGGTCAACAGATCCTCTCTTACGAAGAGCTTTTAACTGTCCTTGCACAAGTCGAGGCACTTAGACACTTAGAGATCTAGCCTGAAGTTGGACCTACCTCTTAGTTTAAGTATTTAGTTAGTAGTTTTCGCTATTATTGCGTTTGTAGTTTTCGCTTAAGTTAATTTAGATTAATTTATTGTCATATCGCTGTCTTAGCCTATTGATGGGTTATGCGGTAGTACACCCAACATAGCTAAGTTCAATTCTATTTTTTTTAAAGGCAACCCTTTAGGGCCGGGGGGATATGGTAGCGCCATCTACCTTCATATCTATAACTAATCGCATCAACATCAATCGTTCCACGTCTAGTGCGAGCGATACCATATTTCCGTCCCTCTCTATCCCACTCCCTGGAAGAGGCACTGCCTTTCGCCTGATTGGTCGCTGCGATCGTCGACGCGAGTGACAGTCCAGAACTTTGGAGAACATTCGATTCGCGATACGCGTCCGCTATACCGGATCTCCGCGCCGCTCCCGCTTTAGTAGTTACCGCTTACAAAACCGCTCGCAAGTGGAAGTGACTGTGAAGTGAAGTGAAAACAAGCAGCTGCATCACGAAACCACCAGGAGACTGCCCTTCGGAAACGAAGAAGATTGCCGTATAAGGTAAGTGCCCTCCATCCTTGGAATATCCTATACCCACTCACAATCACCTCTTCCCGTATCAACTCCTAGGCGGCTAAAACCCGCTATCCTTTGAATACAGTCCATTCCATTAATCCTTCCCAAGTCGCCTATAACCTAATCGGTTTCGGTGTATCGCCGAACCATTATCAATATTTACTTTCTATTTAACAACAATAATGAGATGTAAGCATTAAATATTCATTTAAAATTAAATAAAACTTTTAAAATTACGGAGCTACGTAATTTTACGTCTGACGTTTCCAGTGTTGCCAGTCACAGATACCATACACACATACATAGAATAGACTTCAGAGCTGAGAGGCTTCGCATGATGAAGTCTACTTTTAGACCTACTGCGCCTCAGCTAGCAGTTGGATCCGAAAAGTTTCAACTGGAACTTCAAAACTGTTTCGGACTGCTGGAAACCCATGGCACTGTTGACGAGAAAACCGACGCTGTGTTCAAAACGCTACAGGATTTGTCTCGAAGGGTGTTTCCCGGAAAAAGCGTTAACAAGCAAAGTAAACTCTTGCTCGAGACTCTTGAACTTATGAGGCAAAGAAGGGGAATGTCATATGCGCAGACGTCTTCGACAGATGGAAGAAACCTAAACCGGAAGATCCGGAAGCTGGTACGACGTGACCTCCGATGTTCCAATACGCGCGGCATTACGGCTGCAATTGAACAGAATCAAGGCACCAAAGTCTTCGCTCGCCAGCTTGGTAGAATTCATCTGTCGAAACTCAATACTGCGGATGGCAAAACCGTAACCTCCAAGTTCGAGATTCTCGCTGAAATTAAGAGTTTCTACAAGGACTTGTACGCATCACGGATGCCTAAACCCACGAGACCCAGCGATGATGACCACAGAGCCAAACTCATGCGCCATTACACGGAGGACATCCCTAATGTCAACCAGGTCTAGGTAAGAGTGGCTCTCGAGCAGCTCAAGAACAACAAGTCTCCAGGAGATGACTGAATCACCACAGAGCTCTTAAAAGCAGGTGGGACAGCAGTTCTGAAAGAGCTGGCGAGCCTGTTTAATTCCGTTATCCACCAAGGCCTAACACCTCAGGCGTGGAGTGGGAGTGCGGTGGTTCTGTTTTTCAAAAAAGGTGACAAAACCCTGCTGAAAAACTACAGACCCATCTCACTCCTGAGTCACGTCTACAAGCTGTTCTCGAGAGTCCTAACAAATCGCCTCGCCAGAAAACTCGACGATTTCCAGCCACCGGAACAAGCCGGGTTTCGAAAAGGCTACAGCACCGTAGACCACATCCATACTGTTCGGCAGATTGTACAGAAGACCAACGAATACAATCAGCCGCTGTGTATGGCTTTCGTGGACTACGGGAAAGCCTTCGACTCCATCGAAACCTGGGCGGTTCTGGATGCTGCGGTGTCGCATCGACTGGCGCTACATCGAGGTGTTGAGATGTTTGTACGACACGGCCACTATGACCGTCCAGCTCCAGGACAGTAAAACCAGCCCCATTGAGTTGCGTAGAGGGGTGAGGCAGGGGGATGTAATATCCCCTAAGCTCTTCATCAACGCACTCGAAGACGTCTTTAAGACGCTGGACTGGACTGGACGGGGCATAAACATTAATGGCGAGTACATATCCCACCTTCGGTTTGCCGACGATATCGTCATCGTGGCAGAGAGCCTGGAAGAGCTGAGCGAGATGCTGCACAGCCTAAATGGAGCCTCTCGACGGGTCGGTCTCGGCATGAACTTGGATAAAACCAAGATTATGTTCAACGAACACATAGTGCCGGGACCGGTTTATGTCGACGGATCGATGCTCGAAGTTGTTCAAGAGTATGTCTACCTTGGGCAAGTAGTCCAGCTTGGTAGACAAAACTTCGAGAAAGAAATCGACCGCAGGATCCAGTTGGGTTGGGCAGCGTTTGGCAAGCTACGTCGTGTTTTCTCTTCGCCCCTACCGCAATGCCTGAAGACCAAAGTCTTCAACCAATGCGTCCTACCTGTTATGACGTACGGTGCCGGCGGACGGGAAATCAAAGATGGCGGATGGGAAAATTAAAAAAAAACAATATTGGTATCGTCTGCGCTGTTAGAAGGGATGGGGAATCCAAATACAGCATCTGTTTCGTGATTCAAGATGGTGGATGGGAAATCAAAGATGGCGGATGGGAAAAATTTAAAAATCAATATGGGTATCGTCTCTGATGATTTAAGGGTGATGGGTGATGTTGTTTTTGGATTCTCCATGAATCCAAAAACAACATCTATTTCGTGATCAAAGATGGCGGATAGGAAATCAAAAATGGCGGACGGGATTATTTTAAAAGTCGATATGGGTATCGTCTCCGATATTTTAAGGAATGGGGAATTCAAAAGCACCATCTATTTCGTGATGAGAAAGATGGCGCTTTAAATTCCATATTTGATCACGAAACAGATGGTATCTATTTCGTGATCAAAGATGGCGGATGGGAAATTTTTAAAAATCAATATTGGTATCGTCTCCGATGTTTAAAGGGATGGGGAATCCAAATACAACACCTATTTTGTGATTCGAGATGGCGAATGGGAAATCAAAGATGGCGGATATGGAAAATTAAAAAAATCAATATGGGTATCGTCTCCGATATTTTAAGGAATGGGGAATTCAAAAACACCATCTATTTCGTGATCAAAGATGGCGGATGGGAAATCAAAGATGGCGCTTTAAATTAAATATTGTATGATAGTTTTCATAATTATTTATAATAATTGCGCGGGCGAAGCCGCGGGCACTGCTAGTACCGTATATTAGACTTATTCGACCTTTTTTCGGTTTTCTGTTATGGGCACTGTGACAACCAACCCGTGTGACACCCATACCCGATCTTCCTGGGTTCTTTTTAAGACATTCGAGTGAGGGTGAGGCTCACTCAATCATAGCATCAAATCTTATGGCACTTTTATAATTAAATTTTTTGTATGTATTTTAGTTGGTAAGCCTTAACCTAAATAAACAAATAAACTCTGGCGTCGAAGGTCAGGCCGCCCGAAGGACTCCGACATGGCCTAACGATTCTTGTCCTGAGATAAGAACCGGGACCTTTTAGCTTTTCGTCACCTTCGGAACACTCTAGCGCTCTGATTTAAATGCCATACGCGGTCCCCCATCCAAGTGGTGACATCTGAATGCGCTGCTTAACGTTGCTCGCATATTGCTTATGACAAGCCATCACATGTTATAAGCTCTAATTACGCTTTCGGCGTAGGCGTCCACTAAGGCAAGACTTTTTATATGCCACCCCTGAGGGGTTAAATAGAGGATGAAAATTTGAACCACTAAAGTAATATTTAGTCATGTTCTTTAATTAGATACAACAAGTAGCCATTTGCCAAAATCACTATTACTACTCCCCATTAAATAGCTTTAATGAATTTTAGATCGCCTTTGGAATCGCTCTAAATAACTAAGTATTTTGAGAAGTAACATTAATCATACTATTTATAGAATAACAAATTTGTTATTCTAGTTTGTAAGTCTAGTCATTGAAGCCAATTGGCTTCAATGACTAGACTTTAAATCTTAATATATAAAATCCTTGCGTTACTGACTGACTGACACGCTACAGCCGAAACTATTGGGTGCAGGAAGCTGAAATTTGGCATGTATGTTCCTTGGGGACCGTCGAGGTGCACTAAGAAGGGATTTCCCGAAATTCCCACGGGATCAGCCAAAACGGGTAAATTAAAAAAAAAATTATATATATATTATTAAAAAAATGCAGGCGTTGCTGCTAGGGTCCTTTAGTCTATTTATAATCCGGATACTAAGAATCCGCCGAGGAACTCTAAGATATGTTATTCTTGTTTGAATGCACGTTTAAAAATACTAAGTGTGAAGAAAAGAAGTTTGATTGCAGAGGGAAAAGTTTCACATTATACAAAAACAACTATGAATGACTTCAACTTCATGAGTGACATTATTATTAAAACTTTCCTAGTTGAGAAATAACAGTCGCTTCGCCACTACTATTCGTTCATAGTTTTATCTCTTAGTGAGTAAATAAATGAACAAAACAAGAAAAGGCGGATATCCTGATTACATTTTTCACTGTGGCACAAAGGCGCTCTCTCACTTTGCGTCACCTTAAACCACTTTAAGCGGTAGTCTGTCTAAAATCATAATGTGATTATTATTTCACCAGGGCTCGTAGCAGAGGCACTGCTGTCGACAAGGCGGCCATTTTCGCAAAATTATCGCTACTCCGCCTCGCTACGACAGAATCGAGGACGTACCCGCGAGCTTGCACATCGCATTAACGAAAAATATTATTTTGACCAAGAAAATACCCTTTTCTGGCCTTAATATAAATAAACGAGCCAATAATGTATAATTCTACAGCATAATATCTATCCCACGCCCAATTATTACACAGTTATAACAATAGAATGTAATTAACCCACGTCAGATCCCATGGCGTTGAAAAGAAATTTATTATGTACGGAAGATTATGTAAGCATTTTAATAATACACATATACAGCAGACTCAGAGTGAATAAATTTGGTCTAAGTGAAAACGCTGAGAATATATTTTTTCAAGGACAAACATTAACGTTACCTATTACTTTAGTCTAGACGTCATTTATTACGAAGGCTTTTGGCACGTATGCTAGAAGATTTTGTTGACAACGTGGATGCCTACGTACAAAAGCTAAGACCTTTTAATATTGTGTAGATTCTAAAGCTAATTGCTGGTATAATCATCGCCAGATATGTTACAAAAGTGCGTAATAGCAGCGAAAACAAAACAACATAATTATGTCCTATGCGCACATATCGTCAACAAATTTAAAAGCATAAACGCACACGTACTTAGAGCGATTAAATTTAGGCCAATCAATTAATTATGTATACGCAAAGTACCCTTTTAATATGAAACAAGAACATAAGCAGCAATAAAAAACCTTTATCATGTTATACATTAGCAATATATAGGTATAAAGACACAATGGTAGGTGAACCGCCTTACAATCCACACATGTTTTTAACGGCTTCAATATAAATACTTATATGAATGTCATAATATCTCTTATTATTTTTTATATGTTTTCTTATCTTATTTATTAGTAAGTTACTAAAATGATAAGAAATCAACACTATGCTAACATAATCAGGTTACCCACTGAAATCACCGCGGTGTCCGTTGACATCCCGTAGCGGGGCGAAGCGAATCGCAGTTACCATATAAAAAAAAAAGTTAATAATTATAAGTTGCTGTGCTCAGTATATACCTATTATTGTTTTAATATGATGGACTTTTCAATGACGGCTTTTTATCACAGCAATGAGCTTACAATCTCATTCAAATAAAAGCGTTTTTATTTGTTTACTTTAATTCTCACAGCAAAGGGTAGCAAATTAAATATGTTTAGAAGTAATTTTAATACATAATGGATATTTTCTTTTTCTTATTACCACACACGATTATCACACCAAAAAATCGCTCCATTGAGTGTGAAAGGGGAAACAAACAAACACATTTTCTAATTTATAATAATAGATGTTTAAATAAACTAATATATGTATATTTTCGGGGTACGTAACGTAATCATAGTTTTAATACGAAAAGTTAATTTAGATTTTGTATAACATTTGGAATTTCATTTAGTCTCCGAGAACTCAGCCTTTAGTTTGTAAAAAACGAATACCGCAAAGCTTTTTATATTATTGTAGAATCTGAAACAATAGACTGTATCTGCTTTGATCGTTTGTATCGTACTACATAGAAACTTTTAACAATGGAAATCCGCCGTGACTAGTAAAGTCTGTGAAGATAATTTTATTGATCACTAGCATTTGCCTGTGGTTTCGCTCGCGTGAATTATACAACATGACCTTTCTCAAGAATCCTACTATGTTTTTAATAAAACTGGATAAAAATCCGTCAGGCCGTTTTTGAGTTTGTGGCGTTCACAGAGAGAGGCAGGATGGTCTCTGGGATTGTTGGTCCACTGCTTGGTTATAATAACTTAGGTAGTCAAAGTAGTGAATATATCGCAATATCTTTTTACCAAACCAAAAGCTCTTCCACGTGCAAGTGGTGCTCTTCCACGTGGTGTACCTGATACCGAAAATAATAAGGTTAAAGAAAAGTTATCAAGAGTGGGTTACCTTTTATACGAGCTGGCTGTATTATAGATCGAAACAACGTTTATAAAACCTGTCTCGCAGCTCATAGAGTGAAAGCTAAATATCTGTAATAAAACAATAAATCTATATTTTGAAGCAACTGTTAAATATAAAGCTTCAAAACATAACACAAATGAAATACACATTTTGTTGGATTTGGAAGTAAAATACAATAAAATTAATACTCGAGTCTCAGTCAATTCGTAATTAGATGTTTATTTTAGACTTATAATTTGATACCATCAATTCTATTTCCAAATTGAATACTGCAAAATTGTCTCGGTAACGGTTTCTTAGAAAATCCTCTTTAGCTAAGGGAATATTTGATGAAGAAAGCAACTAAATTTAAGAGAAGCCACTAAGATTTACTGCTATATGACGACAAAAGCACCGGGAAAGATGGCGAGAGGGCGGGCCATGGTAAGAAATATCTTCTACACTTGCCAAAACTACGCGCCGAATAAAATTTGTCAAATAATTTCACGTAGAGAGGAACGTATTTTGCGCCACGTAAATTGAATGGAAACAATGAGTTGTGAAACAATTTCATCAACTTTTATTTTCAAGCTTAAAATAGTATAATGCAGTTTTTGAAGTCTCGATTTGTGAAAAAAGAATGGCGCTTGTTTGACAAACTGACAGCACGTTGTGATCAACTTCGCACGTAGAAATGGATTCCAATATTTCCAATTTAAAAAAAAAGACAATGCAGCGGTACGTATTTATAAGATTTTAATTATATTTCTTACATAGCTAGTTAGGCTTGTCCTAGGTAGGTATGCAAAAATCATGGTGACTTATTATAAAATAGTTATATCTATACGAAAATGTTTCTATGGATGAAGATTTTTCACAATCTATGACCAAAATATATGTCTTGCTACCCTACGCAATGCGACCATAATAATAATGATAGCTATGTAAATTTTAAATAAAAGAAAGCGTATAAATATATAGTATTGTAAAGTAAATTAGGGTTATTACCTTAATACAGATTGATTTATGTATTTTATTTAGTACAGGATAGAAGATCTGGAACTAGTCCAGATCTGTTTTCGTTTACTATCAACATTGAGTATTTTTCACTACATTGATACGCGTATAATTTTGAAAACAATATTTTTTTAATAAGCGTATGCTTACCTTGGCGTGAAACTTTTTTCATACCCGATTGTTCGCTGTCAGTTTAGTCGTCACGGTAAGTATAATTTCAATAAGTTATTACAAATAAATGCTAGATCTGTTCTTTCGAAAATGATGAACCATATTTGCAAGCAGTAGACGCTGAAAATATTAAAGCACTGGCGTCACCTTTGTCACCCAACACATTTGAATCAAATTGAATATTTTGCTTTCAACAGACAAATTCTATTGCGAAACTTTCAAAGTGCAAGAAATATCTCTTGAAAATCAAGCAGATTGCCGATACTTTGAACGATTTTTGTACGTGAATATTGTACTAGAATTTACCTCAATGTTTTGATCCAAACATCATAATTAAGACTTTTGAAATGAGTTTGTTTAAATAGGTTTAATCTAAATATGGTATGAAATATACTTTATACAAGATTATTTAGCGGGTCTTACTCGCGATAAATACTATATTTACCCGCTAAATAAACTTGTAAATTTTATACTAATCGCGAAAGTTAAAAATCGTTTAAAATATACTTCTTTTATAATACTTAAAAAACTGTAAAAATTAAGCGATTGTGTATTACTTAGTTGGTCTTTAACCCCAATGAAAAAGCAATTTCTTACAAGCTAAATATATGGGTATCCATTTGTGACGTTAAAGGAGTCTTGTCAGCTACGATTATAAAATACGTTAGGTAGTTTCAAAATTATGAGCTTATCTACAAGTGACTGAGTTTCAGCTTTTATCTAGCAATTAGTCTTGGACATCCGTACATCACGTGGAAAGGGTTCGATATATTTATAATCCTAGTATAATACAGTAAATAAAAAATATTTAAAGTGTATTCATTAGTGTTTCGTATTGTGCTTGGCGGCATCATACAACACTAATGCGACCCGTCTTGGCACCGTGAGTGCCCTCAGCGTCCCCCGCCAATAACACTGTATGTATACACAGACGGCTCAAAAACGAAGCATGGGACAGGTGCGGGCGTATTCTCCCATGACTTAAATATCAATATCTCAACATCCCTTGGCACTCTTAACACCATATTCCAAGCCGTGTGTGTTGGGATCACAAGAGCGGCAACAGCAATCGCGTCTAGGAACGTAAGTGACCTGTCTATACGCATTATCACAGACAGTGTCTCTGTACTACAAGCTCTCGGCAGCAACTGCTTTAACAGAGGCCTCATCATGGAATGCCACCTAGAGCTGCAAAAGATTGCAGAGAATAATCGGGTTACGCTGCAATGGATTAAAGGCCACAGCAATTCCGCAGGCAATGACGCCGCAGACCAACTGGCACGGCAAGGATCGGACACAATAATAATGGGACCCGAGCCGATTGTACAGATACCGCCAAGCCAACTCAAAACGTGGCTACGCGAGAGAACCGCACATGAACACGAAAAACAGTGGGCAGACATAAAATAATGCAGAGAAACAAAAGATGCTATCCCCTGCTTGAACAAGCGACTCTCGCACAAGCTGCTGCATTCTAATAGAAAAAGACTTAAGCATCTGACAGGCATAATAACCGGCCACTGTCCACTCGACAAGCACCTATTCAACATAGGCGTTACGGACAGCCCACTATGCAGGGGCTGCGTGGAAACCGAAGAAACACCCGCTCACGTCATTCTGCACTGCACAAGTGTAAGCGATCAACGGGCAAAGCTGCTGAACAACCCCAGAAACATGTGTGAGGCTTTGAACGACACCAGCCAACTAATGGCTTTCTGGAAGGAGCTAAGGTGGTATGAGTAGTCGACGTCAGTCAAGTCGCCACTTACGCACAATGGCCCAAATAAGTAGCCAAGTGCGGAAAACCCACGACCAACTATAACTATAACTATGGATTATTCGTTGGCGTAAGTGTATCGTTTCTGAAGGAGCATACTTTGAAGGCGATATAATAAATTTGGATGAATAATAAACAATTTGTGTATTATTGCTCTTTTCCCGGTACTTTCTTGACTGAGTAGTATGTAACATTGCGAGTGCTACACATAATATGTAAAAATTGTCTCATTGTAGAAGAATTTTATTTTAAAAGTAAATTAGCGTCATACGCACACTCGTGGCTGCAACTCCAACCAAGTAAGTTAATCGTCTCAATACCTATGTGTGCTAGACATTTCACAAACAAGTAGACTACACAGAAGAATGAGAGTAACAAATACTTTACACGTCAAGTAGAAGAAATATGTTAGCGTAATTATTGCGCACGGCCAAGTGATGCAAGTCTTACTTGCAATCAGCACATTCCCAATTCAGTAGGTACAAGTGGGTGCCTATAAAGAAGTCCAAAAATTGTAATAGCCCAGACCTGTGGACGTAATTAAGCAAGAGAACTTTGTCAATGTCAACTCTAAGGACTTGACTGTAATGGTACAACCATTACAGTCAAGTCCGTACGGGATGGCCTTCGAAAGTAAACACTTTCGAAAGCCATCCCGTATTGAATTTCAGAAGCAAGCAAGTGCAAATATTTTACTCCATATGAAATTTCAATCTAAGACTTACGTATGTAGCGGTCTTTAGCTGTTTGATATTTCACCCATCCTAATACCAGTTGCAATCTCCATTCCTTAACCTTGCTCAACATTTAATGATTATTAAAATTAATGAGCAGTTTTTTAATTAAATTCATCGCACATTCTTTTATTTTCGAGACACAACACGACACACCATCGCGTAAAAATAAAACGTTTTACATTTGAGGGCTTATCTCTAACAATACGCTCATACAATTAGAAGAACTGAACAACAAAGCCGACCATTTAATCCATTTAAACGAAACCGCAGAACTAATAAAGCCTGCCATTCCAGTGGATAACGAAATAATTGAACGGAAATTATTGCATTGCATACATTTAAAGGCTGTGCCATGGGTTTGTCGCGCCTTTATGTACACAACAAGAAACAACGACGGCTCCGCGAAATTCCCTAGTTTCCTTAACAAGCAGTTGGATGACAACCAAAACAACGAACGTTATTTAAGGCTGGATACCGACTCGCCGAGAAATGCGCAAATGCGCTTTGATTTATTTTAAAATATGAAGTCCAACAGGATGTTGAAGATCTATTACGAATCTTACTCCAGTTTTTTGTTCCGTGTCGCTATAAAACTGCATATTGTGCTCAAAGGAACAGGTCTGTGGCAATAGCGGCTATCTAGCAATATAAATCTGTGAAAATATATTAATTATAACGAACACTTGTGAGAATTGATTAGAACCTAATTACGAAAAAGTTATTACTAGATGAAAGAGCAATAAATATAAAAAATTATCTACGTGCATTTGGTATAAATAACAAAGCACTACATAAAACTGAATTTCTTTTAAATTGTTGACATAAAACTTGTTAGGGAATCCAAGAGCAGATGTAGTAATAAAAATAAATAAAGGAAATTTAAATAAAAATGTCCACGCAAACTGGAGGTTTTCCACTGATTGACTTGAAGACTTTCATTTTAAATTTTGACTGAACTTTTAGCAATAAAGCACTTAAAGTATTCAAGTTTTGACAACCTTTGAAAAGAACACGGTGAGCAGAAGGATTTTTGTGTTTTGGACTTTTAGAGCGCACGGAGGGAATTTTATGTTTATACCAATGATGCACACTTAGCTTAAAGAAATAATGAATGTAACTCGGCTATTAGCCGCTCAGCAAAAACTTGTAATGTATGTAGCTGAAATAAACGCACATGTACTCTCCGCTTTATTCGAGAGAATTGCAATTGCGCTGTTCTGAGCCACTCAGTTTAAGACCATTTAATTTCCTTTAAAAGCTTTATTTACTATAGCTTATCACATATTCCTGCAATTGCAAGTAGAAAACGTATACACAGCGGTTAACCTCGTATCATAATTACCCCAATATACATTTCATATTAGAACACAAAACATTTCCTAACTATTCTAATAAAACCGACGACTTTACGTATGCCATATTAAAAAAACATATAAAAGCGTAGTTCTTCTTCGTCGTTAATCTCTCTTAAAACTCCGCTTTCGTATTGATCTTTAGGAACGCCTCAACTTTGAATTTTCTCTGACTTGTTGCTCGAATTCTCTTTTATGTAGCATTATTTTTCCAACTATCTTTTTGGTCTAGAAATTATTTTAAAGGACATCGCGTGGTATAAAGATACCAGTAAAATTAAAGATAATATTGAGAAAGCTGGCGGATATAATACGTAAACAAACGAATAGACACTTACACGTGGTGTATTTTTTTCCACTTGAGTGATTGACGAATGTTCTCGTCCCTTGGCGCAGTAGGTAATTAAAACGCGTAATTTCGCCTAGTAGATTTTCTACGGTCGGTTTCGACATCGCCACGGAGAGCATTTCTACGTCAACACCTTAATAGCATTAGGAAAAGGTAAAGGTGTAAGGCTCAGTAAGAAGTTTCTTCTACCTGACTTCTTCTTCTTTCTCTTAGCGTTATCCCAGTTTCAATCTGGGGTCTGCTTACTAGTCTAACCGGATTTGGCTGAATATTAGCTTTTCCACAGAGTGACTGCCTGTCTGACCTCCGCAACCCGAAGGGATAGCGATATTCCATGGTTTAGACTAGTTTCAGTTTATTTAGAAGGTACTGACGCCCTGTAACGACTGTCAAAGATCTTCGTGACAACCGGGACCGACGGCTTAACGTGCTCTCCGAGGCACGGGACAAGCGATAATTAACAATTCAATACGCACATAACACACAATTATCTAATTCTGTTATTACCCCGCAACCATATCCTTACAAATAAAAATTCGTTTCGGACTCATAAATAATAGGAGTAATATTTTTATTACTCGAAGGACTCCGATTAAAACTCCAAGGACCTTTGCATTGTATACGCAAATCCCCATAAAACCTTCTAAACGGCTCGAGAGATTTATGTTAGAAGATTCTCATGAAAAGGAATAACAATGTAGGAATAAACTTTATCTCTCTTAATATTCAAAAGTAAAATTTCGGAGTAAAGTATCATTTAAGACTCACAATCCACATCTATGAATTTCGAATATTCTCTGTCTATAAAGCTAAGTAAACCATCATTGTCTTGCCATGGTCCCAATTTATTTGGGGTCGGCGCAGTATGTCCTTCTCTTCCATACTTCTCTGTCACCAGTCATCCGATCATTTACCCTTTTCTCTTTTATATCCATCCTTACCCAGTCTATCCATATTTTCCTTGGCCGTCCTCTCCCTTTTCGGGATTAAGCAATTTGTGTTTAAATTGTTTTCAACGCGAAATTCTCAATTCAGAAACCGGCCGTCAGCCTTTAAGATCATACTTGTACCTGTGTTTCACAAATAAATTAATTCTTATTCTTACGGCCGGTTTCTAAATTTAGAATTTCGCGTTGAGAACAATTTAAACACTAATTATATACTACTTAATCAATTTTCTGTTTCACAAAAAATAGTTGACCACATTTTGAGTATTTGTGCTTGTAAAATCTAAAATTTGACACATCATATGATCAACTTATGATCAACTCTATATTCGCGTTTCTGAAAACATTTGCCATTTGTCAAACCTCACTTAGCACTGATAAATTGAGAAAAAATTATCGGCCGGTTTCTGAATTGAGAATTTCAGCTTTCATCAGTTGAAATTTTCTGAACTTGACATTGTGGAGTCAAGACACCGACGTAAGGACCTCCTCTTTTTGGGTGTGCCCGAGGCCGAGAATGAGAACTGTGTCGCCACCATCCTGGGTATAATGCTGAATAAAATGGAGCTGAAGGACATCGCTGCCGCTGACATCCGCAGTTGCCACCGAATCGGCGCTCTCAAGAAGGAAAGCAAGCGTCCCATACTAGTTCGGTTCGCCAGAGTGGACGTTAGATCTTCTGCATGGTGCGCCAAAACTGCTTTGAACGGGTCTTCGGTATCAGTAAGGGAATTCCTTACGAAAACACGTCAGGCTTTATTTGGAAGGGCCCGAATACATTTTGGCTTGAGAAATTGCTGGACCCAAGATGGCAATATCGTCATAAAAGCATCGGATGGTAGTCGCCACAAGATAGTTGCAGAGAACGAGCTCAGTGGGCTGATGCAGAGGTATCCCAAAGCTTCGAGCAGCACTTCATCAGAGACCAGGAGCGGTGCGGGGCACCCTGGATCTTCTAGCGCACCCGGGAATGCAAGAACTTGCCGCGTAAATAGTATTTTCTGTACAAATTTATGTTTTCGCTTCTGTTATCCTTGTGTTTACCATTTGTTTTGTGTAAACTTAGCTACTTATTATAACATAATTATTTCTCAACGCACCCTCAATTATTTTTATGCCTTGTTTAGTTTGTTTACAAAAAGTTTTAATTTATTATTTGACAGATTTCAACTTTTCAATGACACTTGTATTGACACAAGGGAATGCGTTCGGAAACTACGCTAAAAAGTCTTTAAAATTTGATTGCCCAGTGTTATTTGCGTTTTGTTACTACTATACTTCACTTTTATTATGTCTTGTGTATGAGTCTGCTGGCAGGTGGTGCAGCAATAAAGGACAGCATATAAGCGTATGCGTGCTCTTTTTCATATAGTAGGTTTATATACTAGTTTATTTGCATATTAGTTATATATATATATATATATATTTTTTTTTTCTATTATTATCTATTTTTATTATTTATTTTATATTATTTTTATTGCATGTTTTCTGATGATGATTCTTTCCTTTCAGCTCGTGAATCCATTAGTTCCTCAAGTAACGATAGTTTTTGTTCAACTACAGAGTCTCTTAGTGATTTTGTCAGGCGTACATTTGATCAACCTACATCGAAGTTTTTGAATGTCTGTCATATCAATGCGCAGAGTGTACCTAGTCACTACAGTGACTTGTATGACACTTTCAGTAATGCTAACGTTCATGCCATTCTGATTTCAGAGAGCTGGCTGAAACCTCATCTTCTTTCTACCACCTACCCCCTCCCTGGTTTCGTTCTTATTCGTAATGACAGGGTAGACAGGAGAGGCGGTGGTGTGGCTATTTATCTTCGCAGCTCGCTACCTTTCAAAATTCTTCTGTCTTCTCCACCTAATTATTCTGCTTCAGCAGAGTATCTTTTTCTCGAGGTTTCAGTCAATGGAGCCAAAACCCTCCTCGGAGTCGTTTACTGTCCTCCCACTGTTAATTATTTCTCCAGTCTCGAATCGATTCTGGAATCTTAAGGGTCTGAGTACGCACATCATATCATCATGGGAGATTTCAACACTGACCTCGCCCTCGATTCCCCACGTTCCCTTCGACTCCTAAAACTAATTGAGTCTGCCAGTTTTCACACTCTTCCTCTTAGCCCTACTCACCACAATATTGAAGGTGTGGACACTTGGCTAGACTTAATTATTACCTCAAACCCCTCCCTAGTCCATTCCCATGGCCAATACCCTGCTCCCGGTTTTTCTCACCATGATCTCCTCTTCCTTTCCTATAACCTTAAACCACCTAAACCCCGTCCTAAGGTACTGCTCATGCGTTGTTTTGGACGTATAGATCGTGACTGTTTGGAAAAGGATGCCTCTGGACTCAATTGGAATCAGGTGACGGCGGCTGCCTCTGTGGATGAAAAGGTTTAGGTTTAGGCTTCAATAACATAGTCCTGAATTTATTTGACAAACATGCCCCCGTCAGGAAAATAAAAATAAAACGTCCTCCGGCTCCGTGGATGACTAGAGGCATACAGATGGCAATGAGGCGCAGGGATCGAGCATTTCGGCAGTTCCGGCGGGATCGGTCTGACGAAAACTGGAACCTCTTCAAGGCTGCAAGAAATCGGTGTAACCAGATGGTGCGGAACGCTAAGCGCCGCCATATTCTAGACAACATAAATTCCTCATCCCCTGCCAATATCTGGAAGTTCCTCGGGACTCTAGGTATTGGCAAGCAACATCACACTAATTTTCAGATGACGGTTGGTTTGGAGGATTTAAACCAACATTTCTCCTCTACTATTCAGTTGGATCACCAAACCAGGCGTCGTACTATTGATTATGTGGCTGGCCTGCCTCGGCCTGACACAACTCCCTTTAGTTTTTCTCTAGTGACACCGAGTGAGATCAAGAAGATTATCCTTTCCATCAAATCCAACGCGGTGGGATACGATGGCATTAGCCGTCGTATGATCACCCTTATCCTTGACCACCTCACCTTTCCTATATCCCACATCGTCAACTTTTCATTAGCCAGTGGTACCTTCCCTTCCTTGTGGCGCAAAGCATTTGTAATCCCATTGCCTAAAATCCAGAGTTCTTCTTTCCCAAAACACTACCGTCCTATCTCTATACTTCCCTTCCTATCCAAAGTGCTAGAAGCTAGTGTGCATAAGCAACTATCCAGTTTTGTGCATCAAAACAAGCTTTTGAGTCCTTTGCAATCTGGCTTCAGACCTAGCTATAGCACTACCTCCGCCCTCCTTAAAGTGACTGGCGATATTAGGGCGGGTATGGAGGAGACTAAGGTCACTGTGTTGGCCTTGGTTGACTTCTCGAACGCCTTTAATACCGTTAGTCACGACATCCTTCTATCAATCCTTTCCCATCTTCTGATCTCGCCTGGTTCACTGGAATGGTTCTCAACGTATCTTCAGGGACGACAGCAGGCGGTCCGCGTTGATGAAATTTCATCAAGTTGGCGTGATCTTAGCTCTGGTGTCCCTCAAGGTGGCATACTCTCTCCTTTACTTTTCTCTATTTTTATTAACCTCTTGACCCTTCGACTTCAATGTTCGTATCATCTTTACGTCGATGACTTGCAGCTGTATTCCCAGGCGAAAGTGGATAACGTGGCGTTGGCGATAGCAGAGGTGAACAAAGATTTGGACACGATTTTGGCATGGTCCAAAGAATTCGGCCTTGATGTCAATCCTGCCAAATGTCAAGCCATAATCGTTGGCAGTCAATGCATGATACGCAGACTAGACTTAACAACCCTGCCTCCGGTTACGTTTAATGGGCTAATTATTCCGTTTAGTCCTGTCGTCAAAGACCTAGGATTACACATTGATTCCACTCTCGACTGGCAAGCCCAGGTTACCAGTGTTAGTCAGAGAGTCACCGGTACTCTCCGCGCCTTATATCGCCTCAAGAATTTTCTGCCTCCCAAAACCAAGACAATGCTTGTGCAGACCTTAATCTTTCCCTTAATCGACTATGGTGATATGTGCTATTATGACCTGAATGCAGAACATCTCAACAAATATGACCGACTTCTCAATAACTGCATTCGATTCATTTATAATCTTCGCAAGTATGATCACGTATCTGCTTTCCGTTCTGAACTGAAGTGGTTACCCATACGTCAACGCCGGAGCTTGCGTGCTCTTACTACTCTCTTTTCTATTCTTACTGCCCCTTCTCCTCCTGATTACCTTATAACATACTTTCAATATCTCTCTTCTACTCATGAAAGGGAACTTCGTTCTTCTCATAATTTACTTCTTGCTTGTCCTACTCACACTTCTGGTTTTGTCAATTCTTCTTTCATAGTTCAAGCTGTACTGCTTTGGAATAGGCTCCCTCCTGAAGTCAGAATGTCCACCAACCGTTACGCATTCAAAATGAAAGTTCGAGAGCTCCTATTTAACAGATTGAGGGAATCAGCACATCATTCGCATCAGTTATAGTGTATTATATATAAGTATTTATATATATTTATATGTGTGTATATATGTTATATAATTATGTATTTTTATATGTATAGTACTTATTTAGATATCTTTAATATGTATTTATTATATATACTCATATGTTGCAGTATTTATCTGACTGCTATAGGTATAAATATATCTATGGATTACCTAATAAATTAGGTATCTGGTTTATATATTATATTTCTTTTTTTTTCAGTTATCGTCTTTCTACACTGCTTCCAATGCACCTACCACATTTATTTCTGCACCACCTAAAGGTCGACTGTTAGAGAATGCCTAATGGCATTAAGTCCACCCATGTACACTTTTAGTGCATAAAGTTTAAATAAATAAAGTAAACATGTCATTGGCATCTTCCTTGACTTGGCGAAAGCCTTTGACACTGTGTCAGTACCTTTACTTTTGAAGAAGTTGGATGCACTAGAAATAAGAGGAACACAGTTAAACCTATTCGAAGACTACTTACAGGATAGGTACCAATGTGTCAAAATAGACAACATCATCAGCTCCGATTTGAAATTACCGCAATACGGTATTCCACAAGGAAGTGTTCTCGGTGGTACTCTGTTCCTAGTGTATATCAATGACCTCTGCAACTTAAACCTTCAACAAGGAACCATATTTTCGTATGCAGATGATACTGCACTTCTGTTCTCCGCTAAATCCAATATGGAAGCCCAGGAGTATGCTCAACGTGGGTTTAATGTAGTAAATAACTGGCTTGGACAGAATCTTCTAACTCTTAATACTGAAAAGACGAAATTTATTCAATTTTGTATGCGCAAACCATTAACTCATTCATATCATACACATATTTATGCACATAACTGTTCTAATACTGCGAACAACTCTTGCACCTGTCCGGAGATTGACAACACTACTACCATAAAATATTTAGGGGTCATACTAGACGAAACACTTTCCTTTAAACAACATATTGTCGCTTTAACTGCAAGGGTACGTAAATTATTATTTGTCTTCAAAAAATTACGCTTTATTGCAGATCATAGACTCATTATACAGATCTACAAGGCCTTGTGTCAATCTATAATCCTTTATTGTATAACTTCTTGGGGCGGTATTGGCAAATCAGTGATGCTAACTATTGAACGAGCACAACGAGCAGTCCTAAAAGTAGCCACTCGACGACCTTTCTGCTTTCCCACGAGCTTACTGTATGAGTCTTGTAATGTTCTAACAGTTTGTCAACTCTTTATACTATATATTGCACTAAAACAGCATACTGCACTTACGTATAACCCCAACCTTACTAACACTAAAAGACGGAAATATATTGTCTGTACTTCAAGTTCTGAATCAAAGTTTGTATTTACTAATAGATTCTTTGCATTTTTAGGTACTTTTATATATAATAAAATAAACAAAGAAACATCGATATATGACCTGAATTACGCTAGAGCTAAATTACGTATCAATCAGTATTTACAAACATTGAATTATGAACAGACCGAGAAATTGCTGACAGTTATTAAATAAGGCAGCATAACTGTGTGTCATTCCACAAGTAATAGTTTTATATAAGAATTCTTTAAGTTTTATAGTAAGTAAGTATTTAAAACATGTATTTCTAGTATTGTTAAGTACGTAGACATTTATTTTTAGTGTCACCTAGATAGTTGTGAGTGCTCTTTATGCCTGTAGCACAGGTTTACCCTAGTACAGGCACCCTATACTAATTTTACTTAATTTAATTAAATATAAGACCATTATCATTTTGTAATTTCGGAAAATAAATAAATTATTATTAAAAAAAAATATATTATATAACTGGGGTAGTTCGGGATCGAACACGAGACCATCGTCTCGGCAATCCGTTATGTACACCACTAGGCTATCGCCGCTTCTTTGGTATTAGTAGTTCTGAATAAGCCTAAATATAACTTCAGTTCAAATTCCATTGCCCGTGATTACATGGAGTCGTTACTACCACATACAAAATTACTTACATAAACGTAATGATAGGTGGTTTACTGTACTTAAAATTACGCTACCACCGTAACATTTGAGTCAACGATTTGCTTGAAAAGTAAATTTAATCTAGTAATAACAGTGAATGTTCTGTCTAGACCTCAGTGCGCTGTAATAATGTCTTACCAAATAATTTCAATACAAAACACACATGATATTAAACAGCTAAAACAACAAGAACTTGATAACTACGTGTGTCCTTCTTTTCAATGGTACACCATTCTAGAAAATGAATGACGCGTAAGCAAGATTGAAGAGTCAAAGCAGATTTGTGAAATGTGTCCATCCTCTGACCCAGAAGCCATCATCGTGCCCGAAAACTTGAACGCAGGAAGAAAACTCATAACTGCCTCCGATAAATGTATAAATATATATGTTTGGCAACGAAACGCCAAGAAGAAAAATGGCGTAAATAATTATTAAGAAACAATGAAAATCTTAACATTATTCGTGGTCATGAAAAGACAGTCCCATTATATTATAAGCAGAAGTACGAGTTCGAATCGGAAAAGCTTAGATCTATTAAAAAAACAAAAGACTAAACCAAACCGAATTTAGTATGCTTCAATTCCGCTTCTGCTTTGATTCTTTAAAAAGGTCACAAAAACATCCAGGATCCATTATTGTGACATCACTAACAACGTCTGCGTCAAACTAAGACGATGAAAGATTATGTAATTTTAAGTGCAAAACGACTTAAAGAACATGAATCAAAATTCGTTGCAATATAATATAATTTACAAACTTTGTAGAGTTAGGTCTTCAAGATACACTTGCACTAAGGAATAGTTATAATAGTGCCAACTTTTCATCGCCTAGCAAGCCATACCATTTATGCACCTTTTAAAGATAATACAAATAATTTTCTAATATAAAATCCAAATCGCAATAAAGTGCTATAAATGAGAAACAAACAACATTTTAACACTGTAACTGAATTAAAGCCTTTGAAATGTGGTGTTGGCGCCAGATGTTATATATATACCCTGAACTGCATTCCGCACAAATGAGTCTATCATCGAAGACTTAGATATAAAAGAACGCCTAGCTACAACTGTCATAAAGAGAACACTAGGCTACTTTGGACTAGGAGTGAGACGTATATATTGGAATAGGTAAATGAAACAGGTTTCCGAACGAAACAGTGTAAACCTGTTCCCATAAAACTATTTCGCCTGTTCCAGTTCCGACGACAACAGACTATGAACAATACGTACTAGTAGTACTACGTAGACTACTAGTTTGATATCTGCGTTCCTATTTTAGCTTATGGTGTTAGACAAAGATAGAGATAGTACGAGTCTTGTGCGTGTCACTGTTCCGTCTGTTTTCTGTGCTGTAGTGCGTCCGGATACTTACATCCATCCAGTATGACTATGTCGTTGTAAGCAAAAGTTGCTTAAATTACATTTAAATTAAGCGATAAAAAATATTATTGTCATTTCACATTTATACAATAATGAATCTCAATAATAAATTTTAAATATAAAAAAATTGATAGAGGAACTGAGATTTCTTAATGCCTACGATTTTAATTTTTTTTTTGTGTGTGTATCCGAACGCGGCTCACCACTTGCTAAATGTTTAGTATCTGTGGCACACAGCTGTTTTTCACTGTTGAAACTGCATCTTTCATTTGAAGTTATTCCATTGGAACAGCCTGTTATTTTGGAACGGATTATTGGACCTGTTATTTGAGTGGAACAGGAACAGGTGGAGCAGGTTTCACCTTTTACCTGTTACAGACCACCCCTACTTTGGACACATAATGAGAAATCCTCCCAGTAATCTAGAGTGAACTATTTTGAGCGTAGACCTAGTCGCTGGGCGGATCGCATTCTCACCACATTGAATTTGTCCTTCCACGAGGCGGCAAGATATGCAAGAGACCATGGTGTATGGAGGCATCTTATAGATGACAAAACCCGGACACCATCTAGATAGAATCACGATCCTCATCATTGAGGGAACGACTAGAAAGAGAAGACTCGTTGGCCGGAAGGTTACCCACTTAAAGAAATGTCAGCTGAAACGGTAGCGCATAAATTATATACAGAATGGATATGTAAGTTTGGCTGCCCTGCAAAACTCACGAGTGACCAGGGTAGGCAATTTGAAAGTAAAGTATTAACAATATTAATGTCGTATTTAGGCGTACAAAAGATAAGGACAACGCCATACCATCCGCAAAGCAACGGAACAGTAGAAAGATGGCACAGATGTGTAAAAGGCTCATTAATGGCACGTTTAAATAATAATAAAAATTGGACGCACGAACTGCATTGCGTAATGTTAGGACTTCGCGCAGCCATTAAATCAGAGTCAGGACTCAGTGCGGCAGGAATGGTCTACGGCCGATCCTTACGATTACCAGGTAAATTTTTTGTCGAAACAAGTAACAATTTAGATCCTTATACAGTTGTTCAAATTATTAGAAATAACATTAAACAATATAAGCCAGTAAACATAACATCTACATAATTTTTTGCTTATGGATCGAATATTGAAATCGGCCGTTAGTCAATATGTAATAGCCCTGCGTATAGTGTGCCCTATTTGCTTACCAGGCCACGCCTTTCTTCTTACTATGAAAGAGTTCGTTCATAGTCTACTACGCTGGCCAAGAGCGGATTAGCGGACTTTTTCAAGCGTTTTGGAAGATTACAGAGAACTCTCAGACATTCAGATTTTCTCACGTTGTTTTCGTTCACCGTTTAATAAAGATAATTAACAATTCTATACGCACATAATTGCGAAGCGACAATTAACACCCAAAAGTTGGCAAGAGAGCAACTGTGGCCTATTAAATATCCGGTCCCCCCAAACTATCCTGAAGCAAACGAAAACCTGCCCCCTGGTCATACCTTGCAGTGGTCAACCTGGAGATCGCTTAATCGCGTACTGCGAACTCAGGTCGGGCGCTGTAGGGAAAACATGGCAAGATGGGGATTCATAGACCACTCACAATTCCACTGCGACTACGGAGCTCCATCACAATCCATGGCGCATTTGCTTTCTGCCCTCTTTGCCCATCTACCTGCAGAAAGTAGTAGTGCTCTCAAGGTAGTAGAGCCTTACTGATTTCAGCATGAATGGGCCGGCTCGACCAGGGTAGTACTACCCTCTCACAGAAAATCGACGTAAAGTAAAAGTACCTAAACTGTTGCGTTTCGTTCGGTGAGTGAGAGTGCCGGAGGCCCTATCCCCTATTGCTTCTCCCTCATCCCACTCCTCATCCTATCCCTTTTCCCAACCCCAAGGGGCGGCAACGCACTTGTAACTCCTATGGTGTTGCTTGTGTCCATGGGCGGCGGTAATTGCTTACCATCAGGCGAACCGTCTGCTCGTTTGCCGCCTATTAACATAAAAAAAGTAAAGTACCTGAACTAAAAATCCTTAACCATATATATAGTAGTTTTTCATTAAATATAAAGTTTTCTACTGATTTGATTGATTGATTGATTAACGCTTTATTGTACACCAGTAAACAAAACGAGATACAATATGTAATTACATGATTAAAACTAGTTGCACAATAGGGCGGTCTTATCGCAAAATGCGATCTCTTCCAGACAACCTAGTTTGGAATAATTAATAAAAGTACAATAGTGCGGGTTACGGTGTACCATGAGGAACAGTGTCATAAATACTTAGTTAAAATGTTAGGACATAATATTATGTCAATACAATTTTATATGAGTAGAAAACATAGAATACGTATTAAATCGTACATAAAATACAAAATAATACTAATACTAAATAGCAAACCAATACTTATATAATATAGTAGATAAATAAACTAAACACCAAATATGATATAATATTCATATAAACTATATAATTATATACATAAATAATAAAATAATTACATATAATTAAATATATTTATCAATATATACAGCTGTCATGATAATTGTGACAAATAATGATTCGTGACAAGTTTTTTAAATACAGGGAGAGATTGAGCACGTCTGATTGTTTCGGGTAACCCATTCCACAAACGTACAGCATGCACTGTGAAGGAATTTTGAAGGAAAACTGTGGAATGAGTAGGGACCTTCAATTCTCTGATGATCTCAAGCACTTCGAATGAGTGTCATGTAGATATTTGAATCGTCGTTTAAGGTATAAGGGGAACGAAGGATTAAAAAGTATATTATATAGAAGGCAAAGGATGTGAGTATTCCGTCGAAGGCGGATTGGCAGCCATTTGAGCTTGTTACGGAATTCAGTGATGTGGTCATATTTACGTAAACCATAAATGAACCTTATGCAGAAGTTTTGGAGGCGCTCAAGTTTATCTAGCTGGTCCTCATTGAGATCTAGATAGCTGGCATCGGCTTAGTCAAGAATGGGAAGAAGAACAGATTGCACAAGTGCAATTTTAGTAGGTATGGGAAGGAAATTGCGTAACCTTCACAGTGATGCAGCGGCAGCAAAAAGTCGTCGACTTAGATTTTGTAATTGGACAGTCCAAGATAACGTTTTGTCGATGTATATCCCCAGATTCTTCACTTCTTTGCTAATAGGAATTGAGACGCCACCAAAAGACATCTGGGGAAGCAATGACCAAGACACCTTTGACATCAGTCTGGAACTGCCTACAATTGTGATCTGGGTCTTCGTATGGTTTATCATTAGTCCGTACATTTTGGTCCAATTTGATATACTAGCCAAATCGTTATTAACTGTGTAAATAGCAGACGACAAATTTTCACAGTCTGCTTGTGAGTAAATTTGCATATCATCAGCATAAAGATGGTAGGAAGAAGAAATATTATTGGATATAGAATTAATAGAAAAGGCAGCGATAGCCGAGTGGATATACCAACAGACTGCCATGCAGAGGGTATCAGGTTCGAATCCACGGCGCGCACCAATGACTTTTCGGAGTTATGTGCGTATTGAATTGTTAATTATCGCTTGTCCCGTGCCTCGGAGAGCACGTTAAGCCGTCGGTCCCGGTTGTCATGAAGATCTTTGACAACCGTTATAGGGCGTCAATACCTTCTAAATAAACTGACACTAGTCTAAACTATGGAATATCGCTATCCCTTCGGGTTGCGGAGGTCAGACAGGCAGTCGCTCCGTGGAAAAGCTAATATTCAGTCAAATCCCTTTAGACTAGAAAGCGGACCCCAGACTGAAACTGGGATAACGCTAAGAGAAAGAAGAAGATAGAATTTATAAAAATTGAGAAGAGCAAAGGAGATAAAACGCCGCCCAGTGGTACACCCGCAGAATTATCGCACCAGGAAGAGAAATTTTCATCCAGATGGACACGCTGCCGGCGGCCAAACAGGTAACTACGAAACCAATCGATTACTGATGGAGATATGTTAAGAGAGCTTAAAATGGCAAGGAGAACATCAAAGTCGACAGTACTAAACGCATTGCTGAAATCTAGCAAACAGAGAATGGTAAACTTGCTATTCTCCATACCTGACCTGATATCATCCGTTATGTTGATTAGCGCAGTAGTGATACTATGACCCGAACGGAAACCAGATTGGAAGGGATTGAGGATATTATGTCGAGAGAGGAAAGAGTTAAGTTGGTTATGGATAAGACGTTCAAGGACTTTGGAAAGAAAGGGCAAGATGGATATAGGTCGATATTCAGAGAAGGATTCAGGATTAGATTTCTTAGGAAGAGGAATTACGTGGGCATCTTTCCAAGAAGTTGGAAAGATGCCGTTAGAAATTGAGAAATTAAATATGTGGAAAATAATAGGAAGGATCTCATTAAGGATGGGGAGGATCATATTCCGAGTGATACCATCGCTACCAACTGCGTTGGATGTTATGGATAAAATGCTCTTCTCAACATCACATGCAGTAAACTGATTAAAGACAAAAGGAGGGTGATCGGGGATTGAAAGCGACGAAAGGTAATTTAAAGTATTAGTTTTTATTGTCCTATCAAAATTAGACGAAGCAGAGAAGTGCTTGTTAAGCAAATTGATATTAATATTGAAAGATTTTGTATTTTGACTTTGCTTTCCAACCCCTAATGATCTAAGGAATTTCCATACTTTCGCTGGATCTCCATTTTGATTTCTCATTTCAATAAGTAGCATTATGAATCTAATTAGTTTCAGGCATTCACTACCTCGTCTCTTGTCATAATCCGCTGAAATTAGTAGCTAAGTACGTTCAAATCCAATTTACACTATAAATACACAAATCTTTTTAATCTGTATAATTTCTTATTAGTAGCATTACCACCATAAATGCCGGGTTGACGCCACAAGTGTCGTAGTGGCCTATTGCCGTAATTTCACTTTTATATTTTGTAAATTAAGATAACCAGACTGTGGCTTATACAGCGTATTACAAAAACATACCATATTAAAAAGTCGCATAAATCTCATGAATGGAACAAAACATTCATGGGTTAAAAAAATAAAAACTGTTTTTGTACCTAAGTGATGATACCGTTGTTGTAGAAAGAAAACTGATTTGAGTTAATTAATATCAATAAGTTGATGTTTTTAGAATAAATATACGTGGTTATATCATTGTATGGCATACTCGGTTTGATATGTTCAAATATAATAATAAATAGGTAACAGTCAAGTGCGTCTTGTGACATATAATATTGGGTTCCGAGGGGGTTTTAGAAGGAATCGAGTACAGCATTCATGTTGGCGGCCGCAAAGATAAGTTTATTTGGTGATCTGTTACTCGTTAACTTGTTAAGCTACGTAATACGTATTTTATACCCAACAAATACTAGGGTTATTTGGTAGGGGATGGGGCAGATTACTCAAGCTAAATTAATAACGCAAAATAGTTCAAAAACTTCATAAAATACGAATACCAATCTTTCAATGCCCACACAATTTTACCTAACCGATGAATAAGAAATACTTAGCCACTCAGATACGGATATGGAAACTATATCATCATCATCCTCCTAGCGTTATCCCATTTTCGACCGGGAGTCTGCTTACTAGTCTAATCGGATTTGGCTGAATATTAGCTTTTCCACAGAGCGACTAGATATAGATATTCCATAGTTAACATATTTACTAGTGTCAGTTTATTTAGAGGTACTGACGCCCTATGATGACTGACAAAGATCTTCATGACTGCCGGGACCGAGGCCTTATCGTGCTTTCCGAGGCATTAACAATTCAATACGCACATAACTCCGAAAAGTCATTGGTGCGCGCCGTGGATTCGAACCTCATACCCTCTGCATGGCAGTTGGTATCTCCACTAGGCTATCGCTGCCTTTTATGATATGGAATCTACATATAAAAACAAAATATTTGAACTTTGCGTGCCAGCATTCCCATTTAAAGCTTTTTGGTATCTATACTTTACCAGATTAATAATAGTGAGACGGACGAACATGGTGACACTATAAACATCTCATTACAGAAGGAAATTATTTATAATAATTCGACATTTATTCCATTAAATTTTAGAGTCACACACTACTAGCTTTACATAAACTTAACTAAATTTGACTCAGAATAAGTTAGCACTAAACTTATAATTATATTTACTCCATTTAAGAGTTCCTCGTAGTTTAACATAGTCGAACCCTAAAAAGCACAAAGATTAGTTGGACTGATGTAACTATTCATCAAATTTGTGACAAGCTAGACATGACCACATCAAAGTCAGTTTAAAAGCTAGTAGAGCTTTTAAACTGACTTTGATATGGGTAGGCAGCACAACTACAACCTAAACGGTTCTGGTCCATTATTCAAATCAATGTGTGACAAAAATAACTTTAATAGTGCCTCGATGTACTATCATTCTGTCTACAACATACCCGTAGTGTTTACTTAATGCTATCATTTCAAGCTGAAATGCCTCAGAGACAGTGTTGAGCCATAGCTATTTGCTCGAAATAAGTACATATTATCCCGCAAACGAGAAGTCTTCACCAATAGTGTTCACTATTACCGCGTGAAATACAAAATAGGATATTCTTTAAGGACTTTCCATCTAGTTGCGTCCGGTCTGGCGAGGAGCATAAATATGCTTCAAGACGCTGATATATTGTATTATTTAAACATTCTGCTGAAGATCAGCGTTATTTTTTAAGATGTGCGCGGTATCTATCAGGGCATTAAAGCCGTTTTATTATTAATTTTATGAAATATAAATTAAAATTCTGCCTTTCTCACTTTTTCTTTAAATAGATTTAATTTAATTAAACATCTTAAATTTCACACTCCTGACGTCATGGAGCAATTAAATTACTTACTTACCAACTTTCGCAGTTCATACCTCAGTTTTCAGAAATTCTATCAACTTTTTTCACTACTTTTATTTACACTCTTAGAGACTAAAATCGTTTCAATTCAGTAATTTGTGGAGATCTTCGTACTGTGAAGGGCACTCTTGTGTTTAAAATAGGAATAAATGTGAACTGTCAGACTCGATATGTGTGGTTGAGAATAATTTCATCCTCGTGATTAGTATAATTTATTCCCTAAATTATCTATTTAATGTAGTAGAACAAATTATTCATAACCTTTTAATTCGTCTAATGCCCTTTCAGGTAAATTCGGCCCTTTTGAGTCTATTCAAGCAGCTAACAGTGCAAGGCGCGGCCATGATGATTAAAGACTCAATTGCAGTCCTTCAACAAATTCTCTTATTTCAATAGCGTTTAAGAGGACTGGTCTAATTTATAGGACATTAAAAATACTTGAGCACATAACCGATACCGAGGTAAGCTCCCGGCACATCTCAGGATTATTATCTTTGCAGCGTTGTCGATTGAATCGCCGTAAATTCCACCTTGGACTGAATACATAATTAATGTAGGGAAATCATTACAACCCGCACCTAAAGAAGTAAAGTAATGAAATATGTTGAGGGACAGTATAAAGTACATTTTGAACAGGTAAACTGGATGTGTGTTTTTGTCATGTCTAATATAGCATGCGAGTTTTTCATTTTCCTTTTTTAGGTTAATAAAAAATATGTTCTGGGGAATGGTTGCATACAGTTATTTTAAATTTTACACACAGACGTGTGGGACCATAAAATATTGCATATTGCTATATTGCATGCTAGAATATTAGCTTTATTATGTTCTGTGTACCAAGTTTGTGACCCAACCACACTTCGCAGTCGACATTTCAAGGAATAATGGAAAGTAATTTTCACACCTTTTATACCCGTGTCAGATTCTATTTCGTATTAAATCCTATCTTGATAACAATATTGTTTTGTGTTAAAATTGAAATATAGTGTAATTAAAATGGTTTCATACAAAAGGCACTCTGATTTAAGTTTGGCCATTATAATATAATGTGTTGAAAGTTGAGGTTTGTTGTTTATTTCTCTTTATTTTTATATTTGTGGCATAGTACGAATTGATATTTATCGAGATTATTTATTATTACAGTTTCTTAGTTTTGCCTTAATTGGTGAAGCACAAAATAGTTACTTAGGGGTACATCTATTCATCTGGTCCCCGCGTTTCCAAGATGATCGTCAGGCCACCTTGCTTACGACGAGGACGTCGTAAGCAAGGTGGTCCGACAGGAGTGCGTGTCCGTCACTCCAAAACCTTTCTGCTCCAACGGCCATCGGTTCTTCTGGTTATGTGCCCTGCCCACTACCACTTCACATAAATGCTTATAAATAAATAATTTGCTTTTATGTACAGGTGTATCTACTGAGTTTGAGACTATGAGCTTCTCCACATAGAGTTTGTAGATAAAGCTCATAGTCGTTATTACAGAAACACACAGTATAGTGTCTATTAAAATGTATGCCTATGTAACATTACAGCATAGCAGTACAGAATTCGTGTTCCAAATATTTATACCCTAAATGCCTGTGTACGGTCAATCAGCATGAATGAACACAGTGAACATTGCAAATTGTTATAGTTGCTACATCACTGAACAAATAAACCGCTAAAGAAGTGTTTCAGGTTAAAAATGTTTCTGACAAAAATAGAGCTATAAGTAAATGCTGATTGAATTACCTTTTTAACATTTTCTTAACTTTTCGTCATTTTATTTTTTATTTTATTACGATCGATTGCCAGACAATTTTTAGTAATTCTAATAAATTTACCTGGTTCACATTTCTGTTTCAGGCTACATTCCATTTTTTATTTGGAATGTCGTCAACTGCAAGAAATTTCGATGCAAGTATTTAAATTACCAATACATAGAGGCCACAGAAATACAAAATTCATTCTAATTTTTAGGGTCCCGTACCTCACAAGGTAAAAAAATTGAGCAAGTGCGAGTCGGACTCGCGCACGAAGGGTTCCGTACCATCATCTATAAAAGAAAATCACGTTTGTTGTATATATACTTTTTTTTTTTTTAAGTTTCTACTTGTTTATTAAGATCGAGTAACAAATTGCTTAAAAATTACGTTTGTTGTATGGGAGCCCCCCTTTATTATTTACTTATTTAATTTAATTATTTATTTATTAAAGGTAATATACAACTACATATTCCGTGAAAATTTTAAGCGTCTACCTGTTACCGTTAGTAATTTTGAGCAAAAATACGAAAAAAAAACACGTTTATTGTATGGGACCCCCCTTAATATTTTCATTTTTTTTATTTTTAGTATTTGTTGTTATAGCGGCAACCGAAATACATAATTTGTGAAAATTGCAGCTTTCTAGCTATCACGGTTTATGAGATACAGCCTGGTGACAGACAGACAGACAGACAGACAGACAGCGGAGGCTTAGTAATAGGGTTCCGATTTTTACCTTTTAGGTACGGAACCCTAAAAAGGAACCCTTATAAGATCACTTTCTTGTCCGTCTGTCTGTCTGTCTGTCCGTGTGTCACCACCGATTTTCTCAGGAACGGGTGGACCTAGAAAATTGAAATTTCTACCAGATACTGAAGTCTATGGTTCCTATTAGGTGTATAAAAATCAGGGTCCTGGGTCAACCCGATAAAAAGATATGGACAAAATTAGATTTTTGCGAAAACTTGTAAGTACCAAAATTAACCTTAATTTTCAACTTTTTTTTACTTTCGGAAATTTTCCTTTACTTGTGCTGTAAGACCTTGGTTTTCACCAAAATTGACAATTCTAGGTCAACCGTAAGTACCCTATAGGTTTTGGGTCGAAAACCTAATTATGGTAGTTCCCGTTGAACTAGAATCACGAAATTCGGCCAAAAGCAGGGTCTTAGAGCACGAATAAAGGAAAAATTACAAAAAATAAAAAAATGGCAAATTTAAGGGTGTCCCCATACATACATAGTAGACTTCATTTAAGATATTCCTCTAAGTTATATGGGCGCTCATACCGATTTAGAGGACTAGCGTAATTAGCACCAACCTCAAATAAGTTAAAATGCGTACGGAACCCTCGGTGCGCGGGTCAGACTCGCACTTGCCCGAATTTTTTTGATTGAGGCTCACATGATTCTGTGAACAAGGCATTAGTGAATTCACTTGCCATCAAACCAAACCAAAACAAAGGTACGCAATATTAATTTCACATCTATTACCATGAAAGAGACTGATGATGGAAATCGATCCGCTGTCCTCCTCTACCCGGAGTAAGAAAATTAATTGCTCAAGTGGTTCCGGCCGGTTAATCTCATAATATTATAAAATATAATTAGAGCCGTGTGGTTGACGGCATAGAATACAAGTGTCACCATCCTCTATCTTCCCGTGGGTGTCGTAAGAGGTGACTAAGAGATAACACGATGCAAATACTATCTTTGCGTAGAGACGGAAATCTCGACGGATTATTTTTATCAGAATCGATTATAAGATTTTAATGTGGGATTGAGAAATTCAACGCGAATGAACTTTGTTTTACCTGCAATTGGTTAGTTGGGAATAAACAAGGATATACCATATAAATATTTTTTGTTTGCATTACATTGCTCTTCATAAAATTTTCAATATCTCATCGTTTTCTTACCCAATGCCCAGATCCAATTTATTTGCGGTCGGCGCAGTATGTCCTTCGCAACCCGTCACTGCTGCCTGTTATCCGTTCATTTACCCTTTTCACTTTCATATCTATCCTAACACATTCCATCCATATTTTCTATGGACTTCCTCTATGTTATGGCCCTTTAAAATAATAAAATGTTCAATATACACTACTGGAAAAAATTAAGGGATCCAAAAAAAATTCCAAGTTTTTGGGCAATTTTCAACAGGCCGTAACTTCGAGAGAAATAGTTGTACAGGAAATCAAAAAAAAAAGGAAATGTAGCTCCAGGTGTCTAGTTTTTGGATTAGAACTTCAACATTTTGTAACCTCCGCGGTTTTTAAGTAATCGTAGGTAAACCGGCAACAAAAAATTTTTCAATTTTGTTAAGTTTTTAGCTTAACCACTATAAGGATCGGATACTTTGTTCATTTAGCTTTAATTTGTTTTTTTATACACCTTGATACGTCCACTTCTCGCCGAGATATTGGTTTTCAAATGCACACACACACACACACACGCACGCACGCACGCACGCACGCACGCACGCACGCTCGCACGCACGCACGCACGCACGCACGCACGCACGCACGCACGCACGCACGCACGCTCGCACGCACGCACGCACGCACGCACACACATACGTGGTACGCTTTGGATAACGCTAATGCCGGCGGTAATTATTCTCATCAATTCATTTTTTTTAATTGTTTTTGGTTTTAAATTTAAGCACTTTCGGAAGCAAAAATGTGGAAAAAGCTCGGAAAAACCTTTACTCTCATTTTTTTTTATTATGAGCTTTTCAGAGAAAAATACGTGATTCTTTAATTTTTTCAAAAATTCGATCGATTGAAACAATAAAACAGCTGGCTGGATTAATTCGGTTTTTTGTAGGGTTTTTGTGGAGATATTGAACTGTAAAAGGCACACTTAACATTAGTAGTTTCCTAAATATTTTCGATCTAGCGCTTGATTCTCCAAAAACACACCAAATGTCCTTTTTTGTTGCATTTTCAAATTCATGCGACACAAAGAAAAAAAACTTTTTCGGAAAAGCAATGGCTAGTAAAAAGTCGCATAAATCTCATGAATGGAACAAAACATTCATGGGTTAAAAAAATAAAAACTGTTTTTGTACCTAAGTGATGATACCGTTGTTGTAGAAAGAAAACTGATTTGAGTTAATTAATATCAATAAGTTGATGTTTTTAGAATAAATATACGTGGTTATATCATTGTATGGCATACTCGGTTTGATATGTTCAAATATAATAATAAATAGGTAACAGTCAAGTGCGTCTTTTGACATATAATATTGGGTTCCGAGGGGGTTTTAGAAGGAATCGAGTACAGCATTCATGTTGGCGGCCGCAAAGATAAGTTTATTTGGTGATCTGTTACTCGTTAACTTGTAAAGCTACGTAATACGTATTTTATACCCAACAAATACTAGGGTTATTTGGTAGGGGATGGGGCAGATTACTCAAGCTAAATTAATAACGCAAAATAGTTCACAAACTGCATGAAATACGAATACCAATCTTTCAATGCCCACACAATTTTACCTAACCGATGAATAAGAAATACTTAGCCATTCAGATACGGATATGGAAACTATATCATCATCATCCTCCTAGCGTTATCCCATTTTCGACCAAGTCTCGAAAGTCTCGAAGTCTCGAGTCTGCTTACTAGTCTAATCGGATTTGGCTGAATATTAGCTTTTCCACAGAGCGACTAGATATAGATATTCCATAGTTAAGACTAGTGTCAGTTTATTTAGAGGCACTGACGCCCTATGATGACTAACAAAGATCTTCATGACTGCCGGGACCGAGGCCTTATCGTGCTTTCCGAGGCATTAACAATTCAATACGCACATAACTCCGAAAAGTCATTGGTGCGCGCCGTGGATTCGAACCTGATACCCTCTGCATGGCAGTTGGTATCTCCACTAGGCTATCGCTGCCTTTTATGATATGGAATCTACATATAAAAACAAAATATTTGAACTTTGCGTGCCAGCATTCCCATTTAAAGCTTTTTGGTATCTATACTTTACCAGATTAATAATAGTGAGACGGACGAACATGGTGACACTATAAACATCTCATTACAGAAGGAAATTATTTATAATAATTCGACATTTATTCCATTAAATTTTAGAGTCACACACTACTAGCTTTACAAAAACTTAACTAAATTTGACTCAGAATAAGTTAGCACTAAACTTATAATTATATTTACTCCATTTAAGAGTTCCTCGTAGTTTAACATAGTCGAACCCTAAAAAGCACAAAGATTAGTTGGACTGATGTAACTATTCATCAAATTTGTGACAAGCTAGACATGACCACATCAAAGTCAGTTTAAAAGCTAGTAGAGCTTTTAAACTGACTTTGATATGGGTAGGCAGCACAACTACAACCTAAACGGTTCTGGTCCATTATTCAAATCAATGTGTGACAAAAATAACTTTAATAGTGCCTCGATGTACTATCATTCTGTCTACAACATACCCGTAGTGTTTACTTAATGCTATCATTTCAAGCTGAAATGCCTCAGAGACAGTGTTAAGCCCTATTTGCTCGAAATAAGTACATATTATCCCGCAAACGAGAAGTCTTCACCAATAGTGTTCACTATTACCGCGTGAAATACAAAATGTATTTGAAGTAAACTCGGTACTGTAAACTGTTTTAAGGACAACGGTATTTTTTGTTCACTTAAAAAAGCGCAGTTGGATCATTGTGTTCGAAAAATTCGGATTAATACCCTGCGATTGAAATTGCCTTCCATAGATGACGGGGAATTATTAGATTAAGCCTTAATACTTTCGTTAGCAAAACGATGATATTATAGAGGCTCTTTAACTCCTTTAATGACTTTAATCGGTAGACGAGATAAATTCTGATTTCATCAACAGGATTACACAGTATTGTAACAGATTTGTTAGTTGTGTGAGTACGTCGGATCCAGTGCGAGCCAACGTTCATATAAAGATTAATAGAGGCCGCAACATGACGCATGGTATACGGAAAGTTGCAGTTTATCTAACACATAAAACAGTTTGTCTTGTCTAACTCATCAACGCACAGCGTAAATTTCGAGGGGAATGGAAAAGTTGTTCAGAGTAATTATACACCCGGGCTTAGAATTTCCTTATATAAGGTTTTTGAAGTGTGTGGGCTACAATGTATAGGAACAATACAAAGCTCACTTCGCCATTTTGATTTAAGTTGTCTTGTGGGTAACGTAAACTACACTTTTTTTTCAGATTGTATTTCGCAAGCGGCGCGGTGAGGCGTTCGGTTAGTTTAAATACATTTCCCCGATGGACACGCCATTTTTCCTCCCCTCCGGAGAAAATTAAAAGTGCTTCGTAAAAATCTCACTTCAGTTCATTGCGGGACATAATGTAAGTCGGTGTGAAGAAACAAGAAATATGCGGCCGCCCGTGTTTTGTTTTAGCGTTTATAAAGCGAGGAGCCTTTATGGTTTATAGCTCAATAATATAGGCCGTAAAAAGTCCTGGACCCTCGTTGAATCTCACTCTGCTCAACAATTGAGTCATCCTAGTGCGTCCCTGCGACTCCGTTAGGACTTCTTGAATAATTCCACTTTATAGGTACCTAACAAGTCGGAAACGTACTTTGTAGTTGTCTGCTCTCTGTATGATACGTTAAATCAGTGTAGGTACGTTCTCTAGACCATTACTGGAGTATTAGGTTCACAACGAGCGTATAACTGAATGCAAAATAAAACTCCATATTGTTATTGGCGATGCTTGTGAGACTACTTTACGTAGGATATTCTTTAAGGACTTTCCATCTAGTTGCGTCCGGTCTGGCGAGGAGCATAAATATGCTTCAAGACGCTGATATATTGTATTATTTAAACACTCTGCTGAAGATCAGCGTTATTTTTTAAGATGTGCGCGGTATCTATTAGGGCATTAAAGCCGTTTCATTATTTATTTTATGAAATATAAATTAAAATTCTGCCTTTCTCATTTTTTTCTTCAAATAGGTTTAATTTAATTAAACATCTTAAATTTCACACTCCTGACGTCATGGATCAATTAAATTACTTACTTACCAACTTTCGCAGTTCATACCTCAGTTTTCAGAAATTCTATCAACTTTTTTCACTACTTTTATTGACACTCTTAGAGACTAAAATCGTTACAATTGAGTAATTTGTGGAGATCTTCGTACTGTGAAGGGCACTCTTGTGTTTAAAATAGGAATAAATGTAAACTGTCAGACTCGATATGTGTGGTTGAGAATAATTTCATCCTCGTGATTAGTATAATTTATTCCCTAAATTATCTATTTAATGTAGTAGAACAAATTATTCATAACCTTTTAATTCGTCTAATGCCGTTTCAGGTAAATTCGGCCTTTTTGAGTCTATTCAAGCAGCTAACAGTGCAAGGCGCGGCCATGATGATTAAAGTCTCAATTGCAGTCCTTCAACAAATTCTCTTATTTCAATAGCGTTTAAGAGGACTGGTCTAATTTATAGGACATTAAAAATACTTGAGCACATAACCGATACCGAGGTAAGCTCCCGGCACATCTCAGGATTATTATCTTTGCAGCGTTGTCGATTGAATCGCCGTAAATTCCACCCTGGACTAATCAAACTGCCGTAGAAAGGACAGAAAGAAAGAAAGAAAAATATTTTATTTGTATCTCCAAAACAATACAGTTAAGAATATGACAATATCATACAGACTCAAAGGGACTCTAATATTACGCAAACATTGAGTGATACTAAATGTCATCATCATCATCAGCCTTTAACAGTCCACTGCTGGACTAGGCCTCTCCTTTGAAAGAAGGAATTGACCTACTATACCACGCTGGCCAAACGGGTTGGTATAGGGTTTGTATCAAGTTTTCCTTCTCTTACAGTGCTGTTCTCTGCATAATATGCTCCCTCTGTCGGCTCTTACGACACCCATGGGATGATATGGGGTGGTGACAATCAGTATTCTTAATCCGTCACCTCACGGACATACTAAATTATTTATGATTTAATGATTTATAACTTGATGATTTTTTATAATATTCATGATTTAATGATAATTTTATGAAGATATTAGAACAGAAAAAATACTTATATTAAAATCATACTAATATAATAAAATCCTCAATAATAAGGTCAATAAATAACGTTTTCACCAACCATTCGTAAAACATAAATAAGATCAGTTCAGTATAAATATAGTCTTATTCAATAAACTAAAATATATCATATAAACGAACATAATATTATTTTCGTTCCATTTAAATAATTTTAATGCGAAGGTTAAGTATTTTAGTTGAACAAAGGCCAACTTTATGCAGTACATTCATACTTCGGTTCAATACCTTTTTTTTTTTGTGTCGGGTTGGAAAATCTTCATGGAGTCCCTCCGCCGGGGGGTGGGGAAGGACGAAGGGGACTGTCAGACTCTTACTGATAAAAACCAACCCGTGCTCCTCATGTACCCATGTGTCGGAGGATAGGGTTTTACCGAAGCATTCCTCGCTACCCCCCGACGGGCATTGGCCCGCCAGATGGCCACGCGGGCCCGAATGAAAACCCGGCCATTGGCGGTGGATGAAGGTGTTGTGCTTCGCCGCCAAAACACCCAGTGGCCGCAGAGGATAGGGAGGACGGCAACGCAACACCGCATTTCCTCATCCTCTGCGGCCCCACCGCGATGCAACGATGGTGCGCCCCCATTTGGTCACGGGAGATAGGGCGCGCGGCAACGCAACACCGACACGCCTCTCCTCCCGCGACCGCACCCAACTGTGAGGGACAGACAGAACTGTCTCCCGCACCCGCACCTTGGGACGCATCCAAGGCCTCACCCAAGCCCACGTGGAGTGTCCCCTCCCGGGATCCCGCTTAGCTTCACCGTGGGTGTACCTCAAACCCACGGTTACTGAGCCCCCCACCACGACAAGGTAGAGATCCCACGGGGGGAACGTCGGTTCATTACCTAGTTAGTGTAGGTAAATCATTACAACCCGCAACGAAAGAAGTAAAGTAATGAAATATGTTGAGGGACAGTATAAAGTACATTTTGAACAGGTAAACTGGATGTGTGTTTTTGTCATGTCTAATATAGCATGCGAGTTTTTCATTTTCCTTTTTTTGGGTTAATAAAAAATATGTTCTGGGGAATGGTTGCATACAGTTATTTTAAATTTTACACACAGACGTGTGGGACCATAAAATATTGCATATTGCTATATTGCATGCTAGAATATTAGCTTTATTATGTTCTGTGTACCAAGTTTGTGACCCAACCACACTTCGCAGTCGACATTTCAAGGAATAATGGAAAGTAATTTTCACACCTTTTATACCCGTGTCAGATTCTATTTCGTATTAAATCCTATCTTGATAACAATATTGTTTTGTGTTAAAATTGAAATATAGTGTAATTAAAATGGTTTCATACAAAAGGCACTCTGATTTAAGTTTGGCCATTATAATATAATGTGTTGAAAGTTGAGGTTTGTTGTTTATTTCTCTTTATTTTTATATTTGTGGCATAGTACGAATTGATATTTATCGAGATTATTTATTATTACAGTTTCTTAGTTTTGCCTTAATTGGTGAAGCACAAAATAGTTACTTAGGGGTACATCTATTCATCTGGTCTCCGCGTTTCCAAGATGATCGTCAGGCCACCTTGCTTACGACGAGGACGTCGTAAGCAAGGTGGTCCGACAGGAGTGCGTGTCCGTCACTCCAAAACCTTTCTGCTCCAACGGCCATCGGTTCTTCTGGTTATGTGCCCTGCCCACTACCACTTCACATAAATGCTTATAAATAAATAATTTGCTTTTATGTACAGGTGTATCTACTGAGTTTGAGACTATGAGCTTCTCCACATAGAGTTTGTAGATAAAGCTCATAGTCGTTATTACAGAAACACACAGTATAGTGTCTATTAAAATGTATGCCTATGTAACATTACAGCATAGCAGTACAGAATTCGTGTTCCAAATATTTATACCCTAAATGCCTGTGTACGGTCAATCAGCATGAATGAACACAGTGAACATTGCAAATTGTTATAGTTGCTACATCACTGAAAAAATAAACCGCTAAAGAAGTGTTTCAGGTTAAAAATGTTTCTGACAAAAATAGAGCTATAAGTAAATGCTGATTGAATTACCTTTTTAACATTTTCTTAACTTTTCGTCATTTTATTTTTTATTTTATTACGATCGATTGCCAGACAATTTTTAGTAATTCTAATAAAGTTACCTGGTTCACATTTCTGTTTCAGGCTACATTCCATTTTGTATTTGGAATGTCGTCAACTGCAAGAAATTTCGATGCAAGTATTTAAATTACCAATACATAGAGGCCACAGAAATACAAAATTCATTCTAATTTTTAGGGTTCCGTACCTCACAAGGTAAAAAAAGGAACCCTTATAAGATCACTTTCTTGTCCGTCTGTCTGTCTGTCCGTGTGTCACCACCGATTTTCTCAGGAACGGGTGGACCTAGCAAATTGAAATTTATACCAAATACTGAAGTCTATAGTTCCTATTAGGTGTATAAAAATCAGGGTCCTGGGTCACCCCGATAAAAAGATATGGTCAAAATTAGATTTTTGCGAAAACTTGTAAGTACCAAAATTAGCCTTAATTTTCAACTTTTTTTAATTTTCGGAATTTTTCCTTTACTTGTGCTGTAAGACCTTGGTTTTCACCAAAATTGTCAATTCTTGGTCAACCGTAAGTACCCTATAGGGTCGAAAACCTATATGGTAGTTCCCGTTGAACTAGAATCACGAAATTTGGCCAAAAGCAGGGTCTTAGAGCACGAATCAAGGAAAAATTACAAAAAAAAATGGAAAATTTAAGAGTGTCCCCATACATACATAGTAGACTTCATTTAAGATAGTCCTCTAAGTTATATGGGCGCTGATACCGATTTAGAGGACTAGCGTAATTAGCTCCAACCTCAAATAAGTTAAAATGCGTACGGAACCCTCGGTGCGCGGGTCAGACTCGCACTTGCCCGAATTTTTTTGATTGAGGCTCACATGATTCTGTGAACAAGGCATTAGTGAATTTACTTGCCATCAAACCAAACCAAAACAAAGGTACGCAATATTAATTTCACATCTATTACCATGAAAGAGACTGATGATGGAAATCGATCCGCTGTCCTCCTCTACCCGGAGTAAGAAAATTAATTGCTCAAGTGGTTCCGGCCGGTTAATCTCATAATATTATAAAATATAATTAGAGCCGTGTGGTTGACGGCATAGAATACAAGTGTCACCACCCCCTATCTTCCGGGGGTGACGTAAGAGGTGACTAAGGGATAACACGATGCAAATACCATCTTTGCGTAGAGACGGAAAACTCGACATCAAACCCTATACGACTGCCTCGTTGTTCTCGCGGCATATAATATGTGCGCGTGGGATCAGAAGATCCCGGGTTCGATTCCTGGGTCGGGCAGTGTTATTGGGTTTTTCTGTCACGAAATTCTCAGTAGCAGCACGGAGTCTGGAAATGTGCCCGGTACGGCAATAGGCTCGCACCTTATTACATGGGACTAAAGTATATCTGGCGAAAAGTGGGTGTAGAAATACACCTCTGCCTACCTCTTCGGGGTTATAGGCGTGAGACTATGTATTTATGTATAATTAGAGCATTAATTCGTAGAATTGTACAAGCTGATTGATATTATAAGATAACGTCATGATTATTTTTATCAGAATCGATTATAAGATTTTAATGTAGGATTGAGAAATTCAACGCGAATGAACTTTGTTTTACCTGCAATTTGTTAGTTGGGAATAATTAAGGATATACCATAAATATTTTTTGTTTGCATTACATTGCTCTTCATAAAATTTTCAATATCTCATCGTTTTCTTACCCAATGCCCAGATCCAATTTATTTGCGGTCGGCGCAGTATGTCCTTCGCAACCCGTCACTGCTGCCTGTTATCCGTTCATTTACCCTTTTCACTTTCATATCTATCCTAACACATTTCATCCATATTTTCTATGGACTTCCTCTATCTTATGGCCCTTTAAAATAATAAAATGTTCAATATACACTACTGGAAAAAATTAAGGGATCCAAAAAAAATTCCAAGTTTTTGGGCAATTTTCAACAGGCCGTAACTACGAGAGAAATAGTCGTACAGGAAATCAAAAAAAGGAAAATGTAGCTCCAAGTGTCTAGTTTTTGGATTAGAACTTTAACATTTTGTAACCTCCGCGGTTTTTGAGTAATCGTAGATAAACCAGCAACAAAAATTTTTTCCATTTTGTAAAGTTTTTATTTTTGGTCTACGGGCGCGGCAAATTATTTTTAGCTTAACCACTATAAGGATCGGATACTTTGTTCATTTAGCTTTAATTTGTTTTTTTATACACCTTGATACGTCCACTTCTCACCGAGATATTGGTTTTCAAATGCACACACACACACACACACACACGTGGTACGCTTTGGATAACGCTAATGCCGGCGGTAATTATTCTCATCAATTCATTTTTTATTTTTTATTGTTTTTAGTTTTAAATTTAAGCACTTTCTGAAGCAAAGATGTGGAAAAAGCTCGGAAAAACCTTTATTCTCATTTTTTTAATTATGAGCTTTTTCGAGAAAAATACGTGATCCTTTATTTTTTTTTAAAAATTCGATCGATTGAAACAATAAAACAGCTGGATGGATTAATTTGGTTTTTTGTAGGGTTTTTGTGGAGATATTGAACTGTAAAAGGCACACTTAACATTAGTAGTTTCCTAAATATTTTCGATCTAGCGCTTGATTCTCCAAAAAAACACCAAATGTCCTTTTTTTGTTGCATTTTCAAATTCATGTGATAAAAAGAAAAAAATCTTTTTCAGAAAAGCAATGGCTAGTCGTTAAGGAAAATTCATTCAAATTCTTGAAACCTACCTTCAACTTTCTGTGCGATCATTGGTTGCTAAGATATCGATAATCAAAGACAAAAGGATTCTTTCCCATTTGAAGACCGATATCTCGGCGAGAAGTGGATGTATCATGGTGTATAAAAAAACAAATCAAAGCTTAATGAACAAAATATCCGATCCTTAAAGTGGTTAATCTAAAAAAAAAATTTCCACGCCAGTAGACCAAAAAAAAAAAGATTTTTTTGTTGCTGGTCTATCTACAATTACTCAAAAACCGCGGAGGTTACAAAATTTTAAAGTTCTAATCCAAAAACAAGACACTTGCAGCTACAATTTCCTTTTTTATTTCCTGTATGACCATTACTCTCGAAGTTACGGCCTGTTGAAAATTGCCCAAAAATTTTAAATGATTTTTTGATCCCTTAATTTTTTCTTTTAGTATATATAACTATAAATTTCTTTATATAATATGTACGTATTTACAAAAAAAAGTATAAATGTATCTAGTAGGTACCCATAATACAAGCTCTGCTTAGTTTGGGACTAGATGGTGATGTGTGTAAGTGGTAGAATATTATATTATATAATTTATGAGTAGACCTCGCCACGTTGTTTTTTATTATTAATTGCGTTATTACTATTATATTACGTGTTATCAAACTAATATTGTATATCCTAAAGCTGGCTTGTACCTGAATATATAAAATACTGCAAAATTCTTTAACATATATTTTTGAAACATTGTTTTTATCAGACGATAAAAAAATATTTAATATATTATATTTATTTAACATGATTATTTGGCTGCACTTTAGTTACGCTTCCTTAAATTTCCTATCGTTTTGTTCATGCCGTTTCGTATTTGTGCGTTTTGTGATTTATTTAAATAAGATTTTTGTAATATTAAGACAATTTGTGTACCAAATACTAATCTAAATCTTTACCAGGCTTATCTTGTTCAATATGCTTGACACGATATTAAATGAAGTACAGATAACGAAAGCATATTTTTTTTTATTTTCTTCTTTGTATTAATTAATTGTACTAGATGCACTGAGTAGGCAGACACATATAAACCTATTACCATGAAATTCACAATTAATGCATTTGCACGGTACTGTTTAATTACTCGCCAATTGATGTCAAAATGTATAACGTTGAAACTCGTAGTTTCATAAAATTACCTATTGTTCATAACGCAGCCCTGTAATATCGTAAGCGTTTGGATTAATGAGAAAAGTTGGATAGCCTTCGTGAGCCTTTGAAACAATGCCAACACCCAACAATTTCCTGACACTGGACAATCAATTCAAAAGCTTTTTACAGCTCCCTCCTTCACTTTTCTCGATTCCTGACTCGAGTTTCAGCTTCTTGCTTGTTTTCGACGTTTACGCTTAAAAACAGAATGTAAATGAATGCGCTTTGATTGTTCCGTTCAAAGCGATATCAACCCCGTTTATAAACTGTCTCACTACGGGACTTCTTTTATAATTAAAGATGTGAGGGAAAAGGCAACTGAATTTCTAAGGACTTGAAAAAATATTATTTTCATTCAGAATTAATGTCTAGTGATATTTTTTTTGTTTTTATACACACTCAAAACAAAAATAATAAATACTTGAGTAAAAACGTCAACGGCCCTAATCCCCTCACTAGATAACTAAAGTTAGTCAGGCTTTTACGAAAGTAGAATGTAAAAAAGAGCAAGAAGAAGTTTAGCAGTTCGCACTGGACACGTAAAACTGATCAGTATTTTTTTAAATTAAAGTCATCAAAGTTATGTTATTTTTATGTCGTTTTTTTAAGTTTTATCAACGAGACCAAGATAACTGTGGTCTAAATTTAGTTTAGTTTTTTTAATTAGTGCTCAACAGCATCATCAGCATTGTCATTTTCATGATTCCATTCATGATTTGATTACGTTGCCAGAAGGCTGTGCAACTCGCACACTGTGTACTTTGGTTCTGACAGGAGTTAATAGTGTTGGCTTGTTTCGTACTTTGTATATGTCGAATTCGGTGATTAGTATGAACGGGAACAGAATCGAAATGCGCCATCTGCGGTAGATGGCGCATTCTGCAAGCTGGCATATTGTAACGAGTGGTAGTTTTCGTGCTTCACGAGTCATGATTTTAACCCTAACCGGCTATTGTAGCATTCAATGTTCGGTCGTCCTAGAAGAAACACGATACGAAACACGACTTGATACGTAGTTAGTTTGAGTGAAAGTAAAGTAAGATTATTCAGATAATAATTTGTAGTATGAAAAGTGTAATATTAAAAATAAATTCAGTGTGCCAATAATAGCAAATTATTTTTTATTGGATCAGATCCAACTACTTGTCTACATTCCGTAAATAATGGTTTCGATTCCCGCTACATCCGACATATCATTTTCAACTATTCGGAATAACTCACTAATATTATTAACCGGGAACTAGAAACTTTTAAACACTCACGTTGCATGTTTAAGAATATATATATATACGCGGGAATAAACGGGAACATGCATTAGGTATTTACATACCTTATTTTGCTTTACGTTTCGAGACAGTTGCACGCCCCGTGGTCGCAAGCTGTCATCGGCGTGGAATCCAGTGATTCGACTAACAACACCCCACTTTAATGCGCAGTCGGCGAATGTTCAATATACAGATACGGTTAGTGTGTTTTGCGGCGGTACTTCGAAAATAAACGACCCGGGGGTAGAAATTGAAGCTTCTACCTCGCACTCGGAGACGTGACACCGCTACACCAGTCAGCTTATATTCTTAACCGGGAACTGTTTAAAACAGTCCTATATTGTAAAATGTTTCTTGGTATTAGTAAATAACCGACACAGGCATAAATTACTAGTCGCTTATTAACAATTAATGGAATCGGAATTGTGGAAACAACGTGTGTAATGTATAAAGGAATGACGTGGTACGTCAGAGATCATGTCGTTCAAATAGGATATTGTATTGTAAAAGGAACTTAATCAATCGATTGTCAAGACATTAATCAACATAGCGCTGTTCTGGTTGCAGCCAAGCCTGTTGTCTTTGTGACTGGGTTCCGGTTACTAGTCGAGCCAGATTTGATGGAATACTAGCATTTCTACAAAATGATATCTGTCTGACCTCCACAACCCAAAAGGATAGCAAAATTCCACGGCTTAGTTTAGTGTCGTACATATCTTCAACAAGTCAGTGGTGCCATTGGATGAATTTGAACCCGGCGTCCTCTGTATGGCAGTCTGTTGGTATTTCCACTGCGCTTTCGATGCCTTGAATGTCATAAACATTAATAGACTTACGCAAACGGCCATCACACTGGCTACTGCGTATTACAGAGGCTCTAGACACGAGTCTGTAAAGCAATTAGAGCTATATCGTGACTGCAGCCTACGATCTGTACCTATTGTACTAGAAAAAAAAGATCTGAAAGAGGGTAGATGGCTGGTTATTTTGTCCTTAACCAAAAAAATGTAAGTAACATTATATCGAATTGAAAATCCAAGTAGCTTTCATACTGAACTAGTCAAAAACATATTTTTTATTATTAGACAATCTTAAACTAAAACGCAATATGTTCTAAATCAAACTTTTGAATATAGTAAGTATGTAGGTATACAATTTAATATCATTGTAAGAGTTATAACTGTTTTGTAAAGTAGCATAGAACATGAAACAGTGCCCTAAATGCGTCAGAGAAGTGTTCTTATATTCAGCAGAATGAGTAATACAGTATAACTAAATGTGCTGTTTTGTAAGACGGCTTTGCAAAGTAATCTAACCTAAGGAGGCCTCGAAAGGGATTTAAAATACATTGATGTTAAATGAAATGTCAATGTATTTTGTGGAATTTCAAATTAGGAATGACATTGTCAGTCTGTATGGTGACTGATTGCGAATACAAGGTGTCACCAGATCACCACTCTATTGGCGATGCTAAGATTCTAACTAGCGACTCTAGCGACGAATTTGAAACTTGTCCGGGTACGACACTTTTGACAGCTCAATACAATTACCACTATAACCTCGAAGCAAAGTTGTATTGAAAGCTGTCAAAAGTGTGGTACCCTGTATTTTTAATCATTTAAAAATAGTATTTTTATCATTTTTTTTAAAAAGATGTTATTACTTTTATGTTAACATAAACACCTACCAGTTTAGTGTTTATTCCTGCTTCATAATCTAGTTTACAAGTTTGCACTATCACTTATTTGCCATGGATAGCGTTGAGGCAATAAAAACTTCATTTTCCACCACTATGGCTGGCATTGAGGAGCGCATGGCCAACTTTGAGGCTGAATTTCAAAAAACTGCCAAACACACCAGTGCACCCAGCTTATCAAGTTTGGCAGCTGATTTTTCAACCTTCCGGACATTCGTGATGGAGACAATTGGAGCTTTTCAAAGACAGATGGAGCTGCTGGCATGCGAAGTGGACAGAATGGAGATACGCAGCCGCCGTAAAATCCTGTTAATTCACGGTGTCGCTGAACCTAAAAATGAAGATCAAGTTCATGGATGTCAAAGGTCATATGACGTCATGGTCTTCATCTACCTGAGATCATAAAGGATGACATCAAGCGGAGTCATCGGATGGGCCGTCCATCTGGGTCAAACAAGCCGAGACCCATTTTAGTTAAGTTCCAGCAGACAGCGATCCGGGACAAGGTTTGGTTCTCCAAGACCAAACTGAAAGGTAGCGGCACAACTATGTCTGAATTTCTTACTAAGACACGGTACGACATATTCATGACAGCAAGGCACCGATTCGGAGTCACAAAGAGTTGAACATGAGAAGGTAATATTTTTGTGTTAGATGCCGACGGGTCACAGCACCGTGGCACAGGCTGATTGCGCGTGTAGACCGGACTTGTTTACCACAAGTCAATTTTAATGGCATTCCTTTACCTATAAGTGATTGTGTGAAGGACTTAGGAGTTTATATCGATAAAACTTTATCCTAGGGCCCTCAAATCAGGGAAGTTAGCAGAAAATTGTTTTCTGCGGCTGGAACGTTGCGAAGATTGCGAAACTTTCTGTCGACTGCCACCAAGTTTGCGCTTGCAAATTCTCTTCTTTTACTTATCCTTGACTATGCTGATGTCAGCTATCTAGATCTCACGGAGGAGCAACTTGATAAGCTTGAGCGCCTTCAAAACTTATGTATAAGATTCATATTTGGATTGCGCAAATATGATCACGTTTCCAATTTTCCCAATTCGACTTCGACGGAATACTCACATACTATCATTACTTTATAACATTCTCTTTAATCCTTGTACTCCCCATTACTTAAAGGAACGGTTCGAGTTTCTTTCTGACACGCATTCTAGATCTCTGAGGTCATCGGTGAATCTGAGACTGGCTATACCAATTCATTCCAGTAGATTTTACGATAAATCTTTTACTATCCAAGCTGCTCGCTTGTGAAATGCATTGCCGATGCCAATTAAACAAGCTCAAACAATAACATCGTTTAAAAAGTTACTCAAAGAATACTACTTCTCTCTTTAATCTTACTACTCTTGTAATTCTTATTTTTCTATTTCCTTTCCCTTATTTATCACTAATTTATGTATGAATAATATAATATCTATGTATTGTATAATTATTTATGTATGTATATAGTTATGTATTTGTGTATATAGTGATTTATCTATGTATGTACTTATTTATGTATCCCCTCAAAGCATTTTGGCCACCATCGAGGCATCTCAGGACACCCGTAGAAGTATTTTGGCCACTTTCGAGGCTAGGCTTTCAAGCTAAGTACGGGTGCGCAATAATTTCGTTGAAAGAATGGTGATATTTCTATTTATTAAGGTAATATTGTATATCAAAAGACGCGTGAATGTAAATGTAGAAGCATTAAGTAATTTAATTTTAAAATTGACGTTCATAAGCGTCACCTTGTGACCTAGATGAATAAATGATTTTGATTTAGATTTTTTGATTTTGCGTAATTAAATAAGCTTTCGAATGATATTAATTAACACCAAATAATATACTTGAAGCCCACGCAAGAGCGGTATAAAGCGCGCCCGGTATAATATTTTCCCGCCATTTTCGAGCGCGCTATTATATTTCTAACATATTCATATTTCTCGTCGTTTTTTTATTATGAGAGGTATATAAGTATTGTACACGGTTAGAAAGGTACTTTAATATACTTTCAGAGATAATAAAAATAATGAAAATAAACATTTTCATTTTAAACATAAGAAAATATAAAATATAAATGATTGTTCATTGCCGCCAATTTTCGTATTTTATTTTTTTAAACGTATTTTTTGTTATATATCAGATTCAAACCTAGATAAGTTTCTTTTCAACTAGATTTCCAATTAAAGAAAACCATATCTGATAAGATTCCGATAAGAATTATTCTTATTCGACTTTGCACAATTGTTTACTTTTTTCCGCCAAAAATAACCGCCATACCCGCCTAAATTTTGGAAAGCTTATATCTCATGTATTATAGGAGTATTATATATCATATGATAGGTTTATTTATATACTCATAATAAACAATAATTCATAGCATAAATGTAACCTTATCTATATATTTTCATTCAATAAAAAATAAATGCCCTTGTTTCGGTAACTGAATGAATATAGCCTCTTGAATTAAATTATTACACAATAGGTATTTGTTTATTTTTGTGATGTTATTTTATAATTAATTAATTCATTCACAATTAAAACATAAAAATATCAAATATAATTATATTACTTGTTTACAATGATGTTTTGAATCCATAATTACACCCCGCGCGCAACATGCAAAGACAGCGAAATATACAAAAATTTCAAATGCTGACATTACCTAATTTTCTAAGCAAGCATTGCTTTAATTTTATATCTTTGTAAAGCTTATACTACCAGGTATACAAAATAATAAAATTAAGCAATTTATAACCCATATTGTTATCATGACAAACAAAAATGGCGAGTAGGTCATCGATAGAGGACATTGTTTACAATAGGATCAAGTTCGGCGGGTCGTATAAACTAAACATTCCGTTATTCAGTCACCTGAATGGTGAACTTTACTACAAAGCTTATTTAATCTACATACATACATACATATCGTCACGCCTTTTATCCCCGAAGGGGTAGGCAGAGGTGTATTTCTACACCCACTTTTCGCCAGATATACTTAAGTCCCACATAATAAGGGGCGAGCCTATTGCCGTACCGGGCACATTTCCAGACTCCGTGCTGGTACTGAGAATTTCGTGACAGAAAACCCTAATAACACTGCCCGACCCAGGAATCGAACCCGGGAACTCCCGATCCCACGCGCGTTTATGCCGCGAGACCAACGAGGCAGTTGTATAGGGTTTGATGTCGAGTTTTCCGTCTCTACGCAAAGATGGTATTTGCATCGTGTTATCCCTTAGTCGCCTCTTACGACACCCACGGGAAGATAGGGGGTGGTGACACTTGTATTCTATGCCGTCAACCACACGGCTATTTAATCTACTTTCATAAAAACATCATTTCAAATATCAACACCCGAGTGACGAGTCGTAAGTTTAGGTTTAAGGTATCACGGCAAGTGGCCTTGCTTCGCGGGTGGTCAGATAACGACCGCGTGATGCCTTAGCGATAAATGCCAAATTAAAGCGGTTACTTTGAGCGGGTATATGTAAGTATTTGTATTATAAAATCTAAATCAGTAAAGATCGCCAAACTACCCTTTCCTGAATCCGTGTTCTTCTTATCCATCCAAAGGTTGCCTGTAAGAGATGGCTTGATAGTGATAAGGCCGCCTATTGTACTATCTGTTATTTTTCTTTATGTTATGATTAATAAATGTAGTTTCTTTGGCATTTGTACAGTAAAGATGATTATTATTAATATTATTACCCTGACAACTTCGCATCGCCTGATCTTTGCATCCCCAATTGCACCCCTTAACAACCATGGAATTAAATAGGCTAGTGACACTTAGTAAGAGGCGACACGATGCAAAAGAGACGAAAACTGGACATCAAACCATATACCCAACCGGTCAGCGTGGTAATGTAGGCCAAATCCTTCATTTGACTTAATGCTATTTTGGAACAAGTTAGAAATTACCTTCATTCCAATTGGGAGAGGCCTATAGCCAGTAGTGAACTGCGAAAGACTGTGTGATGATGATGATATTAGAAATGTTTTTTTTATATACTCACGCCTGTATCCTCGAAGGGGTACGTAAATATTATACCCACACTTCGCCATAAATTTTTAGGTCCCACGTAATAGGGGGTGAGCCTATTGCTGTTACCGGGCACATCACTATACTCCGTGCTGCTACTGAGAATTCGGAAAAACCCAGTAACACTTTTGCCCGACCCGGGAATCGAACCCGGGACCTCCGATCAGCAGTCGCATTCGCTATCCACTGGACCACGGAGGCAGTCTATATCAATCATTAGTAATGACTATTATAATAATCTTTTTATTCCGATGCATCGAAGTCATATATTGTACCAATATAAGTAACTTACGATTTAATAAAGCCTACCTACGCATAATTAAAAGAAAACATGCGCATTTTAAATTATGCACTCAATTCAAATTGAAACTGCCTAATACTTTTATACTTGGCTGAAATAGATCTTTACGGTTATTTAAAAAATATGTTTGAATGCGTATAAATAGTTACTAAATTGAATAAGTAATGTGTAATCTTATAAAATTAGTATGGATACAGTCAGCACTCACTATACGATTTTAAAGTAACATTACGTTATAATCCAAAAGTAATCACAAGGTAACCCGTATTAGACTTTCTTGTTATAGAAGTTAATATTAATAGTAAAGATTATCGTTAATAATCTCTTACAATAGGTAATTATTCACGAACCTGCATAAAATCATAATTACTCTAATCATTTTTTCAATTTATAACAGACTAGAGGACGCCAGCAGCTACGCCTGCATTTTTTTTTAAATTTACCTGTTTTGGCCGATCCCGTGGGAATTTCGGGAAATCCCTTCTTAGTAGTACCCCTACGGTCCCCAAGGAACATACGTGCCAAATTTCAGCTTCCTGCGCCCAATAGTTTCGGCTGTAGCGTGTCTGTCAGTCAGTCAGTAACGCAAGGATTTTATATATTAAGATTACACTCCATTTTCGCGCCCCAAGGAGAATAAAATAGGGGAGTTGGTTTTCTTGTTTACAAAAGACCATACAGAGCGGCGTGTTTGCCTTTGTTTCCTTAATTACATTGTTACTTTCATACCGCACCTGTCGCCGTCAAACGCCCCTGACAAATTTTCACATTATAAGCTCAGAAATTTATATAAAAGAACAATTAAGAACTTCCCATCTCAACTACTGGCTTTAGTTCTGTGTAAATAGAATTTCACACGACGGTTTAAATCAAAATGAAGTGATGAATAATAAGAGCTAAGAAACTTAATTAAGATGCGAGAAAAGAATCACGCAGGCTGTGACGTTTTAAATCTTGTTAAATCACGACCGGCGGTAATGAGCTCTCAAGAAACACATCTGCGTTTTAGAATAATGTCATTAGTGTGCCTATAGATAAGAGTTGTGGTTTGTGCTAGAGGTTTTGGCAATAATTGGCGGCTTTAATTAATTTATTCAATTATTAGGTGAAGTTTTGTTCGTGTCCGTAGCGCAACGTTGATTATTATTATGTATTAGTGTTGTAGGTAAGTACAGTTTTAATGCCTACTAGAGGCTAGTTTTCATGATGATAGAAATAGCTGTGAAGAGTAAGTCACTGTAGATTTAGTTGAATATTTAGGTTTATGTATGGTACTCGGTTTACTGCAGACAAAAATTGAGACTACGATGTATATCGCTGAGATGTTTTAATTTTTATATAACCATTATGGCAAGACACCCAATCACTCCCTCTCATAACCTCTCATTAGACCTCATTTCTCTTACTCACGCACATGCAGGCAGCACGCAACGGCTTGAATTTGTTTTATGTCAACATGCCCTAATAGTGCTAAGAGATCAGAGTGGTAAATTATCGAGCCAGATTTACCACATAAATAACTTCAGTTCGTTTTCGGGAATGTTTGTCGCTGATAGCTTTCAATAAAACAATTGGAGATTATAACATACTTCGGTTTTATTTTGCAGAGTGTTTCTTCTTTGGTATCTTTTTATTTACATCAAAATAAGTAAATAAATTCAAAAAGCTTTTCTGGCCAAGTTTTACTTAAGAATGCACTATTAATCTATAAAGAGCTTTAAAGGCAGTCCTACAATCGGCAGTCGATACAATCAATTCATACACATCATAAAAGTATATTGACATCCGAACCGTCATGCAAAATATGGTTAGAAGAAGAACAAGTCAAACGAAAGTACAACAAAAGTCACATTAATTACACAAAAACTTCTTTACAAAATAAACATCCTTTGCGTAACAGAAAATTTCCACATCCACGATTTATTAATAAAGCCGATGAAGTCCGCATGCAATTAAAATTGAATATTGCCGGTACAATTTTATTCCATAGCTGCGTCAAACTAATTAAGTTGAGAAAAATAATTTTGTATGTAGATCAGTGCTGTTTGTGGTGAAATAATGTTCGATTACTTGCCATCTTTAGTGGGATAATGCATGCTCCAATGATTGCTAAAAAACGTTCATGCTTGCCAACATTAAAAATGACTACTAGGATTCTTCGTCCATTCTCTCTTCGTGTTCGTTCGATTTTAATGGATATTTATAAGCATTGTAATAGTTGATTGTACGGGCACTGTTTTATCTAACACGAAAATAAAACTAACTAGGTAACCACTTTATTTAGGTAAGGTAAGTAGGTATATAGCTTTATGCCTTTTTTGGCAAAACTAAAGATGGGCTATATTATTAACCCGTAAGGATTTTTGGCACAATTTAACATGTTACACAAATAACCTATACCTACTCAATATTGTAAGGTCACATAATTCCTTTACGAAGATTATTTTGTGCGTTTTTTACAAATTTAAAAAGACGAGGCCAATCTGAATCGCAAAGTACTTTCAAGAGATTGGTATACATTTCTTTTGTATGACTGTGTTGTGTCTAAAGCCTTTATTCTCGTATTAGCGATGTCAAGATATCGTGCTTAAAGTTTTAAATCATTGTTATTTCACTCAACATAAATAGCAAAATATATCCTATTCCAGCTTCCACAATAACAAAGCCGGTAAAGTCTATAAGGCTCAAATTCAAAGGATACTTTTTCGATTTATGGAAGAATAAAGATGCCAAATATAGATTTGAGTTGTCAGTTCTTGCCTCAGAGGCCGTCCCTTGTCAAAGCAAGCCTGTCCTATCGCAGGCGTACATTTTTTCTGACTCACTGGATTACCAACAAATACATATAATATTCTACCACATTCACACAACACCATCTAGTCCCAAACTAAGCAGAGCTTGTACTATGGGTACTAGATAATGGATAAACATACTTATATACTTTTTTTTTTTTTTTTTGTAAATACATACATATTATACATAGAAACACCCAGACCAAGACAAACATCCATGTTCATGCACACAAATGTTTGACTTGTGCGGGAATCGAACCCGCGACCTTCGGCTTAGCAGTCGCTTACACTCCTGCTTCGCCAACCGGTCGTCTAATATACATTTACGACTTTTATGATTAAATATATATTTACTTGCAGAATTTCGCTAGCTGATTACATGATTCAACTTATATTAAGATAACAAAATATGCTAGTTAGGACGATAAATTAGTATATTTTTATGATTTATATGATGGTTGATAAGTAGATAGTTTTAAACATGCAGTTTAAGGGGAGACAAAGTCTTTGTCCTTGTCACTGAAATTAAATGTTATGGTTGCCGCTATGCCGATATAAATAACTATCAGACTAGTCTAATAAAGGTATTGACGTACATACGAACACAGTTACTAGGAGAATTCCCCGTGATATTCACAAATGTTAATCTCAATACACACATAAATATAATGGATGTTATTAATCGAACCAAACGCTGTTCATACGAATTAATTGCTCGTTCCATTCAACAACAACACGTGAAAATCAATATTGTCTCTCATGTTCATTATCTTTTTTTATAAAACATTTTTTATATTTTCATATTTCATGTATGTTGAATGGGATGCTTAAAAAATAAAAAGTATTTTAATATAGCTACGTTTTGTTTGGCACTAGCTGGTCTCGATAACGTATCGACGGCACTGGACAATGTTGCATGACGATAATAATTGGAATATAATCAAACTTAACGGGAAAACGTAAATGAGATTATGTCTTGATTAGTAAAAATTGTGTATCTTCAGGCCTGTTAGATCATCGTAGAGCAAAAACTACTGGGACTTGGGAGTGGATTCATTTTCTAACGTGGCCGCCTAGGCACCTTCTAAAGGTAAAGGATTTTAAATATAGCCTTAAGAAAGTATAATAAAAGTTATTTTTAGTGTATTTGTTGTTGGGACAATCCACCTTTGGAAGACTTGTACTTGGCTCTAGCGCGTAAGCTTCCGTAGATAGTTTCGGTCTAAAATGGGATACGAAATATATCGCAGAGCCAGTAACTGCCCTTAAGTAGCTCCATATTTCGTCTAGCCTTAGCAAGTTTAGAGCTGGAATATAGAATGGTAGTAAGGGGTTCATTACGTGCCTATCCCCAAAATCCCAATGAAAGTACAAATGACAAACGGCACCTTCCAGTGTTACTTGCCTACCACTTGCCTACTCAACTAGTATTTATCTTATCCACATCCAAATGTGATGTTTGTACTAAGAGGATAAATATCTAGAAATGCTTTGTATATATCATGTATTATTATATACATATATATCATGGGATCCTGTATTAGGTTTGATGCACTCAATCTTAAAGTTCTACAAACATATAAAAAAGCGGTCGGCTAAAACTACACTTACATATACATAAGAGCGGTTTCAGACTACCGTTTTATACGCGCGTATGAGCTCGTTTTTGGAAGCGCATGTGTGCCAAAGGACGCGCCTATCCGCATAGGCGCGCCCTTTGGCATACACGCAATTTATAAAAGCCTTGACACGCTTCTAAGCTCACATAAGCGCGAGCTGCGAGATGATAACACTACCGTTTCGAGCGAACACGCCAAAACATGCCCGTTTACGTGAGTCCGTTTTTCTGGAGCACCTAATGTAGCGCACGTGGAAGCACATATGCTGAAACGACCGTACACGCGCAGAAAAATACGCTTATCAGGAACCGCCTTAAGAATTATAGTCTTTTAAAGCAAACAGATGATTCTGAACTAATCTAGTATAATTAGGTTGAAATCTTATTCTCAAAACAAATAAAGATTTTGCAGTCTAAATATGCAGATTTTTCTTTTGATTTTTTTTTGTTTCAATATGTATATTTTGTACTAGTAGCCTTTCACTATGACAATATCATAAAAATAAATCAATATAACAAATACTTTTTGATACGAAATATATTGCAAATCAAAAGCTCTTATACGTGAAAGCTTAATATTGAGATACACGTCAAAAGTATTCGGCTTTTGGAACTTTTTTGGATCACTTATTCTACCAACTACTATTTGTATAACAACAGAGAACGCTTTTAAAAAAGAATCCAGTTTTAGAAAAAGAACTAAATAACGGCGGAATGTACGAAGTTCGAAATAACAATGTAGTAACAACAGAGACCGCTTTTAAAAATTCCCGAATAACGGCGGAGTGTATGAAGTTCGAAATAACCAATGTAGAAAACATATCCACAGTTTACACAACAATAGTTTTCGCTCAAATGCAGTATTGTAAACTCCCTACATTTTGTGTTGGTAGTTATCAACTAAATATTTTGTAATAAATAGGTATGAGGTTGCTTTGAATATTTAATAATTATGTTCATTTCATGTTCTTTACAGGCGCTGCTATCAAATAAAGGGTTGTGATTTTTTTTAAAGGTTTTCTTTAGATACCAGCTAATTTGGTGACGATGATTATAAATAGACTCGGGGTTACAGGCACGTAGTCAGTACTAAATTAGCAATATCGTACCTAATATCTTACTAAGCTGTACAGACTGTACTAGGTACTGAACTTTTAAATTAATTGTCAGAGTGTTGTTTGAAGCATGACATTACTTGCTTCAAATTAAAAAAAATCCAAGTCCAGAAATTGAGATTTGTAATTAGATTCGCTCTCTCATAACTATCATTTTCAGTGACTCTTTTTAGTTATAGACTCAAAGCATGAACCTGTTGGATTAGACGAGATACATATACAGTCACTTAATAGCTTTTCTTTTTCTTGTAGGTATATGGCCAACTCTAGTGTCGAAGTTTGCAGACCAAAAGCCTCCGACAGGGCCTAGCGATTCTTGCCCTGAAACAAGAGACTTGTTCGCCGAAGCACGGTAACCTTCTGATGTAAATGCCAAATGGCGACATGTGCAAGCTTTGCTTCACTTTGCCGACCTATTACAAACGGCAAAGCAAGCCAAGTCTCGCTATGGTTAATAAAATTGGCTAAAAGATATTTACCCAAATTTAGTATGTATCTATCTATATATTTTGTAGCTTGACGTTACATTGACATGGGACTCCGTGAATCGTTTTAAATTTCTACACGTCAAGTTTTCGGATCGCGACCTCACCATTTTGTATCTACTAAAATAGCCCGGATATATGTTGTTTATAAATTCAAACTCAAACTCAAATATGTTTATTTCCACACGTCAGAAAGTCATACAAATTAAAATAAAAAAGTAACTTTAAATGCATTTTTACTTAATTGCGCATTAAAAAACAACAATGCCTGTTCATAAAGTAGAGCCTCGTGAGAAGAATCAGGCATATAGAATATTATTTTCAATAATTATAACTCTTGCTACACAATATAATGATAAAAGTTACTTGCTGTATCAAAAATATAGTATTATATATCAAAAATATATATGATTTGTAAGCTAACTGCAATGGCCAGTAAGGAATACCTACAGATACAAACATAGTTGGCTTCAAAGTTACGAAAAATCATTTACTCGAAAACCAAGGGAAATTTTTTTACTATAAAAAAGTTCCGTTTCCAGTTGAAAATAGAGCAACCGCGGTTGCGGACTGAAAATCGTCAAGTTGTAGTAAAACTTAGTGTGTCACTGTTTCACCCGTACTGTCGGTCAAACAGTTATTTAGCGGGGATAAACATTTAACTACTTTAGTCAACACTTCTCGGTTAACTACTAGGCACTGTATTATAACATCAGAAAATATGACTATTAGGTGCGATAATTGCATAATTCAATGTATACATATAGACATTTTATTTTTTTAATAGTCTAAGATTTTTTTTGTTTTGCTTGGCTAGATTTTACGATAGCTGCTACGGGCAAAGTTAGTAGATTATTTAAAGAAACAACCACCAAGTTTCACAATAAACAACGCAATAAAATGTTAACATATAAAAAGTCAAAAACAAACGTAGATGTTCAATTTTATATAACTCGACAATTAGTATGGAGACCGGCCTCAAAGAGATCGGACGCGATCCATTGATTAGTAAGAATAGCGAGAGCCCACAGATATGATCACCTTAACGAACTCGAGGTTAAGCAAAATTAAATTAGACGTGAAGCCTAGGCTTAACCCAAAAACCGTAGTAATATTTCAACACAAAGTATCAACGACAAAACAATTTTATTGCATCTAGTTTTAATAGCAGATATTAAGTGGATGTAGTGCTTTCATTAAAAAAGTAATATATTATAAGGCGAGCGTCCTCTTTTTAGCCGAGGTCCCCAACTATTGTAGACAGAATATGACTATTAATGTACACTAAATTATTTAACTATTTAAGATGCTATACCGCGCTGCCAGCTGCGACTGCTGTCAAAATGTGTTGTTGCAAGTATGTATTTATCTCTATTTATCGTATTAACAGGTCGTCACTTAGGGCCGGAATTGTACCTTTACACGAAACATCATACAAATGACAATTTTTCAAAGGGAATATTCATAAACATCGATAAGAAATTTCACGTTTATTAATTGTCGACGTTGTTTTGAGAAATGAGGGTTACGTCTGACCACTTTATTCTCGTTTGACAAGATTAATGGCCCAGTGACACGCTACCACTAATGTAGCAAAACAATAATTGAACTAAGACATTTTTAATCACCTTTGATGTAAGATGATTTAAAGCCAAATGGTACTAAAGGTATTGCAACAGAATTTAAATTTATATAAATAGATTGCGCCAAACTTTATACGAAGTTTAAAATCGTCAAGAGAGCGCTCTTGTGCATGTTGTGCTACGTATCGTACGCGAGCGACGGAAAACGAGTCAGTGCGACGCGACGGGTATAAATTGTTAAACCAATTTTTGCGACAACATAGGAAAAGTTAGGCATCGCTGCTATTCGATATTTTCGTAAAATATCAAAAGTTAAAATAAATTTATAGAAAGATTGTATAGAAAGTATATATATACCGTGCAGTATATCGTATCTATATGTAAACTAAGTACAAGGTTTGTCGGCTAATACCAGGTAATAATGATAAAATACATTGTCCGCAGTAGTCCCAGGTGCAGCTATAAAACATAAACGAACTAAATACGTAAAGTTGACTGCTAACCACAAGAATTCGATTTCTTAAAATAATGTAGGCAGTAACATCAAGTACTGTTAACGTAGTGAAAAGCCTTTGTTTTGTTAATTACTGAGCTCGGGGCCAGTCCGCACCTGCTTTCACCGCAGCAGAATAAACGGTGGGACTAAATTTCCTCTGTTTAAATTAAAAGATACTCCTGACTAATAGTTACTTCCAACCGCACCGAATGGAATTTCAAATTAACTCTCTTTTCGGATATTTTACGAGAAACTTTTGAAAAATATGAACTCTAGAGTTTAATAACGTTTTGGTCACAAAGTTACAACTACGAAGTTGAAGAGCTACTTAAAAGTACACGATTGGCTGCCACAGCTTTGGGATAGTATGATGGAAATCGATGGATATACTGACACTATATTCTTACTAAGAAGTACTTGACGTACTTGTTAATTGTTAATATAAGTTTGTTAGTAGGATTTAAGGGAGTTGATAGGTACGTGAAGTAAAATGGTGATGTTTATAAAAATAGGTATGGCATTATTTCAGGTATCTCGTCCATATACACGGTAAAATAGCACATGTTAGGTACGTTGACTTTTACTTTTTCATGTCCCAATTTACTAAAGACTAGTGACTAAATGCTAAACATAATCTAATACTGAAAAAATTGGTGCTTAACTTTTAAGAAAAGGATCGATCTAATACCTGAACTTGTAAAATGAATTTTTCGTGGTCGAATTTAGACCACTACTTTATTTTTAGACATTAAAATATTTTGCTGAAGTTACCCGTGAACATGCTCTTGTTTTTTCTAAAACGTACATCCCGTGTTATCGCTCGACTCCTACTACATCAGTTGTGTTACAGTAAAAGTTGTAAACTTTTTTTGATAAAGAGTATTAAATCACATGCGGACGCAAATGCCTCACGCGTTTGATTTACCACCACCGATCGAATGGCGTTGCGTGAAAGCATCAAAAGTTTTGCAGCCACATGTTCAAATAAATAGGGATATATCTACCCACGGCCAAACTGGTATACATAAAGCATGTTGAGCTCAATTGTCAATTAAAGCAGTATTTGGTATTGAAATTAAACTACAGTTTACGGATTTTATCGCGATGTATTGGTTTCACTAAGTTATTACATTTGAAACTAATGATCTAGAAGCTATATTTTTAATTTATTACTAGCTGACGTTTCGAATTCTTTACAGGATTTATGTTCACGGCAGACTGAGGTAATATTTGTCTTTTTCTTGAATGTATAAGTTATTTCAAAGTACCCGAACATTTTTCAACTACTGGTGTTACTATTTACGCAGAATAAGCTCACAGTGCCCTTAGGTCTTCTGGTGACTTTGTCCTTCTTTGCTTTCATTAGCCTTATGACAGGGTCCCAAGCTGTAGGGGCATTCCAACCATCTTCCCTATTGAAATGGGGGTGTTTTTTAATTTCGATAGCCTCACGTATCATCCTTGGAAGAAAACGGTGTTCTTTTGCGAGTATCTGTTGTTCATCAAATGGGTAGTGGTTAGCAGAGGCGGCTCGTGAAAGATCATATTGGGTGTTCACTAAAAAAAAGATGAAACTGCTTAGGTACCATTTATTTTGTGAATGCTTTTGCAATTAATAGTAAGATGTGCTAAATCATCGATACCTATCTGAACCGTCCACGCAGTATCAACTCCGGCGCGCGGCGCCACTAAACAAAATACACGGAAAAACAAACAGCTTCTTACTGCCTTCGCATTTTCGCAACCACGTAACCAAAGCGTTTTATCATATTGTTGGTTATTTAAAGTTTTTTCACAGTTTTTTATAAAGTTTACGCTGTTATATTCCTATTAGTTACACAATTTAACTGTCTTTCTTAAACATATACACACAATCACACATACAATTAAGTAACTACATTTTAAACACCAATCGTCCAATCCAATCCTTTTCTAATTACCAACGCACTTGCAGAGAAATGTTTTGCTTTTGTTTACATTCAAAGGATACCGCCAAAAAACTATTAAAAAAAACGGCGCACACGTTTTAATTTTTCTTCGTGACAAATGGTCATATCATTTAGTCCGATAATATATTCGCGCATGCGCACCTCGTCAAGCTAGCCAGGAGCGCCGCTCCGTATTTGGCTTATTTCTCATACAAATCTTTTGTCTCACGCGCCCATCGCATGGAACGCTCTCTCTTTCGCACTCATTACATTTCAGTACTAAGCGATGTACTAAGCTGTCGTCAACGAAGAGCGCTGTTATGAGCGCTCCACTCAACAAAAATATCTATGTATGGTTCAAGAGTGTTGACAAAATTATGATAAACGGCTTAGTAGTCAAATACTTATTTGTGGATATGTATTATAGAAAAGAGAATTAAAATATTGAGTATGTTTATAGAAAAAGTTTATATGACTTGTATACATATATTTTATAATTTTGGGAGTTCACTGCTCCAGCGCTCCTTTGAACGAGCCGCCACTGGTGGTTAGGTCCTTGTTCCACATGTTCACACACAGCAGACTTTGTTGAGCGTTTATGTTTTATGTCGGCTATATGTTCTTTAAGTCGAATGTCTATGGTTTGTCTTGGTTTGTCCAATGTATGAGAGCCCACATTCACAGTCAAAACAGTCAGTTTGACTCTATGTGGGCTTAAAAAAAGACAAATATCACCTCAGTTTGCCGTAAACGTGAATCCTGTAAAGAATTCGAAACGTCGGCTAGTAATAAATTAAAAATGTAAGTAGTTTCTAGATCATTCGTTTCAAATGTAATAACTTAGTGAAACCAATACATCGCGATAAAATCCGTTAACTGTAGTTTAATTTCAATGTGTAACACTCGCGTAAACCCAAGAAGATATAGTATTTGGTGTCCATAATTTACATTCTCTATAATCTATTTTGTATGTAGCACAAAGCGGCGCTACACTTGTCTATAATCGAGGTACTACTAATAATCAGTCTTACTGCCAACAGTAGTCTAGAAATAGCTTGTATAATTCCTAGAATATTTACCCAAAATACCTATTCATCAATAATAGATTAATTTACTACGCGAGCGATAATTCTGAGAATATGTTGAAGTAACTTGAACGCACACCGTGCGGGGATTGAAGAGTAAGGCCTATTGTCCACGTAAACCGCACGTCATGCGCACGCTTTCGTCAATTGACGATTGCAAGACGAATGCTTGCATCTTACGTATAAACAATCAAAACTGTGTCCACGGTGCGGCAACGTCGCGTCAACCGCACGTCATGCGGTCGTCATGCGGTGCGTGCGGCAGCATGTCACTACTCGATCGACGCGCGAGACGCACACTTGTTGATTTGTATTACAAAATAGCGGGCTCGGCGGTGAATTTTGTTAACATTATAGAAGAATATCCATGTTTATATAACAATAAACTGCTGGAATACTCCAGAAAAGATATAACCGATAGAGCTTGGAGTGAGTTAAACCTTCGTCGTCTTCTAATAAAGTTATATGCTAAAATCACTTCATCATCATCACTTGACATTTTCAAAACGAAAAGACACGCTTTCTCAATGCTAGTTGAAAAAAAACTGAGATGTTTTGTAGCGTGATTGACGATTGCTTGACGATAACATGACGCAGCGTGGACATAGCAAATATGCAAAATACGCTTGCCGTCATTTGTAGGTTGCATGCATTCGTCAAATGACGCATCCGTGGACAGTAAGCCTAAGTATTGGAGTTGTGTGCGGGCACCACAAATATGTAGGTACAATTCTGGGTAAGTTGTGGCGAGCGGTCTCAGCCGCCACCGCAATTTCCTCTTCATCCCGAGTCGGGCAACCCCCACGCAATTATAATAGAACATAGAGAGAATTAGCTTCTAAGTTCATTTAAATAAAAGTACACAAAGATAATTGTACAGTACGGGCCGGGCCGACTAAGCAATGTTTATTATTATTTTAAATTAAAGTGCGCATTTGTCCGATTGGCTGAGGGTTATCTTGGAGAATGTTACAGTTTCTTTTTAAAATTATATTTGGTATTTTATAATAGCTTCATTTGCAAATGTTATTATAATGCATTTCTTTTCGTAAAGGTCCTATGCCGTCATGTTGGCAACAGCGTAAAATAAATGTTGCCTTATTATCCTGAATGTGCTACCTTGAAGTCAGGGAGATTTTATTATTTAGTAAACAAAGAAAGATAATCCACTAAGGAATGTATACCTTCCTAACGAATGAGAACGCTTTTCACTATTATTACGTTAAGTGGAAAAAAATTGCGTCGTGTTGCGCCTTTAATTATATTCCTTACAAGCGATAATTAATTAGCTCCTCGTATATTAGTAAAATATTTACAAGGAAAAAACACTTTATAATTCATACATTAATTTATATTGTCAATAGAAAATGGAAGGGTCTTTCAAACTGAAGCAGGTAACCCTTTTTTATTTAGCTGTAATGGCGGCAAATCGACAGACAGGGCAGACAATATGACGGCATAGGAACTTTAAAATGAAACGCATTATACCTCTTATGCTGACATTTTGGATGTCATTTTAGAAACATAGCAATTAAGTGCTTCGAACATTTGGCCTTAAGCTTAGTTAGGCTTAATTGTTGGATACTAACAGGTTGGTACCAATCATAGCTGATGATGATTGTAATGTACTAATTACTATAGTAGGTGTACACAAAGCCCAGCTCCGTATTATTGACGTTAATATCAATATTAACCTTACATACATTGCTGTATTCTCATTTAAAAGAAGTTTAAAAATATCATTGAAATTAGGCTCTTCAGAGCTTCTCAGCAGCCGTTGAATCGTAGACAGACCAGTTTAAATATATGGCATAGACGGAGATCTGTTAACTAATTGGGGTAGCCAGCTATTTTCACAGATTGAACACATTTTATTTACTAATTAGATTATTGTAGAGTTTCAATTCAGTTCAAAAATTCACAGTCAATCCCCGATTACTCATTAATCAATGCTAAAAACATAACTATATCGTACTTATGACGTAATAGTTTAAGTGATAGCACGAGTTTGATTCCTCCCACACGGGACAACACTTTGAGTGATCCACAAAATGTTTCTATTCACTTTGACTCCACTCGCCGTTACAATTCTTACTCATTTACTAGTACGCATTAAAATAGCAATCAAATTTTCATTAAATGCATTGTGCAATTGGCAGTTACTGATATTCAGCTACTTGAAAATCATATAATGCTTTTAATGAGGCCGAATACAAAGGGAACGGGCGGCCTGTATAAAACGGATAAGTCGGACCGAACGATACGAGCTCGCATAGAATTAAATTAACCACACATTATCTCGACAGAATGAACCACGCACCGTTTATCAAACCTTAATACTAGCTTGTTAAGTTATTGGCTTTTTAATATTATATGTTTTTTGTATTCTGAATATTAGCAACTATGCTAACTATACATGAAGATGAGGCCTGTTTGTTTCTTCTTCTTTCACGCTAAGATTACTATATAGATTTTGAGGAAACCTTGCAGTAGTATAGCTTTTAGGTAAATCAAAATATTTGGACTACCTTTGTTTCAAAAGCCGACACCCATGCAGGTGCATCTAGTAGAACATAAAAACATGTGACAAAAACACCATCATTTGAAATTTGTCATTGTCATCCGATACTGGACAAAGAACACAATATTAACTCGAATTCACATCTAACACCTACGGGCAATCATATTGAAGCGTAAATTGGAAAACAGTATTGACATATTCGAAGCACTCGTTAATTACAAAACACGAATACAAAGAGCGAATGAAAATAAACCTCTAAAATATTATACTTTTAATAAAGCTTTATATGAAAATTAGGAGTGGCGCTATAAAAATCTAAAACCGTATTTTTTGTTGTATTTTATAAACCCAGTGATGAATAAACATTCAGTCTATTTTGGCTTAAAAATGTTGTTGTCAATCGTCTGATACGTCGCGATGATTCCCTCACCCATAATGGACATACACTCAATTATAGTATTTTCGCTGTATGATGATATGCATGAAGGTTCTCATTTTACGTATCACGCATACTACTTTCAACTTATGAAAATAAATTGGCAAAAGAAAACAAGTAATAAAAAAATATATCTATTAAAAATTACAAAGTAAATTGATACTAGTGTGTCTCTCTCTATTTTTATAATTATTATTAACTGTAAATAAATTATTTAAATATAATAAAATATAATCCTCAAAATGTCAGATGCATGAAACGAACCCTCTGTCAGTAGAGATTGACACCATTGAATCGGCATGAAATCGATGGATAGGAGCGGCCATATTGTGATCGAAAACGTCAGTACGAGCGCCTTGTATGCGGTTTGTGATACTGCCTGTTTGGCGTGTTATTTTTTTGTTGTGTTTTATTTGGTAGGTATAATGCCAAAAACAACAAAAAAGATAGTTTAAAATCTCAAAGCCGTGAGTTAGTGCTTCGTTTGAGGATCTTCTTTGAACGAGAGCGTGCAAACGGGGGCCCGGTAATACCGATCGACAGTGTTACAGAGTTGCGGCAGCTCTGCTCTGGACATCGGCAAGGCTTCAGTTTCTCGAATATCCAATGAAAAATTTGGAGAAACTAGTTTTGAAGACAAGAAGCTGTCCACTCCGAAGAAACGTGAGCGTAAAGCTTCAATAACCGATGTTGGGCAATACGAAATCCCTACATTGATAAAATTAATCAGTCGTAGAAATAACACAATCGACAAAATGGTAAAGGTTTCGAAATACGTCGCCGTTTTTAGGGGTTGTGAGTGATTGGGAGGGGAGGGGGGTAGGTCTCGCAACCCCCCTCACCATTTTCACTTGCCGGAAATACTTGGTTTCATCTGAAAAAAAATCTCCATACAGCGGGTATGGCACTGCCAACTTCCACATTATTCACACTAGTTTAATAAACTAATGTTGACGGAGCCCTGCTTCGCAGGGCTCCTATTATCGGATTAAGGGTCAAAAGAGAACCTACTATAACCTATTTAGTTACTTATTACAGAACCCTGAGTACTCGAAAGCAATGAGGGCAATGACGCACAAATTTTACGTTACCTGTCACTATCATTCACACAAGATGGCGTTGCGTTTCGTATCACATTTTTTCACATAAAACCTAAATATCGCTTTTATTGATTCCACTAGTTTAATAAAGTGAGGTTGACTGTGGTTAAGGGTCAAAAGAGAACCGAACACACCTATTTAGTTACTTTCACATAAAACCTAAAATTACGTTCCGTTTTGCATATTTGAATGAAGAATTGTTGGAAATTGTTTAAAAATATTTAGACGCAACTCCGGCAGCCAAAATTACTTTAAGGGGATTAAGACTAACTCCCTTAAGCACCCTACACCACCAATACCCTCAAGTTCGGGCGACTCGTTTCGAAACCCAATCCGACAATATTTACAGACTGGGATAAATATGTCCACCTCGACCGAATTTGAGATCAGCAAATAATTATCTCTGATGGAGAATATTCAGATATGAGGTTTTAGTTCGAGTGACAGTGACTAATAATAAAAAAATATATTTTAAAATTACTGCGTTTTATTTGTGAATATATTTGCCAAAACACATTTAAAACGAATTTTATTTCGAAGATGTAAAATCGGTAACTACGTACGATTCCATGACGTTTGCCAATTAATTCGATACTTATAAATAATCGATTAAATTTCTTTAGGTCACATCACTATAATTGTCAGTCATGAACTATCATGCATATCATTATACAGCGAAAATACTATAGGTTTTACTGTCGCACCCTCGTTCAATTTAACGCCTAACACCGACCGCACTGGAACAGTTATCTATTTATTTTATTGACAACAAAAAAGAACAAACTTTTATACACAACAACATTTGTACAATAATGTAATATAATAATATTCTACCACATTCACACAAAACCATCTAGTCCGAAACTAAGCAGAGCTTGTACTATGGGTACTAGACAATGGATAAACAGACATATATACTTTTTTTTGCAAATACATACATATAATATATAGAAACACCCAGACCAAGACAAACATCCATGTTCACGCACACAAATATTTGACTTGAGCGGGAATCGAACCCGCAACCTTCGGCGTAGCAGTCGCTTACACTCCCGCTGCGCCAACCGGTCGTCACAACAATAAAACTTTGGTATTTAGTATTCAATTACGGGATTAGAACTGGCGCTGTCAACTTTTTAGTTTTATTTCGAAGCGAGTTTGTATGAAGTGGCACGTGGAAACTCCGTACTAAGTGTCATCGGCAGGCAGCGCTACAATAAATAATTCTAAAACATATTTCTTTCAAGCAAAATATCTATTGAGAAATATATATCGAGCAATATAAAAGAATTTGCAAAAATATTTTCTGTTTTATCGTACCCTTTGCCATTATAATTATTTATCTTGGTAGACAGATAAAATGTCAGCAAATACATTGTTATTCACGTCACGTAAACATTGGGGTCAATTCTTTTTAATTTACCTGCGCTGTCATATAACATTAGGCTTAATAAAAATAAGTGTGCACTTAAAGGAGATGGACAAAAATCATATGGGCCTGTGCCCCAGCAAGTACAGAGATGAAACATACATAATTTTAAAGAACAAGTCTTCTAGTTATGCAATAAGAAAGGCGCATTAAGCTAAGCAGCAGTGGTAAAAAGTTATTAAGGTTGGAAATAAATTATTAATGACATATTTTTTGACAATATTTCACAATGTATTGATGTAATTAGTTATATAATCTATTTTAGTATTCATGCATTTTATTGTCCTAAGTTTCTATTTTTTATTTTTGGTCTTTGCTTGAGGGACTCTCATCATATAAAATATAAGTATAATACTCTCGTCTAGAAGTAAACTATAACCGAAAAGGTGCGTACGTCGAAAGATAAGACCTCCGTAGTATTATAGTATTACTTTACTCTATGGATAAGACGATAAGTCAACATGTCAACTATTTTGACATTAGCTTGGTGATACCAGAGCTGCATTAAAATAACCCTGTTAGTCAGTGGATTTTGGACTATATTTTGAACCCATTTTTAATTTGATTTTATCATTCTTAAGATCACGCGTATTTTAACTCTTACAGGCTCAGGGCACTCTTAGGCTTGTGTCCTAAAATGTAGTTGGCGATTGATTAGTTCCTTTATTAGATGTTAAACTGAAACACCTGATTTTTTCTTCAAAAATCGATTAGCAGAATTACTAATTACGGCTTTTTAAAAACCTTTTTGAATTTGACACGAAAACGCTGTAAACCATCGTGGCGGTTGACTGATATCACAAAGTAGATACAAAACAAAACAAACCATGAATGAAGTCTGGTCTGATGTACCTACTTTTATTTTGTTATTTTCGATTTGACAGGTAGGAAGTTTGACCTTTTAGTTGTATTTTGTTGTTGTCAACAACATGCATGGCGGACGTACTGTTTGACGTAATGCTCTCTGATTGGTGTTCACTGTCACAAGAATAAATAATTATATCAATTTTAGTTTTAGAATCCTAAAAATAACATTAATCTTACCTTTTTATAATTAATAATAAACTTTATTGACATCTTAAAACCATAATGAATCTAAAGATACTACAATCAAACCGATTTATTTTTAGTGGACACAAGCCTATTCTGTTGCTATATTTTTTTACCTACACAAATCTTTTATCATTGTTACGTGGCAACATTATCGGTAGATTCAAACAAAGTCAAATAAAAGGAAATCGCTTCAAATTCTTTTAAATTATTTTCTTTTCAGCGACTGCAATGGAATGTAAAAAGTACTTTAAAATTCCTTGTATGATTTATATATCTTATCTACAACCGCTTGTTTCTGGTCAACGTGGGGCACATTTTGTCCAAGTCCAAAGCTTCAACCATAAAACGTTCAATAAGTGTAACAATAACCGTCGGGATAAACGCGAACTCGCCAAGGATTTGCCGATTTTACAATCGGATAATTAAATCTTTTTACCCCTAAAAACATTTCACATTATTTTTCCCCATATCTTTAAAAAAATGTAATTTAAAGAAAGTGATACGAGACCAGAATTTGTAATTTACTGATAACAGGCCTTAAATTGTAATATTACGAGCTTCCGCCCGCGGCTTTGCGCGCGTGGGGTCGGTTACGGAGACAAAAGCCACGCGAGCTTGTCTGTTGTATAAGTTATTTTATTACTGAAAAGTTTCATCAAAATCCATTCAATACTTTTTGTGTGAAACAGTAATAAGCATCTATCCATTATTTCATCTCCATAAGCTTTTGCGTTTATAATAGAAGTATAAGAGAGCTAATACATAAATAGCCTTTTCTCAAAAGCCTTAATTTGGTAAAATTTTAAGTCGTAGGTATACATTGGGCCTTATACTCATTTCTAATGTACCTATTTGATCGGTGAACTTTGCTAATAAACGTTAAAACAATCATTTCAACGGAGCTCGGCGGTCGGTATTAAACGAGAGTGAATAGTTTCTCTGTTGCCATTCGACGCTAAAAGTACTTGATTAGATATTTGATTATTGCCGCACGTACGTACCGTTTGAATACTATCATTATTTCAAACCACTTGAATATTATATATTTCAGAATTTGAACTTTAGGGTTTGGCTACCTACATATATTGAAATGGCGCTGATTATTATTAATTTATGTCTGGCAAAATTGTTACTATTGCTATGAATCTACAACATGTGACAAAGAATAGATTGAGCACAAATTGTCAGCTTATATAAGTCACCGGAATATCAACGCAAGTGTCTAGGCAATATTACGAAAGTTAGTGCTATTAGATTAACTACAGCTGTTTAGAACTAATTGTCACTTGACATGAATTCATAACAGAGCTTTTAGATTGTAATAAAAGTCGACGATCATAAACGTTAACGACTGTGTCATTTAACTTAGATTAAAAAGAAAAGTAATAAAAAGGGCCATTGCGAATTGCTGAATTTGTGAGAATTTTATGCCAAAACGATTTAGATGTTGAATTAAAAGCAACCACAATCGTACTAGAGACATATGCTATTTACTACCACAAACCATATTTTATAAGAACAAATTTGAACGGGAAGAAGGCAAGAGTATACAAAAAATTGCTTGAGCCGTTCTACATACTACTCTAATGTGATTCGACGAGAGTTGTATGAGAGTCAATGTTATTATTTTGTGATTTAAATGAAGGTTTCAATCGAATCAAGAGAACTCTGTAAGCATTCGGGCGCTGCTTACTAGAACCACTTCGGTGTAGTCGATGGCCCATTGTGTTATCGTGTCGCGAATCACTTTCATGGAATATGCTCGCGCAACACCATCGGAACCTTGACTTGCCCTGTATAGGATTCCCTAACTCGTAAATAAGCAGCAAAACAGTTTTATTTATCCCTTGCTGTAGGTACCGAACATAAAAAGTAAAATCGTCATTAAATTTTATATTCTGAAAATGGTGAAATTTAAGCACTTTTATTCAACTATATTATTTGTGTTGTGGTCGGAATCTATACTTAATTGATTCATGATAACTAATAAATACAGTTATCAGTGTCGAATATGTGGTCACATTATTTATGAATGAATAATTGATAGTGGTTTTAATACGAACAACATATTATTGAGTTCAGTGGCTCTGCTGCCTTAATTTTGGGTTGTACTTTTACTATTCATGAAATAGTATCAGATATGTTTAAGTACCCCTTTATTACTGAAGGTTGCTCTATAATGATGGTTTGTGTCACCAGATAAAATAAAACAAAAATATAAACAATCATAATGAGGTGTCATGGTAAGCGTCGGGTTAGTGGTATATTAAAATACATCATAGTTCATCTCTGATTCCGAGGACTCATAATTAAAATAATACGGGTAAACAAAAAAACCTATTTGCTAGTAACTATACATCTTATGCAAAAATACTACAAAGAACCAATCAATGTGCTATATTGAATGTGTTAAAAATAAAACAAAATTTCAGGACACTATTTATAACTACCCATAAAGCCATAATACACCGATTTACCGTGTTCCCGATTTCCAGGTGGTTTTTCGATTTCTTTACGTGGCCAATATTTCTTCGCACACGTCGTGCACATAGCTCGTACCCTAGAAAAGATCTCGATTTCGTAAATAAGGAAGTAGTTAAGCTACAAGTCTTTATGGTCGTTTAAAGCAATTTAAACCGCCACGCCGTTGTGAAAACAAATCGCTTTATCCAAAGATCTTTGCCAGAGACCGCGACGTTGCGTTATCCCAACAGATATAGACAGCTTTTATTTTTTGAAACTACATACTTTAGACTGGACAAATTGATATTTATTTTAAAACTTAATTTATGACATACGAGTAATCCGTGCTCATTTATACTCATGCTCATTTATTTATATATAATGAAATCACGAAAACATGGCTAAGACCATGTTTTCGTGATTTCATTACATAACTAGAAGTGATCTCGGCTTTGTTTGCCTTCTGGATGTTATCGACAAAATATATTCTTAATTACATGATGATAGGGTAAACTATGAAAATTTAACAAACGAGCGAACTCATATTGGCATTTCTTTGTCGATCACATAGACAACGTGAGCGAACTATGACTCCATAAGTACTACGATATTATAAGTGCAGCCATTTACTTGCCAGCTTGGAAAGTGTGAATGTTTAAGAATCAAAGAACTTAGTTAATATCGTATGTTTTAATTAACATTATGTTAGTCAAAGTAAATTTGAGGTTGAAAGAGCGGTTCACATAACAATACGTCTGCAGCTTTCATACGTATTGTAATGTGAACCCCTGTTTCGGCCATATTTACTATGAGAAAAAACGGCTTAACGCAGTAACACTTTTTATTTCCACTCTCCACCTACGAAAAAGAAAGAGTAACACACTTGCGTGTTTTTACTTCATTAATATAATGTTGGTGCTGACGGTACTCGCATTAATGCTGAATTTCTGTAAAAGCTCTTTGGCTAGAGCTTGGGACACTTTCGATTTATAGAGCCGGCGCCATGAATGCCGAATAACTGCGATAATAGAAACTATAGCAAATGAAATGTTCTGTTACATGATAAAGAAATTTGATTCTAAAAGTTAATCTTTATATATAAAATCCTTGCGTTACTGACTGACTGACAGATACGCTACAGCCGAAACTATTGGGCGCAGGAAGCTGAAATTTGGCATGTATGTTTCTTGGGGACCGTAGGGGTGCACTACGAAGGGATTTCCCGAAATTCCCACGGGATCGGCTAAAACGGGTTAATTTAAAAAAATGCTGGCGTAGCTGCTGGCGTCCTCTAGTCGAATATAATCCTTTTGTTTTTACCTTTTTTATACATTAATTGTTTTACACTTATTCCTACTAATCTTACTATAGCTACTTACCAGTTAATACTAGAACATAAACATAAAAGTTTATGAGGACGAGTGGTTTTATGTCTGTTTATTATCCTTCCACGTGGGATCAAAACACTGGCGAAAAGTGGGCGTTTAATATGCCTCTGCCTACCCCTTCGGGGAAATAGGCGTGAGTCTATGTTATGTTATCCTTCCACTAAAAAACTTCAGAACGGATTTTTATAAAACTTTGCAGTTACCATCAAAACAAGACCCGTCTTACTTATAAAAATCTCGTTGAGTGTGAGTTTCTCAGCTGAACAGCTCTCGAGCATTTAAACAATGTTCAAATTTTCTTTACATATAAACGTTGTTTAGCTGTTGTTCAGCTGAGTAACTGATAAATAACGATACAGATACGAGGGCCACAGATTATAGCCAAAATAGTCGACTAAATAACGCAATTGAACCATACGCGTGGCTATTTTGTATCTATGAGTGACTATGAGTCATAGAGTCAGAGCTGGTGAACAATTTTGGATTTTTTTTAAACTACGAGAAATATTGATAAATTTTGAATTTTGTGTTTTTTTCTATTATTACACTTTCTTTGAGATTCAATCTATTTCCTTAAGGGTATTATACTCTTTACGGGTGTATTTTTGTTATCATAAAAAGATCTAATAATTTTTTTTTCGGTTAGTGTTATTATTTAGGATGGAATTATTTATTTACTCCGAAAATATTATTGAGAGACAGTATGAGTGCTGTCGGCCGTGATTTCGCGAGAGCCAACCGGATTGCAATTCGCAGTAACCTTGGGCAAGAGATACAGCCAATATAAGTTGTCCTTATATAAACATATTCTTTAGAATGCCTCAAAAACATTTTTTGCTTGACTTCAACTAGACCGCGACTATCTTATTTAGGTTAGGTTCATTTAAGGACAATCACAGAATTTCTGGCAATGCCTCAATTGTGTATGTTACCAAAAATTGTTTACCAGCTCTCCTACTATTATGTTGTTCTAAAAACATCGGAAAGAAATAATTTATAACTATACTAGTTAAATCTTCTATATAATTTTCGAAATCTGCTTGATCTTCGAAATCTATGTTTAATTATAAGTAAACAACATTATAATTGACAAAAATGCAAATAAATAAATTTGACAATCTATAAAATGACATTGATCGAACAGCTGATTCAAGTAAAACCCGCCATTGTGTCTCTCAGCAACGTTTAAACAAGGTCCTGGTGATGTTTAAATTTGACAGCTATTTGAGCATCACTTATGTTCCTGCTACACCTGCGTCTTAACGCATCAATTAGCGCGTTAATTTAGGCGCTACGTAGATGTGGCCAACCTTTTAAGGCGTTAAAATACTAATATCCAATGCGAATTTTTTAATGCGTTAACTAACGCGTTATTGGCCATTGCCCTTAACGTTAACGCTAACGCAGGTGTAGCAGTAGCATTAGCGGCTACTAAACGCTAAACAGTGTTTATAGGTAAGGTTTTTGCTAATCAGCATGTCAGCAGTTGTTTAATATTTTGAATAACATTTATAAGTAAGAGGGCACATGGGCTACTGTTGTCTCGAAAACCACGGCTCTAGCTTGAGCATTTCTGTACTTATACTTCTCTGGATTTATATCTGAATGAGCAATTTTCTTGTTTCGTTCTTTTTAGACCCCTTTTTTGACGTAGTCGGGTTATAGTTTTTAAACTTATTTTTTTATTACGTCCTTTTCCGTATCCCGATGGGGCATGTAAACTAATCGTGCAATATTTACATTGTCGTATTTATAAGAAGAAAGAAAGAAAATAGGTAACGCAAAGCGTCTGAACCGCGTGAATTGTAAGTACAATCGCGTTTTAAACTTATATTTTGACTGAAGCAGTATAATACATGTACATGTATAATATATGTACAGTATAATATATATACCTTATTTTTGATACCAAACTAGTAATGATTTAAATGATTATTTCAGTTATTTTTTTTTCTTAGATTAGCATCTGAGTTATTAATTCCGCAATACAAAATTTGGATAAAAATTATATGCCTATGTCACTCGGGCCATTATTACGAATCTATTGACTCCCCATTTATTAAAATCGGTTCATTAGTTCAGGCGCTACGGTGGAACATACAAACATACATAGACTGCCAAAAACATTGCCCTTCCTTTTGGCTTCGCCGTAGTAGGGTAAGATCCGATCCTACGCGGGTGAAACCGTGAGCAGAAGTAAGTAGTCTAATAATAAAAAAAAGGCTATGTAATACAAAAGCATATTAAATGCACTTAAAAATACATCGAGTATTTGCGTCATATTTTGTCTGAATTTCAAATCCATACCAACATATTTCATCAAATAATATGTAGGTAGGTAATGGATATAAGTGTTTTAACCGCAGATACATTCCACGAATAGGTAACCAAATTTAAACCAGACCAAAGATTATGACGCATTTAATTTCAATATCCTGCAAGTTTTATAAAATATCCTTTGTCCAAGTCCCACACAGACAATGCCATGAACTGATATACGTATTCTTCTATAAACTCCCGTACAGACAAAGTCACGTTATTTTTTATAAAAAATGATATTATATTCATACAACATATTGGCTGCATGTATGACGTAGTAATTTAAGTGGCAAACTCGACGCCACTAACAACGTAACACTTCGCCTAGTATTGTGAGTTCGATCTCTGTACGTAACAACGCTTTGTACAATACATCAATTATTATTATTCTGGATTTGGTTGTAATTTGCGTCCTTTGGATGAATTTTTACAAACTCCCCCGCGACAAAGGAATTATTTATAGTGCGGGAGTTGTATTAAAAAAATAATTTTGAACGACAATGAACAATTATCACATAATACAATTAAATTATTGATTTATTTTATTTATTATTAAGTTAGGTTAAGTTAGAGTTATTTCACTTTATCTGAAATTTGTGATTTAAAATTAATTCAACGTACGATAGACAAAGTAGTAGTCTATGAGTAATTTAGCTTTTCATATATTGCTTATTAGGGAAAAATAATATTATATTGATACTAGCAGTAAGTAAGTAGAGGAAATAAATAGTTCTTGTTAATGAGGTCATCATATATATGATGACCTATGATTTTCGAAAATATACAAATAGTTTTTATTTATTTTTATATATTTTAATGAATAAATCAATGGTGTAGTGGTATAACAGACCGCTATGTATCAAATCATGTCATGCATCACGTCATACATAAATGCATCAAATCATGGACTAATTTCTGACAAGAGACATAACAAAAATGAAGTCGAAATACCAAAATTTCTCGAGCTTGGGTGTTCTAAATATGCGTTTAGTGTTGAATACCCAGTAGTAAAACGTCTGTCTCAAGTAAGGGTGGAGTGACTCTAGCTAGACAGAGAGAAAGAGAGAGGTGATCTTTCTTATACGAAAGAAAAATGTAACACACTATAGATCTACACAGTAATTATTATTAACAAAGACTAACCAACTGGTTTGATTTATATTTCTTTAAAAACAGCGCATATCGCGGGCCCCCTCGTACCTCAGTGCTGTGTGCAATAAAGATTAATTTCAGGTAATATAAAGTTTAGGGATCTTAGCCGGAGGCATGGTCGTGTGATGTTGGCTTTGTCTCATTATTACTGCCGAGTGATATAATATATTTGTCAAATAATATAATATGTTATGGGGATTGGTTGCGCGCGCGGCTTTCGATTAAGCATGGTTAAGCTAATGTTGCGCGGTACCGATTTATGACATTTGGGGAAATACGAGCCGCGGCATGCAGTAGTCAATAGACTTTGCATCAGGCTGTCAGCTGTGCTCATAAGTAGTGTTGATCATGTAGTGAAATTCACGAGATGCTGTATTAATTAATTTACACTGTGTGGCTTTCATGAAATTCTTAGAAGTACATAACAAATTTTAAATGAGAAGATTATATATTTTCGCAACACGAAATTGTGGTAGATACATGTCTCGTTTTTTAGACATTTTTTGCACACAATCTATGTAAGGTATCAGTTCCATCGTTTTCACTTTAGCAAAATATTTTGTTTATTTTATCTTGTGCAAAACTCGTGTGTATGCTTTGGGACTAAGGTACCTATGATTGCTCGGAGATTGCTGGTTACTTTTCAAATAATTAAATGTAATACATAGTATACAAAAGAAATGTACCTACATGAAAATGTATTAATAATATTGTTTTTCAAATTTTCTAACTATGTTGCTGACTGATTAAAATGTAATAAAAAACATAATTTAATTTGATGAAATCTTTATAAAAGAAATATAAACAACGACAAACAAGTCAACAGAAAAACCTGCGTTGAGCAATTTAATTTTATGTTTAGCTAGAAGCCTTTCTAACGAGTAGTCTCTCTCTCTAGTCTGCTAAATTATGCATTTCAATTATGTTATTTAAGTTATATTATAAGGTTTAGGTCCTTTCCCATGTCTACTCCTGTACTCCCTCAACTGACAACTAAACCAGTGCAATATAAGAATCTATACTTTACGTAAGATTCATGTATAAATTGAGCAATGTTAGCTTTTCCAACGGAAACGTTTTAAGTAAGAACATTTGGATTTGTATGAGAGAAACTGTTCAGAACACTCGGGCTAGAAGTAAAGTCTCTCTGAGTAGCATCTTGATAATCTTAATTAACACCTAATAAACATCTCACAAACATCACAAGACATCTCCAAACGCTGAATCGACGTCTCACGTGACCAGAAAGCTGATTTATTATTTGCTCAAAGAACGCTGCCAGCCTTCAGGACACGTTACTCGATGACAGTGATGCGGAGGAATACTACGACGCTTAAGCGCCTCGTGACTTGCCTTTTATAAGTATATATTATTATATTTTCTTTTTAATTTAGTTGTAGGTTTAGTTTTAGTTGTAAATAAATAATAGTTTAGTATCAATTTTAATATCATCATTGTCTTGCCCTGGTCCCAATTTATTTGGGGTCAGCGCAGTATGTCCTTCTCTTCCATACTTCTCTGTCACCAGTCATCCGATCATTTACCCTTTTTTCTTTCATATCCATCCTCACACAGTCCATCCATCTTTTCCTTGGCCGTCCTCTCCCTTTTCGCCCTTCTACATGCATATTCATCACTTTTTTACCTACATACATCTCATCTCTCCGCATAAAATGTCCATACCAGGCTAATCGACTCCCTTTTATCTTTTCATCAATGGGCGCCACTTTCATACTACCTCTAACATAATCATTTCTATTCTGTCCATTCTTGTCACTCCACACATCCATCGTAACATTCTCATCTCTGCCACATGCAATCGTTTCTCATCCATCTTCTTTGTAGCCCAACACTCAGCTCCATACAGTACGACAGGCCTTATAACCGACTAACATGCGGCCCTTTCACAGGCATTTTGTAGTCGCATATTGTGCCTGAGACCTGTCGCCATTTCATCCATCCTGCGTTGATTCTTTGCCTAACATCCCGATCAATTTCGCCGTCATCTTGCAGGAGTGAACCTAGGTAGCGGAAATCGGAGCTTACTGGTAGAAGTCTACCGCCGAGTGTAACCGGTATAGGACTGGAGAGACCGCCAAAGTCACAGAACATATATTCTGTTTTGGTTCTGCTTATTCTCAGGCCTACATTCTCCCATCTCTGCCGCCACTCCTCCAGCTTGCTCTGCACCTTCTGTTCACTCTCTGCTACCAGAACGATGTCGTCGGCAAACAGCATGCACCAGGGTGCCTCTTCCTGTATGTCCGATGATATAGCATCCATAATTAACAGGAAGAGGTAGGGGCTAAAGGGCCGACCCTTGGTGCAAGCCTACGGCTACATCGAATCTGGCTGTGATACCAGCTGCGGATCGGACTTGCGTTCGGCATTCAGCGTACACGGCTTGAATCAACGTCAGTGTCAATGTTAATAGTTGTAAAATAATTGATTTGAAATAAATTGATCACACCTAGTATATTTTGATATAATTTTAAAATTTGTCAAAAACTGGAATATTTAATGAGTAAGAGAGTAAATCAGAAGCAAGTTCAAAAACTTAAAAAAGATTTGCTTTTATGAATACCTTTACTGTTTAATATTTTTATTTTTCGAACACCTGTTCGTTGCACACCATTTTTTTAACCACTTTTCTTTCCAACTCATGGTCCTAGTGTCTATCTAACGAACTGTAAGGTATATAGCTGAATTTAAATACTAGGTATACTAGCGGCATGATTCGCTCGTAGCTGACCTGATAGAGAATAATAAAGAAATAGGGTTAAAAAGAAAAAAATCTGTCGTACTCTCCTCACACGAGGGTCAATTAAAAAGTTACTTTTGGAATACTATTACTAAGTCGATATCCTGTAAAAAGGTACTAAGATTTGGATTAGCAAAAACCACAAGGCTACTCATATCTTTAAGTTTTGTACATACATAATAAAGAATCATCCAGAATCTTATTAAGTTTGTAGGCATTGGCACAGAAATATTAGCAGATCGAAGAATCTGTTGATATTATTGTATTTCTGTCCGACAGACAAGACGTGACTACGATATTTATTGACATTATTATGTAGGTATATTTTGCCCATACAAGCAACGAAAATAAGAAAACTTGTAATTATTCCAGTTACATGATTTAATACATTTACTATTAGAAATATTTTTGGTAAATTTTCTCTAGAAATAACAATTTAATTATTCATCGAAAACGAGTGTCTGCTCACCGTGTTTTTTTATTATCGATAAGCGACCAGGCAAAGCCGCGGGCAAAACTTAGTATTATATATATCGGAATGGTCCTCAGTACGGGACGTCAACTGACTACGAAACGGAAGTGTGAAGATGGCGCGCTTCGACAGAGTCTAGTGTGACGTTCGCTACAGTTGAAGAGGGGGGTGACGGTTGACGTTCAACAGAGCAACACAACTATCACTTCTCTTGGAAACTTCGGGCGGGCAACAAGTACCTAGAAACTGTCACTCGTTTCATGTTCAGTAATCCAAAATAATTATAGTCAGTTTTGTTAATTTTATTTGGTGAGAACGTATAACAAACTGTGAAGTGTTGATACTGGCCAAAACTCAAGCAACCCGCTGACATCAGAGGTGGCATCATGGACCAGCGCGACCACAAGGCGCGAGCGAGGGCGACTGCTAACACTGCTATGTTGGTGATTCAGCTGAGCTGTCAACTGCAACCGTGGTGAGCGTATTTTATCTGTTTTTTTTTTATTGGTACTGCCAATTTTATTTAGTGACGGTAGTTGTGAAACATTACGCGTTTAACCTTGGAAATGTCGTAATCGTTGTGGTGATATCGCCATCACATCTTTACGAGTATTGTGGCAGGCCTCCTTCACTCGGCCGTACCTACAGCGATAAATGCCTACACTTTCGCGCAGTTTCCAAGCCCGCGTCGTTAGTCGGTTGTCACCACTCGCACGCAGAGCGCTTTTTGCTATTAAATTTGCTAATAACGTTTAAATAGTGAACAACAAAAATTTCTCGTCACAAGTCTGGTGCAAAGTATTGCTCATTTCACGGATGTGTGTCGAAAAAGGTAGATAAACGTGTGTAATTTTTTACATTACCTAAAGATGCGGCAAGGTAAGCTAAACTTGGATCTCTGCCTTTTCGCCGAAAATTGTTCAGCCGATTATCACTTGCCAACTAACGTTTCGCAGAATTTTATTTCGCAGAATAATCATTTGCCAACTTGTGATATAATTTTGTTTTTATTTCGAAACCTCACAGTTGCCAACTTTACGTTTGGTTTTACTTTTATTGTCGCAGTTCTAACCTAACCGATGTAGCATATTTATATGCCCTGTGTAGTGAAATAAAAGCGATTTGGTTCTGGCAATTCGCCGCCCGCTGCCGCGGACCGCTCGCTTCGCTCGCTCGGCTCGTACGTTGTGGTCGCAGTTCTAACCTAACCTAACCAGCCATTGTTTCAGTTAACGTGCATTGTTTATCAGCATACTAACCTAACCTAACCGATTCCTTTCGATTTCACCTGAACTGCCCGAACATCACCTGAACAGACGAAACGTTATTCGTCTAAAAGTTGTCTGGCCTAATAATTTGACAAAAGATAAATGCCCCAAACGTTTTTTGTCATTACAATAATCAGCTCAACAATATTTCTACCAAATGAAACGTTGTCATACAAAAATTTGACAATCGTTAGTCGTCAAAGTGAAAAATAGGCGAAACGTTGGTTGGCAAGTGATAATCGGCTAAACAATATTCGGCGAAAAGGCAGGATCCCGCTAAACTTATTAATACCAAAGATCGTACTGAATAACACCTATTAGGCTCAATAGGTACTTAATGGGACATTTCACACACATTATGCTTTGTATGTTAGACCTACCCACCTACCACTTACTTATCTGCATATTTTAGATAATCGTGTTGATTAGTCATAAAATTTGATTCCTTGAAATTTTTAGTTTAAAGTAAATTATAATTGCTTAAATAAGTAAGTAGTTACATACCTAGACTCAGAATTTACTAATAGCCTGAGTAATAATGTGCAGTTACTTATTTATACCTAGCGAAAAGACGAAAAATACTTCCTAAGAATTCGTCAAGCCAACTTGAAATAAGTCATCAAAAAATATCATCATCATCATCAGCCTTTATCAGTCCACTGCTGGACTAGGCCTCTCCTTTGAAAGGAGGAATTGGCCTACTATACCACGCTGGCCAAACGGGTTGGTATAGGGTTTGTATCAAGTTTTCCTTCTCTTACAGTGCTGTTTTCTGCATAATATGCTCCCTCTGTCGGCTCTTACGACACCCATGGGATGATATGGGGTGGTGACAATCCGTATTCTTAATCCGTCACCACACGGATAGAAAAAATATCACTAAGTATTAAACAAGAATATATCTAGGATTGTTTTAATTTTATAAAAGTTACCGTGTAACCATACGCATTAAACATAGGATAATTATTTATTATTACGTGGTCAAGTAGGTAGATAGATGATGAATAAATATTATAGTAGCAGCGGCAAGTCGACAGACGACAACCGAAACCAACTAGCGCAACAGCTAGTGCGTCACAACGCGCTAGACAGCGACAGCGTTTTGTTTTAGAAAGGATCGGGAACGGTTAGGTGAATATTGCAGTAGGCACTGAGTGCTTATGCGAGCTGAATTGCACTTTGTTGCTTAGTAGCAAGAGTCGCAATTTCTTTAAATTGGTTTGCAAAGTGATGCTTCTGTACGTTAGTACTGTCATATTTTTGGTTTAGTTAAATATTAATTACGGGAATTATTTTATAAACACTCAAATGATTTATGGGCTATACGTCAGCGCGCACCTCACTTCACTAACTACCCACTCTTTTTGATTATTATGAAGAGGGACGAGTCGAAGTGAAAGGCGCGATGCCACAGTCAGTCTTATAACAGCTCTCGGACGTAACGGACGTAACTAAGTAGCTAGCAGGAATTATTGTAACAGTTTGTAATTGAGCAAAAGTATTGCTTTATAAAAGTGTACCTGTAATAATTGAAATAAACGAGGAGTGGTTTATAACTTTATACTGGACTTGGTGTTTTCTTCAAATATCAGAAGTGGCACGGACGTATCCAATGAAGTGTGCCCACAAGGTACTGAGAAAGCAAATGTTAACGCTGCTATTTTACTGAATAAGCTAAGCCTTCAACTACAACCGTGGTGAGCGTATTTTATCTGATTTTTTTATTTTGTTCTGCAAATATTATTTCATGATGAATGTGATGATACTTGAAAACATTCTTGGTTAGCAGAATACTGATATACGTTTAGTAACCTTTGGAAGGTCATTGTGGCTGTGGTGGTGATGTCACCATCGCATCGTACCGAGTGTTCTGGGTTCGATTCCTACATGAGACACGAAGTTGTGGTTAAAACAAGACTTTTACTGTAAAACCGTTTGACCTTTACGGTATCGTTTCCCATGATGTGATCTCCCAAACAAGCTTCTTTTGATAGCTTAAAGTAAGAAATAAAGACAAAAAATTGTAGGTAGTAACCTACTGAATGATTAAATTACGCCCATTGCTGTATTTTCTCTTAGCATATGGTTGTCCGATTACGACTGTGACCTACTATAGCGTAGATATCGTATGGAAGTTTCGGGTTCGATACCCGGTTTAAAAGAAAGCGAAATTGTTTTTATTTATTTCTAGTTCTAGTGGATATGTTTTCCAGTAGAGCTGAGGTGGATATGTTTGCCGCTGTGTTAGTAATATGATTCCAGTTCTAGAGGATATTTTTTCTCTAGGGCTGAGGTAGATATGTTTTCCGCTATGCTAGTATAGTTCCAGTTCTAGTGGATATATTTTCCACTAAGAGCGGATATGTTTTCCGCTATGCTAGTAAGATGCCAGTTCTAGTGGTATATGTTTTCCACTAGAACTGAGGCAGTGGATATGTTTTTCTCATGTCTCATGTGGATGATTTTTCTTTATTACGTTACAGTATTACAAGCAAAGGCATTTGATGATGAAGCGGGCACGCCAGCCTTGCCTAAGAATGTAAGGAAAAGAGTCAGGGAGACTTAATGGCGCAGGATGCCAGTTCTAGTGGATATGTTTTCCACCAAGAGTGGACATGTTTTCCGCTATTCTAGTATGATTCTAGTTCAAGTGGATATGTTTTCCACCAAGAGCGGATATGTTTTCCGCTATGCTAGTATGATTCTAGTTCTAGTGGATATGTTTTCCACCAAGAGCGGAAATGTTTTCCGCTATGCTAGTATGATTCTAGTTCTAGTGGATATGTTTTCCATCAAGAGCGGATATGTATTCCGCTATGCTAGTATGATTCTAGTTCTGGTTGATATGTTTTCCACCAAGAGCGGATATGTTTTCCGCTATGCTAGTATGATTCTAGTTCTAGTGGACATGTTTTCCACCAAGAGCGGATATGTTTTCTGCTATGCTAGTATGATTCTAGTTCTAGTGCATATGTTTACCACCAAGAGCGGATATGTTTTCCGCTATGCTAGTATGATTCCAGTTCTAGTGGATATGTTTTCCATTAGGACTGAGGTGGATATGTTTTCCGCTATGCTAGTATGATTCTAGTTCAAGTGGATATGTTTTCCACCAAGAGCGGATATGTTTTCCGCTATGCTAGTATGATTCTAGTTCTGGTGGATATGTTTTCCGCCAAGAGCGGATATGTTTTCCGCTATGCTAGTGTGATTCTAGTTCTAGTGGATATGTTTCCACTTAGAGCGGATATGTTTTCCGCTAAGCTAAAAAGATTCAAGTTCTAGTGGATATGTTTTCCACTAAAAGCGGATATGTTTTCCGCTATGCTGGTATGATTCCAGTTCTAGTGGATATGTTTTCCATTAGGACTGAGGCGGATATGTTTTCCGCTATGCTAGTAAGATTCCAGTTCTAGTGGATATGTTTTCCACTAGGACTGAGGCGGATATGGTTTCCGCTATGCTAGTATGATTCCAGTTCTAGTGGATATGTTTTCCATTAGGACTGAGGTGGATATGTTTTCCGCTATGTTAGTAAGATTCCAGTTCTAGTGGATATGTTTTCCATTAGGACTGAGGCGGATATGTTTTTCGCTATGTTAGTAAGATTCCAGTTCTAGTGGATATGTTTTCCACTAGGTTTGAGGCGGATATGTTTTTCGCTTTGCTAGTGCGAGTCTAATTCAAGTGGATATGTTTTTCTCACGTGGATGATTTTTTTTTATCACGTTTCAGTATTACAAGCAAAGACGAATGATGAAGCCGGCACGCCGCCCTTACCTAAGAATGTATGGAAACGAGTCGGGGTGACTCAAAGGCGCAGGAGAAGACTTCGGCGTCGTATTCCAGTAAAGATGAAACCAATCCTCGCAACCCGCGAAAATACAGTATTCCAGTTCTAGTGGATATGTTTTCCACTCAGAGCGGATATGTTTTCCGCTATGCTATATTACAAGCAAAGGCAAATGTAAGGAAACGAGTCGGGGAGACTTGACGGCGCAGGAGAAGTACATTGACTTCGGCGTCGTCTTCCAGTAAAGACGAAGCCATTCTTCGCAAGCCGCGAAAGTACCGTATTCAATGTATAATTATGTTGCTCAATATGAGACTTATTTGAGTTGCCATATATTTTATAATCGATGTACAGATGTCGTCGTAGCCCGTGCTTTGAATAATTGTTTTTATTATATTCAGAACAGTACTAGATATTGTCGGATTCATAAATAAAGATTGCTCACTATTATTTATCAATGTCAAAGTGGTAATGATATCAATTTTTTGTTAGATGTCAATGAATTTAGTGTAGATTTAGATATGTCAGAGTTAATTGGTTTCACTGGGTCAATAAAATTATTATATAAAACTCAAGTTATGTGGCTGGTCTGTATCTGTACTTCCTTTGACATTAATTTGAGCAATATTCTCATGATAAAATTGCCTTTGGAGGCATTTATTATAATTCAAGTTGTTAATAAAATTCCTAATATAATAATCATTGTGATTTTTATGTCAAATTGATAATGCGTTTGAGCGTTAAAGAATTCTTTTTTTTGCGTAAAGTGTATTTCATTACAGTATTTTTAAATCTTAAATAAGTTTTAATTGTTTGTCTATACATAATACTTTGCAAGAATGTTGTTTATGGCTGTAATAGATATACATATAAAATATTATTTACAGAGCCTTATTATTAACGCATTTTAGTATGTATATTGTTGATATAGCTACAAGTAAATAAATAAATAAATACTGTTTAAATTTGGTTTGATCAGATTCAGTAACAGTTCTCATCATTTTATATTGAATATCAGATTTTATTCCATTAAAATAAACATAGTTATGTCTATTAACAATTTTATAATGATTAATCTTAGTTTGCGTTATTATTATTTTTTTTCACTTGTACTTAAACGACCGAAAGTCATATACATATTTCTTAAATATATTATTCACGATTGTAGTAAGTTAAGCATTGTATTATACTTATGTATGTTAGTAACTTTAATGTTGTAAATACGTGCGCCAGGAGGCAGCACGTTGTCGGATGGCCGAATGTCATATTTTTGGTTTAGTTAAATATTAAGTACGGGAATTATTTTATAAACACTCAAATTATTTATGGGCTATACGTCAGCGCGCACCTCACTTCACTAACTACCCACTCTTTTTGATTATTATGAAGAGGGACGAGTCGAAGTGAAAGGCGCGATGCCACAGTCAGTCTTATAACAGCTCTCGGACGTAACGGACGTAACTAAGTAGCTAGCAGGAATTATTGTAACAGTTTGTAATTGTGCAAAAGTATTGCTTTATAAAAGTGTACCTGTAATAATTGAAATAAACGAGGAGTGGTTTATAACTTTATACTGGACTTGGTGTTTTCTTCAAAGTACTATCTATTCTGTGGTTGTGGTTTGATTCCTACACGAGACACTGAGTTGTGGAACCGTTTAACTTTTACGGTGTCGTGGTTCCCATGGCATGACAGATGATACCTAGCTATAGTGTAGATAGCGAACGATTATTTTTATTTCTTCATGCGAGGGTGGCTCGCACTCACTCACCTTGTGATCATATTATGCTTGCAAATAGATAAATTTTATCTCGGTCTTACTTTTTGGACTATAATAGTAACGAGAGTGGGCGTACAGGCCAACTTGCATTATTCCAAGCAAGTGCGTTTGAAATTAAACTACAGTTTACGGATTTTATCGCGATGTATTGGTTTCACTAAGTTATTACATTTGAAACTAATGATCTAGAAACTATATTTTTAATTTATTACTAGCCGACGTTTCGAATTCTTTACAGAATTCATGTTCACGGCAGACTGAGGTGATATTTGTCTTTTTCCTGAATGTATAAGTTATCTCAAAGTACCCGAACATTTTTCATCTACTGGTGTTACTATTTACGCAGAATGAGCTCACAGTGTCCTTAGGTCTTCTGGTGACTTTGTCCTTCTTGGGTTTCATTAGCCTTATGACAGGGGTCCCAAGCTGGAGGAACATTCCAACCATCTTCCCTATTGAAATTAGGGTGTTTTTTAATTTCAATAGCCTCTCGTATCATCCTTGGAAGAAAACGGTGTTCTTTTGCGAGTATCTGTGGTTCATCAAATCGCAGGTAGTGGTTGGGTCCCTGTTCCACATGTTCACACACAGCAGACTTTGTTGAGCGTTTATGTTTTATGTCAGCTATATGTTCTTTGAGTCGAATGCCTATGCTTCTCTTGGTTTGTCCAATGTATGAGAGCCCACATTCACAGTCAATTTTGTAGACACCGGCCTCTTGCAAGGGTAACTGACACTTGACAGATGGCAATAATTGACTGATCTTCGTTGGCGGCTTGTAGTAAGTTTTGATAGAAGCTCGCTTCAAGATGTAGCCAATTTTGTCGGTCACGCCCTTGATGTATGGGAGGACAGCAGGTTGTCTTTCTACTGTGGCTGGTTTTTCTTTCTTCTGGGATCTGTGACAGTGGCGCGGCGGTCGGAGCTTGTTGTCTTGCAGAACTTGCCTGACATGTTGAAGCTCAGCGTCCAGGTGTTTCTTGTCACAGATCCCGCGGGCTCTCTGAAACAGAGACATTCCTACAGTAGCTAACTGTTTAGGATGGTGGTGAGATTCACCGTTTAAGTACCTATTTGTATGGGTCTTTTTCCTATACACAGTATGGCTTAAGGAGTTGTTTTTATTCCTGATGACAAGTACATCTAAGAAAGCTAAAGAATTGTTTGCCTCTAATTCCATTGTGAATTGTATTTGGTTATTAATAGAATTAAGATGGTTTAGGAAAGCATTAACACTATCTGTTGGTAAAATTGTGAAAGTGTCATCTACATACCGCTTGTAGAACCTCGGTGTGATGGTGGCAGTCTGCAGGGCTCGCGCCTCGAAGTCCTCCATGAAGATGTCAGCGACAACAGGCGATACTGGAGAGCCCATTGCTACACCA